>CM033029.1:9117474-10330599 GCA_019207045.1 Branchiostoma floridae x Branchiostoma belcheri | reverse complement strand
ACATGACCATGATGACATCTAGCGACTAAAAATACTATTGCAGCAGCGTAGTCATAGGACTGCAGTACTGCAAAGGATTGAAAGAGGTCGCTTTCTATCAACAGTTCGACTTGAGGTCAAAGGTCATTTATGTAAGCTGGCATTCTTGTCGACATGTGAAGTGTTCCCCCAACAAACTAGGGTAAATATTCAAACTTTCTTCCCAAGAACTATGATCCGTCATTCGCTATTCCGGCATTGTGCCAAATAAAATCAAAGAAGAATGTCAGAAGCGTAACCTTTTCGGTTAGTGGCTAATAAAAGTGTCACAAGCCCCCTATGTGCCGAGTAGCCTGATTAAATCTCGCTTATAGCAGCCCGCCAAACATCCGCCGGCCCACTATCCGCGGGGAGGGGCCAGTTAGAGCCCTGGACAGCGGAGTTTGTGTTACACAGACTATGTGCCGAGACACTAGACAAGTTTGTGTTTATGATTTTTGGACTCAAAGTCATCTGTAACGTTCTGTTAGATGTACAAACTCAGTGTTAAATATTTTGTTGTTGTCCCCAATAGATGCAGGCACTACAGAAGTTGATCACAAGGCCTGCACTGCTGCCATATAGATGCAGGTTCCATACAAGCTGCCGCTCACAGCAAGAACTGTTGAAGGGCACAGTTGACAAGTAAGTTTGTAATGTTAACGTTCGTTAAACTTCACAGCAGTCTCCCACATCAAAAGATACAATGTCACATTAACGTTATATCGGGAATGTTGCCTTACACTAGTTTAGTTTCTTGTGTATCTCTGAGAGTTGAGTGTTTCTGATGACAGAAGAATTAATGTCAATTCCATACAAATAGGGTTTCTGGAAAAGGTGGGCTAGGCTAGGTAGGGTGGGCTACCCAGCAGGATACCCTTTCTAGGCCCCAAAGCAATACATGGCTGTTTGTCCTCTATTTGCATTTAGAAATGCAGCAAACCCTGCCTAAATTAGCCTGACTTGTTTTTCAAACATAAGGCTGGGATATCACATGGGGTTATTAACTGTGATCATGAATTATCAGGGCACAAGTAAAGTTGTTATGTATGAAATCCATGGTGTTTGTTTTGTTATTTTTATTAGATGGAGAGGAGTGACCATTGATCTTGGCAGTCCTGACTGTGGACTGCATGGGACATATTTCCACACCAGCCTGAGGGAGCTGGATGCCTTTGCAGGGATGCTCAGAAGTAGGTACTATAGTATAGATTAGTCAATCATCTAAGGCTGCAAGGTCCACATATATTTTGGGACCAAAATGTGCCTGAATCAAATGACCATAAATTTGGCATGATCGTTGATTTTTTTTAGACATTTATGGGGCTATTTACTTTAAGATCATCTATTTGGGGGATTTTGGGCTATTTTTACCCCAAAATTTATATCTTGGATTCCTGGAGTTATGTGAATGCTAAATGACCTAAAATTTGGTATGGGGTAGCTTTCACACAAGAGATGGGAGGAGCAAATTACAAGTCCATTTAGCATTGGGGAGGGAGTAGAATATGCTGTAAATTTGGTTCCAAATGTTGCCTTATAACGTCATGACTTCTACATTACAGAATCTCTGAAGCAATGGAAGACGGAGGGTAAGAAAGCAGTCTGGCTCAAGGTGCCTATCTTACAGAGCCGGTTTGTACCGGTTGCCGCCAGCCAAGGCTTCCGGTTTCACCATGCAGATAAAGACTACTCCATGCTCACCACCTGGCTGCCCAGTGATCACTGTAAAATACCACACTTTGCATCGCATCAAATTGGTGTTGCAGGTAGGAAACTTACTGCAATAGATCAAAAGCTCCTTGAATAGATGTGCTGCTTTTTTTTTTTACATCAATCTCAGAACCTGTCTTAAGTTTGGACCAAAATGATCCGACAAACAGCCAAGGAGTTTGTCATTCAACAATGTAAATGAAATGCACCAGGACACATGTTGAGTTCCTCATGCAGATATTGTACAGATTTTTCTAATACAACAGAAATGAGAATATATTGCAGCACAATTCTGCAACGCTTTCATTATTCAAATATCAGATTGATTTCTTTCCAGCAGTTAACCCAAAAGATTTTTGCTAAGGGTTGGTCGGGAAACTGAAAGCACAACCATTTTTCCTATGCCCATGTCATTCAATTTTGTGGTGTTTCTTTGTTTCTATCTTTCATAATTTTTTCTACTCCACACTGCAGGCTGTGTTCTCAGGGAGGATACTAAAGAGGTTCTTGTTGTTCAAGACAGGAACAGGGTGAGATGTGAAAAACTTTATGTTCTGAGAAATCTGATGAGGATTTCTGTTGTATTTCACTCTGTAGCCAGACAATTCTGTTCTTCAGTCATATGAAGTGATACAAATGTATTGAATCTGCTTTTTCCAAGTCAAATTCTTTTAAATAGGAAATGCAACTGATTTTTTCAATGACTGATATTTAAAGGGAAATCATGGTTTAGCACAAAAAAGTATTCATGTCTGAAAATAACTGATGTGTTGTATTGCAGCTTTAATACTGGAAGAAACATGAATGATATGAGCAGAGTCTTGTTTTTTATCCTATAACTCCAGGAGACATCCCACATGTGGAAGCTGCCTGGAGGAATCTCTGATCCTGGAGAAGACTTTGGTAAGACTCATCTGTTTTAAGAGACACACACTGGGCAATGTTTACTAGGGCTGGTGCATGGAGGGGCTCAGCAACATGAAATAATTGTTTAACCATGAACAATTTTTGTTCAGTATTGTTTTAGGCCCTCAAAACACAGTCAAGTTTTAATGTGTATCTTGCCACTTTTTGCATGTGTCCAGTCTCATCCATACACCTTCTTTAGTAGGTCCCATTGTACTGTTCTCCTCGTCTACTCGAGGCAACATATGCATGTTTCTTTTTCCAGCTGGTGTCTGTAATACTAAATTTACAATCTGAGTTATCTGACAAATACATTAAAGGGTAGGATTTCTTGGTATGAATGATAAGGTGAAATGTCCTGCTGACTATACAATATTCATATTCCTTTTTTACAGGAGACACTGCAGTACGGGAAGTCTTTGAAGAAACTGGAATCAAGTCAGAATTCCAGTCAATCCTGACCATACGGCAGCTACACAACTATCCCGGTGCCTTTGGGAAGTCTGACCTTTACATTGTGTGCAGATTACGAGCTCTAAGTCACGTCATCGACCACTGCGCTGATGAGATCATTGGGTGCAAGTGGACCGACGTTAACGAACTCGCCACCACCCAGTCTACCTCACTCATCTCCACCCATGTGGCACGACTGGTGCTGCACGGCTTCAGGGAAGGGTTTGACCAGGTTGATATCAGCATGAAGGAACTGCCAGCTGTGTTTAAAAACATGACCTACAAGCTGTACCACAGGCAGATCCCAGACCTTTGAAACATGTGCAAAGGCCAAGTGAAATAATGTGTTTCCGGTAAAAGTTTTTAAAAGGATTAATAGAGATTTTCTTACTACTTTTCAATGAGTTTGTTCCAGCAGGTTTTCATGTGTAGTGTTTCTATACATGTATGTATGCAGTTGACATGATACAGGACTCCAGACTAACATTTGAACATTGAAGTTTTTGCTAAGGTCTGTAGTTAAGCCAGAAACACATTTTATTTCCTATATAGGCCTTATGAGAGGAAATGGGACACATGTTGCAACAGTTAAAACTCAGGTATAGAATTATATGTCAGGACACCATGGGGTTTGTATTGATGATCTTTGTAGATGTGTAGTTGGTCAGGTTGTAGCAAGTTCTTGTAATGTCTTCTTCAACTTTTCCATCATATAAGGAAATAAATTTAGATGAAGTCAGAGTTTGCATCATTTGGAATTTAAATGCCACATTTAAATGAAATACAGAAATGTTCCAATTTTTCTGCTTGACGCTCATCTTTGTTAGCAAATGAAACGTCAGCATTTTCACCCAACAAGAAGACAGGTACCCCAGATTTTGTTACGAGACGTGCAGTATTCTTCAAATCAATGACGGACCTTTGACATGAACATGACATTGTGTAGTCAGTAATGAGCCTAATCCCAGTGAGACCATATGAAGGGGGACAAGTGTTGCAAAGTTTTATAAACAGAAAGACAAGACATCCCTGGTATGCTTGGTAAGGATAGCTTCTTTCACTCATATATTCATATGTACACACACATGCTCACACACAAACAAGAATGATTAAATCTAAAATGTATTACCACACATGTAACTTGACACAATGTATGGTTGAGTTAATCTTTTCCTAACATTTCTAAAAGCTGAGTAAGACACAGACATTTGGCTATACAAATATCAGTTTATTCACTTAAACGGGGGTGACAACATCCCCATTAAAAGAATAGCATATAAAATATAGACAACCAACCATGATATAAAAGTATAATACTTCTGGCTTCAATTTGGCATAATATACCCTGTTGATAATATAAGATTTAGCATAAATATGTACATAAAAAGCAGTAATGCACCATAGAACACATCTTTGCTAGGTGCTGATATGTTACGCCAAAAGGCAGTCATACCAACTACATGTATATAGACACAGATACAGATATCACAGTGTTGACACACAGTCTGAGAAGGTACCACTACCTATATATAAGGAAGCATGCAAACTGCCACCTGGCAGAAAAGGCAAGTAAGAAGGAACTTGCAGCCAACCCTCCACCAAACACTGCTCTAATTTTAACACTAACCAACAATTATGCACAATAATAAATTACTGAACAGCCACCTGACGACACGTGACCCAACCAACACAACATAATGATGGCTGACATGGTGATCTTTTACTGACAAATACCACAGTCACAAATTCTGTTCCATCCAGAAGGCCAGCCATCTCTTCAAACAAAGACGTTAGAGATGCAGATGGTGCTCCCTGATGAAACTGCTACAGACTAGATGAGGAAGCTGTCTGTGGGTGCCCTGTGTAGCTCATAGCTGATATTGCCTGTCACAAAAAGATCACATCATGTTCAGTTACTGTGAGTTAAAATACTCTAACAGTGCTTAAAGTATAGTAAATGAAGGTAAACTTTTCCAACAATGTGAATAAATGAAGCAGCAACAGAGACATGATTCATACCAAAGTTTGGACTGTCACACGAAAGTTTAAGTTTCCAAAAGTTTGATAAGTTTATGATATTCTCCAAAGTTAAACAGATGTGATTCAACAAAACAGATTCCCTAAAACGTGCTCACACACAGATACAAAGACACACAAACACACCCCTAGACACATACACTGTCAAACAAAGATAGTTCACAAACATGCATACATTCAAATTAGTTCAACCCAAGACATGCCACACACACACCTACATCCTACTGTGGATAAACTTTCACTGTGATGATAGCACAGCATATTAATGTGTACTGAAACTGCAGAGCATACAGAGAAATACATTTGCATATCTAAAAGACTTACCCTTCTCTGGAACACCTGTGTGCTGATGGATCGCCCTGTCCCGGGCGGTCTGCTCTGGGGCGGGGCCGTCTGAATACGATGGGATGATGATGGTGTCGCAGCCTCCACTCGGGACCGCTCCCAGTGAACGCTGGTGTTCAGGACTGGGAGCCGAGCAGACGATAGGGGCGCAGCAGTTTTCACTTTCTTGGTGATGGCACGGACAAGATCTCTGGCATGCTTAAGGCTAAAGGCTGGTATAAAAAAAAACAATGGGTAGTATGTAAGCATAATTTTTTTCAAACACACAATGGTGAAGTATCCAACCATATACCCAACTAACATTTCTTTGTTAGTGGATCAAGTGTTGTAGCCTTGCATTAACCCGTATCATAGCTCCCGAGTCTCTTTTGTCCTCTTCGCAAATACTTGTAGAGAGGACAGAAGAGACTCTCCAGCTATGATATAATATTTGGGTGGATGAGGGAAAAGGAAAGAAAAACTTTAAGGTGTTTTAATACTTCAACCACATGCACACATACCCAGTACCATACACACACGTGGACACATGCACACATACCCAGTACCACAGACACACATAGTGTCTCAAAAACTACATACACAAACATAGAAATATCACCTTTCATCCTGGCTTTTATCTCATCACTGAAGAAACTGCATTCCAACCACTCATCAAAGTCCTTGATCTGATCAAAAGCTGTCAGGCCAACCAGGTTGACACACCTGACATTGACACCTGGAGAATCAAGAACAATGGATTACTCAAGAAGTCTCAAAGTCTCTCCTGTTCACAATATCACCAGCAAAAATCTGTCCAAGCATATAGTGACACCATATGCCAGAATCAGCATGTGATTCAGCCATGATAAATAAACAGTGAAAGGTGGTTTACAGTGTGTCATTATGATACAACACCACCCTTACTGTCCTTGGTGCTGAATTAAGGGTTAATGACCCGCCCCGAGGTGTATATGGTGTCATAACGCCTGGTCCTTTGCTATAATCACCATTTGAGCGATGTGAGCGAAGCGAACAAGATGGTTTTATGAGGTGGTTATAGCAAAGGACCAGGCGTTATGACACCATGTACACCGAGGAACAGGCGGGTCATTAACGTTATTATCATATAGCCTACCCAAACTTGCAAACTCCTGTATGACGCATAGATCTCTTGGTACTATACGTGTGAATTCCTTTGTCAAATTTCTGAAAATTCACATTTGTTCTTTGGTACATGCATATGTAAGGAGATTACACATTGCATTTAGAAGGAGCCATTCCCCCTTGCAGTCTGTACTTATTCCCTCTGCTCTGGCATATGTTTTGCTCCTTATTATTGGTCAATGCCTGCATATACCTTACTTTCTTGTGTGTAAGGCTACTTTTGATTGGCAAATCGACAACGGTGCCGGTGTTGATTCATTCTTACCAATCAGAGGAGCGATACACACCTGCCTGGCCTGAATCTTTGTGTTACGGCGTCATAACCAACGTGGAACGGGGACTTCTGATTGGTCCGGGGGGCCTGGCTATACGATAATGGCAGATAAACCATGCTTACTGTCCTTGGTATTGAATTCCAACTACAACACCCTTAATGTCTTGGTGCTTAATGACAGCTATTCCACCATTACTGTTCTTGTTGCTGAATGACAATTTGCCACCCTTACTGTCCTTGGTACTGAATGACAGCTACACCAGTTTACAATCTCCTTTGATAATATCACTATATCTTGCCCAGGCATAATCAGTGTGATAATCTTCTTTTCATATTTTTCTTCCACAGGGAGGCAACAACTGTCCTTACCATGGTTGATAAGTAAGCTGGCTGCATAGTGGTTGTTAGCCTGGACAGCAGTGAATAGTGGAGTTTCCTGCAAGTCGTTTGTTGCATCAACTTCAGCTCCGTATGATAAAAGAAGCTGGAGGGATTCCACAGCTGTCACAGACGTAGCTGCCAGGTGGAGTGGAGAGTTCCCCTGTAGTGGATACAAGATTCGTCTTAAATGCATTGGTACAAGTAGTACATATTTATGTTGCTTTTCTTTATAATAAACAAAGCACAGAATCATGCAACAAACAAAACTGCACAACAATTGTGTACTGGTAGTACCGGTATCAGGGGACTAATAGTCAACCTTTTCCATTACAATGCAGAAAGTTATTCTTGATACTCTTTTAGACTGTACTATGTACATGCATCAAAAATAGTTTTCAAAGTAACCAGTTCTTTGAAATAATTCAACTTGATGTGAGTTGTAATGTCAAAATACACCATTCAACCGTCAAATCTTTAGTCCCTTTTGTAAGAGGTGTAGGGACTGCAGTAATGAGTTTTATGACACAGACGCAGACATGTATGTAGTACAGCCTACACAATGCAGATAAGCATTCCAGGGAATTACAATGATTTGAGGATGAAAAGTCTTGTGGAATATATATTAAGTTATAAGTGAGAAATATTCCCCACAAACCTGAGCGAACCTGGCGCCCACATCAGCCTGGTTATCCAGCAGGAACTGTACAAACAGCGCTGCGTCCTCCATGTCAGCTGACTTCAGCAGCACGATCTGCAGCAGCTGGTCTGCCTCTCCTGGCTTCAGCAAAAAGTTTTCCCTCACAAGCCTGGCAGGGAGGATAGTCACAATATTCATAACAGGCTAAAATGTTTTACTGGCATGCAATTTTCATCTTGACTGTTCCATTAATAGCATTGCTCTTCAAAGTCTTTTCATCTGTTTAGCAGCTTTGCCTGTCCATTAAATCTGTGTACGGCAGTATGCACCAATTAAGATTATTTTAGCCTTGAAAGATCATTACAGTTTTCAGTTGCTTCAGGAACAGTTGAACACTAATGAAACATTGGAAGTTGAAATCACTCTTGACTGTCTGTCCTGTGTCATGATCTCATGCCTTTCAGTTTGTATGATTAGTGCTTTTACAAGTAAAATGACCAAACTCCATTTGATGGTAAAATGACCCATGTACTGTGCACACTACTCTCATGCAAGAGATATAACAGTTATAGATAATCTGATGGCAACAAACACTTACCATGAAGCACAGGCCAGGAAGCCATTAACCACAGCAAGGTAAGCCAAGCTGGGCAGTTTTGTCCCTTCTTCTCCGTCTATGATAGCCCTCATGGCTTCGTCCCCGTCTCTGTCCACAAGCAGCTTGATTGCGTCTGTGCGACCCTGCATGGCACAGCAGTGTGCAGCCAGCAGGCCTTTATTGTTGCACAGAGTAATGTGAGCACCGGAATCCAGCTGAGGGAAAGGAAAGAAATATTTAGTCATATGCTGCTGAACAGCAGGTAATGTATGTAAGAAGTAATATAGTCATTCCTTGAGGTAACTGTATTAACATATAGGATCTCTAGGACTGTAATACATTGATGTTGGAACAGATTAAAATTCAGCATACTGAATTTATGACTAAGTCTGGTAAGGTGGATTGCTGGGAGTATAATAGAACTAAAGGTATGGGGAGGGAGAAGTTGTAGAGAAAGACAACTTTCTTTTAAAAATCTATCAATCTAGTGGAATGCTCTGGTAGTTAGTGGAATTTGACAAGAAAATGATGGGAGTTTGAGGGAAGGCTATTTAATGTGTACTTCTTACTTCTAATAGGAATGACAACAGATTAGCATCTGAGGCTATACAGAGTGCTGTCAATGTTTTACCTGACCAGAATTACCAGCAAGAAAATTCTTTTGTAGTACTGGTGTTTGTGTCTGCATATCTATAATCATGTTACCTCTAACACCAAAGTAAACTAGAAATGCCCTTACCAAGGCCTGTAAACATTCCAGCTGTGAGGGTTGTCCCTTCTCACCATAGCTGAGGATGTGAAGAGGAGTGTTGCCCTCATTATCACGAGCATTGATGGCAGCACCACTGTCCAGCAACAACTGCATCAGGATGAAACAAAGGGTTAAAGTTTCACCGATAAAACATCAGTAACACAGACAGCCAACAGACACACCGAAAACATTCATGATGGTGTTCATGTTGAAGTCTAAATGGTTAGAGCTTGAATGAAAGTCTAAAGACAGTAATTCAATATACTGGGTTTATCACTGTCCAGGAACATTACTGCATCATGATGCAACAAACGGTTAAAGTTTCACTAATAAAACATCAGTAACACAGACAGCCAACAGACACACTGGAAACAAGACCTCCATTCATGATGGTGTTCATGTTGAAGTCTAAATGGTTATGTTTAGAGCTTGAATAAAAGTCTAAAGACAGTACTAGTATTCACTATACTGGGTTTATCTAAACTTAGATAGCTTCATACCTTATACTTGTCTGTATTGCACAAGGAAAAACAAAATGAAGACTTCAACAAATTATGCATCAGAAAGAACAATATCTACAACCATTTAACATTCAGCACCAAGGACAGATAGTAACATCAACATGACATATGAACCTGGATGGTAGCTGTGTCCCTGGCACGATGTAAAGGAGTCGCTCCCTTGTAGTCTGACAAGTTCACATCTACCCTTTCCTTCAGCAGCTCCTTGACAATAGATGTGGCTCCGAAGTAGGCTGCTGTATGCAGCAGGGTGCTGCCACTGATACAGCGACTGCTGAGGTCAGCAAATTGATGCGCTCCTGTCACATGGTCGTGGACAACTCTCTTCAGTGTCTGCATGTCACCTTCCATGATCTTTGGTCTAATACTGTAGGCATGGATGCACAAGTTAGAATACAAGTGTGATACACACAAGTGTGATACCTGTTCTGCCTATAAAGACCAGTTAAGTAATGAATTGTATATATACTATTACATGTACTATCCTAATCTATCTCCAATTGCGATGCTGTCACCAAATTTTCAAAAATAATCATACTTTTCAGACGCAGTTATGTTTTTGGTTCCTTTGTCAAAATTTGTAACATTAGTCTGAATGTCTGATGCATCATACAGTGAATTCCACCAAGACGTAGATTTGCCAAAAATCTTAACACTAAAAATGTTGCAAAGTGACTCGAAATTGAAATCATCTTTCAAAATCATTTCCAAAGATTCAATCTAGAAAACAGAAAATGTTGAAATTGAATTTCTGCATATGAAGGAATCTTGCTGTGCATCTTCTGAATGGAAAAGACAGAAGAAAACAATCCTGTATGGACTGTGGGGTACGTAGAGTAGACCAGGTAGTACCTGCTGAGGTAGGCAGTGACAGCAGTCAGGTTGTCTTTTAAGTCATCACTCCGCAGCCCCTCCAGTGCTGTCATACACCTGAAGTTCTTAGCATTGACATCAGCGCCCCACTCCAGTAGGAGCTGGGCCACGCGCCGGTGTAAGCCCTCCGCAGCGGAGAACAGCGGTGTGCCACCACTCGCGTTACGCAGGTTTACATTGGCTCCGTTCTTTAGCAAGTACTGCACAATGTTCTGGAAGCAGACATAAAGGATGTAAGGTGCCTGATCATTCTAAGGTATCAACAGATGTACATGTGACATACAGTCCTGCCACTTCAATCTACAAATGACAATCCTGAACCAGAGAAAGTGACAGCTACAAAAAAAGCACCAAATATGCAGGCAAGCAAATGGGCTGATACGTTTCAGTTGTATCAAAAGTCTCTCTTCAATGTTGTACAACTAAGAGGAGTTGGTAATTTAGGTATCAATTACACATCTATGTTATATATAAATGACTTTTGAACTGAACATACAAAGTGTATAATGTTAAAATGTATGTTTCACTGATTACTTACAAAATGCCCTGCCCGAGATGCCACATGTAAAACACTATTGCCAGTGTTTGCCTCCTGTGAGTTGATGAAGGAGGGATGTGACACGCGGAAGAAGGACACCAGTTTGTTCATCATCTCATCATCGCCTTCCTTCCCTGCTCTCATCATCATGCGCTGCCACTGTAACGTGCTGCAGGGAAACACCTGCATGGACAAAAGGCAACTTTATTACTATACACCTTTTATTATTATCGTAATTACTAATTACATTATGGTATCTCTCTTTGTTGATGATGTAGGTGATGAGTAAGTAAGGCCCACTTCAAACAGACAACGCTTAATATATATAGTCGTGCGACTGTTATTGACTATTCGTTGTGGGCAACGGTTGTCTTTAGACATGCGTTCAGAGTATTGCGGGACACCCGCGGTGAAGGATTCCACTGCGGCGCATGCGTGCGTGACCCACAGTGACCTCTTGCTTGCAAATTAAAAATGGCGGGAGAATTCTTCATTTTCGTCATGCAGCAGATTACTATTGTTTGCTTGCAAACAAACATCGTCCCCAACAAAGAATGACACAGAGACGGGAAAATCTGGAATCAAACCTGGCGTTCGTGGCTGCCAGTGGTATTACAGATTACTACTAGTATCATGAAGGATGTAGCCACTGCTGGCGGGGCATTGCGCTGGAACAGGCAGTGTCTGATAACAAAAATACGTTTCCATTACTGACTGCATGTATATTTACGGAGAAAAATGCCCTTTCAAATTAAAAAAAACATGCTGCAGGCTTACTAGCATATGATCCAGTCCCGTCGCCGGCGACGATTTTTCTTTAGACATGTGAGGAATAGTCGCGGACCCCCGCTGAAGGGTCGCGCGACTGGGTCCGAGGTGGTCGCACGATGATTCCATAAAAACCTTCGCACGACTATTTTGATCCTCTTTAGACAGCCTAAAAATATCGTCGCCGGCAACGTTGTCGACAACAACAGTCGCACGACTATGAAAGTGTTGTCTGTCTAAAGTCGGCCTAAGCTTGCAGACACTTCAGCCCTTTACCAACTCAGCCCATGGCTATTCAGACAAATTTGGCTTGACACCCATGTCAACATGGCCTAACACCTAAACCTTTACCCTCTAAGTAGCCACGTTGAACAGGTTAAGGAACAAATTGCCCTATTCCCAAGCTGGCCAATTAAAATTATGTGTCAAAGATGATAAACTAAAACCATGATAGATATGTTTTGCAAGTCCTGAAACAAATCCAACATTCTGGACCACTTATTAGTAAAGATCAATCCTGTCCATCACAATAAGCAGTTCAGCCAATAATAGCATCTCAATTTACTGTTCTAACAATGAGAGAGTTGCTAAACGTCCATCAAACGTTTGCACTTGTATGTTTTTATTTCGAATTCCAACATCTTAACAGGTAGAAGGGAAGGGCAGCTATATGTATGGGATTGGTCCCTTGAAGAAAGTAAAGTTACTTGCCTGATACATGAAGACACTTCCAGTTTTTAGCAGCTTGTTTCTTGAAGGACTTTCCACAAAGATCTGATACTGTGGGTAGAGTGCTGGGTTGATCTCCTGAGGCTGTTCATCCTGCAGTCCAAGTCGACTTCTCACAGTAACACCACCGGACTTCTTCACCAGGTCATCCACATACTGACCAGTCTTATGGTTGAATAGAACCTATTTGTGGTCCCAACAAAATGTGTCACTTGCACGAAATACAGCAACTGAACAGAGTAACAGCACTTATTAGTTCTGACAGTGGTGAAAATAACAACATCAGAGTCCATGTCAATTGCAAGTTACTATAATTGTTGCCATTGTCATTATCTACATAAATGCCATAAATTCTTTGTAATTACATTATATTTGTCTGATAGATATGATACTTCATTAGCGTAAATTCCATTTTAACTTTCTAAATGTTTCCCCAATTCTGTTAAACTTATTCAGCATGTGGAATACCGGTATGTTACTTCCATAGTTCTCAAAAATGGTAACAGCAGCATTCTACCATTTGTTCACCATTATTTCCAATTGTTTGCAACATTTTGTAAATGGGCCAGTTGATTGGGAAGTCTCTGTGAGGTACAGGATGTCACGGTGTCATGCTTAGATGGCTTAAAACTGAAACTAAAAATATCTTTCTGTCTGTTGTCAATGGAATATACAAAATGTAACTAACCAGCTTGCGATCAGCAGTGACAATTTCTTTGTTGTCCATGCGATAAAATCCCGCCCCCTGCGACAGACTCAAGTTGATGAGAAGTGTGATACACATCTCGTTGATCGTGATGCTTCTTGGTACCGTCAACACCTCAAATCTCTCCTTCATTTTGGACGCAACCTGTCAGGAAAATATCAGAGAAGATTTTTCGATTTCAATACTTCATGACAACTCCTGCTGGGGGTCAATATTATGATCCAAACAGTGTCGTAGACGTTCTTCATGAAATATTAACTTAGAGCTGAGAATAATGTTGAAGGCATTTCTCTTAAGTGCACTGTTGTGTCCAAAACTGATCTGCATGGTATTTGCAATATTGTCAATGTGCAGAGACAAGCCTTAGCACAACCAAAATGTATCACAATGGTAATACTACCTGTGTGAAAATTTGCCCGTCCCGGACTAGTCCGAACCGGCATGAACCGTCAGTTCGAACCATGCAATAGTCCGGGGGTCGGACGGGTCGGTCGGACGGGACGGACGCTCGACAGTTCGCAGAACGGTTCAGACGGCCATAAAGGGTCCAGATTGGCCGCTTGGACTAGCCCGAACTACGTCCCGGACTGGTCCCGGACGGCATGGTTCGAACGCTTTCGGGCGGCGGCCTGGAGCGGGCCGTTCGAACGGTTCGAGCCGGTACAGCTCCGCCCGGGCCGGACGGCCGAACGGGCGGTTCCCATAGCAACAAAGCGATCCGAACCGTCTGGGGGCGTGCAGAGCACCGCGGGGCGCCGGCTCGGACGTCTGCGGACGTCTGCGGACGTCTGCGAACCACCAATTTACATGGCAACTGTACCTCCAAAACACCCGTGAAATGCGTAAAATCGTGCTGTTGTGAGGTGGAAATCGCTGCCCAAACAGTTCGGACGGTCTGAACCGCCGGAATGCCGTCACAAAATAGAAAGAATTTGAATGCAATTCATCCCTCTGCCGCCAGCGCTCCTATAGACAAAATAGTAATGACGGCTTGAAGTTACAGAATGACACCAGCCGGAAGACAATCAATGTAAATCACATGTGCCCTCACTTTGACGTTATGTGCGTGCGGAGTCCCATGAAACATTTGATTGCCCGCACAAACCATGTACAAAGCGTAAGTAATGGATTTCTGATCATGATGTCTTTCCGACTGAAGCGTGGTTACCAAACATGTGGCGGAGACACTATCACTAATATATGATATACATTCAAGTCCATAATCTAGAAGATTCATTTATAACATCATTGAATGCCCTAATATATTCATGCCAACGCTAGGCACGTTACGCACCCAGCGGCGGCGAGGGTTCAGTGACCCCATCTCAAACGTAAACAAGAAGACGATCCTATGAAGAAGCCAAACATTTTGTTGGTGTGTGTTGAACTTTATTGTATTTTGTTGAAAGAAAGTTGTATCTAAATATTGAATGGTAATATATGTTAATCTAGTGCCACAAAATATTATTCTACGTGTCTAAAATAAGACTAGTTTTGATATAGGTGCTGGCCCCCATACGTGAATTGAACTCTCCCACACTTGATTGAAGCCTCCCGGTCCTTTGGGACAGCCGCCCGACAAGTGCGCACATGTCTATAACTCGTTGTTTGTTGTTTGTTTTACGTTCCATGTGTTAATTTTTGGCACAGTTTGCACATCCATTGACAGGAATACCACTAAGAATGATGTCGTCATTATACCCATTTCCTTTGTGTTTCTTGCCTTTTTTCACGAGCAAGTTATTCAAAGACGGGAAAATACGATCCAGATATCAATTTGCGAGCCAGTGGCTAGGCCACACCCACACAGCGCGAAACTTTAGGTATAGAGGCGTGCCGCTGTCCATCATCGCGTGGCGACCGACAAAATAATTAGCAACCATATATCCGCTAGCTGGGTGTCATGCTGTCCGTATTATAAAACGTCTGCACAATTATTATTGGAATCTTTCGGCAGTAAATTTACTTTGCGCACTTGTAAGCGACTTTTGACAAGACTGGCCGGTGTTCCCGTAAAGCTTTCCTTCTGTCCTAATCCCAGCAAAACTGGTCTCCGGGGACAGCCGCCTACCAGACCGATTCGTAGGGCAGGAATCAAAATGTCACACTACAACGGGTCTCCAATTTCTGGAAGGGTGGCAAAATCACCAATTGCAACGTCCGGCCGCACCTTTGAGCTTCGGCCGTAAGTCTAGAATCTACTTAAATTATTCAGCAAAGCAAATAGGATGTAAAATCTGCTTGTCTCTAGTGTATAGTTATTGTGCATGTGATTTCATTAACTTTTGTAAAATCAACGATATTCAGAAGGCTTCAGAACTACCACGAGTGATATCATACAATGTTGGTTGAATGAGTAGAGATTAAAAGACGTACCATCCTGGCCTCCCTGTCCACCTTCCAACAGATGTGGCTAGAGGATTATTGTCAACCTACGCCGTAGACGTTTCAACTTTCACATCGCTTGATAGATTTTTATGCCCGTCAAAGGCACATGTGTGAATAGCAGGCGAAATCTTTACTTGCGGCACAAGTAAATAAACGCTTTTTGAAAAGTTGGTAAGGAGGAACAATATTAAACGGGGAGGATTATTGTCGAGGAAATTCCGCTCGTGAGGACATGGATATAACGTCCTTGGGAGGAAGTTACTAGTATGCCATGGTGAGGAGAAGTAATTCTATGGAACGTTGATATTAATATTTTTCAGTTGTAGTTGTACTCTACTCTCTCTACTCTATATGAAGCATGGACATGGACACCTGACGTGCTAATTCAGATTACGCTTAGTCTACAGTTTAGTCTTTGTTCTGTGCGTTTAGTCGTTACACAGCATTGGGCATGTACACAACCAAGATACACTTACTGAAGTACAGAGAAGAAAACAAATTCGCTGGAATTTCACAGGTTTTATCCCCAGGGGCAGGCAGGCGAGTTTCTAAAGCTTGACTCCCTGCTGACAATAATCCCGATAGCCCGTCCGAACGGTTCAAACGGTTCGGGATTTACTGTGGCGTGTCCAGAGATCCGCCTGGCTCCGACATGTCCGACCCGTGAGAACGTTGCCCCCAACCAGGGAGGTTTTATCAAACCCGGGACATTGAGGAAACAACTTCGTTACCTTCGTCATGGATTTAAAATTACCTCCGATCAGTGGTGTATGCGGAAATTGTAAGACGATCATAATCACATCATTATCTTCGCCGAGAAGGTTATATTTATGATATAATTTGCAACGGTACGTGGAAACATGACTTCCTCTTTGCTGCAACAAGTGAAAATTACGTCATCATACCACTGTGTTTCCACGAAAATGGGCGCTGAAACAACATTGTGCATAATACAGCCCACAGGAGTCCCAGTAAGTGCGGAAAAATACATGCCTTCAGTTAGCCAGGATTTTGACTGTGCTGTTGATAATTTCACATCTAACACACTTGGTAACACAGCTAAACGATGTAAAACAGTTTCTTACCAGTTCAGTCTTGAACATGAAGAAGGGATGTTTGCATTCCAGTCCGTTCGTATCCCACGGAAGTTTCGGCAGTCGGTTGGAACAGCACCAGAACATAATTCCACACAAATTGTTTGTGTTGCTAGTCCATCTCTCCATGGCAGTTTGATGCATCCTGACCCGAAACGACAACGTACAAACCCCTCACGCGACACCTCTTTCAACTTATCCATGATAGTCTGTACATTTAGCCTTAGTATAAGACTAAAAAGCGGAAAAATAACACAGGACATCAGGAAACGGTTTACTGATGAGTTTTCAATTTGAAATGACCGCGACGCACGCGCAATGCTCATGTTATCCCCAGGGGCAGACAGGGGAGTCTTTCAAGCTTGACACCCTGCTGACAATAATCGTGATAGCCGGTCCGAACGTTCAGAACGGTTCGGGAGGCACTGTTGCGTGTCCTGAGATCCGCCTGTCCCTGGCCAGATCCAGGGCAGTTCTCTAAGTCTAACCTTTCATATTACGAAGGATGAAGCGTCCAAATTTCTCAGGGGAACATGACACTGACCCCTAGATTGTGCGTCACCATCCCCAACCCCTATCAATTTGCGACGCACGGGTAGTGCATAGTCTCTCCTTCTGTAAGTGTAACGTGCTGGATGCAGCCATCCACGGCGTTTCTTGATCCAGTCGTCGCTTCGACTAACGAGTAATATATTTTCGAATTTTTATTGTACGTTTATGCTCTTAAAGAAGCTAAGTACAGGTCAAAATGATAAAGTAGTTCTAACGCTTCTAACAACAATATGCATATAAAATGGTGGCGTTAGATGTTCGGCTAACCGTTCCCCGTGTCCTGTTTTGGATACCGTACTCCAGCGTGACACAGCACTGTACTTGTTTTTAGTCCCACTTTCTTGATATAATGTCAAGGGGAATATCACTGGTCAAACTCAACACGTTTTCAGAGAGTCGATTGAAGTCTCGCTGCTACAGGTCGTCCAACAGGTGATCCAACCAGGTACTGCTCACAAGTTCCTTTCCGGCCAAAGCATGCGCTTTGACTCCAAACGATGGTGGAAATTTTGGTAAGTGAGAAACATTCAAAATATTGCACTTCACAAATCATGTTAGGTATTGTCCACAAGGCGAGATAATGCCGGACGCCATGAAAGGCAATAAAGATGCTAAATACATTTTCAACATTATCTCCCGTATTATTGCACATTTGGACAGAATCGTCGCTTGGTACAATGACAGTCAATCGAAACGTAGCGCAACTCAATGTCGTCTTATTTGTAAAGCGCCAGAGACAATTATTTAATCATAGGGTAGAAAGATTATATTTAGTTCTACAGAAAACAATGGTGGTCTGTAACTTTTCCCCACCCGTTTTAACGCCGTGCGAGCATGATCAATCCCGAGTCGTATGGTGAAGACCTCAGGTGCCAGGGTGACCTACAATAGCATTGTCGTTTATTCTTCTTATAGTACTTTATTACACTGGGCTTGGAAGACAACGATTTTATTGGCGTGGGCAATGTAGTTAGTAAATCAAACACGACAGCAGAACGGACAATATAGCGTTCGTGTGATTTAGAAACGAAATACGGCGTGCCGAATTCTTATTCGCCATGCCGCTGCGACTATCCAAGCGGTATCTGCTGTTACGTGTTTAAGACTTTTTTCTCATTTATCGCTAGAGAAAAATAAAGAGACAAACAGGACTAAAACATATTCATTCTTCATGAGAACAGACTTCGTAACAACGACTTGTTCATACCTATAGATATTCATATGTCTGTTTAGTTATAGACCTTACGAAAGTCGCTTTACTTTTGTCGTGTCAATAAAGATTTTATATGCTGCATGCACGGCATTTGGTAGTGTACGAGATACGATACAAAGACTGGTACTTCGTGGCAGATTACCCTTTAATAATGGTCGAGAGGATAAACATGTAGGTGTGATCCGCGTACTCAACGCTGCATGGGCGTGATGGACAATCCAAACTGTGCAGGTCGCGTACTGTTCCCTGGCCGGCTTACTCTTCTATTCATTCTATTTCTACGGTTTTCCAGCGACCCGGAGTCTGGTACTGGTAGAGACTAACATTTTCCTGCAAGGAGAGAGCAAGCCGACATGCAAGTCGGCAATCAAGCCTGCCGACTTCATTAGACAAACAGGCATTTGTCGCAGTTCTCCCAGACGTATTTTCCCGTCCATAAAACTCGGACAGGGCCCACAACCTAAATTATGTCACAAAATGTGGCAATATGTAACTGCGAAAATTTTGGCATTGTCTTAATCACGTGGTTGAACAACGTGTTTTGGCTCGCCATATTCAGATGAATTTCCAAGAAACTTGATAGTGGGGCATAGGATTTCAGTTTCAGTTTCTTACAACCAATCATGTGGCTCATTATTTGCAGTGAAAATCGACGTCTCCGGCTCATTTCGTACAAATCGTAGCGATTGGCTAGCCAGTAAATAGATTGTCCCACACTGTACACATCAAACGGCTGCCGCCAGCATGGCGCCATGGCAACGGCCAATGTGTGGTGGGAAGACCACCAGAGCGCCGCTCACGTGCGCCTCACAGGCGGGATGTCAATCAACCCGCTGTTTATTTCAGCGGGTGCAGCCTGGAACTGGGATCGCCGTGTTTTCCAAAATCATCTCGCACACTGGACAGCCGGGCTTTCTGAACAACGTTCGCACATGCAGAAAAACTGCACTGAGTAGCGGAGCAGATTCTTCAAAGGGTGACTCAACACTGTAAGCTGGAAATTGGAAAATGAACAGCATTTTATAAGTGTATGTAAACTTTACTAGAAGACCCGTCAGTTGGTTTTTGCTACTCTATTGAGTATTGTATTATACTCTACTCTTCACTTCAGACAGCCGTGCGTGGTGACATATATGTACAAGAAAACACGTCACCCATTCATTAGTCGCGGCCAAAATATAATATAGAAGAAAAGTTGTAGATTTGAAGGTAGAAAAATCTAAATTTTTTAAATTTTCATAGTACATTTTGTATTGTTCTGGCGATAGTGCAACGCTATTACTATTAGTGTTCGCCCGCTCTGGCTGTTGCCCCGCAATAATGGACGTAATGCATGCCTCTAACAATGTCTAATAGTCTCACCTACGGACTCTACTGCTCTTCTGGCCGCTGCGCCTAGTGTACGGAAGGGGGCGCTGTCGCACGGCTTCATACAATTTAGGGACTTAGACAAAATTTGGCAGGGCGGCGGCAATTTTTTCTAAGTGTTTTACGGCGCCCGAAGCGTCCGGCGGTCCTGAACTGCCGAACGTGCTGAACCACTTAATGACGGTTCACCGCCCGGCGCTCGGACTGGCAGCCTCGCGGGCCGGACGGCTTTGACGTAGGCGGACCGCTCGGACTGCCCTCGGACCGGTTCGAACCGTTCGGGGCGATTTGATTTTCACACAGGTAGTCAAAAAACTGTACTATTCATGCTAATAGTTTGACTGATAGCAAAAATGGAATTCAGCTACAAACAAAATCTTTTCTGATATCTAGTTTATTGTGTGAAATGTTTGTTCTGCCATGTCCTGAGTCCATGATGAAGACTATCTATATTAGATAAACATTGGATTTCCACTCACCTGTTTGTGTGTTTGTAACTGGACGTCTGCCACATGTTCCACCCACTCCTCACAGTACTTAATGTCATAGTTCTGCTGTAACTCCTCTAACTCCTCCCTACAAACACAGGTACAGGACTTAGGGTCTAGAGTATTAGAGTTCAAAGGTCTAAGTATCAATCATTCAAGTCAAGACCTTATTTGCACAGCAAATAAGAAAAAACCATTATTAGTGGTGAATGACAGGAATTTAATACTTGTGACATTTAGAAGTTAAGTTAATTTGAATATCATTTATTTCATCATCATCATCGGTCAAAGTGCTTACACACGACAGGGTTATACCGCCCCTTACGAGGTGACATTTATTTACTTTGCATAATGCATAATAAACTAAAAGTATGCTTTGTTGCTCAAAATATCAAATTGGTGCTGCATTAAATTCTTTATAAGATTAAATAAAGGTATGTCACTGTAAAACATTGCTCACCTGTATGAATCATGCTGGGACTTGAGCTCCTTCTTGTACCGTAGCTCAGCCATGTTACCTGCTACATCAGGCAAGGTGTCCAACTCTGCTCCAACCTGTGAGAAACAACTTCAGTTAAAGGTGATGACAACATTGAGTTACGCTGTTTTATTTCCGTATTTCATGCTTCATTCTATTTGTTTCTCATATGTTGGTTGGATTTCTGTTAGTCTGTAATATACCATTCATTATGTCAATGCAGGCTAGACATCCTGGTAATAAGATATGCCAAATAGCAATTACTCTAGCAGCTGGATCAAAAATAATATCAAGTTGCTTGGGTAATTGCTATTTGGCATATATCTTACACTAATTTGTGGTGATGTGTATAACCTGGTAAAATAGCAATAAAAGAAGAAAATCTACATGCACCAGTACCAAGCATTGACTGTCACCCCCAGATGATGTATATGTTTATTACCTCCTGCATGAGAAGATGTAACTCGTACACTCTCGCCTTCACAGCGCGACTCTGGCGGAACTTGAAACAGCTCATGAAGAAGAAGCACATGAAAGCTGACAGGGCCTTGGGATCTGCCTCCACCAGGTCCTGGGATGTCATCGGCACGGAGCAGTACGTCATGGCACCGATGGTTTGTAGTGCAAGGTTCAACGTCCATCTAAAACAGATCATGTCAGGAGTTACATGTAAATCTAGGTTACACAGTTCTAGGAGAAGTGCATGGATTTTTTGAATTAGCAGGAACCAAAGTTTATTTCAAACAATGATAACGAGTTATCATACACAGCTTTCCTACTATAATCATGATATGTGTCCTGCTCTACAGCCCAACGCATGACAATCCAACACATATCCTGTAAATAATTCTTGCATTACCCAGTAATTCTTGGCATAACCATGCAAACTTGTATAGTGCATAAAGAAGCAGGAGAAAACTTGGAATCCCACTGAGCCTCCCTGTATATCATCAGAATCACTTCTTTAAAAAAGACAACAACACTTTAAGAAATGTCAAAGAGCATGAATTACAGTACCTGTCATTTAACAGCACTTCTGTTGTAAATGTTCCAGGGACGAAAGAGTTGATGAGTGCACAGAGAACTCTGCTGTCTGCAATGTCATCTAGGCTCTCCTGTAGTGGTCATGAGGTAAGGATGATTTAGAAGCCTTTTGAACCAGTGCATATATGTTGTCTTCAGGAGTGAGTGTCAGATGGCCAGCAGATACAAGATCACAGATTCCATTTATGTCATTCCGGGCTTAAGATGTTGTGCCATTGGAAAGGCACTTAACACAAATTCCTCACTTCACCTAAGTGTAAAAATGTGTACCTGACTTAGATTGGGGAAGAAAAAGGCAATGAAAAAGGATAAATTGCCTCTGCCTACCAATAGCAAGCCCTAGACATAGTGGATATCAATGTACTGCCTGAATGGCTTCAAAGGCTAAATCTCAAAACCTACTGTAACTGAAAATAATTTGTACATTAAAGCAGACCTTGCTTTAAGGTACTCAGTTGCATACTCACCACAGTTAACTTGCTGCCTTCTCTCACCCGTGCTAACTGAGTGCAGACCATGTCCAGGATGCAGTCATCAGGGTCAGGATAGGACATCCAGCCACCACGAGGGAGATTCTTCTTGTAGGACAAGGCAACGTCTGTCCCTGGATACCTGTTCCATTCAGTAACATGGGTAAATACAATCTGCCATTCTACATCACCCCACTCAACCACAAACAATTTGATATAGATGATACATGTGGCATGTAGGTAAGTTGCTAGTAAGAGTAGTCTATTTACTGTACTTTCATAAGGTTGCCACTATCTTTGCAGTGCAGACCTCCTGCTTGAGGTGCTGTCTGCCAGTGACCAATTCATAAGTGCATGCCAAGAAATAGGCCTGTGCATAGCACACTGGGTTTGTCAACACCCTTTTAGAACAAAGCAACACATGGAGAATGTCATGATCTGAGGCTACATTAAATACATATCTACTATAGAAATAGAATCTCTACCTGTCATGCTGAGACTGGTCGTCGCCCTGAAATAAACAAAATGATATCAACAATTAAAGATTTTGAAAAAAAAAAGATTTTATTGGAGTTGCTTAGTTTGAATTGACTTTTATTTATCTATTTCACTTTCATTCTAGTTTGACTTCTTGGTTGTTTGCCAAGACTCATGCTTATCTTTCCAGTTAACAGTCACAGAAGTGAAATGGTTCAGACTGCAAGATGGATGGATCTTGAGCAATCATAAATAATAACATGTACATTTATAGGTGGCATCTATTCAATCACTGGGATGTAAGTCATCTCTTAGTGTCAATGTTCAGTACCAAGGGGTATCTTGCCACTTGCGTTATTTTCCAAAAAACGTCGCGCTTGCAACCGGCACTTCTAGGTTAGCTTGCGGCACGTTTAGGTTTCGTGGGGGCACCTCTAGGTTCCCTTGGGGTACATCTGCGTTTTCGAATGCAGCAATGCCGCAAGCGTGCCCCACGTCCAGTGAGAGGGGACCTTTAGTGTTAGTGATCAGTACCAAGGACAGAAATATTGGTTATCCCTTAGTGTTGAAATTCAGTACCAAGGACAGGAATGTTGGTTATTCCTTATTGTTTATAATCAGTACCAAGGACAGGAATGTTGTTCATCCCTCAGTGTGAATCAGAACGTGTTGTTCTCACCAGTTCCTCTGGCCCATCTGCAACACTTGCTTTGGCACCAAATCCAGCAAGGAGGTCAGTTTTCACTTTTCTTTTAGGCTTTTTCTTTGGAGGTGGTGGCTCAGGGGTCCACTGAAACAAGCAAGAGAAAGTTGTGAATAAATGCCTTTACCAACGCCCCAGACAATAATAACAGGGCTTTCTAAAGCCGTATATTTCATTCAATCATCTCAAAAATTGGAACAATTTTTCATGTACAACACATGCTAGCTTTGTCTGTCAATGGTGATGCAATGACCAATACTTTTGGGTTGGTGGTCAGAGCCGTATAGTCCAAACAGTGTAATGCACGATCCAGTAAGACAGATTGGTAAAATGGCCAGACCTTTTCTGTGTTTGGTTGCACCCACTGATAGAAAACAATTTAACTGCAAGCAGTATGGCACCCTGCTGACAGCTACAGACAGCAATGTAGGAGTACCACATCTAACAACAGATATTCCAAAACAGCAACATTACCTTGTATGGAACCTGAGTTAATACTTCAAGGTCTTCCTGCAGCAGATAATCGGCCCTCTCCCATGTAAACCAGATGTCATACGCTATCAAGTGCCACAGCAAATCAAAGACCTGGGTGGGAGAGTTTTAAAACGCAATTAGCTTTGTGAGACAATCAACTTTGACAATGAAAAAACAAAATGTTTCCCCTTGTATTTTTTTTTTCAACATTTTGTTGGCTGTTCTGCTGTTCTAGAAAACAAAGCCATGGTTTGATAAAGTTGTACACTCTGTCTACCAGTCCTGTATATTGTATCATGCAATATACAAGCAAGTCAGTCCTGGTCTACAATCCATATGGGGGGCATTAGCACTGGCAAATCATCAGCCAATCAGATACTCCACCAGCCCATACCAGCTGTTATTCCTGGAGAACTTAGCAGCCAATCGCATCACTTCTTGTAGTCAAGAGTCAATTTGATTGGCTGGTTACTTCCTTTGGGAACAAAAGCTTCCAGAAGGAGAGATCATAAGTCAGTTTTCCTTGTCCCTTACTTGTGCTCTGTGTAATACATGCCTGGCAGACAGGATTATTAACAAAGACATTGCCACAGGGTTAACTCACGTGATCAGCACTGCGCATTGTCACCAGACGGCAGTCTACCCTGGCTTCTTCTTCTATCACCTGACTGCAAATAAAAGTTATCAACACCATCAGCAAAGTCTATCCTGAGTTACAGCTGAGACTTTTATTGAATTCATTTGATAATCTAATAGTCATATCCCATCTGCTAAAGACAGTCCAGTAAAAGACAAATTACATAGAACTGCCTTAGTTTCTACACTCACACTCAGTTAATTTCCCTTTCTGACAAGGAAAATATTGCAAATCCATCTTAATCGAGATGCATGTACATAATATAAGCCATATATACAAGCTGTAAGTATAGAATAGGTGTCCACATACAGTCATGGGTTCTTTACACACGTAGTAATATCATTTTAATATTAAATATTATTTTAATAATATTACTCTACGTATGCACATCATTATCTACCTCTTCTTCAGTGCAGTCACAGCCCACTCCACTCTCGTCAGTTTCTGGGTCTCTGTCAGACTGTAAATAACAGAAAATCGTGTTGAGATAAACATGTTGAAAACATAACAGAAAAACAGCTTTCCATGACTCCAAAACTTCACAAATCCTGTACCAAGAGCTGAGGTATAGGCATATATGTAGAAATGTACAGTGTATTTCATGGAGGTATGTGATCTTTGATCTTCAGTGTGCAAATTGCAGCAGTGATACTTGCCCACCTCTGTGTTTGTAATCCTTGCATTAACGAAAAAAAAAAAGATTCAGAATAAGTGCTCATCCCATAGAGAGAGGGAGTTATAACAAATGCATGTTACAGCATGTTAAAAAATCAGTGGAAGATAGAAAAATAATCCACTACGACTCTCCACAACTTATTATTAACTACATGCAAGCAGCATGGATAAACAAAAAGCTACAAATGAACACTCATTTCAAAACAGAAACCACAAACTATCGCAAGAGTGTGGCTTTTCATCTTCCAGTACTTCCAAAACAAGAAGCCAAAGCCACCATGTCTAAATATACAGCTAACATTTATAGCTTTTTGAATTAGTGTCTTATTACAATATCAATCACTGTCTTTGTGACATGTATGTTTCCTATATTGCTACATGTTTATATACTTGCAATTTGCCTTCAGGCAAAAACTTACAAGTAAACTGTCATTAAAAACATTAAATAAGGAGACAGTCTCACCCATCCATGCTCTGTAGTTTCTTCATCTGCATTCCTGTAAAACCTTTAACAACAGACAAAATAATCTCGTCAACCTTTATCAGAAAGAAGATATGAGCGTGACATGTTCCAGAATTGAAAATTAATATCAAATGTTTCATCTTTAACACACATTTTCTAAATATCCCAATACACCACTTCAACCTGTTACATCTTGCCACTCCGCAATATTCGATCACACCTGTGAACGCACACATCACAACAAACAAACAAACCGACAGACAACAATACCTGCTTTTTCATAGAGGCAACAATTTAACTCAATTCCTTGTTGCTGATCTATACCTATGTCTATAAAGTTTATGATTACAGGTATATATGAAATGTGAATTTTGCACAGTGAAAGCAAATTAAAGCATTTAATTTTAAGCTGTTACGGTTTAGCCCTATTGCATAAGAACTTGATAGAAACTTACTTTGAACCAACATCTTCAAATGACTTCCAGTCAGCAGCTCGTTGAGTACGTTACTGATGGACAGACTGTAGGAGACCAGCCGCAGGTTCACCCAGGCCGTGAAACCGTTGATTCTGGTTCGCAGAGACATGGCTGCTCTCTTACTGATCACAGCAGCTGGAATACTTTCTGGTATCACTTACATGTGGGCTGATCAACTTTATATCTGCAAAATATCCAACCTTTGAGTCAGGTGCAGTCTTTTGCAATGATTAATACACAGGCAATGTTCTTTGAGTGTTCAGTCATCCAATTTTTGTTTGGAAGTTGAGAAAATTAAGTGAAGTGAGCCAGTTCACTTCCAAACTTAGAGTTTTAGTTTCCAGAAGTGTTGATTACACAGTTAGCGTTATATAAGTCCGTGCAACTCAAAAGTTAGTAAATTAATACCATGTGTACAATATTTCCTTGGAATTTGGATGGTAAAGTAGTATGCATGTACAGTGGATGTTGACGACTCTCGGAGCCAAAACACGACCCCCGAGAGTCGCCACAATGACATAATTTACCTGCCCTACCTTACGAAGACTCTACTCTTCTCCAGTTGACGATCGGTCTCGACGCGTCTTTTCTCGCACGTCGCGTCGGCATACATATGCGTTGAGCTTTTTCCGTAGTTCACCCTTTGTATCATAAAGATGACTTTACATTGCTATCAAACTAAGCAGGTCAATGAAGCTTGGTAGACTCCATGAATCGATAAAGTTTGGTAACGTACAACGTATCTGTGAGTACGACGAGGTCAGCTGAGTCAGTGCAGACAGGTATCCTGGAGACGGGGTTAGAGGTCACCAAGTTTTCTTTTGCCACGCCTCCTTGCGATTTGTAAGAGAAATGCTGATGTTTTTCGGAGATAAGGACGTGTGACACCTACTTTGGATAAAATGTACAGTCTCTATAGACTCAAGAGTTTGCTGTAAAAATAGTAGACATTGTTCAAACTGACTGGATGAGATGACAGAGACGCCTTGCAGCATTTGGGAGTTAAGTAAAGGTGACCATTATTACATAGCAATTATGCAAGTCAGGGCTTCGTTAATAGAATCGATAAGGAAATGCTAGATTCTTGTAACTGTTACATGTAAGACTTTAAAACATTGAACAACTGTTGTAGTCATGGTAGTTATGCATCATTAGATTCTTAAAAATGCATTGACAACTAGTTCTTTCACCTCTGAACTCCACTTCTTGCCACTTTGGCAAGTCTAAGTTGAGTGGTCATATTCCCACTCACTACCTGCCACTCTGCTGACAGTATATTCACATAACTATGCGATACACACCAACATAACAAAGACACACCAAAAACAAAAGACTCCATAGACAGAGAAAATCATATTTACTCTTAAACAGGGAGTTGTCTTAACAGGACATACATTATGCATGTATACCTGAAGAACAATTCATTCCCAGCTTCCTTAATTTATTAATATCTTCAAAGCCATATATCTGTAATTTGATATGAAAATCACAGTGTTTCAACTTTGACACAGAAAGTTACAGATACAAATATTGTAACAATTATGTATTATTTCTAAATGTCCTACATTTTACAAATCAGTGAGCAATCATCTTACAGACTTCAACCTCTGTTGAAATGTTATATTACATTCATCAGTTGTCTTGGCATAGAGTACCTTTTCCTGATTTTCTCTGTCCTGATGTGGTAAGACCATACATGAACCAATACCCTTCTCCTTTTCCTTTTATGCTATTGGGTTTAATGAGCAATAATTCTATGCTAAGTGTGTTCAGCTATGCCTATGAGCACTATATGCTACGCTGTGCTGGAGATCTGCTGTAGATTCCTGGACAGCTGTTGTAGTGGGTTCAGTAACAGCTGACTGGTCTGGCCTACTCCAGCAGACAGGACTGACACCACTTCCCCGTGGCATTGTTCCATGGATGGTAACTGTGCATAGTGTTCCATGTCTGACTTGGACATCAACAGGCCGTCAACAAGTCCTCCTGAACAATTGACAAAAAAAATATTCAGTGAGTTGTGACTTGTAATAAAAGACCGGGTACTACTTAACTGAAAAAAGTCAAGGGTAACCAGGAGACTTTTTTTGAGGCAAAAGGGGCAGTGGGTTGTGTTCAACTGTGTTTAGGGCAGGGTATTGGAAGGCAGAGCCAAAACCTCTTCTGCCACAACCTTTCACCTCCCCAGCTGAAGTCAGATACCCATTTTTACACCTGGGTGGAGTAAGGAAAGTTAAGAGCCTTTCCCAGGAGCACAACAGCTGTGGCATGTCGGGGTTCAAGCCCATTCTAACCTCTTGGTTCTGAGCCAACCTAACCATTAAGCCAACATGACACCACATTTTTGTTATTCAGGTTAACTAATACATTGTGTAGTTTCATCCATTCATTTCTTCATTGATATAGTAGTTCAAATAAAATCATCAATCATCTGCATTCTTACATCCTGGTAAGGGAAATTGAAACAAAGCTTTGTAGGGGTCAAGGAAATACAATACACAATAATGCACACAAAATTTATATGGTAAGGTATAAGTGGTATGTTATAATATGCACTGATCGCAACAGTTTATACTTCAAATATTTTAAGATTTAACAAGCCAAGGTGCTGTAAACATTTTGAATGAGACATTGTTTGAAAGACAAACACATTATGACTGCCTTACCTAACAAGCTAACTTGTGGTGTGACCTTTAGGACCTTTAAAAGCAGTGCAACTTGAGGATTGGGGCTGTGCGCATACATGTTCATCCCCACCATCAAGGTAGTCAAGGTACTATATGGAGTGTCTTGTACAGCAAGGCCTGAAAAAAAAACAGAAATCATTAGTCACAGGTGGTGCATACCCAGGGTTTTAGCCAGCCACCGTTTTTGCCCATTACGTCCGTGACGGACAAAAATCTGTTAATCACAAAAAATGTTAAGATATTATTGAACCAAGCTGAGTCTACCAGCAAAATTTGCCCCTCAAAATAAAGGACATAGCATTTTAGAGGGTCTAGATTTCAAGATTTTCCTGGGGAGAATGCCCCTGGACCTCTTTGGATCGTCGTGCCCTTGACAGGATTTCCATTCAAAATCCATAAGATGGAAAAAAAAATTCAGGCTGGCTAGAACAAGTTGTGCACACCATTTCTTATATTTGACTCCATACCATTCTTATATTCCACTCCATGTGCCCGGGGGACTTTAATTTTATATCTAGTGATCTTCCTCTCTTCCCATATTTACATGTTTGTCATGTGTTTGATGGTTCTATCATAGTTCACAGTGAATTTATGAAATGTTCTCATCAATCCTACAACTTAGGTTCTGATTTTCATAGTTAGCATCTACATTGTAGTTATATCTGCCATTATGCAAGCTATCTACATTTGTACATGTCAAAATTTTATAAAAAAAACTGAATCAGGATCAATCCCCTGCCTACATGAAATCAGATCTTCATTGTAATAAAGCCTTACCTGCAACACTATTAGACCAGAAGCGTACAGTGATATCACTCTCTCTCAGTTTCGCACAGAAAACCCTTCTGTCAGGACCACTGAAGTCACTGATATGAAGAACAGCAACCATGCCGCTCGTCTCCAACACATTGCGTGCCTCTTTTGCCATCAAGTCTCTCAGCGGGTTTTCCTGTAAAAGAACAGTGAAATGTGACGTCTGGGCATGGGTAGTACTGGGATCCCCAGTGTTCTGTAAAATAACTGCCATGAAGTGGATATATCCAGATGCTACACTGTCCTCATTTCCTTATGAATAAGACGTAACACTACATGTTTCTGCTGTCATCTCTTGGCAAATTCTCTCACTCTCAATCAGCCTTGACGATATTGCAGGCCTGAAGTTTAAGGACCCAAAACATTAAAAACTCTTCACTTTCAGCACATGTAAAAACATCAGCTCTTTCTTCCCAACAGATTAAGCTATCTATTCCAAAATTAAACATCATGAAGGGCTACATCTCTGCCTATTCTCTGGTATACAAAACTTACATCAAAACTCAAGACATCATGTTCACTGCAACTGCTCTTTATGTATGAAGAGAGACAAAAGTTGTTTTAGCACCACAAAGCCTCATAGGCTTTAACTTAACTTTGACATCATCTGTGCCATGTTGGGTTACAGTCTGTGTCTGTAAAACATGTTTGCTTGATCCAATTATCCATCAATCTGTGTGGTCGCTCCAGGATTCAAATCATGATGAATATGACGTCAATGAAAAGCCTATTTCCTGGAAGTAGTACTAGAGTACAATGATAGTCATAGATCTAGAAAGAATAAAGGCTTCACCTGTACAACTGTCTCTTGCATCCTTTCCTCTCTTAGCCCACACCTCTCTGCCATTGTCATTCTGGTGTCTTGTGGTGCTTTCCATTTGGTGACAGATAATAACTTTGCCTTTATCACTGAAATGTGTTTCTTGGAGCGGGTGTTGATGGTCTTCCTGTACCGGACCTGTGTCACCATGTGGTCCAGAGTGGGGCACACTGAAAGACATCATTAATGGCCACGTAAGATTGACATATCGGTAGGGGATGTACAAAATCAATATGCTACATAGGATTTACTGTAACCCCCACATTAGGAATGCTTGAGAAAGTTTTGATTGAGATATAACGTTAACTCAAAAGACTCATCTCCCTAACAAAAGTACACAGAATAGGAATAAATTAGTGCCTAGTTCGCATATGTTCAGTTGTTCACTAATATATGTCATTGCCCAGTTGAAATTATACTGTCACATACTTTAAGTATGTTTTAAGCATGTTCAAAATGTGTGGGAAGGGAATTCGAAGTTATTGGAGATCTGTTCTGTATGTAATAAACATTCTGTGAGGAATTATAACAGATCCCTCTGAGTCTGAGCACGTTTGGTAGAGAAAAATTCAAGGAGATTGAATCTGGATAATACTTGTCAATCTCTTTTGTCACGATATCGGTTATCGTGGTGACTGCTTCAAACATCCATTTTCAATTTCTAGAGTTGTTTTTTTCCTGAAAAGGGAATGTCCTATCTGCCATGACCAGGACTCAGGAGTCTGGCCTACCAAGCTAAACCCGCTTTGCCCCCCACCCCCCTCACTCGAGTCGACCTTGTCGCGTGGAAAACAACGATAACCAGTAACATGGAACATAGTCCATGAACAGAATATATCACGCAACATCTAACTACATTTAACATGAACAACAGTTCAATATACACTTACCAACACGCACTGCAGTTGCAGCGGACGAAATTCTAGTCAGTGTCGCCATTTTCAGTGGTAGGGGGTGACGTTCCGGGTCAAAGTTGAAATTAGGTGGGTTGGTGGAAAAAGCGGTACAGTCTACGGGTATTTGGCGGTGGTTGCGCCCCATGGCAGGAGATAGATTTGCATGAAGCCCACTTATTGGCTATCTGCAGGTCTGCAAGCAAATGCCTTTCGTTGGTTATTCAAGCGTGGGTAAGGGTAAATATTGTTCAGGTAACTGTTTGATCTTTCTGGGAGAGTTGGGTCTTCATTCAGTGCAAGCAACATATTTTAACATTAAAATGTTCAGTATTGACTGGTACTAATGTGAATGAATAAAGGCAGTTACATGTTAATCAAAGGAATGTATACAAAATTGTCTATAAACTTAACTCCTTCTTTTGCTAACAGTAAACTGTTGTAAATTTACTATATTAGACTTACCAACAAGAGGAGACAGTATGTTAAGCAACGCACGCAGACATATTCATGCACATGCACACAAACACATACATTGTGTACTCCACAGAAACACAATCACACATGCACACACGTGTCACACAAATGCATACACAGACACCTGTAGAGATACACATTAACACACAGGAAAACAACTCAAAGACACCTCTTGTAAATAAATGTTTTTATTCCCTAAAACCTGCAACTCTATGTATATGATTAATAATGTCAAGTTCTCCCCAACTGTTTACGTGTCAATTACACGGAGATCTACTGGTAATGGCAATGGCACGGGCTTGATGAAAGCCCTCCTTTGTAATCAGACTTTACAGGCGTCAGCAACTACTGTAGTACTGATCTACTTTTCTGTCACTGAACTTTATACTACAGTCAACAGAATGTGTCCCACATAGCCAAAATGTACAGCTGTCTTTCACTCTTACAAGATGAGTCCTGTTGCATCATTGTGAGATGTGTCCTGCAAATGTCCATCCGAACAAACGTTCTAAAAGACGTGCAGTAGGTTATGGTTCTTTCTATAAAATAATAGTATGACCAACTGTTGTATCAAATGATAAAGGCACTTAAGTTCAGAGATCAAACCCTTGACAGGCCCTGGTGTTATCACCTTATGTAACACTTTGTAAAACTTTGATGGGTGATGTTCGTCCATCGGGGAGTAAAACTTTACCTCTTTAATAACTGTGGAAGAGGATATTCTCAAGAATCCTTCAGAATGCCTGCTTAATATCAACTGCTCAGTTGTAAGTAGTCATTGGTGATATTGAACACCAACCAAAGTTTGCTAAATATGGACCATTATATAATTTATATACATGTGTACAATACAATACAATAAATACATGTTGAAGTACTGCGCCCAACTTGTTGATATTGGAAACTATAAATGTTGAAGTACTGTGCCGGATGCGCCCTGTTTTTCTTTTTTATATCGGAAGCTAGATGTAGAAGATAAATTAGATACATAATTGGTAAATTGATAATCACTAAATACGATGATATTCCTAATAACAAGTATGCTCTGAGAAATCTGAAGTTATCAGACAATAAAATACTTAATTCTCTAACATCAGTCCAAAATACATGACTTTTCTTTTATCACACTACACTACAAATGATGTGCAAATTAAAATTTTGATCAAATACTAGTAATAATGGTAAACAAAACAAATGTCTTTACTCTAAACTACTAGTATGTAAGATAAACTGTATTTAACTTCTGATCCTACTTGTCTTTCCAAGCCTTGAGTAAAATAACACAGGAATGTATTCACTTCCATCCAAGGAACAAGATTGCTCTGATCTTCAAATATGTTAACTTTACTGTAATTGTTTAGGTGGCATTAAAATATTGAAAAATGAATTGAACTACACTGTAGGACCGTGGTACCTCTTCACCATCATGTATATGACATGAAACATTTAATCATAGTCAAATGTACTATGTACTAACTACTATATACAAAACTGGTAGGATATGTAATAAAAAATACATTGTATGTAGAATTCCATTTCACAGGTAAAGAAAATTGTTGCCAGTTGCTAAACATGTCTGCAACAGTCAGCTCTACCAAGGGTATGAATGTTTTTCTGTTAACTGCAATATTTCAAGTTGTCAAATGATTCATATGTAATCTTAAAAATTTTTCTCTAAATGCCCAAGTCACTGTTCCTTCTTACAATCTTCTTCACTCACTCACTCGCTATCCATGGTTAGATTCTTGGCCTGACGAATCAACAGCAAAACTACCCAAGACAACTGACATTGTGAAATAAAGTCTACAATTTGCTTACAAGCATGGTCTTATCAACATCTATCTAAAGGTAAGTGGTTACCACAATGTCCATGGCTTGAAAATCTTGACAACCTTGTTGAAAGATACTACTTGTAGTACTTGGCCAACTAACGGATACTGACTCTTGTTTTTGGCCTGTAGAATGTCAAGCAATTATAGTTTTCCACTTGCAAACATTATTATTTTTCCACATACAAAATGTATTGCAAGATACATGTAGTCTTTCAAGTCTTGGTCTTACATAAGGACATTATACTAAGATGGGTCCCAACAACTTTCTTTCTGTCAAGACAAGTTATTTCCACAAACTGTGCACAAGATAATTATTGCTCTTCCCCAAACTGAAACCTAGATGTTCACCCCATCATCATCTTCCTCCATCTGACCCTGAATGACCCCATCCTCCTGGCCAAGCCCGGCCCTCTGTGCCTCCAGACCGGTCCTGTTCCTGGCCATGAGGGGCTTCATGGTCTTCAGGAGGCTCTGGAAGAGTTTTGGAAATAGCAGCTCCTGGGAAGCAAGCAGCTGTTTGGTGCGGTGACGTTCTTTGGGAGCCTCAAAGCAGGCAGGACAGTTTTCTGGGATAATCGGGAGCTTTGCCTACAACATTGGGAAAAGGACAGAATGTCAATTTACCAGTCCAGAGGAATGCAGCAAAATATAACACCAAAGAGATGCATGTTATGTGCAATATGAACCTTAATTCTTCTGATTCAAATACATCACCCTGATGTTTTGCCAGTTGATTATTATCTTTTATTTTGACACATTATTTTTATCATTATAGACAAGAGCTACAGGTTTTGTAAGACAATCATACTGTTAAAAGATTCTTCCACTTGTCTTGCACAATCAAGGTACTAGTAAGCAACCAAAAACAAAAAAGTTATTTTATACCTGTTCAGCAAAGTTGCGAAGATCTTTCTCTCTAACATAGACAAACGGCCGGATGACTCTCAAGTCCTCCTCCCTGGAAATATGAAAAAAGATCTTAAATGCGACTGCTTAAAACTGTCATATTGTTGTTGATTTTATGATTATGCAAAAACATGCACATGCAGTACCATATATCTAATCTAATTCCAGGGTGTTGATCAATACCTGTATTGTACATGTACAGTATTGTTGATGAAAAATGTAGCAATGTGATTTATTAATTGCAAACATTATAGATGAATTGTACATGTACATAGCCTCATTTTCAACTCTATTTACTATTCCATGGAGATTTGGATTCCTTGAACTCCTGCTGCATAAAGAAACTTCACTGTGATTTAAGACAACAAGTAATAAAAGGCAACTGACCTGACAGTGTAGTTGGCCTTCATAGTCCTCAGCAACCCATTATGAAATGCAGACATCATGAAGCTGGAGAAAATAACAAACAGTTGACTTTCTCTCATGTGTTCATGGCAAGTGTACATGTATGTAAACTCTCTTTTCAAAAGTATGCCTTAATTGATGCTATTGGGTCTATGGGTTAACAGTAGAAGCATGCATTCCTCAGACAATTAAAATGTAGTGGGCAGGTGAAATGAAAATAAAAGTGTGCATCATAGAATCTGTGCATGTCATAGACCCCATGCTATCAGTATATTGACAGACGAATTGGGATCTACAGACAACTAGAATATTGTCAGCTTCTGCTAGCGTATTGGCCCTCACCTTTCTGCCAAATCATCTAAATGTTGCCCCATGGCGAGCACGTTATATCCCTCACGGCGAGCGCAGGCGTAGATACGTCCTCGCTTCATACGGGAACAGTAACTGCAGATGGAGGTGCAGACTGGCATGGATGCAGCCTGGGCCATGATTCCTGCAGAGGAACAAAGTCAAGGTAAACAAATACATCATACATGTAAATGCCATTATACTTTAATGAAACAATAAATTTCTGATCTGCTTCAATCACTCTTAATGATAAAGTACATGTAGTCAGCAATAGTGGTATACCAATAGTGGTATACAATGTACATGCAAATTCTGGTTCAGTTTGAATGTTATTTAAAAAAAATCTTAACAAGGATTACGTACACCATGAGTACCACCCATTGAAAATGTAATTGAGAAATCATTATCCTTCTTCTTCTTGTCCTTGTCATCCTGTCGGACGATCAGTTCACTGACAGATGGACTCGGCAATTTCTTACATATCTAATGAAACTTTGTTTGTATCTTGCTAAATACCACCAATAATAACTTTAACAAAGACAGCAGGAGCTGGCACTAGTACTGCACCTGTCCAATGTTTCAATATAAATGTATGCATGTGGCTTGTTGTCTTACCTTGTTCTTCATAAAAGTAAGGCACACCAAGTTTAGCCAGGTAGTTCTTGAGTGGGCTGGGGTCATAGGAAGCAGTCTGCGGGTCAACAGTCACTGCTCCCAGCTCAAATGTGATGTTCTAAGAACAAAATAGCAAATAAAAACAAGGTGATAATCATGTGGCTCATTGCGGTCAAAGTGTAAGAGTGTTTGGCATTACTCTTCAAGCTGAGGTTAATGGGGCATATGATGAAAAGAATGTCAAAATTTTGCCGATCAACCTCTGCTTGCAGAGTAAGTTTGGCCAAGAATCAAGAGGTCTTGGGTTCTAACCCCTGAAATGGCTCAATATTGCGCCTTTGGGAAAAGCACACATAAATTTCCTCACTTGAATAACATTGAGGAAGATCACTGACCTTGCTCTTGGCAAAGAACTGGTACTGCCTAAGAGTGTGGAGGAGAGACAGGGAGTCCTTCCCGCCTGACAGGCAGAGCAACACACGGTCCCCGTCACGGATCATGTTGTACTCTGTCATGGCCTGTACAATCAACAGCAGACATCAAAATGTTACACAATTACTCTTGAGAATGTAATTTTTTTCCTTAGCACTTAATTCATTGAGAAATAAAACAATATTCATTAGATAGTATCCTCATTAAGTACATTTTTATGCTGACATTGTACAATTTACAATTTCTGTATAAAATGCAAAGAATTTTGCCTTCTCTTCTCTCTATATATAAATACCATCAAATCAGTGCAAGTGACCACTTCAACAGAAGGACAACCTGGTCAATATGGTGGTCCTTTACGTGATTTTTGCCACAAGAATTAAGAAGGCTGTCTACAGTGACAACTTTTCACAGAGACCAGATTTTATCAGTCCTCTGAGTGGTCTCCTTGGGTAGGTGTATTTATGTGACCAGCTTCCCACCAAAATAAACTAGTCACCCAACCATTCACACCAACACTAACTGTTCCGCAAACTCTTAAAATTATGAAATGGACAAAACTGTTATTTACCTCAATTGTTTGTTTCATTATTCTTTTAGGTGGTGCATGCCATCTTGGATTGTTGGGGTCATGTTTCTTCTTATTCTTTGTGTTACTTCTGTCTCCAGTATCTGACTTTCTGGTATCAGCGGTTTCAGCATCTCTTTCCATGGGTTGCTCTGACTGTCTGACCATACACAGGTTTTCACAGGTCCCTCCAATATCAACATATAGGCTGGCTTCCTGATTCTTCATTTCAGTGAAAGCACCACCATTATTCAAACTTTCTTTACATGGTACAGTTTTCTTCTCCTCCCTTGACATCACTGTTAACCTGGGCTCCACACTTGTAACATTTTTCTCAGTGTTTACAGGCAACTCCAGATCTATGTGCAGCCTCTTCTCCTGGTTAAGATTGCCTTCCTCTGTGTCTCCTTTCAGGGAGCTGTCATCAGACCGGTAATCAGAAGCAGACTCGGCACCACTGTCCTGCCTCTCATTGAAGTTGTCTGCCATGTTATCACCCTGGTCGATGCTACTGTTGCGACTGCTGGGGAGCGATCCCCAGATCTCCCAGTCAGCATTGTCCCCACCGTTGCTGCCCTCCATGGTATCCTGTAGCTTCTTCCCCCACTTGTGGAGGTCTAGCATGTCGATCGAGTTGCGACGTCCAAACATGGGCAGTTTCTGGCCTGTTGGAACACAAATGTCAGAATGTTCACAAACGTCCATACACAAGAGAAAAGGCAGCATGATAAAGACTGCTACACCCTTTTATATGTCTAAAGATGAATGAGACACACTTAAAAACTATAGGAAGCAATTTTTTGTATCACAGTAATTATATGTAGATGATTCAGCATTATTGAACAAGCACAGCAAATGGCTTGTCATCAAACACCAGCAAAGCTCTCCTGTCCACCTTTTTAGAAACCATCCAGTACAGTAACGTCCTCTTTCACTCCCAGGCAACTTCCAGGGTACATAAAGACTTCACTCAGAATCATACTCTTTCTAACCTGTTTCCGGCAGAAGGACGTCTCTTGTGCCAACCACAAAAGCCGAAGCCCTCCTTCTGCCAGGGGATGTCCCAATGACGTTGCTGCTGCCACTTGTTCCATATGGGCCGCCCCCGATGATCAGCCCTCCACGACCCACCAGCCCGTCACTGTTGCGTCGGCGGTTGGCGTGGTTCAGCGTGGGAGAGTGGATTGTAGAATGCCCACCGAGACCGACAAGGCCGCTGGTCATGTGATTGTTGAGGTGGCCATCTGGGATTGGTCGCATCAGGTTGCGGCTTCCACTAAAAAGACAAGATACCTGTCAGCTTGCATGATACTCATGAATGGTCGGTACATTAAAAGCTGCAGAAGATGAGTCTGCTTGTACTTCCAACTGTTTATTTAACCACAACATTGTTCGAATAAGTCACCAGAGCTTATTCCAACTTTCCTACTTTCGTGGACAAATGGAGACTCTTGTCTCCTATGCTTTCCAAAAAATGAAGCCAAATCTAACTCGTCTAAACATTTTCTTAAATTTAGTCTCTTGTTACAATGCCAATCACTTCCCTTTTAACATGTATGTGTCATACATATAATGTCTTTATGTACCCCATGCATGTTTCTCAACTCTATATACTTGCAATGAGCAGGCACAATCTCCACTTCCAGACACAATCTCGCATATAAAGTTGTTACTAATCCTGAGATGGCATCTTTCATGCACATGTCTATCCTAGCAACTGTTGGACACACATCAAAGATACAAAAAGACATAATAGTGCACTAAATCAGAATGTATTATTGGACCTTACTAAATGCTGGCATGCCAAAGTAAAGACAAATGCAGAAAAGGAATCAGTCTAGAGTTATGACTTATTGCTGCAAGCACACAGACTCAAACAAAAACAATGTTCCTCTTAGAAGGTGAGCAACAACACTTCTTCATTTATTCATTAAGGTTCTCCATTACAGTGGAAGGTATGGCAGAACAGGTGTTTCTTGTTAGAAGACACCGTTTCAAGGCCGCCATACCAAAGTCAAACATGACTGACCTGCCCCGCCTGTTCCCACTGCTGCCCCTCCAGTTCCTCAGCATGTTGAAGAGGTTCAGGTTGTCTTCCTCCTCTGAGATCTCGTCCATGTCATCATCCTGGGGCTGCTTCATCATGGGGATGGGGGACGACAGCCGGTCACGACTCTCCTCAATCAGTGCAGGAGTGGTCTCCCCATTCTCAATGGGCTCAGGCATGGAGTACACCCTCTTCAGTGGGGTGAAAGGGGGATTTCTGCAATTGCAACAGAGATATTCATGAAGAATACAAGACCTTCCGTTCAAAGTTGTGTGTTGTGTTTTACAAAACTAGGTGAATCCAAAAAGCTGACATCTTTGAAAGCTTAGACTTAGTTAGTTAGAGTACGGGAAGGGCTGTGTTCTCAGTTCGTCCCAATATACATGTACTGTGTGCATACTGTAACTACTGATTTAACACTTCTTGCAACAGCAATGGTATTGGAAGTTTGCCTATTTTCAAAATAAAGAAGATTAAAGTAGTGTCCTACTTCACAGTACTGGTGTTATCCTACCTAGGGCCAAGTCAACTAAAATGTATATAACAGTCAGGTGTCAGTTGTGATGTACACATGTGGGTCAACTCTGCTGTATGTATGCAGACGTGTGCCCCTTACCTGATGGACCGATCCCTGTCAGGACAGACCAGATGATCCAGTGCCTCGCTGGGCAGAAGGAACCACCTCAGCTTTTCTGCCTCTTCGTCAAAAGCAAGTGCTTGGTCAGGTAACTGCAGTCGGGGCTATGAAAATCACAATGGCCAAACATAAGAGATCCACTGTCAACTATATCTCCACAAATATTTTATCAAATTCGTTGTATTATACAATTTTGAAACTACAGTACATGTATTTATTGCCCTCTACAAAGATATCCCATTTGATATGAGCTACTTATAAGTGTACATGTACTTTGTAAAAGAATAGTGCCAAAATTTCTTGGATCATATGTTGATTATATTCAATGATTAGCATAATCAGCATTCCAAAGGCACTGTTCACCAAAGTGTACATGTACATATAGCTTCATGTGAATCACTGAAAGATCAAACTGCATCAATAATAGTCCTTAACAGCACAATGTCTGAATCAAGATCTCTTCCCAAAGACCTTATTCCTTACAAAAATATTTGAATACTTAGCAGTCCATACCGAAGATGCCTTGTCAAAGACCTTCTTGGCCATTTCCAGACACTCCTAAAAAGTAAAGAGGTGCCAAGTGAGACAGACATATGACTTACATTCCATCTTGCTATTATTTACAAATTCACAGATTACAAGCGCCTATGTTAAGCATTCTTGGATTGTACAAAACAATATTGTATTCAATGTACTCCCCAAGTCTCTAATTATGTGGGAGGTCATATTTCCATCGTTAAATCTGTCATTTTAAGCTTACAAAAATTTTCATTAATGTCACATTATGAAGACAGATGATAATTTTTTTCGTGCCAAGAAGCAAATTTCTGAAGACAGCATTGCTTTTTTTTAATTTCTAACCTTGTAGCTCTTGGGAAGCTTGCCCTTTGTGTTCTCTGTGTCTGGCTCAGGAAAGGTCATGTGACCTGTGTTGTAAGAGATGGAGCCGAGCCACTTCCTGTCCTTAAACACCTGGTGGTTCCTGTTCTTCCATTCACCTGTGTCTGGTTTGAACAGGTACTGCACGGGGGAGAAAGGATGTCAATACAGCACGCAAGAATATGTCATGTAAAACGATATCTCACAGGACTGTGGCAAATTGGGAAAATTGCAAAGGCCTTTGCAAACTGGTACAAACCAGCACCAATCGACCTCAACTTGTCACCTGAAATTGAGATTTCCAATTAAGTTATCTTATATCAAAACTTTGACAGACAGCCAGCAACTCTCTCACTGGTCAGACCACTACTTGCCATGCTATCATTGGCTGCACTGTTTATTGTGACGAGCAGTCAGGATTGGTCTGTAGTGGCTCAACATGTGGACATTTGTAGCAGCATTTTGTGCTGCCCATTTATCATGATCACCTCAAGACAATGTGTTGTTGTGTTGGTATCATCTGGATCAAGTACAGTTTGTAATTTGGTTATAACTGTTGATTGCATGAAAAGTGTTCCCATTGGAAAAGTGGGGGGTACTCTATGTAATGTTACCTGTGGCAGAAGCTTCCAGCCATGCTCGGCTACCATAGCAACAGCCTCCAGAACGAAATCCACACATTCATCTGTGGCAAAGTATGGCAGGTTCAACCGAGCAAAGCCAGGCCTGCATCAAGGAAAGAAAGGAATTTTATCTTAAATTGCACATCCAGATACATATTATTACCCAAAAAAATGACCCCTCGAGGCATTACTTTTTGACTCTAAGCTTCCAAATCCAAAGAAGACGATGGAAATTTAACACTTTAAGAATCTGGGAAACAGAACAGATCCCATATTGCTGTACCTGAGAATCTCCCTCTCAGAGAACTCATTGTATCTCCGCAGATGGTCCCGATCCAGCCTCCTATATGAAACAACAAGTCAAGTTATTGGTTATTTCTTCCTTTAGAGCGGCAAGAAATTCATAATGCTTAGAACACCTAGTTCAGCAGCTATTGCATTTTGAACAACCATGGAATGTAATATAGTACTGACATGATGAATTAAAAACTGACATATAGAAAAATTAGAAGACCTGGGACTTACTTGTCCTCAACCAGCAATTTCTCAATTTTGTTTGCTAATTCCTCATCTATTCCCAACAAGTCCTGGATAGAAAAGACAAAGAAATTAAATTGTGAACTTAGAAAAACAGTCATGTTGACATATCAAGTACATTTTGTACTTGCATTTGGTATTGAACATATGACAGATTATATAATTGTATATGTACAAGAGACAGAAGGGGATACATATACAACTCAAATAATTATTGCTTGTTTGTCCTTCCGGGAAATGTACATGTACTCTCTAGAAAGGAGGTTCACAATTTTAATTACACATGCCCAACCAAGGTCCAAGGTGAAGACTAGTAAACAGTTTTTTTCTTGACCATGCTCTATATCATCTCTGTCATCCAGTTTGCATAACAACGTCTAGACATGTTTTGTTTATGTCTCACCTCTGATGCATTGCATGCATGCATATTGAGAATCATTATCGAAACAGGATCATTTTACATCATGTATATTGTGTGTACATGTGGATGGTAACGGGTTTGACACTGCAATGGGATTTTATCATGTTAACCTGTGGGTCTGTTGGTAACTTTAATTTTTTACTTGAGGATATACATATGGTCCTGGATACTGATGGACATGAAGTAGTAGCGTTGACTTGGTACACCTTTATCTGCGGAAAACCTATACTTGCAGTTTTTAAAACTGGTAATTCAGGGACATCAATTTGACAGTTGGTGGTTTTAAACTGGAACAGTTTGAAAACGCTGCAGTTGAAACCACGCTCTGTAGAATTCATATTCCTAACTACCAAGGGAATAAATTAAAGGTGAACTAGTAACGTTATGCATCATACATGCATACAGTCCGGCACATGTTCATGTACAGCCTAGCACGTGTACATGTGTGCTACCTCACCTGTGCATACGGCCCTGCACAAGCACAGCCCCCGCGAGCCTGGATACCGAACAGGTCGTTGAGTAGCACACAGACGTAGTTGTGGTGGAGGAAGAGTCCAGACTGTGGGTGGCGCACCATGAAGGACATGATGGGCAGACGCTTCACTTCTGTACTGCCCATCACCACCATGTTAGGATAGCCCAACCAGAAGTCAAAGGCTTTCCTGGAGAGACAAATACAGAGTCAGCTTATACATTACCATTGTACTGTGAATGGGAAAATGGGATTTGATTTTGTTCTAGGGAGTACAAATGTATGTAGCCTGTTTGGCATTGACAAACACAGACATGCTCAGAAAGATACACTTGGCTTGGCTCCACAATGTCAGAAGAGACTTACTTGCAGAGCTCTTGCTCCCTTCTCATGATGAAGTCTGCACCTAGAGCCTGCAACATGGAAGTCAGTATGAATGGAAAGAGCCAGACTGTCCATCTACAAAATGTTCTATTATGTAGGTTACTGCAATAAATATGCACCACTCTTCAAAGAGTTCATCTACATCAGAGGCCATCAATCATTCCTCAACCGAGACGAGGGCCGTTACAAACTGCCTGTCATCTTTCAACCGTAGCTGACATCACACTAAAATTCAGGTCACATAACATAGGGTTTGTTTCATTTTAAGGATCAGAGGACTGATTGAAAGCTTGCGGGTAAGTGCTTTACTTTGTGCACAGAAAGAGCCGATAAAATCTTTAAGAAAAAAAAACACCCACCTGTTTGAGCTGGAAGACTAGCCCTGCCCGGATGGACTCCACAATGGCAGGGGTTCCACCCTCCTCACGAGTCTCCACATTCTGCAGGTATCGATGTGTCTCCCTTGAAACCTGAGACAATTAACATAATAGAAACTGCAATAAATTACACATGACAAAGCTTTCAAAATCAAATTCCCTGAATGTAGTGGTACAGTAGCAGTATTCAGTTTTTTTGTCTTACTCCCACTGGGATTCTTGCCACTGAGACAGGCAGCAGTCAGGTAGTCCTCACAATGTGTCCAGATAGTATTAAAGAGTGCACATCAGGTTACTGTAAATGCAGAAATGTTTGCGGTGGATTTATGTTCGCGGTTTTCGCGCTGGCCATCTCACCGCAAATTTAAAACCACCGCGAACATTTTTTCCAGGACATTAAGATACAACAGTGCATGGTGCTACCGTGAAATTAAAACCACCGCGAAAAGTCCTTTTTCCTCCTACCGCGAAATTAAATCCCCGCGAACTTAAATGCATTTACAGTATTGTCCTTCCAGACCGCTTCATCTTGTAATCATGGAGTTATTCTTTTCTCTATTTAAACTCATTCAAACATTTTTACAAATATAACCCTGCACTTCCAAACAAGGTGCAGGGAACCCAAAACTAAACCAGTTTTTCCTGACATGACTTGCAGCTGTGAAATATTGGTAGGGTCAAATGAAAGTCAATGACATGGACTTACAAAGAAGACAGACCCTCCTCCACAGCCTGATGGGACAGGGTTTTTGAACAGCGACTTCTTGGCAATCAGAACACCTGTACAAAAATAACATTCCATTAAAATGTACAGAAACAATTCTTTTATCTCAGTCTGCAACATGCATGCTACAACAGTGAGCACTAGCAATATTTTCCAACAAAACAAAGCTTTTCTGCTTTTTTTGTCACATTAACATTTCAAATGATCCCCACCACATTATCATCACCTAAAGCTACAGCTCTGATCCTTATTGTTACTCTACAGAACTTACAGCTCTGACCCTTGTTTGTGTACCATTATGTAGTAGACCTCACCTGGAGTCCCAGGTCCTCCCACAAACTTGTGTGGAGACAGAATCACAGCATCCTTGTGGCCGAGTCCTTGATCAGCACTGCAAAACAGGACATTTCATGGTCAGGCATAGCAATACTAAAGATATTACGTAAGAATCTGATATATGACTTGTATCAGTGTTGATGATCAAGATGGAGATGTTGGTTATTGATTCATACAACTGTGGATAATCAATATAATTTTATCTGCTAGGACAATACAGGGATTGGTCAATTGTTCAACTCCATGCAAAAATCTACACCAGCATGCATGACAGTATTCAACCGGGAGATAAACTTAAACATGCAGCACTGGCAAATGGTATACAATGTTTATACCTGGACACGACTGGATTCATATCAATATCCACATACGGCCCTGAAAGAGGAAAACAAAATATTGTACAAACGGTGTATTCTGATCAAGAGTATCATCAATATAGTGTAGTAAGTGAACAGTACAAACAGAATTTCAATTACATTTATACAGATCAGGGCCCTGTAATCATACTAATATGTTGAATATGCTGCTGATGTAAACTGCGGATATCATCCATGCAATCTCATAAGTGAGGCCTTAGACATAAATAGCCATTAAATCAACACTAGTCAAGCCTTTAGGGTAAGGCAGGCCCTACCTGCAGAAGCATAGTCCCACACAGCAATAGCACCATACTTGTGCAGAAGGACAGACGTCTGGACTGTGTCAGTCAGGATGCCGGTAACGTTGGACGCTGCACTGAAGGCACCAATCAGCTGACAGCCAGAGGACTGCCACGCCTGGTGGAAAAAAAGTAACACAGAAAATGTCAGAGTGAATAGACTACAACATTGTGTTACATTTTGTTTGATCCCATATGAATCAATTCAGCATACAGCTCTATTCATGTCTCAGATGAAAATTTTCAGTTTCTTTGGGGAATATTTGGGGTTACTTGGGTGGATTTTAGTTGTTTCTGCTTAATATTCATTTACATTGTCTCACATGTTGTAGAAACAGGACTGTGTTGGTATCATACATTTTGTGAAAAATATTTGAATGTGTATCTTACATATAGCAAGAAGGACCGGTATGACTATATTTTTGTCAATAAATTGGATGATATAAAAAAATTGGATGATATTCTGAAATTCATACTTTGAGCTTTGATTCAAGGTCTTCCAGGTCCAGGAGCCCTTCGTTTGTCTCTGCAATCCGCATCACCTGCAAAGAATACAAGGCTTTGAGTGGCTCTTTATCTTTAAATCCTTAACCATTTTTACTGCTAATCAAGTACGTATGACTTACCTTGGACTTATTTAACAATGTACTAGGGACCAAGCACAGATGAGACTTATCTTAGAGTAAATATCCATCTTAGTATTAGACTTACTCAGTACATTTTACCTAGAAAGGAAACTTACCCTGGATCCAATTTCCCTCCATGGCAGCAGGTTGGAATGATGCTCAAAGGGGCCAACAAACACAACCTGAAACATGAATGGGATGCAGAAAATTGTCATTGCTTGATGATTGTATTTTCTGCAACATTGAAATAAACTCCAGAACCTGTAATAGCTATTAGTATTACCCATCCCCTATTTAGGACAGATTGCAGAATAGCTCAACCAGGCTTAAAAAGTTCAGGTAGTAGAAGTGATACCTTCCCCGTGGAACATACCAACATACATGTAACTGATTACGAAAAACAATGAATTCATACAAATCATCCTAACAAGAGGGTTCTTAGCATAGAATTTGCATAGTAATGTGACAAAATTACTTGGTCAAGGTATGAGGAACTCTACTCTACTGTAAGATCTTACCGGAGGTTCTTCCAAGTGAAGTGAGTGGATAAGTTTGTGGATGGCTCCCGTACAGCCGCTGCCAACAAAGATGACTGCATCATGCTCGCCTGCATTCACAGCATTGCGGATGATGTCTCTATAGAAGGTGAGGAATATGGTAGCTTGGTATCTACATCTAAAACCTATCATAGCTGCAGAGTCCTTCCATCCTTGCAAGAGGATGAAGAGACTCATAGTCATACATTTGGAAACCAGGCTGTACAAGATGATGTTATTCATTCCCTCAGTTCATAATAATAGGAGATAAGATAATAATAGGAAAACAAACAAGATGCCTAGCTACCAAAATGTCAGTCGATGTTCATAGCTTCGTGCAGAGAAATATTGTCATTCTGCCAATGTTACACCTCTGGCATTTGGGACAACAGTGAGTGGACTTCAGGGATTGTCAGACAGAAAATTTCCAGTCTTTGATTGGAGTTTTTAAAGCTGCTTAAGAGGTTTAAGTGACTTCAGAGAACAAGCCTCAGTCTTCTGGTAATGAATCCTCTGCATAATTACCACTTTTCAAAATGACTGATTTCATCTTGCCTTCTCTCTACCAGACCCTCCCACTTTCCATTGTACACACCAACCATCCATCCATCCAACCATCCATAATTCTACTTACCTTGCTTCGTGCCTGTACAGAGTTGTCTGTAATGATGTCACACTGGTGGTGGTGTGGGTGTTCCCATAGACCGGCAGAACCTGATCACGAATGTAGTCCTCAATGAAGGTCAGAGCCCTGAGGCAGAAACACCATTTCATGATCAGATGGTCTCATTTGTGTGCACTCTCTAAAGTGTGTCTTAAGTTAGACTAAGCAGATGTCTGAAACACAGTAAAATCAGAAAAAGATGGCGACGAAAAAAAAAATTTTTACTCTGACAACACCCATTTTCTTGAGATTTACCCAGTAAGTTAACTGTGTGGCATCGAATGGCCAAACGGCTTAGCTAGTGGACATGAGACTCACAGGTCACGTGTTCCTGGCTTAGAATTAATTGTGTCAAGACATCTTGACATGACCTTCCTTACTCCACCCAGGTGCAAAAATGGGTACCTGACTACAGTAAAGGAGGCAAATAGTGGTGAAAGGAGAGGAATCGGATCCACCTTCTAATAACCTGACCTAGACAAGACAGATAACACTGTCTGACCTTACTGCCCTAGAAAGAATAAGAAGGCTACTAGTATGGGGCTACCTTTATCTTCTATACAAATACTTTTCTACGGAATACAGGATCAATCTACCCAACATAGGCTACTGGCTTCAAATGTTAAAGATTCTTACTAGTAGTGTGCAGTTTCTTACAGAACACACAGTCTGTACAGTACATGTATATGATTTATAGTCTAGTGCCTTTAATGGTCTGCCTGTCCTTTCTATGCAATTACCCCATAACAGTGACGACTATTAGCCAGAGCTTGCCTGATCAGTGTAGGCTCGTGGCACAAGTATATTTTCTATGCTGAATGCAGGCTCTCAGGTCTTACAGGTCTTATATATAAGTATGTAGGCAACCAACAATTATACGTATACCTGATTTTGTCAGCAACAAACAAGCTTTCACTTTCATCATACATAGATTTTCTTTATTAGCTGTAGATGATTAAGGAAATCTATGACAGCTTTAAACACACAGTTTTGTGCCCGGAAGAAAAGACTCTTTTAGTTTTAGTGTAGATCTATACATTCGGATTCAGAATGATACAAGAATGAGACCTTTCCTGAGCGCCAATCTAGCCCAAGAGACCCAGTTGAGGGGGAGCATATGTAAGCTTGTCCTTCTGACACAGATTGAGAAGGGGTTATCTCAGTACAAGGGCACACTTTTTATGCAATCCATTATATTGTTGCAGTGACTTTTCTTGAGATTTACCCTGTGAGTCCATTGTGTGGCATCAAATGGCAGAGTGGCTAGCTTAGACTAGTGGACACAGTGCCAAGAGGTCACAAGTTCCAGGCTTAGATATTTTGACATGACTTTCCTTACTCCAACCAGGTATAAAAATGGGTATCTGACTTCACTAAAAGGCAGTGGAAGGAGAGGGATTGACTCCCTGACCTAGACAAAATAGATAACACTCATCATGACTTTACGGCCTTAAAAAGGCTACTAGTATGAGGTTACCTTTATCTTTCATATGAATAGATTTTTGGGTACTTTTCTATTTAGTGTAGTGTCCATTGGCCATTGGCTTCAGATGTTTAAGATTTTGATAGTGTGTAGTTTCTTACACAACATACAGTACATGATTTATAGTCCAATGCCTTCAAAGGGCCCGCCTGTCCTTTGTATGCAATTAGCCCACAGCAGTGACGAACATCAGCCAGAGGTCGCCTGACCATCGCGTGACACAAGTGTATTTTTTATGTTGAATGCAGGCTCTCACGTCTTACAGATCTTATCTATAGCTACGAAACATTACGTAATACAAGAATGAGACTTCTGAGACCTTTCTATCTTGTCCATGGGACACAGCTGAGGAGGAGCATATGTAAGCTTGTTCTGACACAGTTAGAGGAGGGGTTATCTCAGTACAAGGGCACACTTTCAGCCAGAGCTTGCCTGACCATTGCAGGGGCGTGACGCAAGTGTATTTTTTATGTTGAATGAAGGCTCTCACGTCTTACAGATCTTATCTATAACTATGAAACATTACGTAGGCAGCCGACAATTACCTGATTTCATCAGCAACAAACGAGCCTTCACTTTCATCATACATGTATTTTCTATATTAGCTGGAGATCATTGAAGGAAATCTACGACACCTTAGACACACATTTTTGTGCCATGCTTGAGAAAAATACTCTTTTACTTTTGTTTTAGTGTATACATTTGGACTCAGAAAGATACAAGAATGAGGCCTTTCCTGGCCAATCTAGTCCAAGAGACCCAGTTGGGGGGGAAGCATATGTAAGCCTGTCCTTCTGACACAGTTTGAGGAGAGGTTATCTCAGTACAAGGGCACACTTTCTATGTGTCCATTGTTGCAGTGACCCCAGAACTAATCAGCAGGCTCCTGTCAGTGTACATTCTTCGGGTCAGGCATATTTCCTGCAAGGCTATAGACTGTCCCCATTAGACTCAAGGCCAGCCAGGCCTGGAGGAGATCCAACTGGCCCCCAGCCCGGAATCCAGGCCTCATTATGACACCAATTGACATCTAAAGACCTCATTAAAAGATGTATAACGCAAGGTGACCAGTGTAAATCCACAGCCAGTTTGCAGTCAGTTACAAATGTTGCATGCATAGATTTCGGGGCAACTTGTTGAAAAAATTACATTAACGTTACTTCTTTTGAGCAGCAACAGAGTATGGATGAATCATACAATCTCTGTACATGTATCTTGAAATCATATATTTGAATATGTTTGCATCTGGTGTGCAAAAATGTCTGAAAACACTTGTTTGGTTGAAGCAGAGGCTAATATTTTTGTTAATCCAGAGTGAAAATCAAAGGTTAAGGTGCATTCTCACTACATTTGTGTCACGCTTGAGTCACTACGGGATTCAAAAGGCACACACCGAATTTCAGAGATAAAGAACTAATTTTCTTACTTTGTGTGTATTTTGTTATCTTCTAAGTCGTACTTTTACGTATTAAGTAATATCTAAATTATACAAAAATCAGCAGCAAAACAGTGATGCAGTGAACGAACCCCGCAGTGATGCAAGCTTGACACAGGTGCAGTGAGTGCACCTTCAGTGTTATGGCCAATTGGGACAGAAGCAGTGGCCAAGTGCCAGGGCACCAATGTCAGTGGGACTGAATGGTGTTGACCATGACCATGACCGCTTGGGACAGTTGACTGCTATAAATCAATTCTTAGAGCTTTAGTCAAAGAAAAATCCAAAAAGGGACCATCAAAAAGTGACCACAATGGCCAGGTGGCTGAAATACAAGTCAGGTGACCTCAGTCTATTTATCTATATGTCTAGTACTTAATTATTTATTGTATACAGCTCTGACAACTTACATGTGATGTAGTCAACAAACAATATAGCTGAGAAGATGACCCTACAAATAAATGTATGATGAGTTTTTTGCATGTATTCCACAGTATCTCCAGGACCTGTCTTTCCATTCCAGGACGCAAATTTTGCTCGTTGGGATGGAAAAGTCTGTTCCAAAAGTCCGAATTTCCTCACTCAAAATTGATGAAAACGTAAAGTGACAGATTTCACATACCATGAGCCCCTAAACAATGAGTTGGATGGAAAAAATTTAAAGCCGGAGACAGCGAGACAGCTCTGTCCACTATATTTTGCAATTTCCTCGGCTTTTATCCACATGTGTTTACTCAGGCCAAGGTCTGATGAAAGCTCCTTGTTCAGACCACCATCTACCAACACTGGATCATGCAAGAAAAATCAGTGTTCATATGTGATCATGCATTTGGGTGGGTCTTTGCTGCTTAGGGCATATGATCGCCCAGTATGTATACCAATCTTCCACTAAGCTCCTTATTTAGAGCAAAGACTTAGACCTAAGACATGGTTAAGAACAAGACTCACAGTGTCAGGCCTCAGACATAGTCCATATGTCTCTCTTGGCCTTGACCACACCAAAGGCACTGGAGACATTCCTCCCTGTTCTTTGTGAACATTTTTTCGATACCTTTCGTCATGTCATAATATCTTGCTATCAAGGGGATACAAACATCATGCCTGGCTTGTGTTACAAAAGTAAGGCTGGGCATTAAATACCTGTAGCCATAACACAAGACAAATGGCCAAAAAGAGTGATTCCCATTTCATTTTAGTCAAATCCTAACTGGTTCAATTTGACTTTTGCACAATATGTCATCTTGTATGATTAAATCAGAAAATGCATATTTTACAAGTACTCAAACACCCTTATTTTGGTAGATTAAGTGGCAATTAGCTTTGCTTTTTGGTTTTATCAGTCACTGGGACCTAAGATGTTCTGTCCTATTTTTCAGAGAAATATGTCATCTAAATTTCAGGCCAGTTGTTTAAGGCCATTGGAAATGACCATGTACTTGCCCTATAGAGCCAGTGAATTTTTTACAACTTGTTGCAACCCTGCAGGTGGTTTGGCAGGCCAGGCTTGACTACAGTAACTGTTTGTTTCCCCCGTGTCCCAGTATCTAACATTCCTGTCAAGTTCACTGCCTTAATCACCTGGGACTCAGGACTGGCGTCACTGCGACTTCCTGCCAGCGTACCAAAAAGAAGGCATTGATGTCATCGAGTGACGTCAAGAATTCAGATATCATCCCTGTTTTTCCTTCAACAATTAGACACCTTTCCTTCATGTGACCAAATCACTTCCAGAAACAACAGGCCGGGCATTAAGTTCAAGGCTAGGGAGCAACTTCAAGCACTAAATACCAACAGCAGTGCACCAGGAATTCCCCATGCTGCCCTGTCCACGCAAGCAAAAGGTCTACTGGGGCTGGTTGCCATTGGCAAAGGTAAATATATTTCCCATTTACCAAACCACAGGAAGCCTGCAAAAGTTCAAGTCAGGAAATTCTATCTGGCTCTGGACCAGTTCGCCAGCATGGGTGGACAGGACGGCTCTGCTGGGCAGACATCAAAACACAAACTTCACCTTAGCTTCTATCAGAAATGTCTGCAAAAAATTCTAATTGGAGGAAAAACAGACTCCATGTGGGAGCCATAGTACAAGAACTTGAACTATAGTTTGGAGACTGAAGTGCTTACCACTGTGAAAAATTCAGAGCTTTTTCAAAATTTCTTCTTTTATGTTTTTTTCATTGATTATACAAGTAAGGTTGTTGTCAGCATGATCAATTTCAACTGGTAGTCTTTTCTACCCAAATAACACACATTTTATATGGGGAAAGTCCTATATCTTTGGGCTTTGGCAGAATTCCAGGCAATCGAAAATAATGGATGGTCCTTTTCAATGCACATGTGGCAAACTTGTAGTACGTCAAACAAATCTCTTCTGTAGTGTTTTCTTTAACTCAGTGGTCACTACCTAACAAGTTTACGTCATAGCAACTTCAAGGTTATGACGTAAGGAAGAAAAATAAACTTGAACCCCACACCACCCAGGGTTCATGAATCTGGGCAAAATGCAACACACATGCAGAAAGGGGCATCCGGTATTCAGTCTAGAGTAGTTGACAAATGTTATCTCTTTCCAAATCAATACACCAGTTAAATTTCTTGGTTCACAGATTTTTTATAAATAAAAAAAAAAGATATTCTTAACTGGAAAAACATCATGAACATAAAGCCCCCAGACCAGGTGTGTGTTTTGGTGTACTCAGGTTTATGGAGTGGACATGGTCATATTCAAGTTTTCCTCCCTGCCCATTGCATTTATGATGTCCGATCGCTACATTTTTGCTTTAAAAAATCTGTGACCCAACAAATTGAATTGTATGGTCCAAAAAATCAATATCACATAAGTCATTACACAAACAAGGTTTCATTGGAAAACATCAACATCAGATTTGCTTTTAACTACAAGCTCCAAATCCCAGTCAGTGTATATGGCTGTAATACTTGGATGCTGTTGGAAGAGATGGAGCAGAAAAATCCAGGAATTCGAAGTGAAATGCATGCTAAAACTACCATGCAGTATGCATCACCTATAGGTGTGGGGACCTTACATCATACTGCTCCAAAACCGTTTTTTTCTTCTTGGCCTGGTCTGAAAAATTGGGACCGATTGGAATATGAACACACTCACTACTGCATATTGCCAGTCGTCCACACATTTTTGGGCTTACTAGTCCAAGAAAATAACATAAGTGAAGTAGAGCAGAGTTTATCTGACTTCTCCAGTCAAACGTACAGAGGCAGTTAGCCTAGTTTACATGAAGATAGGATTTTGGAACTTGAATACTCCACACCAAACAGAGTCCTCTGTAGAAAAATGGACCATTGGTTTGAGTATTGACCAATTTTCACAGACAATCAAGTCCAGGTTCAGGTCTGGGCCTGGGCCTGATCATCTCTCAGGACCTGAACCGGACCTGGACCTGAATTTTCTACCAGTACCCATGGGTCCCTGACCACATACATGAATCATGTGAGGGGAAAAGTACCAAGCAGCGATGGCCCCAGGAACCACTGTGGCAAAAGTCAAGACACCCAAGCTCCAGTGGTTAAGCCAGGTGACACCACCACAGCCTGTCTAACTAGTAAGACAATCCTGGAGGGCAGTCTCTGGAAGGAGGGTGACGACAGAGGCAACAAAGAAAAACCTACAGGCCGACATCAAGGAATGGACACATCTCAAACTGCCAGGCAGGCTGACTGCTGCATCATAGAGATGAGTCTGAAGTCTGAATTTTGAAGTCTATTTTGTCCCCCTAGCCTGGATGCCAGACTGTTTCCAGGGCCTAAACAGGCCAACTGAGTTAGACCCAGCAAAAGAGATATGGAGATCAGCCTGGTGGTCTGGTATCCAGGCTATTGTCAGCCCAACAACCTGGAGAGATTTATGACTATGAAGGACTTCATTGGTAGTAAACATGTAGGTATGCAACCACAACAAATAAAAGTGGCCCTGGTTGGGTTGCAACATGTAACACCTTTACCTAGATCAAGTCAGTAGTATAGATTACCCTTTACTTTTGCTGTTAAACATTGCAAATGGCAAGGAACATTTTAAATAGCGACCTTATTGTGAAATATTTTTTGAGGGGAAGGATAAACACTTTAAATTGTAGGTGTGCCGACAATGTTTAACTGTAGATTCAGTAGGGCTGACAATGGTTAAGAGTTGTAAAAAGGAGTCAATGGATTGTCCTGTTGCATTCATGTATTCATAAGTAAATTGCCTGGTAAAAATAGGCTGCAAACAACAACCAGACATTTTGTTGTGACTTTGGGGCAATCTGGCTTTCCACTAGAGAAATTGTCAATAATGCTAAACCAGAGAGTGTGTGTGTGCTTGAGAATAAATTCTGTGAACAATGTGTTACGAACAATTAAATATGCTCTGTGCCGCTGTGTGCAGTTAACTGACAATGCTTAGTGTTGAATTAGAGCAGGCCAGATTTGATTAAAGGTGAATGGATATTGCTCGCTACGCCTCAAGAAAAAGACATAGCTGGATGCCTGACATAAGCGATATTGAGTTTACGCAAGCAAAGCAAAGACCGAAGTATGTCTCATACGTCTTCAGAAAAAAGACAATCCCATGCAGTCTCTATACAGCTGGATGGTTGACGTAAGCGATCTTGTGTAACTCTGCTATGTTTGTTTTTTCTTGAGGCGTATGACTATGAGACATGACGTTACATTTTTACTTTGTTCGCTTAATCAAATGGCTTATATCAGGCATCTAGCTACAACTTCAAGTTCAACCACTACATATGGCCCCCAAGAAGCTTCTGTGAAGATTTGACATCCCCAAGCCACTAATTTGTTTCTCTGCAAGCCAGACTATAACTTGGGGCTTATGCTTCGGCTCCAGCGCTAACATGATGTAGATGAGCCAACACACCCCCTACACAATTGGTACACAAAACCATGCACACACACACAAAAACACACACACATATCAATCAATCAATATCCTAGATGTGATTTTAAAAAGCTCTCACCTTCCAGAAGCAGTGTAGTCACAGTAGGTAACTGTAGTGTGAAAGAAAATAATATGGTCACGTTGAGAAAAGTATAACACAGAAAATTTCGTGGGAAATGTGGCAAAAATACCCCTCCAGAGACCACAACGTCAACGTGCCGGTACCTCGGCGTGGGCCGAACGGGCCGGCAAACACCCGGTCCCGCCCGATTAAACTTTCGTCCACGTATTTCATGAGTTTCTCTCGATCCTCGGTCGTCATCCTGGTGTGTGCAGTCGGCAGTGCGGTGGGTAGGCTGTAGAAGGTTCGGTTCGCATGTGGCAGAGTTACTCGTCTGCCCCTGAGGGTTTCCATCTTGACTTTATATAAAGACCAGGTCATGGGGCAATGGACAACACCACTCTTCAGCAGGGGGTTATGGCTGACACAAAGCTGCAACAGGATTGTGAGCGGTCTCACAGCGACACTTACCTTGTCCGACCAGTACTGCAGTATACCAGGCAACAAATTTATGTGCATTTTTATATAACGTCCTTGATCTTATCACATGGGGCCGAGAGCGCTGTATGCAGAACGACACTAGAAGTCAAAGTAAGAAAAAAAAGAGAGCTCCACGACCTTATCCTTTCGCCAAATGATGTAAACCTTCACAACTGACAAATCATGAAGGTTTTTGTTATTGTGCAAATGTGGCTTAATAAATTGTATTGTTACTTGTTTATCATCTTGTCAGCCCTAATAACAGAGGCTGTCCGAAGTATGAAAGTCTCAATTCAAAAGAAAAAAGCTTTTTTCACATGCGATATCCACATGACCTTGTAACGTTAACGTTACTTACAAATGCATGAACTTCCTCAGTGGAGTTACTGCAGTAAATGTATACGTAAATGCAGAAATGTTCGCGGTGGATTAATGTTCGCAGTTTTCGCGGTGACCACTTCCCCGTGAACTTAAAACCACCGCGAAAAGTCCTTTTCGGCTACCGCGAAATTAGATCGCCGTGAACTTAAATGCATTTACAGTATGCTATTTTCTCATTGATTATGCAAGTTAGGAGCAATGTTCCAGTCCAGAGAGAGAGAAAGAAAAACGAAACCGAAAACATAACCTTCTGGTGAAAGTAACCATGCCCCGACCCTAAGAGTTATTTTCCTGCCCTGTGCTACAAACGTTCGGGCCAGGGCCTGCAGGTAAGGTATTACTAGCGTCAAGCCGAGATCGTGTTCCAGGAAGCAGCTACCTGGGGTTATTAATCATCCGGTCCCGGCTTTTAACGTCTATCAGAGTAGGAGAGACGTGCAATGCCGTGAAGAAAGCTTTCCGGGAATTTTGGTTGTGTAACAGGGAAGTTCAATGAAAGAGGAAATTAAAAGTACGATTATATGGCGCCGCGGCGCAACAAGATCCCCATTCGCCTTTCAGGTTCTTCAAACATATGCATCAGTGCGAAGATAGCCCGATCATTTCACCATATTCAGCAAATATAATGATACGATTAATGTCACATTGATTGCAATGGTACAGCGACTCTGCAGAAGAAATTACATCTTGGCATAGCACCCCTGCTAAAGTCAGAGCGACGTTAGCACGGCAACTTTTATAATATTGAAGTCATTCCTACAATAGCACACTGATCATTTGTGACACAGTACGACTCCGATTAGAAATACTACATTTGTTTGCGTCTGGAAAACAAAAGATAAGGACTTTAGAATTAACATACTGTCAGCCATACATGAGTAATAGTGCAGATAAATCCTTTTATTCTACCTCCAGGCAAAGTTCAGCATAATGGACGAGCAAGCAATAATCATCCACCAAACTGCCTGTCAAATGGTTCAGTAAGTCCCACTAATCAAAGCCTGAAATATGACACCAGATAGGTTGAGTTGCTGCCTAGCTTGCAAAGGCTGAAAAATTAAACCAGTGGTGCCATCTAGCTAGCCAAGGTGAAACATGAAACCAGTGGTGCCGTCTAGCTAACCGCTGTCTGAAACATGAAACCAGTGGTGCCGTCTAGCTAGCCGTGTCAGAAACATGAAACCAGTGGTGCCGTCTAGCTGTGCAAAGGCTGAAACATGAAATGTGCCGTCTAGCTAACCATAGCTGAAATATGACACCAGTGGTGCCGTCTAGCTAACCGCTGTCTAAAACATGACACCAGTGGTGCCGTCTAGCTAGCCGTGTCAGAAACATGAAACCAGCTGGGCCGTCTAGCTAGCCGCTGTCTAAAACATGAAACCAGTGGTGCCGTCTAGTTATCCGTGTCAGAAACGTGAACCAAGAGATGCCGTCTAGCTTGCAACGGCTGAAACATGAAATCAATGACCATCAATGGTGCCGTCTAGCTAACCGCTGTCTGAAACATGACACCAGTGGTGCCGTCTAGCAAACCGTTTTAGAAACATGAACCAAGAGATGCCGTCTATAGCTAGTCAGCCATAGCTAGCCACAAACCACCAACAGGCGCGATCACTGCAATTCTCTTTTGATACATCTCAATCATTGTGCCTAAGTTTCAAAATGACACTTACGTTACGATTTCCAATAAAGTTTTCTTTCAGCAATCTAACAGTGCGTCGTACGTCAGTGCATTTGTGACCGCATTGAGAACAAAGGCGAAAATTTCGCAAAGTTTCCACAATAGTTTGTGACTAGCCGTGGGGCGCGGCCCAGTGATTCTCGCTTAACGAAAGTTACATATCATATATCTTTAATAGGCTAGGGTCGGCAAGTGTTACCCTATCTCTCAGTAACAGACGAGCCTGGATGCAAATCTAACTCTTCATACTAAACTTGCCCCTTCCCCAACAACCAGGAGGTATAGGTATGGTCAGGATATGGTAGGCAACAGCCACAGCCTAGAAAGGTAGACCTGGCTGTACATACCGCACAGTCGACTATTGTTAGCCCTCACTCCGATATCCAGCTACCACGAAGCTAACCCTATATAAGCTAACCCACCCAACATCCTTCATCTGATACTGTTAAACCACACAAAAAGAACCTCCGGATCCATGTTATCAAGCACAGCTTCATTCAGCTGCCACACCGCATGTAACTTTTCCAACAGGTAAAACGGATCCGTTAACAATTTTCTAAAGGCAAAGGGGTTCATTTCACACAAACGATGTATTTCACCTCCCTTGTGAATGTTGATAAGCGCGTTACACCCAGTATTTAATCACGTTATTAAAGGACTTTCCATGCACAGCGTTACATGCACTGATAATCGTTTTCCGTGTACAGTGTTTATTGGTGATAGTCGCCGAACATGTGCTGCATATATGCACCGTTAATTTGACTTGGATCGTGTTTTGGGTACAGAAGAATACACTTTTATTTTTTCATTCGCAAGATATCAGACAAAAGACGGAGTGGCAAAGGACTCTAGTTATCGACGAGTCATATTCTCTCCGCCACTTGTACAACATTGGAATTAAAATATTCAACAAGACAATGAAACTATATGGATAATAAGACAGGGTTAATGTTGGAAAATTCCACCAGTCTGGATCCCGGGCAAGTGAAAGTGCTGATCGGGCAAGCGCATGTCATACCCCACTCGCCCGACCAAGTTACCTTGTTGCTTATTTCATGATCGCCGAGGGGCTTTGAATTTGCATCATGGAGGGAACAAAGGGGTTCACCACTCCGCGTTGTTGTCTTGACCATTGATCACATTCACTGACAAAAAGAAAACAATTCTCCTTCTAGATAATTTCTAACATCACAAAACCCACACATGATATAGAAAAGATGTCATCTTTCGTCTTCCACTGTCTCTGAAAAAGAAGTCGAATCCAATAACCCAGGATCTAGAGTTAGCTTTTAGACTAGAGTAGACACTTGTAACGTTATCATTGTTCTTTGCACTGTTTGAATTTCTCATGTTACCTGCAATTAGCCCACGGCCAAGAATTTTCAATAAACTTATATTAAAAGAACAAAGGGTTGTATGAACTTGTATCACCGCTTTGATGCAATAAAAGAAGGCTTCTCCCGCTGTTCGAGACCAGACGACTGTCTGGTACGTAGGTGTGATGAGTTCTAAATAAAGTGAAGGCTCACTACTCACGGTTCACGACAAACGTTTCTCTAGTCTTCAACTGTCTGAACAAGCGAGACGACTTCACTTTTATCAAAACTCATCACACCTACGTACCAGACAGTCGTCTGGTCTAAACAGCGGGAGAAGCCTTCTAAAGATAAGGGCACAACCCGCCGTACGTGCAAATACGTGCTGTCTACGTGCCAAAACGTGGGCAACCTTTTAGGATCCGTAAGTGGTAAGTGCCGCCTCCGTACGAACTCGTAGGGAATCCCACGGATTTTGGAGCACGCAGACTTTACATGCAGGCAAAACTTTGTGTCGCTGTCACTGTACTCCCTCCATGTTCTTGCCAGTCGTTTCCACGTTTTCAGAAATACGTGACACCTACGGACAAATTGCACGTAAGGCTGGTTGTGCCCTAAGCTTAAGTCGCTTTCGGGCTGCAAACAAAATCCTTAGGAGGGCGGGGCTGTACCAAATCCACATAAAGTAGCTCCGCCCACACCTTAACTATTACTTCAAATGTGTTATAGCGGTAATAACCATTTGTTATTTTAATGATCAAAGGCCATTAGATAGTAGTAACTTAAGTTGAACTAGTTGATTTTAAGCTTCGCTCTGCAATAAGAAACAGGAATTAGTGCTCATCCTCTTGAAGTAGAAAGGGACCAGGATATAACCAGTCTGCGAAAGAATGTGTAAATATTGTGCATCACATTTCCAGACGTGACGACGTACCGTTCTGTTACAGGTTCCAGACCGCTTACAGTTATATGCGCTGTGGTATATCTCACTAGTGCACAGTTAAAAGCAGAATTCGAAACAAAGTAAAATACAACAATTCGGTAATTTCACCCTGCATACGCACATATATACATAACTACATATTTATACATATAAGCTTTTCCTTATCTCACTCCTTTGACTTGTGAGTATATACTTCATATATCACGTACTGCACATCACCTGCGAGTTCTTTGTGTCAATAAAACCCCAGACTTTCTATATCGATAAATTTGGGCAACTGCCTCTGCTGTTTTCAGACATGCTAGGTCAGTGTAGCTCAGTCAAGAACATGTAAAAAAATTATGGTGAGTGTCCCTGGCAAGTGAAAGGCCGATCGGGCAAGCGCATGTCCGACCTCACTTGCCCGATCGGGCAAGTAAGATTTTTCCATGAGTGAGATTTTGATACTGTTATGTTCACAGTCATGGCATCAATCATTCGTTAACAAGGACAAAAATAAATGTAAAATAATAATAAAATAATTCCATTGCTGGAAGTCTGAATTACACTTACTATAGCGATCAATTTGGGCATGAACTTGCGTATGTATGTGTTTCCAAATATACTTAGGTCAGCATAGCTTAAAACATGTGAATAAATAGTGGTGATATTTTGTACGTTGTGCTGGTTGCTTGAGATTTCCCTGAGCCCGAGAGAAGCCTGTGCTGTCATGAAGAGGCCGGTTAGCGAGCCCTACAGGAAGGGCGCTCTGGCGGCTGTCAAACAGGAGCGAAAACAACACTATTCATGTGACGTGAACACACATCTGGGAAATAAACGAGCTTCTTGAAGGGCATCTATTTTGTCAGGCTTGCCAGACTGGTTGGTTGGCCGGCAGCACTGGTGTCGTCAACCGATACGGCTCCATGAACAGACGTTCACGGTCTAAATATCCTTCCTGAAATGAACACAACTAAATAAACTGACATTGAAAAATCATGGCCATAGCTTGTCCACAACACATGATATCAAAACTGGAAGTTCTGCTGCAGTACCAAATAAATCAGACAGGGGAGGGGGAACTTTAAATCATTTCTTTCATAAGACCTACTCGTAAAACCACTCGTAAAATTGCATGACAATCCATCAATGGCTTCTTGAGCTATTCTGCTATTTCACAAACACGCATATATACGTCGTACATACCAAGGAGGTCAAAATAGGAGTTTAACCTTCTTGTACATGCAAACGCTACCAAAATATAACCTGCTGAAGATAATAATACATATGACCCAAAGCGCTAACAGGGATAACAGGCAAGACTGTGCCGAACACATCATAGGATCTGTTAGTGCTGTGTAATATTGCAGTCTGTGACTTGCTATGACGGAAATGATTGAAGAGGATCCCTTGTCTTAAGGTTCGAGTGAGATACAGTACATCCTTGGAGGTATGTACGGAGTGACGTCATAGGAACGTGATGGGCATAATGTTGAAATGAAGGGAACGACACAATGTCTGTTTAGTAGCTGAAGGTTAGACATTCAGGTAAGAAGATACGCAAGATATCAATAACTCACGCAACTGGACAGATCACTCAAGCAACCAGATAACATTCATTTACTCAAGCAACTTGATATGAGACTCAGTTGGAGACAGTTGGGCCTTTTCCAGAATCTATGTAGTTGCTGGAGTAACCGTTACCTTGCGTGTCTTTGATTGGTTTGCGGTGTGTCCTGCATTTGTCACACTGGGTTAACAGTGAATGCAATATCAGGGTTTTATGTTGTTGTTTTTTAACTTAGGCCACAGCAAGTAAATTTATGGATGACATCCTCTGCAGACTGCAAAAATAATGAGATGGGGCGAAAGAAACAAGATGCCTAAAATAAGTTCGCTACAATTTTAGAATAGGCAACACTAACGTTGTAACAAGAATTAAAGGGATAAATCATGATATCAAAGCTAACAAGGCATTCATTCCTGTATTAAAGAACTGCAGTGGTGTAGTAAAAGTGACACTAGATCTAGTATGGTAGATTGGTATCACTTACAAAGTTGGTAACATTCGCGGCTTCCATATTGGTGGCACCTTTACAAGAATACAACCACTACAGTCATGGCAAACAAGGTAGTGTCACGTCTACAAGTTAGCAAGTACAATCATTAGGCTACAACACAACAAATTTGCTCAATTGGGTCATTTTTCGTCATTTTCCGATATTCTTTTTTTTTCATATCTAAAATGAGCGCGTGGATGTCATCCATAAAATTTACTTACTGTGGCCTTAAAAGACATACGTGCATCGCCTGACTGCTTCTCTTCTTTCTTACAAGTACTAGTCGTGTGATAAGTAAGGCCAGAGGAAGCCAATTTAGATCTAACGTTACTAGCAGACTCGTATTGCAATTTCTACGCAATGAAAGTGTGAAGATACGAGATACATCACTTTGCGGTAACAAATATTATTGTTCATTGGAGCTTAAGTATCATAATATTTGTGCTTTAAACTTTGTCTATGGACCCATGTTATGGTGATTTGATAGGATAACATTGGCGCCGCCCGCATCACCAGCTGCACATGTTTATACATGTGAAACTATATCACAATAGACAACCACAAGACACCGGATTTTCCTAATATCGACGTCATGATATCCATGGTGATGGTCAAGATGAAATGTTGAGTTCTCCTCTAACTAGTTGTTTTGATGGTTTGTTTTGTCTGCCCGCTGCTACACGAGCGGGGCCCGAAACGTGTCATTACGTATTCATGACGCGTCTGTAAGTGGAACGTGAACGTAGCTCTGCCTGCCGCGCGTTCGTCAGCCCATTCCAGCAGGAGGCTGTGCGAGTTCGGCGGAGGCGCTCAGAGCTCCGGTAAACGGGGTGATGGTGAGGGCGCCAGCTACAGATGAGTAAGAGACATGCTCGTGCAAGAAAGCCTCCTGAAGTAGGTGAGTAGGGCTTTTCATGTTATTGGTGTATGAAAGAATCACGCTGGTATCCGCATTTGACTCTTGCCCTTTAAGTCAGAGGAGCGTAGTAGCGGCGGCAGCCGGGTCTTGATAGGAAGGGTTCATTACAGTTAGGCTCTCTGCACTCATGACTTTTGACTGATACGGTGGACTTTATCGTCCGTTTCAGCCGGGTAAGTCAGCGTGGCTGTTTGCTGATAAGCCTAATACACCACGCCGTTGGCCTGTTTTACACTTGGTCGCTCCATTCACTATCCGCTACGCCTTTGTCGCCACAGTTCTCAGCGCAGACGTCGCCAATCTGATCAGCATTTCCATCTCAGTAGAGTAATGATGGATTTTGTCTTATCAGCACTTGGCGTTTCCCTCACGACATCATAGTCATGAACTTAAAAGGACCACCCACGCGTTACGCCACAAAATTAACACTGTAATGTTCAGATGTTGCCGCATTTCTTATTTTCATAGCGCTATAGCAAATGTGTTGACGTCTACCTCCGATGGAACGGGACATCTATACAGCAAACGCTGTCTCTGTATTTCTTGTGCACGTGTCACTTACATAGTCAGTTTGTAACGATTTATAGGTAAGTACGGCGTGTATTAGAATTTTGATAGCATATGGCAACTTAATCTTTACCCTCAGGTGCCGTTTTCCATAGCATTTCTTTCTTTTGACAGCTATTTCATACCATTGAGACTTATCCTAGGATTGTTTTATTAGCGACCTGTGAATTTGATATTGACTATCATTGACATTCGCTTTATGTTCATCAAAGTTCCTATACCGTTAGCTGTTACCTTGCCGACATTCATATGCTTTTCGGGGCAGGACCGCATGAGCCTTTTTACATTAATTTTTGCCAGTTATGATATGCCTTCAGGTCTTTTCATAATTGTATATACTTCTTCGTGTGAACAGCACTGCATATGAATAGTGTTCATTTGGTAAAATCACATTTGACTTGGGCCGATCTGGTCGGCCATCTATGTACGAACAAAAATGGTGTTCTGTTGTCCTGCACTCATTAGAACATCGGGCATTTTTCCAGTTCTGTTGTCGACCCTCCATTCCTCACTTATGACTTTGTCCAGTTCTGTTGTTCTCCACTTCTCTTGTCTTTATCCAGTTCTGTTGTCCTCCACTCCTCACTTCTAGCTTTATCCAGTTCTGTTGTTCTCCACTTCTCTTGTCTGACTTTGTCCAGTTCTGTTGTCCTCCACTCCTCTTGTCTGACTCAGTGCAGTTCTGTTGTCCTGCACTCCCCAAGTCTGACTTTGTCCAGTTCTGTTGTCCTCTACTCCTCAAGTACTGAATATGTACATTCTGTTGTCCTGCACTCCCCAAGTCTGACTTTGTCCAATTCTGTTGTCCTCCACTCCTCACTTCTGGCTTTATCCAGTTCTGTTGTCCTCCACTCCTCTTGTCTGACTTTGTCCAGTTCTGTTGTCCTCCACTCCTCACGTCAGTTCTGTTGCCCTGTACGCTTCAGAACGTCTGTAATATCCAGTTATGTTGTCCGCCACTCCAGTTATGTTGTCCGTCACTCCAGTTATGTTGTCAGCCACTGACTTTCAACTCTATAGAACTTTCGGAGACAATTCTTCAATGGGCCCGAACAATGTCTAGAGGGTAGTTGTTAACATTGATGATGGTGTTAGCACTGTGATCGCACAGGGTATGATTCTGAATCATACACACCTAGTGATATCTCAACACATCACAAGGCACGCTCTAGGCATGCTCTACGTCTTTCTTTTTATCTCGTGTACATACTACAGCATCGCACTACAGAATGCAAACAGATATTACTTTATATCGAAAGATGCTTTAAGAAGGTTAGATAAATATTAGCTATATATTGAGTTCGTTATTTTTGCACTACGCTGCGCATGGATTTCAGGCGATCACTTCAATGACTGTCTCTCAACATGCCTACTTAATTTTCCTGTCGTGTAATACTCTGCATGAGAAAGTTTAATTTGTCTCCTGACTTCCATCCCGGTAGCAAATCACGACCTCTTCCTTTTCATCTCGGGTCAGGAGCCCCTCCAGATTTTGCAATTACCCTTGTAATCGGAGTTAAATCCGCCTCCCGTTAAGTCTTACTGTCATTTTCTGCAATCAAGCCTTCGGAAAATGTATACTGGCACATTTCATCACCGCTGGAACGAGCCGGCGCTTAACCGGAGAACAGGCAGAGGACCCCGGAGCGCGCGACTTTGATCTCGTTTAGGAGCTCAGATGGGCGGGAAAATGAAGGGAGAGATGGCTCTGATGTGGTCATACTTACAACCCTACAGTCATATACATGTAAATCGTGGTTGATAGACTGTGTGGGAAGAAAAGGCATAACCCCTGCTGACGAGTAAACGATCCCGACTCTAGCTTCCTTTGTTGATGGCGGTTATTTTGGGGAGGACCGTTGATTCGCAACGTCAGGCCAGTCAGTGTCTCTTTAACTTCTTACAACCCTACAGTAATATACATGTAAATCGTGGTTGCTGGACTGTGTGGGAAGAGAAAGGCAAAACCCTATTGACGAATAAACCACCCCGACTCTAGCTTCCTCTATTTGTAGACCTTACAGGGACGCTGGGGTTTGATTTTGGGAGGAGCGCTGATTCGCAACGTCGGACAAGCCAGTGTCTCTTTAACTTCTAGGGGCGCAAAATCGATCTCCCCGGCAGTAACGACCCTGGCCTGGCTTTGCGTATCAGCGCTCTTCCCAAAAATAAACGCCAGCGGCTGGCGCTCCTAGAGACTACTCGAATCTGATAAGAGGATCGAAAGGAAGTGTGAAATAGATCTGATACGCACAACCCTCTGCTCAGTGGCGGGCGCTGGACTACGTTAAAACAGACTTTAAAACAAAGATTTATACAGGTACTACCTCACCTCACCTTACCTAGTCCCATCCTCATCAGGAGGGTCGGGGACCATGGTTGCCTCTAGCACAAGTACTGCATTTACCATAAAACGGACAACTTAATGAAACTGGACACGCCGTGAGAACACGCAAACACTTTTTGCATGTTGACCAATGAAAATGCCGCCATGGCGCGCCACACTGAAACTGTTAAAGATGTTTTATCTGCAGACAAATGAAGATGACGCCATGGTGAGACAGTGACAGACATTTTATCTGTTGGGAAATTAATGTCATAATTTCTCACCCCGCCCGCGAAGCCTTCTTTGACTCTCAAACAACATTCAGGAGTGACGAGCCCCTTGGGGTGAGAGGCTAAATATAAGTTACAATGGAAAACTGTTCAGCCGCCTTGCTGAGGGATGACTGCGGTGCGAATGATGTCAGGTAACTGGTCCGCAGACAGCAATCAGCGGCGACATCTTTCAGGTTTGAGGTGAACATCGAAGAGGATTAGTTTACGTTTGATCACACCCTGTGGACAAATGTGACAATTCGCCGCAAAAATAATTGAAGAGATCTAGTTGCGGCAGTATGACTCGTGACTGCGCGGTTTACGTTTGATCACACTCTGTGGGCAGATGTGACAATTCGTCGCAAAAGTAATTGAAGAGATCTAGTTGCGGCGGTATGACTTGTGACTGCACGGTTCTAACATGTCTCTTTTTATCGAGCTACATCTTACACAACATATGCAAGGAGCCCGCTGGCTTACAATGACATTCTAAGGATCTCTAAGGTCTATCTGGCGAAGGCCAAGAGGACAGTAACATAATCCGCACATATACTGCACACAACGTGGTTAACATTTCAAAAGCCTTGCCTTGCTCAAGAAGGGTATTTTTAGCCTCTCTCTTTAAGAATCGTCTTACCCCTTTAACAGAGCCTATTCAGAACCCATTACAATGCTGCGGCCTGAGACGTCACGGCACCAGGTGGTTTATTCACTTAGCCTGGTATCCAATTATACCTGCCGAGGCTCTTATAGTGATAGAGGACGGAGAGACTTTCCAGCTATGGTAGGCCTGGATACCAGGCGTTCACTGTACCAACTTGTTTAGCGAAACTAGCGGCAACATTTGACCCCCTTGAATGACAAATGACGAGCTTAGCGCACTGGACCTGATGTTATCATGACGGACAGCACGACAAGGAAGCGACCAGATCGATTTACGTCATTCCCATCAATCCACACGGGGGAGTGACCCACAGGGTCATGTGTGATGTTTCAATCTTCACGGCCGCTCCGGCATGCCTGCTGTTCCCGCCGCGCTGTCTCCAACGATTTACTCCTCAGGACTTTAGGTAGGAATTATACATCTTCTAACGACAGGTAACCTCTCGTGGACCTTCACAGGTCTGCAAGCAGGGATAATCCACGTTACTTAGGCTGTTGTATACGCAGTGTAGCTACCCTCAGTGGGCCGTCCACAAAGCTACCACAGTACGTTATCCCAGACAAACACTCGAATCGTCTCAGACATAAAAGCAATAATAAGTGAGGAAAAACAAGAACCAGAATTCTCTCATGCGTAACGGGACCCTGAAAAACAAGGTTCTTAGAAACACGAGACAAAGACCAGCAACATCCGAAGTGTCTCAGCTCATCAGCATAGACTCTCCTCCACAATCTGATGCCTTGGAGGACAAAGAAGATTGATTCGTTGATGGGTGATAATAGAAGCCTCGTATAATGGAACACCTGCGCCCATCCACCTTCATCTACCTAAACCGGGACGGCGGCCGATACCGACTTCCAACCATAAACTTACGGATGGCCTCGTGTCCTGAGCAATTGTGTCGTCGGTTTTCCTAATGGAACTTTACTCTTTTGTGGTGGACCGCAGTTAGATTCTTCCGTACTTACACAGATACTTGCACAGGTATATGACACGGAATAACGACCAGTAACCCTACATAGATAGTGCCACAGCATGTTCCATTCACTAAAGCCGAAGTCTTCACAGTACTAGTGCTTTTTTCTATCAAGCTAAAAGTTGTTATTTCTTAAGAAGACGTATTACGTATTCTCTCTCAGAAAATTTGTGCACGTATGGATTACGCATGAGAGATTGTGGGGGGAAGGCCAAGGTTTTTTGACAAGAAAATCCCTGTGTGGCAAAGCCTAATGGACGTCAGTCGTTTGTCTTGTTCGTTCGGTCGATACTCTTGAGTACAGAGAGAAGATGTGGCGATCTACCCCTGACCTGCATATCAACAACACCACTGCTGGATGTTCGGTAAAATGCTATTCAATTAATGGCATCTTTATCACGCATTCATGGTAAAAATTCTTTAGAATAAGTTGCTCAAATGCTCTTGATAGGCAGTTTTCTGTTGGCCGCTGAAGATTTTACCGCGAGAAAACAACAATCAGGAGTGACGAGCCCTTTTGGGGTGACAAGCTGAATATAAGTTACAATCGAAAACTTTGCGGCCATAGATCCATGCGTCTAGCGGAGAGATTACTGTGGTGCAAATAAAGAAGAGTTTAGAGGTTCGTTTCAGGATAGCACAGCGCGGTTTCCTGTTTGTGTTCATGGTATTCATTCCTAGATCCTGGTAAAAAAACACGCACGTAGATCTCTACGTAGTCTGACCATTACGCTCTGGCACTTTGACAGCGCGCACTGGAAAATCATTAATTATAAGTCCAACGAGAGGGAAGTCTTTTATCATCAAAAAGTTGTTATAACTTCGCTTTGTAGTGGAGGAATCCAGCATCGTTTGGTTAATGGTGCACTCATGTCAGTTCCTGATAGTTACAACTTTGACTTTGTCGTGGGATCCTACATCGTTTGGTTAACGGTGCACTCTCGCCTGTCCTACGTGACAGGATTGCATTTCTCTCAGACAAAAGTTTGGCACTCATGAAAGGTTCTTTTTGCTGAGTTAAGACAGGGCAATGCCGCGTGACTGCATGTTTTGGTCCTCGCTGTTTAGACGATCCGACGGTGGATGGACTGCTAATATGTGAACGTTGATGTGGCCAGGAGAGCTCTATCATGTTGCTCAAGTCCCTGGTTTTGTTACTTGTTGGTTGATCTTCATTCCGTAATTCGTAACTCGGTCACTGCGCTTTGTCTGTCTTGCTGATCCTTCGCGGTTACCGCTTACCGCTTACCGGTCCCTTGACATGGGGTGGTCGTGTAGATTTTATTCGAGAGGTTTCATTGTCCCAGTGTACAAGTGGGAGCATACATGCTTCTCATTGACGTCACATAATTTTAATCCTCCGACGACCATGTTGGCAGGTAATTGAATTAAGCAGTAGCATCTTCCTGTGGTTTACAGACGTACGCTGTGATCCAGCATGGCTCAGATGACATCAAATAAAAAGCCTGTATTTTCAATTTTACTAGCTGGCCATTCTACCATGCCTATCTGTACGTGTCTGTGTTGTATTACTGTTTCTGATTAAGACTTCCAGTCAGCAATTTGTTTCTAACTTGTTATCCAGAAGCCGCCTTCCCTCCTGTCTCCGGGTAATCGCACCTGGCAGCTCGGCCTAGCGCCAACTGAATATCAACCTATCCGACACACCTTTCCCCTGCGCAGAGCCGAACCCGCGGCCTATTCATTAATCCTTGGTTTCGACTCGAACTTGCCTTTTTTGGCACAAAACAATCAGCGTCCAGATTACTTGTTCCCCTCATGGCGCTCATACAAAGCGTGCACAGCGTACAGAGTACTCTCGGAAAACCTGAGTGTTTGTTTTGCGAGGGGATATTAAAGTATCTTTCAGCGTTCGGTCTGTATTCGGTGATACAGTGGTTGCCCTCTACTCACAGATCTTAGATTTGGTACCTTATAAACAAGTTTTGACTCAGAAAGGACTTTCAACGCTTCTTGCTCGTGAATTTCATTGACATTTTATGGCAGAAGCCAATTAACTTTGCCTAAAGGTAACATATTTTCGATTGTCTGATTGGCTGCTCTCATGGGAAAGCTGTGACCTGCCAAAGTAGTGTCGAGTTTAATGTATGCTAGTACTACAGTAGTAGGCCCCGGGTTCAGATGTGCGTAGGAGAAATGTGTGACCTTCCCGGGCCTTCTGATGTTTTCATCGTTCATTTCCAAACGAAACGTCTTTAACGGGAATCGTAGGCGGCAGACACTAACATGGTAGGGTCACATTTCTAACCCGGGTCCTGGTTGCGCTCTTTGCAGGAACCCAAAATTAAAGTTTATATCGAGTTATACTCTTGAATATTTGGTGCATTTCTTGTTTTCTGTATACATTTCGTTCCCAAACACTGCCCAGCCGGACGCCTGATTGGGAAGGTGACCCTAGCATCAGCCAGGTTTATGACTTGTGCAACTTCTGAAATTGCGGATAAAACGATTAATTCCGTAGGAGACGGGGGCTAGGGTGAGAATCTCTGCATGGTGAATTCTAATGGAAATTGATGTCAGCCGTGGCGGTGCGCAGCTCGCTTGCAGTTCTCTCAGACTGTCCGTACCTACATGTATATGTTCTTACATCTACAGTGTACATTCCTCTTTAGCCCGTCCCTGGATATTTACTGTTGCATTCCTCTCCAGTCCGTTCCTTGGTATTCTGACATGTGACATGCTTGTTGAGTCTCTCTCTAGCCCGTTCCTGGATATTCAGATATGTACCATGTAGAAATAATTTGGTGTGGACTGTTATTAACACGAATCAAATGTAATGTTATACATATGTTTCCTCTGCAGACTTATGATTTCGTCTGCATGCCATTTAAAACTCCACGCAACTATTGATTTACCAAAATATTAAAGGCCACAGACATATTGTCTGGGACATAATTTTCTTTGACACCGATGATAAGGGTTTGAGATGGTAGAATTAAAAAGTCCCATTTTGGGTTGGCGAACACGTCGTTTATTGCTGACGCACGTCAGTGCCTTGCCTGGTCATTACGATAGCGGCTCCCAGCGGCGATAACTGCGTCTCTCCGTGTAACACAGCGCTCTACGCGAGTAATGGGGCTGAAAGCAATGAACTTCAGACGCACTTAAACAACCATCAAGACAGGTGAATACATTTCAATAAAAACTACACCGTAGGGCGACTGGCACTAACCAAAGTTCATTTTACAGCCTGCCTTTGAGGAGAGGAAGTTCTAAATCGTGTCGTTAACGATGTGCTCGAGTCAGTACTACGCGACCTGTGTATGAGTTACTCAAGTTAAAAGGCGCCAAAAGGGTTTCAAGGGAGCAGGTCTGAGTTCATGATCACATTTCTCATAATCTGCTTTTGTATACTAACATGGCTGTTAAACAAAAGAATTGGTTGTATTGGGGGATGATCGATTTTGGGCCGACTTATTTCGTAGGAGAGACGGTGACTTCCTGAACTGGAGGTTCCTTGACAATCAAAGATGTGTTTTCCAGTAATAATGATGCGCTTCCTACTAACAAGAATCCACTTCCTACTAAAAATGATGCTCTTCCGACGTACAAAGATGCACTTCCCACTAACGATATGATGTTTTTTTGTTTTGTTGAGCACGGATCCTAAGTTCACTTGCCTGTTTTGAATTCAACATCAGCAAGAAAGCAAACAAATGAATATCAAATTCGGTTATTCTTTGTTATGGAATTACTTTTGCCTCCTTTAGCAAGCAACATTGTTCCTTTTTGTCCTAAAGTATCAGTCAGTCGCATTGTTGACAAACCTTAAGTACGGAAATGCGTCTCACGTTTCAAAAGGAAAAAATTAAATGCCGTTGTATCATGTTCCCTTTCATCCACTAACAGGTGACGGATACAGAATCTAACGTACTTCTCCATGGAGATGGGGTTACTCGTAACCGACAGCACCTTCAACTCCTTGGGCATGTCTACCTGGTTTTATTGTCACAGACACAGTTTATAGTTAGGATTTAGACTAGAGTAGACATACTCTATACTGTTCTACACTGTTTGTTTGTTTGTCCCTTTCATGTTACATTGTACCTTCAATTAGTCCTCAGGCAAGAATTTGCAAAAAGAACCTCGCAAAAACTGAGTCATGTTTCTTTCCATCCGCCAACAGATGACGGATACAGAATCTCACGTACTTCTCCATGGAGATGGAGTTGCCGACAGTATCCTCAACTCCATGGACGTTTCTACCAAGTACCACGCAAAAAATGAGTCATGTTCCTTTTATCCACCAACAGGCGACGGATACAGAATATAACGTACTTCTCCATGGAGATGGAGTTACCGACAGTATCCTCAACTCCATGGACGTTTCTACCAAGTACCACGCAAAAAATGAGTCATGTTCCTTTTATCCACCAACAGGCGACGGATACAGAATATAACGTACTTCTCCATGGAGATGGAGTTACCGACAATATCCTCAAGTCCATGGACGTTTCTGCCAAGTACCTGGCAAAAAATGAATCATGTTCTTTTCCATCCACTAACAGGTGACGGATACAGAATCTAACATACTACTCCATGGATATGGAGTTGCCGACAGTATCCTCAACTCCATGGACGTTTGTGCCAAGTACCTCACAGTCCGTTTTCTATGGCGACTTCAACGCCTCGATCAGCAGTCAGCAGAACAGTACCGAGCTGGGCTGGGGACAGCTCGGGCCAGAGGCCTACCTGGTCCCGATGTTCTTCGTCATCATCATGGTGGTCGGACTTGTCGGGAACTACTTGGTCATCTACATCATAGTGAAGAACAAGGAGATGCACACGGTAAGGATTGGGGAATGGAGTTTTTTTTTCCAACGATGCACTTGGTAAGGCATAAGGGGTCCGTATTTAGAGCAAATGCACTTGGTAGGTGTTAAGGGTCCGTAGTTGGAGCAAATGAACTTGATAAGGTATGAAGCGGTCCGTAGTTGGAGCAAATGTACTTGATAAGGTATGAAGTGGTCCGCATTTAGAGCAGATGCACTTTGTAGGTTATGAAGGATCTGTACATAGAGCAAACCATTTCAGTACTAAGGACAGATACCAATGCCGCCTTGCCACTATTCCACCACTAATAGCGCTATCTAATGAAGTGAGATGAAATAAGCTTTCGTTGTAACTCCATTATCCCTTATTTTTGCACTGTATATCATACTTTAATATTTTACACAGGTGACGAACTATTTCATCCTGAACTTGGCCGTGACAGATCTGTCCTTCCTGGTGTTCGTCGTGCCCTTCACCGCCAGTACCTACCCGCTCACCAGCTGGGTCTTTGGACAGTTCATGTGCAAGTTCGTCATATACTATAGCCAGGTTTGTCAGTCATGACCTTCTGAATCAGTAGGTATCTCACAGCACTTGGGGCACAGGTGCAGCACTGCGTTTTTTGTCAATGCGGCACTGTTGTGTTATTTTCGCCGTTTTTTTTTATAATTAAGATATTGGATAATACATAAGAGTATGATTTAGAAGATAACAAAATACACAAAACGTAAGAAAATTTGTTCTTTATCTCTGAAATTCGTGAGTGATTTTTCGAACCCCGCGGTGCCACACCGTTGCCCCAAGTTCAGTGAGATAGCACCTTTAGGTACGTCTGTCATGTTCTTTTCTTTGTTTGTTTGTTTGTTTGTGCTTTACGTCCGTGTATTCCTGTGCCAGATCACGGTGACGGCCACGTGCATCACGCTGACCGCCATGTCCGTGGACCGGTACTTCGCCATCGTCCATCCCATCAAGTCTAAGCAGTGGCGAACTCCGCGCATGGCCAAAGTCGTCAGCGCCTGTGTTTGGCTAGGTGAGAGCGCGTATAAACAAACAGACTTGTATAAAGCTAAGGGCGCAACCCGCCGTACGTGCAATTTGTCCGTAGTTTTTTTTTGGGGGGGGGGGGGGAGGCCACGTATTTTTGAAAACGTTCAGGCTGTACAGGGCAGGCGCGTCGCCCGTACTGGCACGTACGGGGGCAAATCCGCAGCCCGATGGCACACAAAGTTTTGCCTGCTCGTAAAGTTCTACGGCGCATCTGCGTGCTCCAAAATCCGTCGTATTCCCTACGGGTTCTTACGGAGTCGGTACTTACTATTTACGGATCCCAAAAGATTGCCCATGTTTTGGCACGTAGTCAGCACGTAGTTGCACGTACGGCAGGTTGTGCCCTTAGCTTTAGCGAAACAAACAAGCAGGAAAGGTTGGGATGATTGAACACTGCGCACCTAAAACGCCATATGTTTGAATTAAGGAGCATGTTTCCATTGACAGAACACAGATACACTAACGAGTAGTACGTCTGTAATTAATGATACATCACGATACATTACCAGGTGAACGTAGATGCACAAATGATGCATTTATCATCTAATTAGTTTCACAAATGATGCATTTATCATCTGATTAGTTTGCTGTCTAAGCCGGGTTCACACAAGCGTACACTGTATATGCAAGTCCGTATGAGGTTATTTTGAGTATAGGCCGATCATAAGTTTTCACTGATAATGTGGTCCATGTTTTCATGTCCGGACCTGGACCTGATCCTCTTGACCTGAATTTTCTGTACCGGTAACCACCCCTAATACCAGGCGAGCGTAGACGCACTAATAATGAATCTATCGTCTAATTAATTCGTGTAAAGTTTTGTCTAGTACTAGTTTGTCCCGACTCCCAGGGTCCATCGTGGGCTCGCTGCCCATGGCCATCTACTCCCGCCTGGAGCCGTACGAGTATTACGGTCCACAGGAGGAGTACTGCTCCATGTTCTACCCCAGCAGCACCTGGGAGGCCGGCTACATGACTTACACCTTCGTCGCCGCATACATCCTACCGGTAAGCTTGATGTCAACTTCCATATTGATAACTATAATATCACAGCATTGATGTCGCACCGACAATTGGTCATGAAATCGGTCACCCGGGAGGCCGGCTACATGACCTACACCTTCGTCGCCGCATACATCCTTCCTGTAAGCTTGAAGTCAACTGTGTGTCGTAGTGATGACTATAACATGGATAATCTAACAGCATTGACATGTCGTCCCAACAAATATCATGAAATTGGCCACTTGGGAGACCAGCTATAGTATACGTATGATATACACCTTCCTCGCTGCCTACATCCTTACGGTACGTTTGATGTCAACGTTAACTGTAAGCTAACAGCATTGACATATCGTCCAGACAATTGTCATCAAATCGGCAATAGAGACAACGATAGCAGTGACATACGTGTAATTGTATGTAGCAACACTAGCACAGTTCCAGACCACCGTAAATCCTCACACTCATACACACTGCTTTACATCCCAATCGCACTATAGGTCTCTAACAAATGCAGTCCTTATTTAGATATGATTAAATGCTTGGATAGATGAACAACTGAATAAAGAAATGCCCGAAGGTTGTCATTATGACGGTGTGATACAGCCAGATGTGCCGTGATATACACTTGTTGAACGTTCGTTTGTCGGTTGACTGGTTGGTTGGTTGGTTGGTTGGTTGGTCAGTCGCACTCTTCAACCAGAGGTTGATGGAGAAAATATTGGCCCTTTTCTTATCAGCGTGGGGATAGCTGACAGAAAAAGACGGCATTTAAGAAAAATGTCACGATTTTCCCCCATCAACCTCTGCTTGGAGAGTAGGGCGGTCGGTTGGTTGGTTGCTCGGCCGGGTGCTCGGCTGTTTTACAGGATAGCTGATATTGTTGATGTCTCCGTCCTGTCCGCAGGTTGTCATCATCACGGTGTGCTACAGCCAGATGCTGCGGCGTCTCTGGACCCGGATCGCCCCCGACAGCGGTCTCTCCGACACGGACCGAGTCATGCCCCGCAGGTAAGGGCCCCTTCACACGGGAATCGGAATGATTAGTTTATGTTGCAATAGACAGTTTCTGTTTGTCCCGTAGCAGTGACATCCCTTAGACAGTTATAGGACCTTCACATTGAAACCGAATCAGCAGGAATCAAGCAGATTCAGCCGGATTATGATAAAGAATTTGCAAAATTCGTGCCACATTCGGGCGGGAATTCTAATTGGATCTAATACAGGTGTACACGAGAATCGGAATGAGCCGGAATGCTGTCTGAATAAAATTCTTTGTATATTCCTGGGAATTTGTGGTGTATTCTAGAAATTCTCACCGCATTCCAGATATTTGTGCCTATTCTTGTGGCCGTCCCGAATGTTTTGTCAAGATAAAATCTTTCAAGATGCATTTGAGGTGGCGAAATATCGAACAGCATTCAAAGTGTATTCTAACTATTCAGTACGGCCGCATTCTAAGGCATTCCAACATTATTTGAAACATTCTGATGTCATTCGATGGAGAACCGGCCGACTACAGAATGTACACGAATACCTGGAATGCAGTGATAATTTCTAGAATGTACTACGAATACCCAGGAATATACAAGACCATTCCATTAAGACCGCATTTTCGGCTCATTCTGCCTCTCGTGTGAATAGGTGTTAGGTCCATCTAGAATTCCCGCCCGAGTGTGGCACGAATTTTGCAAATTCGGCTGTTTCTGCTTGATTCCTGTTGATGTTACTGTATAATAAGGGGTGTCACTGCAACGGTACAAACAGAAACGGTATATTGAAACATAAACTATTATGCCTCGCAGTAGGCTGAAATCAGCTTTAATACTAGTAATACATCCGGTGTATTATAATGATACATCTGGTGTGTTATTTGCAGCCAGTAGGTACCCAATGTTTTAGTAATGAGGCTGATTTATGTGCTCGAAGCACGTCCTAGAAAAGCCAAGTAACATCGCCTACGCAAAGACGTCCAATGGCGCTAGCAAACAGGTGGTTTGTCCGCGCCGTTGGACGTCTTTGCGAAGGTGAATGTGCGGATATAAAGTCCAGGTCTCCTTGTTCCTGCAGATGCAACAAGGCGGCCATGCAGCAGAAGCGGCGCACCACGCGGATCGTGCTGGTGGTGGTGGTGTGCTTCACGGTGTGCTGGGGGCCGATCATGATCCTCAACCTGGTCAAGAGTTACCATCCCGCCTTCCCGCTCAACTTCCACATGGCCTGCGTGAAGATCTGGGCCCACTGCATGTCCTACGCCAACTCCTCCGTCAACCCGTTCGTCTACGCCTTCATGGGGGGAAACTTTCGCAAGGCCTTCCGCAAGTCGTTCCCGCGCTGTTTCCGACGGGCACGCGTGGCACCGCAGGCGGAGGAGCCTTACTCCAACAGCGACCACCTCAGCCTGTTGTCCCGCAGGCAGGGCGCCGCCCAGCGGCAGGCCCTCCCAATGCAGCCCATCAACGAATGTGGGCAAAACAGCCTAAGCACCATAAGCCCAGCAATGTAAAGTGGCATGTAACCTCCTTCGCAGACTTTCAGAGCGACGGTGTTTATTTTGGGGGGGAGCGCTGATTCGTGATTTTCAACATGCGCTAATTAAATAAAATAAAGGTTCTCTTGGCCTTGGAAGGAAGTTGGCCTGGAGAAGGAGTGATGCCGCTTCGAAAGTCTGCGACTAGGGCTGGGTACCGGTACAGAAAATTCAGGTCCAGGTCCGGTTCAGGTCCGGACCTGAACCTGGACCTGATGCAGTATGACTCATACCAATGGTCCATTTCACTACAAAGAAATCTGTTTTGTGGAGTATTAGACTTACACTGGTGTTTTGAAATCCTACAACGCTAACTCCACCTGTACGATTGGCTGTAAAACTTGGTAGAAATTAATATAAACTCTACTCTACTTCACGTTTATGAAGGTTAGACATCCAGGTAAGCAATATTCAAATACAATTCAATCTCTACAACTGGATAAAAACGGATATTTACTTCCGGACGTTTCGAGTGACATCCATCACTCTTCTTCAGCAAAAGCAGAATGAACTAGTCAGAACAATTCAATACCAGTACAGCTAACTAGAAAAACTGGTTTAACCACTAAATCGTTAGGATGATATGCAAAAGGTTACACAAATGCAAATCATGTTAGCATAGTTCCTATGGTCAGACAATACCATAGGAAAAAAACTATTGTCCTTTGTGGTGCAAGGCGGGGTCCCATGTACTGGAAAGTTCTATGCGCAGTCCTCCCTTCCGGTTCAAGGTGGGGTTGTAGATCCGCTCGTAGATGGCCTCCTTGACACCCCGTTCGTACCACCGTGGTTCGCGGTCAAGAATGTCTGTAGTATCCAGTCTGAAGGAATGTCCTTGGTGTAGCTGAGTGTGGTGGTAGATGGCAGAAGAGTATCCACTTGCTGTAGCCCTGCAGTGTTGTTTGTACCTAGCCTTCAGTGGTTGACTGGTTTCTCCAATGTAGGTGTCGTTGCACTGTGGACCTTCACACTTAAGTCTGTAGATGACGTCAGATTTGGTGCCTTTCTGTACACGGTCCTTTGGATGGACCAACTCTACTTCACTTTTGTTATTTTCTTCCAACTGCAGGCGCCAAAATGTGTGAATACCTCATAAAACAATCTGTAAATTTACTAATCGGCCCAACATCCGGTCCACCTAATTTTTTTCAGGTCCGGTTTTTCTGGACCGGTCCAATAAGAAATACCGTTTTTGTACCGGTACGCTGTACCAATACCCAGCCCTACTAGACGGTATGGGCATCATGGGCCCGGCTAGTGCTGTCTTAACATTTCCAAATGTGACCATATGGAGATGTGACCATAGCATATTATGTGACTCATATGTAGGCGGCATGGGCCCCATGAAACCGACTATGTAGGCCTCGTGGGCACCATAAGGTCAGCTATGTAGGCGGCATGGGCACCATGAGCCCAGTTATTGCTATGGTCACATTTCAAAAACGGGGCCCGGTCGGGATGTTTTCAGAAATGGAAAAATAAGAATGGCATGATAAAGAAATATACACATATTACGCTCACTTATCTTTACGTTTTGTATGTTTTCACGGTTGTCATTTACATGTATCATACTTCCCGCAAACTGCCTGGCCTTACTCCAGTTTTGAACTTGATGTGACCATAGCGTATCCAGGCTCATGGTGCCCATGAACTTGGGTATGTAAAAGGGTAAATGTTCACGACAAAAACACTGCTGCTTATGAAAGTCGCAGCGCGAAAAGAATGTGAATGGAGTCCGACAACAGAATTGAAAATCGTTCCTTGTCGGACATTTCGGTATGGGTAGATGGAAGTCAGAATGAAAATATGTAACATTATAGATTTGAAAGAATCTGTGAAACCCGTAAATGACTACGATATAACCTTAGGTACCGGCTGGTATGAACCGGGAACATACTCCACGATTGTTGTAAATACTGTGACCTTAGCCACACCATGGACTGTTCACAGTACAAATGTAAAATTCAGGGTATAGAGAAAATGAGTGTAAAAAGATGGTTAAGCAGTCTAGCATGTTATGTTACCTGTTTAATGTTATACAGTACCGTACTAGTATCATAGTAATTGTATAGTGCTGTTGTTATTGGTGAAATTATTATTTATTGTATGGATAAAATTGGTGAAGAGAATTTGTGCGTTTGCGTATTGTGCTCTAATGGTACTTCCCAGGAGAGAAACGTATTGTAAATTTGATGTCATTGGCGCTTTCGTTACTTCTGTATTGCTTTGGAGTATCTTGCACTTTTGTGTTAGAGACTAAATTTAGTGTACTTGTTGAAGATATGCATCCGGTATTCTGTATATGAGAACCCCTATCATATGTATCAGTGAAAGATAATTTAAAGTTTCTGATTTCGTGCACGCGGTGCATCGTTAGATTATCTACTTCAGTAAATGTGTTATGTTGCAATCTCTGATTATTGTCAACCAAGAATGGCGGAGGCAGGGGCCCGGAGGTGCCTCTTACTCAATCGACAATCATTTCTGATCTGCTGTATTCTTCTTGTCACTGGTTACATGTTAACTGTTCAGTTGTGTTGATATCGGCGCGATAGCGTGCCTGGAGGTTAGGACAAAGCGATCCCCTTGATGTATATTTATGTTTTGCTGTATGGACATCAATACCCTCTGTATCTCGTCGGATAACGCCCACACTATCTGTACATCTTCAATTGTACGAGGGTGATGAGTCAGAAAGTAATGCAAGTGATTTTGTTATACGCTCATTTTTTCCAATCGAATGAGTTGAAATTTGGTTGACACAGAGTTATGTCCTCTTGAGATTGAAATTTGTACATTTGGTCTTTATCATTTTATGAGCAACTGAGTTGATTTCAAGATGGCCCCACCCTTGGACGCTTGTCAGACGATAAGATCCTCTAAATCTGACTCACTGACAATCTGACTTACTGTAGGAAGTTGAAATTACATATGTATGATAACAAATGTCTCTACAGGTTGCATGCCGATTTTCATGTCTAAACTCCTAGTGGTTCCTCAATTACAGCTGCTAGGATGGAGTAAGTTGTGATATAGAGCAAATTGGATTTATACACTAATTCGTGAGTTGTTGGTTAAAAGAATACTTTTCCATTAACCAAAAGAAACGAAAATTGCCACAGGTATTAACTGTTTAAAGGTCAAGTTTCATTCCTCTTAGATAATGGGAAAGTAGGCTACAGAAACTTTTAATCAACACACCGCAAATCTCATGACCCAGACAACCGCCTATACCTCAATCTACAGAAGCAACGAAAAAAAGAAAAACCTATGATCGGATTTCAGAGTCGAAAATAAGCTTGTGGCTTACAGAGAAATGCAGATTACATGTGCAGACTCAGTCTCCTACAATGGCAAAAATTGGTTTAGAAAAATTATTAATTCTACGTTAATTGGACCTCACTTTTCTTCTGACGGAATTCCAACGGTGAAATCAACTCAGTCACTCATAAAAATAACGAACAACAAATTTAGATATTTCAATCTGAAGAAGATATATGCCACTACATTTGTGCCAAATTTCAACTCATTTGATAAAAAAAAAGTCTGTTATGAAACTACTTGCATTACTTGACTCATCCTCATGCTTCCTTTGCACTGTAAGATGTATTTCTCTATGTGATCCGGCCATCTCCTGTGGGTATTTGTGGTATTATGTTCTTTGGTATGTAGTGATCAATCTTCTGCTACAGCTCCTCTTCTGGGACGGCCCTTATGATTTTGTTCAGATATCTGGGCGGCCTAAGGATTGTAGCAATTTGATTGGATCATAAAACACCTGAATAAATGTCCTACGGAAGCTTACGACTTTATTGCATCACAATTTCTTCCACAGCATGATTCACAATGTTCACACCAGCATATCAGCATAGTATATCAAATGTACAAACTAGCATCGATCACTGTTTTCGTTAATATATCCATGGCGCACTCATGCAAAAAGAGAGAGATCTTTGTCAGCTGAGCCTGCCACATCCTTACCTTAATGTTGTCAAGGCAGCCGTCTACATGTAGCTTTGGAAGGACAACATTACCTTTATATCTAAACTCAATACAGGTTTGAAAGGAATGCACCCCACTTGATACAAAAGTGAAGGCTACAACACAGCCTCAAAAATTATGTGGCCGGAAGGCTGTCCAGTACCCATTTCATCTCGTAACATTCTTGCGCATTCTGTCACAGTCATTTTCTAACAATGTACACTTCTCATTACTGTTGAGTCATCCATTAAAGCTTTTGTATGAGCCCCACAATTTCCTTCTCATCAACAACAACAAGATGGTTCCTGTAACCTTACTGCCTGCGGTTTATACTACATGCATTTCTGCTGAGATCATTGTAAAACAGCATTGCCTTCAGTCATGGAATTAAACAATCAGAATTACTACTCACCGATAGTTGTAATCATCAAGAACTTTCACTGTCTTATTTGCTATATGTACAATGCTGCTGCTGCTGCATTTCATCATGCACATTCCTATCACAATTGATCAATGAATTCCATCATTATCATTTATCATTGCATTTTCCCATTTCTTAATTAACTGCATCAATCTGTTCTGTTTCCCTCTGTTTACAGTACCTCATATTTCTCACGGCAAACTTGCCATAAAAGTCCAATACAAAGTCTGCTCACTTTCATACAGTGTAAAAAAAAGCTTTTATGCTTTTTGTCCAAGCCATCATACAACTATGTCACTAAAGAATTCATAAAAGAGGTAATCCTCTAACCTCGATATTGTCTTAACCCTAAGAATAAGATAAATAACCAAAAGATAAAATTCATGTATTTGACAATTACTGGAATTAGCATGTTTGAAATATAAATTACATATACATAAAATGTCCACAAATATGTACATGACAAATACAATAAAGTTTGCACGTAATATATTAACCACAATCCACATGACCTATAATTTCCACAAACTCTAATATATGCCACAAATTTTGTCATAGAACATACCAGTAACCATCATATTAGCGAGTGTTGCACGGAAGCCCTCACTACAAACTGTCATGTAGTACAGGATATCATGTTCTTAATGCCACAATAATTTCCTCTTCATACAATGTCATACTTGTGCTCCGAAATCTATGAATGATGACATGTAACTCTGTGCTGCTGCTTAGAGTATAAAGTTTTTGATCCACAAAACCACTGAAACTGTGTACAAGTGGCTACACATGAACAGACGAACTTGCCCCCCCCCCCAAAAAAATCTTTAGCAAAGCGGTTGTACCAAGCAGCTTTCATTGAATGTACACCTGCACTCATAAACAGGAAACTTCAACAGAAACTGGTGTCCAAGAAAAACACAATTGTACAGTTTGTGAGCAGGAAATTAAATACTAAACACATGTAGACCCATTGATGTTGCCTCATACCATACATGAAGTTACATAGTAATTATGGTATCTTTTCAAATTGCATAAATTGCATAAATTGCTAAGACCAATTATCAAACTTCAGGCACTACATTGTAATAAACCTGACACGCAAAATTTGGAAATTTGATTTCAATTGATCACATAACAGTATGCTAACTGGCCATTGAAAAATAAAAGAAGAATCAAGTGCAGATGAAAATGGCATAGCTAGCCCCAAAGCCAAACACTTCAGAATCTTTAAGTTGAGGTATGGTGTCATCCTACAAAAACATGATTCAAAAATAGATCATCTCAGGTTGTCATGAATAAACAATATTATCATACCATTGCAAAGTTTAATAAACAAGCTTTGTAATGGAACATAATACCAATAATAGAAGATGATAGAAATCAACTTTCCAAAGTTTTTGTGTTTGGTTTATATTGCCACATATACTTCTGTAGCTGGAATCTGAACATTGTAGAAAGTATGACACTAGATGCTTCACTTGCCAAAATAGTTAATATTTCTCCTCTGCCTAAAACTTGCCCAACTTTGTAGCAGACATGCAAACATTCAGTACAAAAGAGCTGATACTCCCGTGTTCATAAATACAGGGAATATGTGTGTAACTTTCAACATAATTTCCAGCTGCTAGGCCACTGGACTGCCCATAGTGATAATATAGACATCCTGAGCAAGAATTGGACCAAGGGCATTGTCATTGTCACCACCTATGGCTGAACCTTTGCTGAGCATCTGTCATGGCGGGAGGGGGGTGCATCAGAACATCATCTCTCCGCTGGTGGAGGAGCCGGGCGACTCGACGTACTGTCCACGGCGACCCTGAAAGTACTTGGACTGTTTGTCAAGAGCAGTGGACTGCAGAGGAAAACATACAATTAACTATTAAGACCTGAATTTTACTTGCTTTCCAAAATTATAAGCAGGTCAAAAAGAAAACTCTATAAGGCCACAGTAAGTAAATTTTATGGATGACATCCTCTGCAGACCCCAAAAATAATGAGTTATGGCAAAAAAAACAAGATGGGTAAAAAAAACAAGATCATCATGGTAAAAAAAAAACATAAATGTTGTAACAAGAACTTAAGTGACAAAATAGAGTATCACAGCCAACAAGTCATTCATTCATGAATAAAAAAGTATTTAGTACATATCTAAATATTCAAGTATTTACTTGCTGTGGCCTAAGTAGAAAAAAATTTGATTACGTAGGGAAAAATGAGCAATAATATTCCTTGAGCAGTTTCGCCAAAAAGTCAACATTCATAGTATTTGCTAATTTTCTTTTAATGTATGGTTATCTAACACTTCAAAAATAAAAATACAAACTTCTATAACTTAACAGACCAATTCACAGAACAACTGATATCAATGTAAGACTTACGTACAGCTAACAAACTGATCCCTGCAGACTTCAGGTTGGACTTGGGCTTCATCATGAAATGTTTGCTGAGTTTCCGGGAAACTGTCAGCTGCATGTCTGTGTCTAACGCTGTGTCATCCTGCACAGGGAAACAAACATATGTATGTCAATGAAGGTTAGACATCCAGGTAATACTGCTTTTTGGAAAAACATATGTATGCTCTCCTTCTAGCTGGGATCAGGATGATTCAGTCAATAATTTATACCCTAAGTCAAATTGGCCCAACATCTTGGTCAGTTCAGACAGGGTAAGGATTAAGGTTGAGATTGAGGTTAGAGTTTTTAATCATCATTGTGGGTTGAGTTAGGGTCAGGGTTAGGGATAGGGTTAGGGTTAGGGTTAGGTTTAGGGATGGGGTTAAGGTTAGGGTGAGGTCTTTGGTTAGGGTTAGGGTTGGGGTTGGGGTTAGGGTTAAGAATAGGGATGGGGTTAGGGTGAGTGTTGGGTTTGGGTTGGGTTAAGGGTTAGGGTTAGGGTTTGGGTTAGGGTAGTGGCTAGGGTTAGGGTTAGGGTTAGGGTTAGGGTTAGGGTTAGGGTTAGGGTTAGGGTTTGGGTTAGGGCTAGGCTTAGGATTAGAGTTAGGGTAGTGGTTAGGGTTTGGGTTGGGGTTAGGGTTGTGTTTAGGGTTTGGGTAAGGGTTTGGGTTAGGGATGGGATGAGGGTTAGGGTCAGGGTCAGGGTCAGGGTCAGGGTCAGGGTCAGGGTCAGGGTCAAGGTGGTTAGGGCTAGGGTTAGGGATGGCAATGGGCTTAGGGTTAGGGTTAGACTTAGGGACAATACTTTTAATCAATTTTATCTGTAACGACAGAATTTTAAAACTGTTACTGTAGTTTACTCGTTTCCTCCGCATTTAGTACTGTAAGTTCAATCCGAAGTGTTTGTTTTTGAGATGTATAATGTTAAATGATTGTTATTGTGATCCCTGTAAGAAGATACGCAATTCAGCCTTTGGCTGCCAGGTATCCTCGATTTTGAAATAAATAAACCAATCATCATCAAGGTGTAGGGTTAGGGTTAGGGTTAGTTATAGGGTGAAGGATACATTTGGGTTAGGGTTAGTGTTAGGAATGGATGGGGTTAGGTTAGGTTAGGTTAGGTTAGGGTATGGTATGGTATAGGCGTAGGGTGAGGATGAGGGCTTGAAATGGTTAGGCTTAGGGATAGGGTGAGAGATAGGTTTGGGTTATGATTATGGTTAGCCTTAGGGTTTGGGTTAGAATTAAGGTTAGAGATAGGGTTGGGTTGTCAGGCCGAGTTGACCTGACAACCTGGTCAAATTGGTAGGTGAATGGCGTAAGCGTCCGACATCTCTTCAAGTTACTGTAAAAGGTTTATAAAATTTACTGGCTAAAGTGCCATGTTATAACAAACAAAACTTTCTAAATATTGTATTTTGAAAATATTGATATTTTCAAAGATAAATAAGTACATTTTTGCTTATCAGAACAGAGCTGAAATTCATAAATAAAGCAGATTTGTTGCATCACTCACAGCAACCCAGGGGTGTTCCAGAACTTCTGCAGCAGAACAGCGTTCCCCTGCCTCTACCTGCAGCATGCTGGAGATCAGCTCCTGTACAAAACAACATCCAGAACCTCATGTTAACAAGCCAGGCTCTTACAACATGAAAAACATCATCCACTTTCATACAATATGTACAGTCATCCAGGTTGTAAAAACATGTTTTCTATGCCTGATACATGTATGTATAAATGTCATGTGTGAGCTGTTACTTACATCACAAGTATGTAATACTCATGCACTATAACATTGTGCAGTTTGAAAGGAATCTACAAGGGGATTGTTCTTTGTTCTCTGTTGTATAGATCTGGATATTTCAAAATGCTAACAGCGCTGTTCCTGAGTTGGCAAACTTTTGCCTAGCATACACAAAATAATAAATCAAAGTTTAATATTTCGTGTTATGTCATTCACATTTGCCAACAAAATGGTTGGGTAAAATACAATGTGAAATTTAATCTTCTTGACAGTGAGAAATAAGAAGAGATTCCTGATAGGTATATGTGACAGCATAACTGACCTTGGCTGACTCTGAGATGCCGTCCCAAAAGGGTGATGGAAAGCTGACATCTCCAGACAGGATCTGGTCAAACAGCTCTTCTTGATCATTGGAGTCACTGAACAAATGGAACAATTTGTTGTTAGTAATATGTTGAAAAAAATCTTCATATGTAAACAACATACATGCCATTGAGTTCCAAAGAACTTGTGCACCAGTTGCTAATTGCCACGATATAACTGTTGCTCTTCATTCATACATGCTCTTCAGTCATGCACATTCAACTTGTGTGGACCGATATACTGCCCCTATGGCTACATGTTGTACTATGGGAATGAGAGACAGAGAGAGAGAGAGAGGTTCATACATATGCAGAGATTACGTCTATTATAATAAATTTCAAGATTCAGTGTAGACTTTGAAGCTATCTCTACAGGCTTTGCACTTAACTGTACCTTCTGAATGGTGGGAATCCACACAACAGGATGTAGGTGATAACTCCTGCTGCCCACACATCCACCTTCAAACCGTAGCTGAAACAAAACAGTCACAAATTGTAATATGGACTAGAGTCAATTCCACATTACCAAGAGGGTATTACTTCCCATTTGTTCCAACATTTTGGAAATCTTTATAATATTCTAACTATGATAAGTAACTGTTTAGAACTACTTTATAACATCTGTGTCATGTTCTAAATATTTTCTATAGTGTTCATACATGTTAGAAACATTTCTAACATCAAATACATTATTTCTGTTAGTTTCTAAACTGTTCCAACATAGATTCATCATTTGTGATCACATGTGATCACATGTTCGAACATAGAAACAAAATGGTAAAACTGGGTCAGTGGGCTGGGAAGAGGGCAATTCACACATCCCTGTCAAGTACAGGAAATTGTGTCTGTCTGACACCTTCTCATAAAAGAGCCACCAGTGTCTACTAAAGAAAATCTAAAAATACAAGACCCAAACAAAAGACCCAGCTTAGCAGCTTGGTTTATGGTGGTAATAAAAGTTTTGTTATGGCGGAAAAAAATGACTTAAATTGTTGGAACATGTGATCACATGTTCCAACAATAACAAAAACAGATAGATGTTTCTAAATTGTTCTAGATAAAGAGATATTTGTACCATTAATTTCCGAATGTTATAGACAGGTTCAAACATGTTCAAACTTTCATTTTCAATTGCTTGAACAGTGACTGAAATATTCTTTTACTTAGAATAGTTCAAACTTACTACAAATATTATTTCAAAACCCTCTCGGTGACTCAGAATTGACTCTAACATGTACAGGCAATATCAAATACGTTCTATCATGTACAGGGTTTAAAATGCCGGAAATCAGAATTAACAGATTAACTATTTGTATGTTCATTCTAATACAAGTACTTTCTAAGCCATAGATGTGGGCATTAAGACTTTGCACAATTTGTGTATTTAAAAAAATTAAGATGTTATCATTATACACATGTACAACAAAGACTTTGTAATGTGATATCTATCATTTAATGATACCAACTATCATTATGATGATATAAAGCAGATACTCACCCGATCTCTGCAATGATTTCTGGTGACACATATGTTGGGGTTCCACAAACAGTGAACAGTGGCTCTTTTACCACAGTGGCCAGTCCAAAGTCACCCAGCTTCAAAGACTTGCTCCCGTCTTCATGCTCACACACCTGAAACATAAATATTACATGTACAGAAGGAAAATAACACACATGATTGTCAAGCAGTTTCCTGTCCTTGGTACTGAAACTGTGGCCACACCAAAGTCTTTCTGATGAACTAAGACATATTCCAGAACTTTAAGGTCAGTATTTTGTTTTCATTGACTTCTTTTAATCCATCAATCACAAATCGGGAAAAAAGAAGCAGATGTTTGTAGCAACAACCTAAGGAACAATCAAGATTGGGGAGGGGAAAGCGTGCAGGGATAGGGAACCTGGCAACATATTTGACCACCACTACCAGCCCTGGACTTCTTCAAACTCCAGGAAGCCACTGTCATTTTTGTCCTTAACCAACCAAGTTGAGGTCAGTATGACAATTACATATCATATATTGATTAGAAATATTCAAAATTTATTCACTTCAAATGTGGAGAATTACATAATTTACACTCAAAGAAACGTGTTGATGTGACATTGAGTGCTAGGTCTGAATCTTAATCATGATTCATAATGCTGGGCCATTCTTTCATAAAAGATTACAAACTTCATAGGATGTACCACTTTTTGCAAAAAGAAAATATTCATATTTTGATTTTCTGAAAGTTTGGATTGAATCAAAATAAGTCTGACATTGTTAAGACAACTTACCAGTAGGTTTTCTGGCTTGATGTCCCTGTGAACGATACTTAGGGAGTGCAGATATTTCATGGCACTGGCCAGGTTGTAGACCATCCCACTGGCATCTCGCTCTGTGTACTTAGTAGCTGTGGCTATGGCATCAAACAAATCTCCTCCCTGCGAAATAAAGCATTACAATTATAACTTGTCAATCAGCTGTTAGCATTCAACTTTCACATAGAATATAGATGGGTTAACGTAGTCTTTAGCTCCATGGACTGTAAGACTAATGGTTTAGGAGTCTCACCTTACCTGGTAAACAATGTGGGTTAAACAAATAAAACAGTAGATGTACAACAACCATATGTCAGAAAACCGTAGAACAGTTGTGGGTATGCCAATATGAAATTCATAAAAGTCCTAAGAGAGTCTGCATTTCAGTGCCATGCATGGTCTCTGTTTGAAGCTGTTCAACAATTGAAAATGCAGATCTAGCCTTATCATAGAGTTAAAACATTTTTCTAGCAAGACTATAACATCTACATCAGGATAACTATCAGATATCTTTCCTGCAAGTCACAATTGCAATGTTGTAGACTTGTTGCATGATCTATACAAACCAAACTGTCTTGTTATGATGGAAAATGTTTGACTGCCATAATTCATAATGAAGTTCCTATTTCCTGTACTAAAGTTTTCCCTGACCTTGACCAGTTCCATGATGAGGTACAGGTCTGTGGGTGTGTCATACTCCTCCAGCAGCAGGATGATGTTAGGGTGCTTCACCACACGCAGGATGGCCACTTCATTAGCAATCATCTGCTCCTGTGGAAGAGACAGGCAGGCAATGTTTAGACTGCAGTTGAAAGTTTATCTGCAAGTGTGTTGGTGGAAGTCATTCTAGATCACAGAATCAGACGTTTGCAAGAATCAGCACCAGGCAGGCGGCCTGCCCGCCTCAGCTCCCCCCCCCCCTAATATGCCCCACGAGGGGTACCCCTATGCAGATGCAGATGAATCTATTGAGATGTCAACACTCAATTGACTTGTCATGAGACATATTTTTCACTTTTCATCTAAGATCTGGGAATGATTCAGATGCTGTAAAGCTTAAGAAAACAGCCGAGTCACCTATGAATCATCTACAGTCAACAAGTAAGACTAGACATCTGCATTTTGATTTATGTCCTACCAGTAGTAAAAAATGTTGTGTAGATTTCATTAAAATCTAGACATAATGCTGCAGTACCAAAGAAAGCCACTGGGAGGCCGACAATGATGTGTATCTTCAGGATCACCTTGTTCTCATATCACAAATATCATCACAATCAACTATGTCATATCTTTTCCACAGACATATGGACACAAAGTCTGCAAAAATGACACTTCCTCTTCATGGAAGGTAACAACTTACTTTCCCTCTGCACTTCTCCTTGTTGATCATCTTTAGTGCATACTCATGTTGTGAAGCCCTGCAAAATTGTGCACAAACAGTAATTTTTTTATTCAATTTTGATTCCAGTCCCAAGGACAGGGATGTGTGTCAATCATGATATACCTTCAGTACCAGGGACAGGGATGTGCATTTGTTACCATATGCCTTCAGCATCAGGGACAGGGCTGTCGTGTTCAGTGCGTTACAGTATATCTTCAGCACCAAGGTCAGGGATGGTGTGTTTAGTGTGATATGCATTCCGTACCAAGGACAGGGATGGTATGTCCAGTATGAAATGCCTAAATCACCAGAGACAGGGGTGTGTGTTCTATGTGATATAGCTTCAGCACCAAGGACAGGGATGTGTGTTCAACGTGATATACATTCAGCACCAAGGACAAAGATGCGTGTTCAGTGTAGTATACCTGAAGCTCCAGGGACAGGGATGTGTGTTCAGTGTGATATAACTTCAGCACCAGGGACAGAGATGGTGTATTCAGTATGATTTAATTTCAGCACCAGGGAAAGGTATGTGTTTTCTATGTGATATACCTTCAGTACCAAGGAAAGGGGTGAGTGATCAGAGCAATACACCTTCAGCACTAGGGACAAGGATGGTGTAATATGATATATAAGGAAATGGAATACATTTTTCTGTTTCTATAATATGTCAAGCTGATAGGTGCATTCATCTTTTTATAAGAAGTTGTATTCCATTTGTAGAAAAAACAATTCACACAGCATCTTTCTAAAGTCTGCAGTATGATTTCAATATTTGGCTTGTTTTTTAAAACAGGCTCACATGCACTTGCACAGATACATCACAATTGTTACTGTCTGGTTAGGTTAACTTACCTATGCACACATTCTCTCACCACTGCAAAATTGCCATCTCCTATCACCTTCCCAATCACATACTTCTGCCCAAGGCGGACAGGAATGTTCTTTTCTGGCATGCTGTTTTCTGTGGTGATGAAAGCATTATATTTGTTAGCATTATAATTTAGGACCTTCGGAAGAGACTTTCTATCAGCCATATGAAAAGAAGTATTCAGTAGCTAAGGAATATAATTTTATCACATACTTTCCATTAAGGTTACTCATAAGCCTTGTGACCCCGCGCTGGGAGGGTCAGGGGTTTAGTCTCTTCTAAACGCTCTAGCGTTTGCAGTTTTGAACCTAAGCCCATGAAATTCACACACAATACACAAAAACATGTTAGAATATTTCTACTATGGTGATATCTTGGGCAGGTTATGGATAATTTATTAAGAAAATGGCGTCAAAAATGAACTTCCGGGATAGAAAGCCGCTATACGGTTGGGACAAACATAGTGCCTGAAAACATGCAAAACTTGCCAAAAACTTGGTCACAAACAATAACCTATGTACCAACACATGTACTCATTGTATTATTGTAGTTATATTTTACCAAATATAAAAGAAAATCAAGAAAAAATGCTTGATTTTCTTCCAAAACTTCGCGCGGTGTGGCAAGCTCTTGCTTTCACAGAGCCCTCATTCAAATCTGCAGGCACTCGGCTTACATGTTACTTCACCACTTGGTCTTTCCATATAAGGCATGGCCCCAAGGAATACCGAGAATTAATGTCCCAAAAAGAAAGGTTTCTGTTGGCTTACGGCTCTCCGAATCCTCCCCGAATCCTCCCGAAGGTTAATGAGGTGTCAATCACATACACTAGGAAGAACCCCTGGGACAAGCAAGCCTCTTCCGTGTGGCATGCTATCCACACACATGGTATGGATTACGTACTAAGAGCTACCAATGAAAACTGTTGAAAACACTGTAAAGAAAAGACAATACTAGGTATTTTATATGACTAAAAAGGTCCAAGAAGTTTTAGACTCTGTAGCATGTAATAGTATTGTGTTTGTATGAGAACTATAGCCTTTCAGAAGCTCTGTGGCAGTCTGTTGACTGATTGGCTGTAGTTTTCTCCTTACTGTGGGCTATACCAAATGCATCCAAAGATGGAAAGAAAATAAGTACAGATTTATTGAATCGTGGTGTTTTGTGTATTTACTTTCATGTAATAGGTGTGTAGATGTTTGTACTAATACATGCTTAAAAATTCAATCACATTTTATAAGTTTTAATACAGATATAAAAGCATGCCTATCTCCTCTATGTTGGAGTTTCCCTGCATGTTTGATCAAGTGTGCATGTCCTGGACCTGTAGTATTATCACTCACTCATTCATGGACCACATCATACAGGTCGAGAAATATTCCAATGGAAAGGTAGATACACGCTAATTTGTGCCACAACCTCTCTGATTTTATAGTAATTTGGTACATAAAGTGGTATTATGCTTTCCAAGTTGCATTTCAACCAAAGAAACCAAGCATGATATACGACCCGACCAACCCTACCTCTGCACCACAGGTGGTACAGCTTGTCACCGCCCAGGCCAGCAGGGCAAGATCTGATAAGGCCTGGCCTGGCCACTTCGGGGAACTCGGAAATCGGTTCCACATGAGTGATTCTCTCCCTTATGAGTAACCTTAATTTAAAGGTTTCCCTAATTTCATGCAGACCCAAACAGATCATTGGATTCATATTTTGTGGTAATGATTGGTCTACATTACCTCTATAAATTCTTAAGAACCTTAAACATTATGCTTTTACATACAGCATCCAATCAGTGACCAGAAAGGATCTCCCATTCCTACAGTATAGAATACTTCTATGTTAAGACCATCTTGGTACAGAGAAGGAACTTGTTCTCATTTTCAATCAAATAACTGATACACATTCTTCCCCTATTGATGAGTGCTTCTTACTTCTAACACAGGCTCCTGATGAGTATGTGATGGAATATGCAACAATCAACTGATGTTTACATGACATTGTAACGGTACATAATTATGGAAATACACTTTTTTTGTGACACTTACCAACATCAGGATATTCATTGCTGTCTCCTGACCTTGCACTGATGGGTGACTGAAACATAGTGATGTCAATGTCAATGTCACAGAATTATATCATAACAATTAAGAGCTCATGAGTCAGGTTTACTGTCAGCCTACATTGCATTTAGAGCTTTCATATACTTCACAAATTTTTGGACAAAATCATGACTTTTTCACAAATGACAAAGTTTGTGACAAAGGTACAATTTATACATGGCAGGGTGGATATGCGCATGAACTTGCTGATGATTCAGAGGAAAGTTTCACTAAACTTACTGACCTTTCTGGGCGTCCCTGGAGACTTGGGTCTCGGCACACTGAACTTGCGAGGGGTGTGCGGAGATGACGGTCCTGGGCTCTTTGGGCGAGATCCTCGGCGGGCGGTAGAGGGAGATGGTGGCATTCCATTGGCTGGTGGCAGGGAGCAGAGCAGACATTAAAAAAATTAATAGAGATCCACATTATCATTTTCGGAGAGGATAGACAGAGAAATAGTCATCTGAGAGGAAATTTAGCTATAAAATGGATAGAAGAAGACACAGAAAGAGCATCTGTGAGATGGCTAGGGCATGTGGATAGAATGGATAAGGGAAGAATTCCTGAGATTTTAAGCCTTTAAATACAAACCAAAGGGCTAGTGTCCCTTAGGTACGCCCAAAAAAGAAATGGACGGACAACATACAAAAGAGGAGGAGGGGATCTTCCATGATCAAGAAGAATGGAAAAGATAATGTTCTAGGCTGACAGACCCCAAAGCCTGCCTTCAGAAGATGCAACATGTATGTAAGAGATGTCAGCCTTAAGTTTATGACTTGATAGCTAGAGTTGACTATAGTCACTACTCACAGTCAGGATTCCTTCTGCGCAGTGATGGACTTCTCAGCCCAACTCTCTTGCCCCTGTCCACAGACTTGTATGGACTCACTGTTTTCAGCTCTGCAAGAACAAGAAGATGGTAAAAATTAAAACTGTATCGAATCAACACTGCAGGTCTTGTGAGTAAAGTTGCTTACTTTGCTTGACTTACTTTGTGTCTTCTGCTTGCTTAACTTAAATGGCAGACTTATATTCAAGATTGTGTTTATCCATAACATGTCAAAGAAGCCAAAATCACAATATCTTATCCAAACCATGTATGTTTCATCACAGGGTGACCAACCAAAACCTTTTCATACAAAACATTAACTTAATCAAATATTATCTGATCGTATATTATATGTGTAGTGTTACTGTCACACTGGTCCCTGACACTAAAAATATACTACACTTTACAAACACTAAATGTACTACAAGCCTAATGCACACTGTTTACTTACCATCACCCTCCAGATCAAAGTCATCAGAGGAGTATTTCTCAGGTCCATAGGCAACAAAGATGTCATCATCTTCAAAGAAGTCTTGTAAACATGTCACCTGCAGCAACAAAAAATGAACAAGCCTTTTGGTTATCACATTTTGTTTGACATTTAAAATGGTTTCCATGTAGAATAAATTATCTGCATGTTAGATTGTATAGGATCATTGTATGGATAAAAAAATAACACTTTGTATGACTACATACAACTTTGAAAATTATAAGAGCTATTGCAAACATTAGTCATTTCAAATACGTCCCTAAAGTACACTTACTCAAAAAATTGAGGTCTGGTATTTTTCAAATTGTCAGAAATAACAGATGCAGTACCGGTACTAGTACTGGTATAAGTTATTAACCTTCAAGGCAAATTTAAGGTCACTAAGTTTTGAGTAAAGTCAAATTTAAGGTCAATAAGTTTTGAACACCTTTATCTGTTACTCTCTGGTTTGGGTTCAAAAGGTAAAATGATTGCTTCTTACAAACCATGCGCAGTCTGGGACATCACTTACTAGTACTTTTTGACATTCACATCCACACTGAGTTATTAGTTAAACACTGACCTATGTTGTGCCCTTTAAAGTCCCCTGGGAGCTCCTACCCACATGAGCACCTAATGTCTTTATACTACAGTCTGCAGGGGGCGCAACAATGCAGCTGGGTCCTATTAATCCTATTCATTATATTATTTTGCAATAGTTTATTTTCAATAACAAATCAATCGAACATAGATTATGAATTTTGAAAGTAATAGTAATACATCTTGCTTGAAATCTAAGAAATGTCTTCTTACTGTTTTAAGTAAAACTAAAAAATAAGACATTATCTCATGACTATCATCAGCAACCATTATCAAAATCACCTCAAACAACCACTGTCAGGGAGTAGGTGACACTTTTGCATACATTGTTAACAAAGCAGGGTTTTACCAATTTATGATGTTCACAATCATATACTTCAATTATGCTTTTAGGCACATTAACCAAATACAGATGCAGTCATGCATACTCATCACATGCACACTCATACATACAGATCACATGCACATGACAGTGTACATTTACACATACACACATCACACACACACACCACATGTACCTAATTGCTACTACAACTAATCAATTATTGAAAGGACCAGCCAATAATGCTTCTAAATGTGACTTAATCTTAATCTTGACAACCTTTCCCTAGGCACAAGAACTGATATGTGTCAAATCCTAGTGTTTCGTTGATCACTTATATTATGAGGACTCTGATACCATCTTTTTCTGAGACAAAATTGAATAAAGAAGAAAGATGAGTTGGATGATATCCTATGAAATATTTAGAATGTCTATTGTGTCAATGATTTTGCAAATGAGATTCCAATTAGCATAAGCTATGCCCATTGGTGGTCTCCCCTATCCTGATTGCATAAAATTACATTCATACTGTAAGTAGGAAAAGTGTGAAAGTCCCATCCTTTGGCAGAATATTATCTTACCTTTTCCATAATGATTATGCAAAGCAATGTCCACATTTCGATAATCTATGATTAATGATGATGGCCTTTAATTAACTTACATGAACCAAAAACCTGAAATGCCATTTACATGGAACTAAAAAATTAAAGCATTTTTCCCATTTCTTTATGAAATTTTGGCCCTTATTAGCATGCTAAATAATATTCACAAATGTTCCACCTGCTCAAAGCAACACCTACATATAGCAGAGGTGTCCATCCTTCACAGAGTTAATAACAGCCTTTGTTTCAGCACCCCACCATACACCCTTTACATAATTACCTGCCATACACTGATCAAATTTTCTTCCTGCCCCTTTTAACCCTTCACAACATCTAATCTTGTTTGCTGTGTTTTTGCAATGCATGACAGATAATGCAATTGACAATTGATGAGCATCCTCAAAATTAGCCAACCCCAGGGTGAAATTGATCGATTTTGCAAAAATGCAGCTCATTATGTTTCGTGAGTGTCTATAGCAGGTTTTAAATGTGTCTATGGCAGGATTTGATATTGTAGAAACTTTGTACACTTAACTGGAAAATCTAACCAGTTAATTCTATGTTATGATTGTAGCAACCAAACATGATAATTTCTGTGTCATTATACACCTGTAATAATTTAAAAACATAGATGTAATATGATGTTACAGAGACATGTAACATCATACCCAATAAAATGTATCATAAAAAGCATCAGGCCTGCAAAAGTAATGTCTTTCCTTTCATACCAATTCATTTATCATGACAGAGGTGTTAAGTTACACTTCAAACAACATTCAAACAACCTTGAAATTGTTTTTCTGATTTGAAAATTCTGTTCTCTTTTCCATGGTATTTCCATTTTGCCAAATTTGATTTTAAGGTGTGAAAAATTGGGAGAGGGAATGACTCCACCAATGCTCTGTTTAACACACTAATCTATAAATTGGTGACTCATTTACACCTCAGCCTATTTCACCCCCCATGTAGCACCCCCTCTGCTAAATCAGCATGACAATACCGCCATCATGTTCCATTTCTGCACCACTACCTGTGCCTGCTGATTCACAATTTCACATCTACTTGAGTCCCAAATTTTAGAGTAACCATATAAGGAGGTTTTGTCAGTGAAATGCCCTACATGGAGTGAAGCAGAGGTGATGTCAGACGTATGATTCACCCTAATCACATCAGCCTAGTCAGAACCTCTGTAGTTAGAGATGGTGCGGATATTGGTCTGGTGACACAGCAGCATGGCGGATGAGTGGCTCCACTGAATCACAGCTGTGGGGATGAGGGCATTATGCATGCACATATTGGAAGCTGGGCACTCTCGAATTTGGAATCCTGATTTGTGACTCAAAGTGCAGCGAATATGTATTATATACCTGCTGGGCTGATGTTGCATTTGCCATTTGTTCAACACACCTATTCATAAATCAAGGTTGACATTTACTATCATTGAAAATGAAATTTACTGATGTTGCATTATTAAATGTTAGGTATACATTGTGGATGTGGTATGGGACCAGCTATGAGATACCACCATGAAATTAAACATGTATGAGTTAATGATAAAATTTAGAATGGAACAGGCAGAATTTCAATTTTTGGTATGAAAAGACTTTATTTCAGCCTTCTGTAATACATGATTCATGACACCAAGCCTAGTTCCCAGCGGCCATTTTATTAATTGACCATTCAGACCAGCCAGACCGTTCAAATGGTCAAAAAGGACATTTACAAACCCGACACGTCTGATCAAAATGGGCCAATTGACATACTAGTAGTCTGTTTAGTAATTGGAGGTTACTGGGCTTTTTCTGTATTTTCTAAAAACATGACTTATTGTTATAAAACGTAATTATTGAACTGCAGGTTGCCTGATGCTTGCAGCTTGGTTGTGGGTCACAGTATTTGGAGCTCTGCATGTGCATGAGAAAACTGCTCTTAAGGTTGCATGAGCACCATGGTTGAAGTGAAAAATTTAATCCCATTTGAATAGACCATGTTATTGTGCATGGTGGATGTGCATAAAAACATTATTAGATTTATTACCTGAATAAAGTTTTCATGCAATATCAGAAATACCACCATTAACAAGATTAAGCTCATCTTTCAGGGCACTGGAGTTATCAGAGTACCACAAAAAAATGCACAAACACGGGGAACAAAGAAATGAAAGGCCACAGCTACTTCAGCAAAGAGAAGGTTCACAATGGCCTGATATCAATTGTAAGATCAATGTTTTCTTTCTTTCTTAGCAACAGTAAAGAGCCTGGCCTGTGCATTTTACCTGATCATTGATTGAATGTATAAGCCTGTCACTCTCGATCTCTACTGTAGAATTTCAATGTAAAAATGTAACTGCCTTCAACATTGACACAATGGTTTTCTGAAATTATCTACACTGTTAACCTACTGAGAAGAGCTAACAGGTCTATGCATTATTTAATTGTATGTATAGACCTATCAGCTTTTACTGTAGAAAGTCTCAAATGTAGCATATGTACCGGTAACTGCACAGCAAATTTTTACATATGGTGTACTGAAAAAATCTTTCTTCAAAACACGCCATCCAGCACCTGGATACAGTATCCTGTGAGGTAACCTCAGCCCTCACCTCCACCTTGGTCATGTTTACTACACAAACATAGCAACATTTCTACATTGTTACCTGCCCAAGCACCTCATTCAAGCCATAACAATACGTATTTACTCTAACATGTGGTAATGAGGCAGGGGTAGGCACAGGACAGGCCGACTTTTCGTCAGGTTCTGTTGTTTTACACCTATTTATCTGACCTTTTACTATTTACCCAAGCTGGCTGAACATAGTAGGATATCTTGTGCCACAAAACATGTTACTGATTCTGTTCTGTAATAAACAATTGCATTGGAGTAGGACATTTGAGACACAACCAGAAACTTTGGTCCCATTTCCAAAACGGGGCCTGGTCAGCATGTTTGTGGAAGCAATAAAATAAAAATGCTTACCAAGGAAAACACAGAAATTTTTGGCTCCTATTTTTTTACGTTCTGTGTGTTTTGTTTCCTTTCTTATAATGTTTTTCGTTTCTGAAAGCTACCCAGCCAGGCTCTGGGTTGAGAATTGGGAAATAGGCTTTAATGACCCAGCGTTCTGCACTGAACATTTTAGTAGGGAATTTCAAAACCAGTTACTGAACCTGTTCTGCAAGGCAGCCCTTATCTCAGGCTGCAGGGGAGACCCATTTCTGTGGGTCATGTGACTAGCTGAGTGACAGCTAAACTGTACAACAGTGATCCAGTATGAATTCACATTCACACCTCACTGAGCGAGACAGTCGGAACAGAACATTGGTTTACATGCCAATTAGACTGTGTCCAATCACTCAGATGTTCAGCTGAGAAACACTAAAGCACCTGCAACCAATATTCTGAATGCTGTATGAAGTGTCGAATGACATGTATCCCTTGCTCTGCAATCTAACAATAGTTTACCCTTAGGCGAGGTAACTTGTATGTATGTATCCCTTTTCTTAAAAAGAAAACACAAGGTATTTAAGGATATCAAGTCAATGGACAGTTGTTTCAAAATGCAATACTTATCTTTAAATTATATTTCTTGTATATAGATATATTGCCATTTAAAAACCACCATCAGATATCCTAAAAACTATTTTTTTAAACAACAAATATGAGGTAAACCACGGGTAATGCAGTGAACTAGCGATAATTTATCGTACCATTTTTCATGCCCCTTCTACACTAGCTGGCATGATTGTTCTTCTTGCCATAATGATATTTGTGAGGCTTTGCTCCATCCACTACATAAACCAGCAAAGCCACTGACTGGGTTTTAGCTTTGAAGACTAGAAACCATTTGTATCTAGTTTTCAACCTGATTGATATAAAAAGCATATTTCTCTTTTCTTGCACACAATGAATATGCATGTACTTAAGATCTGGCATAATGTTTGAATTTTCAAGCACAGGGTGCGAAATTGGTGATGAGAGGGAGGAACTGATGTGATATATAACTTCATTAATATGTAATGGGGGCAATTCCACTCTCCACGGTTGACTTTAATTGCAAACTTGTCAAAGCTAGCATACGTTTTGTCGTACATCATGCCAAGTATTCTGACATAATGTTTAATAGTCATTTTTCTGCATGTGATTTTAAAGGTCATGCCTAGAGTTTAGGGAAATTAGCAACACTCCTGGCATAAATGACATCATGGTCAACTGCCTTCTGGGATAGCTCCATAAACCCCATGAACCAATTCTGAACAAGCTATGCATGAATCACATCCCGCTACAAATCAACTTTTATACGAAATTCAAGGGAAATAACACAGTAAAGATATCAGCTATCAGTTCATGAACATATGACACAGATTATCATAGGAACAGGCTTTTCAGTTGCATTTTTATGATTCTTTGGCTTTTGATGTATGTAGGGGTGGTTTGCATATGAAACAAAGGTGATGAGGGCTCAGATGATGTCATTCATCTAGCACAGCTCCATCACAGACACCCCACATAGATGGGGATGGAATCACACACACACACACACACACAATTCTACTACAAATAAAAATCAGCCTACCTGCTTTCCTCCTATGGTGAAGATTTTTCGAACGATCCCAGTATCAAGTTTGATGGCCAATGTGATATCGTTAAGAACCTGGTTAAAGGAATGTGCTGTCTTCTTGTTGAGGAGGATGCGGACGGCCTTTCTGGGTTTGGTTCCGTGGCGTATAACAGTGATCAGTTTGGGCCGAATGTAGTCTCTATTCTCCTCCTGCTGTTGTCTGTCCTTAGGGCTCATCCCCGTGTTAAATTCGTCCTTCTTCTTCAAGTTAGAAATCCAACTAGGGTTGACGTTTTTTGTGTAATCTAGCCTCTTGAAGATCTCAGAGGAGGCACAGACATAGCTCTCCCCCTCCTCAATGTCGTCTATAGAGGAGACTTTTCTGGTGCCATCTATGGTGAAGATCATCCTCACACCCTGCGGAAGGTTGACGTTATCTGTCAGGGTGCGGGTGAGGTCCGCCAGCAGCGCCTCAAAACTCCGGAAGCGCTCGGGCGACACCGCGTACACGATCCCCTTGAAGAAGCGATCACCATTCCGGTAGAACCGCACCTTCTTCGCCCTCTTCTCCTCGGCGAGCTTCTTGAGAGTCCGTGTGCGGTAGAAGGAAGCATGTGCGCTGTGTGAGGGGCTGGGGATGCCGCTGCGCCCCGAGCCGCGGGAGTGTCGGCCCGTTTTCGACTCGTCAAAGTGCTCCGTGAAGCCAGAGAAGCTGAAGTCCGCCATCATGCCTTGCCGTGCTGTGTTGTGTGGAGCGCTGCCCTGCACGGCCTGACGTCCCACGGGAGACTACGTGACGTGACGTGAACGCCGTGACGCACGTGACGTTGCAACACAACCCTCACGCTCAGAAACACAGTACGCGAAACGTCACCAAATATGAGTTTAAAATCGCCGCTGTTTGGAGAGACCTGTCAACCCTGAAGACCGGCCTCCACTTCCGCATTGAAACCCTAGCTGCGAGCTCCCTGGCCCAGCTACTGCAGCACGCAAGGTCCTGATTTATTATTATTGACAGTTCCCGGCGCACACATGGGCGCTGATTCCAGCTTCTCCAGGGAAATCAGGTATTCAGGACTGACATAATTCGGCTGGTCCGCACTTATGCACGTCTGGTGGGTGAGAGTCCACAGTGTGCACCTGCGGCCTGACTAGAGCCTAGGGGTGTTGTTTTAGCAACCACGGGAACCTCCCATCGCAACAGTAACACTATCATAATGGACTAACAATAACCATCCAAAACTGTCACTCTAATAACGTTACCGACAGCAGCCACTTTTTACGGGACTTTGTTCTTTCTTTTGGTATCTCGCAAACACAAAATGCATACACCTATAATATTCATGCTGTATAATTTTTTTGAAAATATGATGTCAAACTTCCAGTAAAGACAGAAGCCCGAGTTTTGTGTAAACGACGTCATTGCTACAGCTGTGATGCCTAGAAGCCTACAGATTAACTTAATTATCGTCTAGTTTAACTCAGGACATTATAGAGTGCAATGCTGCAAAGGCGAAAACAATAGTGGCTGGAAGCATTACAGGTTGCACTTCACACAATGTCCGCATGGAAGCAGGTGGCGCTTTTGTCATTTCCCAGGGCAGCGCACAGCTGGTAATCTCCAAGCATGTGTTTAGATTCGGCTGAAATTTTTGCAACAGTTAGTTTACCTTTCTAAAATAGCATTTACCTTTCTGAAGGCATACTAAATATTTCAAAAACAAGAGCAAAACACCAAGAATAAGCCAGTACATCCTTTCACTGCACATCTGCTTGAAGGCTATGTTGATTTCCTTATATGGATGACATCCTCTGGGAACACCAAAACTCATGCAAACGTGCGAATAAAAAAAATTGCCTCCATTATGAAATATAAGTGTATGTATATGTAGGCCCCAGCTTGTTGGCCCTGTGATGTAATAGCACCACTCATCTTAGTTTTATCTTTAGGCACTATACTTTTGGGGATAGCTGACAGAAAATGACAAATACATGTAATTAAAAGGTATAATTTTGCCCATTAACCTCTGCTTGAAGAATAAAAACCAGGATTCTGGACATACACACAAGCTCACTGCCATTAGAAGTCTCACAATGCACAAACACTGAGTCACCAGGATATACTGTTTCTTTGGACAATGTCAAAGTACAAGATACTGGACTACAATTTTTTACATGCTGTTATGACGATAATTCCAGATATTCTAAATTTAACATATGAAAAATACCTGTATCATGCCATGGTGCCAGCACTCCTGAGAAGGAACCCCTCCCTTGACTGACTCCCATGTTTTCTTCCTCTTGCCAGTACATGTATATACTGGCTGGCAAGATAAGGAATACCGGAGTACTGAAAAAATACCTGAATAGTTCAGGAAAGAGGCAGGATTTATTCAGCTACATATAAAGTATAGACAGGAAAAAATGAACTAAGCCTAAGGGCAAAGTTCTAACCTATAAGGATGCTTTCTTCTTACATTTCATCAGGTGAAGGGATGTGACAAGTGTCTGTATAGTTCCTAGTATGTTGGTCTGTACATTGTACATACATTTGTCGTACAAGTACTAATTATGATTGAATCTCTGTGCTTCAGGTACACAAGATCACAAACAGGACAGAAACAACATTGAAGAATATGTGGTGAAAATCAAGACAAGTGTACATTGTTCATGATAGCAACAACAACATGCTAGGTTTATTACCCCATTCAATAGACAGTGTTAAAAGCATTAGAAAATCATATACAGTCATTATTTCATTATCAAGTATGATAATGTGTACACCAAATAAATTGATGTGTCCATCAGACAGTTAATGTCAAAATAGTTTTTGTTTGAAACTTAGATAAATACGATACTGGAAACTTTACAAGAATATGAAGGTATGACTTATCTGGACTTAAACTTAGTTAAAGTGATATCCTGGCAGAAGTAGTTCAGCTATAAGTATTGTTGGCAAAATTCTTCCATTTCTTCAATGAGTGCCTTTTCATTTATTTTCCACATGAATCAGGTTTCAAAGTAAAGAAAGTAACAGGAATAGGAGGAAAACATGACCTGTCACATTGTTAAGACAGTAGATAAGACTTGATAGGGACAGAGGATAAAGTAACACAAAAATCCTACTACAAGTTCAACTTATATTTTCTTCACATAGAAAAAGGCATGGGTAAAGCACAGGCAAATATATGATACAATGGAAAAAATTCAAGGGGGTATCAGCTACATGGGATGAGGAGGAGTAATGGGGATATGGTGACTACCAGGCAGTGAAAACACTTGAATCTGTGGCATGTGTATGTTTTTGGTGATAGGAAATCCACCCACACTGGCAATGTAACATATACAACTGCATGTCCTACAAAAATGTCTGGACATCAACATTTCTAGCTATCATACAAATTGTACAATATCACTATATTATCAGTACAGCTGTGTCTATGGCAAAGTTCCCAATACTACAGTACAGTATACGTTCCTCTGGACTATACTATTTCTCAGCACTGCCCCTTGCTAGTACTCCTCCAGACTGTTCTTTGAGAGTACTCCTTTGGACTGCTCATTGGGAGTACTCCAGAGGACTGTTCCTTGAGAGTACTCCTCAGGACTGCCTCTTGGGAGTAAGTCCCTTTGGAATGCTCCTCTGGAATACACATCAGGACTCCCTGCTCTAATGGAGCTCACCAGTCCCTGCTTTGCTCTGCAGCCGGTTCAGGACAAAGTTACTGGTGTCGATAAATCTTTCCACACAGTTTACAAAACATGTCTCTGTCCTGCCATCAAGTTTGGTGGAGGGTCTGTAACAGAAAAGAACATTTGTCAAACCCTGACCTTTAATCATGTAAATGATATCATACAAAATGACAAGAAATATAAGCTTGTTCACTATTCTGAGTCCACATGCAAGAAAATTGTGGATAATATGCCTTCACTTTTCCTATCTATGCCTAACGAAGCTGGAACCAAGGGTGATACAGAATACCCATTATTGTACCAAGTTTTTCACAATAAGCAAAAGACGTTCGAGACAAGGACTGTTTTCTTTTTCAGGGCCTTTACCTTTTACATATTACCTTTACCTTTTACATATTTCTACAAAGTAGTCAATAATAATATCATTTAGACGCCAACAATATTCTCAAGCCTGCCCAAGGGTGCACCCTGGGTAGTCACGACTACAAATACCAACCGTACCAACCCATATTCTCACGTACAGACATATGACTGGTTTACATATACAAAAACTCATTTTTTTCCACGCACGATTCCTGAGTGGAACGCCCTGCCTGGCAGGGTTGTGCTTCCGTGCCACACGGGCACACACCTGTGAGAATTTGGTCTGGTCCATTCACGACAAAACGCCTGATGTGCGCATGTGCGGCACTTAGGAAATGGCGGCTCAATTTGCCGATTCAAAATTCCTGCGAAACTTTGCCTCTCAAACATGTCCAAACATGTGCCGTCATTTGCTTTTTATGTGGAAACCTTAGAGGGGCGTAAAAGGAAGGCACCATATCTTTCAATGGCGAAAACTTGTAGAAAATTGGCCGAAACAGAGGCACTTTCAGGATACGTTCCCCATTTTTGTATGTCGTAACTTTGAGATAAGTTAAAAAATTTCACCAAGTCTTAACAAAAATCAGATTAATATTACAGGTAACGTTAGGTAGATTTGTTACGAATATGACGCCGAAAACCGCAAGTCCGTAAGTCTTGGTGAAAATGAGAGAGGAGTCAAAGAGTGCGGTCAGTCCATAGGCGGTAGGCCAAGGTATTGTTGTCGGATCGCCCGGGCTGAACTGCCGGGGTTGGTGTTCCGAGTGTGACCCGACATTTGAGTACGTTGTACCCGGGATTGCACGAGTGGGTGCCGAATGCAGAAGGTACCCGAAGTGCGATTTAGCGACAAACACCGACTGTCAGCACGCACTCGGCATGCGTTGCACACGTAACCAAAAGACCACGTGACCCAACCAACTACTCACGGGGCATATGAGGTAAGTGTGCCCGTGTGCCAGGCAGCCTGGCCTGCCCGCCCTAACCCTGGACCTCAACTCCTCCCCCAACGATGACCCATGAGGGGCCATTTGGGGGGACCACCATGTAGATGTAGATGAATTCCTGTCGCCGCACATTTGCTCTGATCTCTGTTTGAGGCATTACACTCACAGCAGGTTGACTCTCATCTCATCTTCATCATAACCTTATGACAAACTTGGGGGTCTGCTATAGAAGATCTAGAGGTCGTCCAGCGAACCGTGACCAGAAATGACTAGACAAGATTTCTGCACACATAAATTTGCCCCCCACCCCCATCCAACAAGTTGGTCCCCACGACCTCCACCCCTTCAAGTGAGGTCGGACGCAACCCCCAGATAAATTAACAGAAAACAGAACCTTCTTACAAACTAAATAGATAGTAGAGGAAGTCTACTCTACTCTAAGAAGAAGAAAGCGTGCTCAGACCTGTCCATGCACTTCTCCCAACACGTGTCGGTGAGACCGTGCACTAGCTGCTGGAACCGCTGCTTCTGCGTCTCCGCCTCGATGAAGTGCTGCATGTGCGGATCTATCTGTCCGCCTGCACCTCCGCCTGATCCAAAAGAATCCATTTCGATGTAAACCGATGATATTAAAGTTTTAAACGTTTTTGTAGAGATATCGCAAGCACACTAGCGTCCACTAGCCGAGAACTTTTCGTGACCTTCTGACCTTTGGATTATGGGTACACGTTGCTGACGGAAATCGTGTTAAATGTGATGTCTTCACCTTCAATCTACCTAAAGTATCAAAGGAACGGAATATTTTCTGAATTATATTAGTTTAACGTTTAATACACTACGGCATATCCTCGCCAACGGAATAAAATACAGCTAAATGCTGATAAAGTACGGTGACGTCATTTCCGTTAGTGCGTCGTATCCACCATACCAGTGATCCGAGTGAGCTGTCTGAAAAATGGCGGGAACTGATTCTGGGTTCAGCCACAGTAAGGCGCTATTCCAAACTCAGGACGGACGTCCACTCATATTTTACTGCATACCAGGGGAGGTGAAAACCCAAATACGTCCTTTGGTCAAGGTGAACTTTTTGGCATTTGTTTTGTACGGTATGTAGAACTTTGGTCAAATTTTGGATCCATGGAAGTTCTCAAACTAAATAAAACTAAACTGAGCTGCTCACTCAAAACTTTATCCTTTGATTAATCTCCAAGCAGATCTCAACGGTAGCATAAGATAGTATCAAAAGCTGGCAGAGGAGTGAAGCCGGCCTAGGAGTGTGTTTCGCTACTGTCCTGGTGCCCGTTTGACCCCCTTTGGTCGGCTATATTCCTCTGCCAGTGCCAGCTTTGATCTTATATGGCACCGTAGGATCTGCTTGATTTGCCTTTGACCACTATCTGGGAAGCCATTCAAAATATGATCAGTCAGGGACTAAAAATTATCACAAATGTCTAGCTTTTTACCCGTAACAACTAGCTCTCTTGGTCTCAACACTACTTCATGGTTAAAAATGCCTAAACTCACACAAACATGCATAGGATAGGACTGCGCCAGTTTATGGACGCTAACGTTAACTGCTAACGACGACTTGAGATGGTGAATTGGCACAGGTACTATTTAATGTGATCTTTAACAGTGCTCACAATGGAGACAAAGATGGTGGACAAAAAGCACGCGGCTGCATGACCCGGAGGTCAAGGGTCATGACCTAATCCTAATTAACATAATATGTTGGCACTGCATCCTTCACATAATGCAACACCGACAGCTGCTTGTGATTTACTAACCTGATTCAACAGGTACAGCTATCCATTATCATCATCTATCATCCGGGCGTGCTGCGTGCATGGATGGACATGACTCTCTTCCTCCATCCTTCACTATCCTCCATAGCCTAGCCTAGCCACAGCTATTCAGACATGTGCAAATGTTGATATGTTGCTGTTCCTTTACTGTTTCCTTGCAGCATGGAGGTGGAATATTAACCAGTAGAGCCCGAGACGAAAACACCATCAAGTAAGCGCATATATTAAAAATTTCTTTATGCTTATATTAAAGTTATGATTTATTGTACCAAGGAGTTTATATAACCATCCTGATAGTACATTATAAGAATTTGTAACTTGTTTGCCTGTAAGTAGGAGTTTTGCATGCTAGAAGTCTTGGACGACAGAGTAGTTTAATTAGCCATCCACGACTAATTAAACTGCCCTAAACTACCCAAATTACCGTGTAAAAGAGATAACCCCAGTAGCAGAAAGATTTTCCTGTCCCAAAAGAGCTCATCCAATCCACGGCAGACTGAATACCAGGTTATGTAACGACATGTATGGCAAGGAGATCTGGTACAAGCTTTTTTCCCCACTATTTTTGAGATAATAAATACACTTGTAACTTAGATGAGTACACATATATATTCGAAACAGAGATTGGCCCTGTCCCTTCTAGAAATGTCTACTAGCATGTAATGTCTGTTCTGACCTGTGTCCTTCCAGACTCGCTGAAGAAGGGCAGTCAACGAGAGATTGTGACACTTACTCCTACAGATATATTCTGGACTGTGTGGAGAAGAACACCTTACTACCATTGGAACAGTATAAGTAAGTCAAAGCTACCAGAGTACCTCAGTTCTTTGTACCTTTTAGCTCTGACTTATATTTCTTGGGAGTCCTGGCTACAATTATTGTACACATAAATCTTATATATTTTGCAAGGGACTGCAAAGGCCAAAGTACTTTGCTTCATGTATTTGAATGCAATTCTAATCTCTGGATAGAATTCATTGGTAACTTCTAGACATTTCCACATCCATCACTCTTCTTCAGCGTCACTAGAATGAACTGGCAGAACAAATCAATACTACTGTCCATCTTGCTGAAGAAAAATAGTTAAACATCCCTGTCAAAGTCACTAACTCCATAAGAATTGCATGCAAATGTCACTCATGTTATTGTGTTGTAAATCATGGTTTGATAATTCCTATGGGAAGACAATGCCATAGGAGCTGTCCTTTGTTGCATCATGTATTTTCTACTTTACAGCTGGCTATGATTGCGGTGATGTCAAAACATGATTACAGTAGGGAAATAAAGATATTCTCTTTTGGTCCACAGTAGTGCTCATCTTCTAAGAGTCCAAACACACAGACACAGACACATACATGTACATTAGAACTGAATAAAAACATGCCGAGATACAAAAGGTACATTCAGCAAAACATAACGTTAAATCTTTATTATAGCACTATATACATTGGAAATCAACAGTGCTATAAAAGAATCAATGTAAATAGTTTTAGAACATGATGTCTTACTGAATACTGCACATCTCAGTATTTTGCTCTTGTGTCTAATTCTGTAATATGTTTATCATATTTCCAGAATGAGTTCTACAGCAGCATCTTCCAAAGCTTCAGTGACAACTTCTGGAAAAGGGTATGAAGATATCAGTTGTGTACAGTCAATTCTTTTAAGCTGCATGCACTACACTGTAACTTAAAAATTTGTTTCATTATGTTTGTGAACTGTTTTCCTACATGACTGTTTTGCTTTGTTTTCAGTCGCCAGAAGTTCCTGAGGAGTGAACAAATAAATATACTTAAGTATGTAGCAGAGCACTCTGACCCAACCAGACCAGTGGGCGGCAACAAAATTTGGAAGGAAATGGCGCTGTATAAGGTACAGTGTTGTCCACTAATGAAAACAAAAAAATCTTCTAGAATCTTATTGTGACTAAGGAATTTCATGGTTGTAATGCATTGGGGCTGCATACCAGTACTGTAAGGTGAAAATCGATTTGGTACAGGTTCAAAATACTGGATGATTAAGTACAGTCTGAACATGTATAAAGCATGGTTGAGACAAGAATATATGGCTCAAACTTTCATCGATTGCAAATTGGAATTTAGTCAAAGCTTTTATGTTATAGTCTTGATGGCTTGTTCGGCTGTAATAAGCACATTGATTTACATGTACATTCCCGAGGTGTCTGACCATGTCCTAGACACACACACACACAAACACACAGCCCAAACAGCCCAATCCTTGATAGGTGATACCTGCTGTACCTTTGTCTACTCCAGATAACGAAGCACTCCTGGCATGCCATGAGGGACCATTACCTGAAACACCTCAAGGGCAAAGAGCACCTCTATCAGTTGAGCGACAGATTAAAGTACTCAAGAATCCAGTTCAGGAAGGACGCAAGTCCGACCACAGATGATGATGGTGATAAAGATGCACCACGGGTTGCAGAGGAGCACCAAAGTAAACACTCCAACAAAGATGACAGCATCAACATAGACATGTTTAACTCCTCTGATGAGGAGGAGGAGAAGGACTCTGGTGACCCTACAAAACATGCAGAAGTGAGTTCTGCACAAGCGACTTCTGCACAAGGAAGTTCTGCACAAGTGACTTCTGCACAAGTGACTTCTGCACAAGCATGTTCTGCACAAGGGAGTTCTGCACAAGCAGCTTCTGCACAAGGGAGTTCCGCACAGGCGACTTCTGCACAAGGGAGTTCTGCACAAGTGCCTACTGCACAAGCGACTTCTGCAAAAGCGACTTCTGCAAAAGCGACTTCTGCAAAAGCGACTTCTGATCAAGTGGATTCCACGCTGGCCAGCACAACTCTCAGAAGAAGCCCCCTGAAACGACGAGGGAAAGTGACCCCAGAGGAAGGTAAGTGTCCTGATAATTATTGAAATTTGGCCTTGCCAGTAGGACACTTCTTGTCTGAACTGTGTCTGTTTGTCCTTGTGAAATATTTCATTTTTAAATGTTTCTTTTATTGCCACACAGCATCATTATAATGTGTCTATACTAATTAGATACTTGGTATGTACTTGCATGATAGCAGTTTCAATGACACTGATAAAATGCATACATAGTGACCTAATTGTGGTAAGAATGATGCTCTTGGAGACATAGAGGTGACAGTTATGTGTATCAAGTGCCTGTGGCAGTAGTCAGACAAGACACAATATGTGACAGACGCATTTTGGCACTGTCTCCAGCCCCGTCTCCTGTCCCACCGACTACATCAGGTGGTCAGCTCTCCGACCTGCAGGGAAACAACACTTAAAGTCTCATTACAAAGAACCAAAGGTGACCAACCCAATAACCGCAAGTGACCATAAAGCTGTTTTTGTTTTGTTTCTTTTTTTGTTTTGTCCAGAAGAGACACAAGCTGCCTGTGGAAGAAGTGATGGGGCTGGAGTACAGAAGTCGTCCCCTGGAGTGCAGACAGTGCCAGCCAGCAGTGATGACATGGACGACCACCTGTCAGTCCTAGCATTTGACGTGAAGAAGAAACAGGTAGGATCTACTGTGACCTACGTCTGCTACAGTAGCTTAGAATCTATTTACTGTCAGCTTTGGAAAGAGACCCAGATCTATGTGTTGGGCTGTGACATGATAGTGTCTATTTGATGGTTTGACTTGGATGTGGATATTGGTAAATGTATCTTCTGTTATAATATGTCAAATATTGTTGGATACTCATCACCTTCATCATCATTAATTACCAGACCAGGTCCACTCTCCAATCATGCAAAGTGCCTGTCCCAGTGTATACAGCAATTATAGTCTTTCAGCATCTGCTGTCCTGTCAGCCAGAAAACCAGCTTTTCTTCATTATCACTTATCAGTATCTGTTAGTGTTACATTGTTGGAGAGACATCTTCTACTCCTGGCATAATGCTGAGGCATGGTTTGACAAGTCCCAATGGGACAAGTACATAGTCATTAAGAATGACCCAAAAAACTATGGTGTGAACAGTTGTTAAGATCATATTGTGATATATTGTGACCTGTTTCTTAAAGAGCATAATGATTGTATGCACCTTTCCATGTACCTTGATGTCTAGGTAAAAGAAGAGGCTATCCTGCCAGAAAAGAGAGCCCGACTTAACCCAAACGATGGGAAGAATGGGGACATTCAGGATGTGAAGCAGGACAAACATCAACAAGTGGGGTCTGATGCTGTACAGGAACCAGCATGTGCTGCAGAAGCACAGGAGGAACTGAGAGAGGAGGATGGTGAGAAACAAAGGAACACATCACACATTGTGTTACACTCACAGGATATGCTCCAGGGTGTACTTTGTCTCACAGTTCATATTACCAACTTACCTTATTACTGTACTGTCTCGTACGTTTATAGCACAGATTGTACTTTCTACAGACTTTAACATTATTGTCTTGACAATACAGACAGAAGTTATAGAAATTGCTAAACTGTCTTTCCAACACTGACATTAATATAGGGACTTACCCTAAATTTTCGTCGACCTTGTTCACAAAATGACCCTCTCTATCTCCAGCATTGACGTCAGGAACACGCCACTTTTGCAGGAGAGGGTCATAAGTATCAGAAAGTCACTGCTGGAGATAGAGAGGGTCATTCTGTGAACAAGGTCGACGGAGTTTGACCGAAAATTTAGGGTAAGTCCCTATATTAATTTCAATGTTGGAAGAAAGTTTAGCAATTTCTGTAATGTATTCTACCAACACAGATGAACTTTCATGCTAACAAACAGAAGTTACTTGTCAAGCTAATGAAGCTGTCATGTTATACAGGAATGTTGGAAGATGAGCCCAGGGGGGATGAGGAGGATGAAGATCACTTGCTGACTGTCCTGGAAGGATGTGTAAAAATCAAGGTATCGACTTGTAGACATTGATGACGTGTAACTAGTATTGGTACTAAAGAATCAGAAAGCCGATTCTTTGAACTCCAAATCAAACGTTGCTGTAAATTGGTTCAATTTCATTTATTAAGTATAAGCTGGTGAAATTTTTTTGCAGTAGCTTTGTTTAGCAGCCTGCTATTGCAACCTTTTAATGTATTTCTAAAAGAAGATATTTTTCCAGAATTCCAAAAATGTACTTGATCTTCAAGTGCTGTGCTGTAAAACTGTGTTATGTGAATTTGAGACATAACTAGTTTTCAGGGATTAAGATCTGAAACTCTACTCTGAAAATCAAGTTCACCATATAATTTTTTCAGGTTAAAGAACTTTTGAAAGTAAAGTTATTGGCATTGACAGAAAAGTGAGGGAAAAACTGTACATTTGCCAGCATTCTCATCAATGGCAACTTTTAGTGCTGAATGATAATTTTGCTTCTGACATCCTCCTGCATGTGTTTTTGTTTCTGCCCGCACAGGAGTTAATGTCTGAGTTCAACCTGTCCCTCCTGATGGTCACACGTGCACTGTACTACCACCGTGGGGATGTGGGCGCCACCAGAACTTTCTTCCGCACCGGCAAGAAAACTCACGGTCAGTCTAGTTAGTGTGTACTACTGTAAGTGCAGAAATGTTTTTGATAGTTTAATGTTTGCTGTTTTTGTTCTGTCCGCTTTACTGCAAACTCAAACCCACCACAAAAATTTTGTTCTGTATTCTCCCTGCCAGTCCTCTTACACTAAGCATTACATGTATGTACATTGTGTAGTACTAGTACTTGTATTATGATGTGTTGAAAGCTCCTGTTATGACAAAGATGCATGAATACAGTATATAAAGTACAGATTGAACACAGACTTGATTTTTCAACGCTAAATACATACTTATTAAGAAGGCCTTCATATCCAGATGACAGATACGGTTATCAGTGACAGTAGGTCACCAGCACTGCCAAAAGTGTCGCTGTTCTGTCCGTCTGTAGCAGTCCCTTGTCCAGTGATGGTTTTCGTCACTGTTTAAGTGCTGTCAATGTGACATCTTTCGCCTATCTGGAACAGTCATAAAAGACTTGTCTTGCCCTTCCTCTTTTCTTGAGTCCTATTCTATTACCCTATATTACAAATGTATGTGTGACATGTTTTTGTTTTGCAGTCACTCCCAGACCTGGATGGAGTTCTGACATTGACGAGGAGAAGTGAACCCTGCTGAATGTACATAGTATTGGGGTGGTGTGCACAGCAATAAGGATGGTCGTTGCATAGCCATCATGATTATTGCTGCCTTGCTGTATTTTGTGAAGCTTCATGTCCAAATGATATTGCAGGCCATCCAAGATGAGCATCCTTGAGAGTTGATCAGTGTCACATAAAGACATTGTTATCAAATTTCCCCCAAGCAAATCAACGTGAATGTGGGTGTCAAATTACATTTTGATAGAAGAATTTATTTTTTCCTTCAGAATCTGTAATTCTCAATAGTGTGGGTGCTATCTCATTAAGTTTCCATTTATTATTTATAAGGAACAGACTGGATTCTCCAAAGAATGTTGTATAGAGATATACACATGTATAATTTTCAGTCGAACTACAATGTAATGAGATAACAGTTGACCAATTGTCATCACATGTAAATGACATGTATTTATATGTTTTTCCTTCCGAATATGTTTATTGCCTAGCTGTAATTTTTGGAGCTTCATGTCCAAATGATATTGCAGGCTATCCAGATGAAAGTCCTTGAGAGTTGATGAATGTCACATAACATAAAAAGGCACCATCATCACATTTTCTCCAAGCAAACCAATGTGAAAGTGGGTGCCAAATTACATTTTGATAAAAGAATTTATTTTTTCCTTCTGAAATAGTGTGGGTGTTATCTCATTAAGTTCCATTTATTATTTGTAAGGCCATGTTGATTTGATTACAAAAATGTATATGGATGACATCCTCCGGGAACTTCAAAACTGATGCGAGTGAGCGAATAAAAAAAAAGTTTGGCCAAAAAAAAAAGTTGCCTTCAGGCCACACCAATTTAATTTCTTGGTTCACGGATTCGCTCGCTTCTATTTTTTGGAAAAAAAAATAAAAATAAAAATTACCACTCAGCAAATTTTCACCATAAATGAAACCATTCACCAACTTTCTGGTGTAGCAAACATAAAAACTGACACTACTTTTGTAATTTTCAACGAACAGGTGCTGTTACTGTACAGTAATAGTCTTTTGTACATGTTTCAAGCTGAAAACGTTTTATTCTTTATGTTTTGGATTAGCCCTTACCTTTACCCCAACCATTTTACAATTTTTATTTTTATTTCGCCCTCTCGCTCCATATTTTTTATGAAAAAATCCGTGAACCAAGAAATTAAATTGGTGTGGCCTCAGTATGAAATCAAAGTGGCCAGGAAGGTTGAACATAGGACTAAACACACATGGTATGGTATACCAACAGTTAGGTGTAGGGACCAGTACATCATACGGGTGCAAAACATTTTTTTCTTCTTGGACCAATCCGAAAAAAACAGAACTGAAAAAAAACACACAGAGGAACAGGTTTCGCCAATTACAAAATAGACACACTATGTCGGCAGCCATTTGGGGTCTAACCGGGGGGCCAAGAAGACAACAAGAGCGAAGTCAAGTAGAGATTATAGTCAATTGCACCAAGTTTCTACAGTCAAAGGTACAGAGACTGTTAGCCTTTATTACATGAAGATGGGATTTTAAAATGCAGTGGGAGTCAATAATCCACCAAACAGATTCCTTTGTAGCAAAATTGACCAATTACCATTGTTTTGAGTATTGCCAGTTCTCAAGTTTCCACAGACAATCAGGTCCAGGTTCAGATCCGGACCTGGAAATGATCCTCTGGACCTGAATTTTCTGTATTGGTACCTCCCCCAACCAACAATAGGTTTTTTTTCTTTTTGTCCTTTCACATCTTATTCTTTGACTTTAGATTCATTTTGGCATTCTATGGCATTAGTTATCTGTTTTCTGATACTTTTTTTTTCAATCTACGGAATATTTGTGCTCATTTTACGGACTGATGAGATAACAGTTGACCAATTGTCATCACATGGAATTTATATCTTGTTCCTTTTGAATGTGTTTGATGCCTAGCTGTAATTTGTGAAGCTTCATGTCCAAATAATATTGCAGGTAATCCTGATAAAAGACAATGTAAATGACATGTATTTATATCTTTTTCCTTTTGAATGTGTTTGATGACTAGCTAGAATTTATGGCTCATAGATTATAGCATAGCACAATTTTATCATTGCTTTGATCTTGAAACCAGCTGGCTAACTCCAAATAACTGGTAAATAGGACTTGGTGCATTTTTTATTCATACGGCCACACCAATTTTAGTCGTTGTTTCTCGGATTTCCCGACCCTATTTTTTCTGATTTGACCACACCTCGTGTTGACAAATTTCACAGTCTCCCTTTTCTCAAATTAACTATGGGCCTCAGGTTCCAGTAGCTTTACATGCCTATTTTTTATTTTTCTTCAAAATTTGGACTCTGCTACCAGGGCCCCCTAAATTAACTGTAACTTGCGTAAGTCCCTCTATCTCTCCTACCCCCAACTTTTTGCAAAATTTTTATTTTTTTTTCTGACCAACCGACCCAATTTTTTTCTGAAAAAGAATCTGAGAAACAACAAATAAAATTGATGCGGCTTAAATGCAGAAACAATGTAACCAGAGCGCCACACAAGGTTGTTAGCATATTAGAGGTGTTTAGGCTGTGATAACTTTGTGAAATATGAATGCTTCTCTAATTGCGAAATAGATGTTTTTTAGGCTGCTGTTGCAAAATGTTTTTCAATTGCATCGTTTACGTCCGTTTACTCTAGACAAAACACTCATCAAACTGATAGAAAGTATTTTGCAACACTTCATGATGGGATTGAGCCTGGTCTGTTTTGTTTGTATTATATACCCGGTAAACCACCCAATGGCGTAACACACAAGGTTTGTACTCAAGAGTTCAAGCTGCTTATTTAGTATGGCGGCCTTGAAAAGGCGTCTTCTACCAAGTAACACCTGTTCCACCATACCTTCCACGGAGAAAACAAATAAATGAATCCAGACAGATTTATTTGATTCACACACACGGTAATGGAACCCTACTCCATTTAGTGTAGTATGTTTTTAACATGCTCAATGCAGGACTTCCATTTAATGCCCTGTCCGAGGGAAGTCCCTTACGCCGAAGCTAGGAACTCATTCGAACCTGAGTTGAGTTAAGTTGTAGAGAACCTTTCCTAAGCGTGCAACATCGGGACCTGTCGGGGATTCGAACCCAGTACCTCCAGGTTCTGAGTCAACAACAGGTTTACAGAAAAGCCTGGGCCCAGCAGGCTAGTCAAGCTACCCTTTTTTGGGGCCCCAGGGGTAGACATGGGGGTGATGCAATGAACAACTTTATCAAGAATGGAAGAAAAGCTAACATGAACTTAATACCAAGTCTGGCACAGAATGTACTGAAGAGAAGGGGTAACTTACAATGGTGAATTAAGAAAACTGGTAGAATGGGCCAGGAAAAGATAGGTGCTTTGAAAAAAAATCACATCCAAAATGGACGTCTCACACGTAAAGTAAGTGTACTTGAATGTACAATTTGTACATTTATGTGCTTTAATATTTGTGTCAACTTGGGGGTGGGTTGTTGGATTGGTTGTTAGTAAACTTTGTATAATGTACATGTATAGCATATACTTTGTGTTATTCCATCATTTTGTGCAGGATCAAACAAGGGGTCGTGACTGATAGCCACAATACTAAATGCAGGCCTGACTGGCAGTATAGCCACAGGCCAGGCTAGGGAAGAGTACATGTACAGTGTCCATGTTAAAGAGGTTAACCCTGGCTAGGGAGAGACGAACCTGGAGGCAACTCTCTATCTTCATGTCTGCCTTGTCCCCGCAACGACCTGGAGGTCAAGGGACTAGGTAGGTAGGTAGGTAGGTAGGTTAAAGAACCGAAGGTTCTGGTTAGGTGGTGGGTTGTGCATTGCTGTACTCCAGACTCCCACCCCACGCTGCCCCTATAAACATGACCAAACTATTGCCTTCTGTCCATTGCACCCTGAGCTGGAATTTACCAGTTACCCAGTAATAGCTTTAAATAAAGTTACATTACGGGCAAAAATCCATGATGCATAACCTTGGGACCCAAAAAGGGTAGCCAGGCTAGCCTGCTGGGCCCGGGGTTTTCCGTAAACCCTACCCAAAAGGCCACCACGCCACCTGCATGCTCTTAGTTACAGTCCTTACTTTTCTCCTGTCTGTCAGGGCCACAAAGTTGAATAGATGAAGCGGTAGGACCGCTGTCAGTGCCACACGGTTTTCTAGTTATATATAGGCCACAGCACGTAAATTTTATGGATGACATCCACGCGCTCATTAATTTTAGCCTGATTACAAAAAAGTTTTTTTTTTCTTCTTCGGAGATGGTCAACATGACAAGAAAGTACCAAAATGGGAAAGTATGTTGTGTTGTAGCCTAATGACTGTACTTGTAGAAGTGCCATTAGCGAGGTAGCCATGACTATAGTTATAGAAGTGAAACCAGCTGGATATAGTTGTAAGTTAGTGGAACCACTACCGGGAGTGTAGTTGCCAACTTGGTATTAAAGTAATACCAGTCTACCACACTTATGTCACATTTTATACTACACTAGTTCACGTCTTTAATACAGGACTACCATGTTTTGTCGCTTCAACTCTTGTTACAACGCTTATGGTGTCCATTTGGAAAATCTAGCCATCTTATTTTCCTCTTTGATACCCATCTTGTTGTTGTTTTTTCGCCCAATCTCATTATTTTTGCAGTCCGCAGAGGATGTCATCCATAAAATTTACTTGCTGTAGCCTTGACATAGCTCCAAGAACCCGCGATGACGTCGCGGTCTCTTCAGCAAAGCCGACGCAGCGCGGCAGATAACACTTAAGTCAACCGGTATGAAGCCATTGACGTCACCGTCATTGTACGCTAAGTGCGGATTGACTGACGTTATTCCGTGTGAGATGTCGTGTACTGACTCTTGAGAGTTTGAACAGTTGAGCATGGCTTTGCACTGCCACTGGCAAAAATTTGCGCTTACCGGATTATTCCAAAAATCGCGATTCTACCATCAGAGTTCCAGGAAGAGCGTAGATTAGAGGTTCAAAGCTCGGACGGATCAGAAATGTCGGAAGTGGGCATGGTTGCAAAGCTAGAAAAACTCGGTGCAAATGCACTTTTAGTTCATCCAAAGTTAGAGTTTGATTTTGGGTATGTGTGTAAGGTAACGTATTTAAATGAAATTGTACACTATATACAGCAAATTCTTGACATTATTGTGTTAGAAAGAAAACATTTAAAAGTTTGTGACAAGATTCATTCTACTTTATTCTATGTTGTGCACTCAAAATGTTTCCTGTCCACCTACTAGTTCAGGTACTACCCGTATTTATCCCCAAAATGAATTTCAAGCCGTTGGAATATTCAGCGCCGCTGCGTTCAAACGAGTTCTTGTGACTCTCCACCAGCAAGGCTTCATGATCACTTGCCTGTCAAAAGGAAGCAGCTTACCCCCCCCCCCCCCCCATACCAAGGACGTCATTGCCTACACTGGATAAACTTCCATGAATAGAGATAGAAGGTGACGTGACCCGTAGGCAGGAGCCTTATCATGATAGTCACTACATTTGAATGCTTCCACAATATACGGCATGCACATTTCAACCGTCATTGACGAGACTGTGTAGTCTTCTGCCCGAAAGATTTTTTTTTTCAATTCGAATCGATTTCATTTCTATGTCTTCTTCTCATGACAAATGTCATGCATATTTTGTGGTTGTCTATCTACGTACGCGTCTATCTCTTCAGTTCATCTGAAACACAAAACAAGCTTAGAGTGCACTCGCGCGATCATAAGGACGCATCTGACTGATATTTCTAGTACATTTTGCCGTTCAAAATTTAGGAATGCAAAGAAAAATAAGTGTCCTTTACAAAATTGACATCATCCTCTTGTTGTGGTATGACGTCGACGTCTGGTTTGCTTTGTTTTATTTAGATCGCCATTGGTGATATCACTACAATTCAATGAAATGAAATAATACAAATATACAAACTGAAATACATTATATTACCGAATTTACACAAATCTGAAAGTTTACTCATAAGTTTACTCATAATAATGTACGAGATGTACATGTAGATTACTGAGTTACATATATTGGTGACATCACATTTCGTGTTTTAGCCCGAGGTTACTTGTGATTTTCTTGCTTGTAAAAGTGCCAGCAGACATGTATGCACGCACGTAGGTGCAAGCATTATCTTATTAAGGTATGCTAACTCCATTGACTGGCGGAAAGTAAGCTAATCATGTAGGGAGAGACTTTCTCGGCAATAACTGTGATTGCCTTTCCACACTATGCTATGCATAATGTATAGTCAGACCTGCATAGTTGCGGCCACGGTTTTAGTCTGATGTAACGTCCTTGGCTTTACCCATTGACCTAAGCATTAAGGTACGAGAAAACCAAGGCTGACGACTTTTGGGTCGTTTTTGTCATAAAGTGTCTTATTGCAAGCCGGTAATTTGTGCAGATTTTTATGACGTCATGATGTATATAGCGGCCACTTACACACGATTTCCGGTCCTGTATGTAGATATAGAAACACTGCCTATTACGGCCAAGGCGGACGGACGGCCATATCATCACCCTGCGCTGGGTTTAAATCTTTTTTAAAAGACGAAATGGTCTATCCTGGTGAATCACTGGTTTGCAAAGGCTTTGAGTTCGCAAACGGGTGATATGAATTATTTTTGCTGTACAAAGCGGAAGGTTGAGCGTGCCTTGAACGATAAGTCAACGTTAATTGTTACCTTAGGGTGCACGTCTTTCAAGTGTAGGCCAGATTACGACAGCAGGAAAGGCAATATCAGTCATTCTCGGTAGATTTCATTCTGCATCGGTCATTTAGATTTCGCGACGATCGGGATTAGTGGTGCGTGCCTAAAACCCGGACCTGGGATTGGACCTAAAATGCGTGCGTACCTAAAACAGCCCCGTCCGAAGACTGCAAGGGAGCCTAAGGAAATACTGCGTCAACAGGAAATACAGCGTACGCAAAAATAGTGCTATATTGGAACGAGTGAATGACATGACGTCAACAGCGCCCTCTGTTTATGATTCCGAACTTATGGCTTTCAAATCAGCAACAGAACAAGGATGCTTTGCCTCTCATTAGCATCGAGGGCAACAATTCGACTCTGTAGATACGCATGGTGCGTACTACGGAAACGACACAAAGACTGACAAGGGTCATCATGAACACAACTGATGGCCTTCCTTCTAATCTCCAAGCAGATTCCTCCGTGGCATAAGGCAGTAACATAAGCTGGGGAAGGAGTTTAGCCGGCAGAGGCAATCTTCAAGCAGACTGGTAGCATAAGATAGTATCAAAAGATCTCAAAAGCTGAGAGGAGTGAAGCCGGCATACGAGTGTGTATGCTACATGGCAAATGGACACCTCTTGGCTGACTACACTCCTTGGCCAGTTTGGTACAATCTTATGCCAATGTAGGATCTGCTTGGAGATTAGGCAGAGGAGCAAATTGGCCACGCGGCAGATATCGCTACTGCCTTATGCCACGGAAGAATCTGCTTGAAGATTGGCGACAATAGTCTTACTTAAAATTTCCGATTTTTAACAATTCACTATTCAGAAAATTCACAAATTGGCAAAGTTTTATCTGATGCATTCTTATCGATGTGCACCCTTTTTAATTCGGTGGCAACACTGTTCCCAATGTCCTGTTCATATGAACTAGCAAATTTGACGCAACTGCCTTCTAAGTTCTTCCCTTAATTATACCTCCATTTTGTACATTTATACTCCAGCGGGCAAAGTGTAAGTCAGTTGTTTTAACCACCCACCCACATACATCCACACACCCACAGTGACAGAGAGAGAGAGGAGAGAGAGACAGACAGACAGACAGAGGCAGAGAGACAGAGAGAGACACAGAGAGAGGGGGGGGAGAAGAGAGAGAGAGACTTGAGACTTAAATTGAAGATCCATTTGTGACGTGTCCTAGGGCACACTACTAATCTTCCTGGACTTCGTGGCAAAAACTATGACATACATACAAAAATTTACAAATTTTTACTGAGCGACTGAGATGATTTCAAAATGAACACACGGCCGCAAGTTTGTCAGAAGATCAGTTCCTGAAGAGGGTCTGCATGCTCTTTTCCGTAAGGCGTAGGCAGGCCTTTTTAATTCCCGTAATTCGTAGGGTAAGCTATTTTATTTCACGTAATTCGTAGTGAGGATGGAAAATTTACCGTAAAGCGTAGCCAGTGTATTTCACGTAAGGCGTAATCTAGCCTAAAAATTTCACGTAAAGCGTAATTAAGCCTAAAAATTACCCGTAAATCGTAGCTGGCCTCCCAAATTTCGTAAGTCGAAACGTAGTCTACCAGTAAATTGAGTCCTTCAAAACACAGGAAATTGCGTTTCAGAGGATCAAGATTTCAAAATTTCGCCGGACCTCACTTGCGACTCCTTTCACCTTCGTCTTCGGTCATCGACATGGTAAAAATATGGTATATACCCTCAAAAATCTTTTTTTTTGCAAATAGAAATGTCATTGAAGTTAGCTTAGTCTGCCAGCAAAATTTACCCATCAGAATGCAGGAAATATCATTTTAGAGGGTCAAGATTTCAAAATTTCCATGGTCCTCCTTGTGCCGCCTCGCGCCTTTGGAACTCTAAATTCTGAAAATATGTTGGGGATGTGTGTCAACCTCAAAGATCTGTTTTGCTAATAGAAATTTGCTCATCAAAATGCACAAAATATCGTTTTATAGAGGGTCAAGATTTCAAAATTTAGCCGGATCTCCTTTGCCACTCTATTCACCTTCGGTCACCGACTTCGTAAAAAATATGTATCATGGCTGGGGGATGTGACGTGTCAACCTCAAACACATTTTTTACTGATAGAAATGTAATTTCACTTAGTTTTCTATAATAGCCAAAAAAAACTGGCGTTTCAGGGGGGCAGGATTTCAAAATTTTCCCGGACTTTCCTTCGGCGATCGACGTTGCAAAAATAAGTTGGCTGGCGTCACCCTCATAAGCTTACGCTGAACCCCTGGGACTCTTTAATTAGAAATGCCATTTAACTTAGCTTTGTTTGCCAGCGAAAATTTCCCTTCACAATGCAGGCAATAGTGTTTCAGAGAGTCAAAATTTCAATCTTTCTTGCGGAGCACGACCCCGCCTCTGTCGAGTGTTGCCAGCCTTCCAGAATTTAGCGTAAACCGTTGTCAGCCTGTCTGAATTTAGCGTAAAACGTTGCCTGCCTTCGTGAATTTAACGTAAAGCGTTGTCGACCGTCCCGAATTTAGCGTAAAGCGTTGTCAGGACCCCCCATGCAGACCCTGCCTGAAGATTTGACCAACTTACAGGAATTAAGCTAAAATAGCCCTGTCTTATGATGAATAATCATACCTATTAGGTCCTTACGTTTTGGGGCCTTAAAGGGCATGGTATTGGAAGGCGGAGCTGGAGGCGTTTCCATCTTAATTCTACCTCCCCATGGCCCAACCGAAGTGAGGTACCCATTTTTACACACGTGTTTTTGCACCTAGGTGGAGTAAGGAAAGTCGTCGCCGTCAAGCCACATAACTATGCAGGCCGCTTTTCATTGATTGAGGTCATGAGGGAAGAGCCAAGGGTCAGACAACGTCATATAACAGACTCGGATACAGTTCACGTCATGATGAGTCTTATAAGTCTTTGTACACAATTTTACATACATGGTACAAAATGCTTAATAGCGAGAGACATAATTCAAGTCCATTCATTTCGGTCATTTCCGTTAGCAATTAGCATGACGCAGTTGGAGTAGTCCATTACCGTTAGCCTGGTATTAACTCGGGCCAAGGAGGTTTTAACCTCCTTGCTCGGGCAAAATCCTCCGGCAAATCATTATTACATGCAGTCTACTTTAGTGACCGATTTCTTTTTTTTTCCAGCTACAAGCCTGGTAGAGACTACACTGAGTATGGCTGGACAATGAGGTTGGATAGGAAATGCCACAGAAACGTTTGGAGACGAAAACACATAACAGCCAGGGTGCATGCTTTGGCCTGCTATCGTCCCAGGAGAGAAATGCTCCCCGATATTTATGGTGCCAGCAAGGTCGCCAGTCAAGCGTCATGTAACAGTTAAGGTAACAACACCGAGTTCACGTGCGCTCGATAGCTTGGCTTAGCGATGCAATCTTGACACCTATCTCAAGATTATCACAAATCAAAGGACAGCATGGTATTCCGCTGTATACAGCGGTATCACAGTACATGCGCGACATGGCATGGAAACCTGTGGAATATGCCAGGGGCAATGACCTGTCGACAACAATTTACGTAAGACATGCTGCCCACCCCTCCGCACAGAGTGCTATCGCCCACCATGGTAGAGGGTCAGGCAGAAGACAGAATTTTTCTGTAACCGCGAACCCCCGCAACAGGCAGGGAAATGTCGTCGCCTACTGTGCTGTAGGCGTTAGTCCTTCGTGTAATGGCACTACCTTCCATCCAGACAGCGGACAGCGATGCCATGAGCTCACAGAAGGTGGAACGAGAGGAATCTCTGAGCGGGTAAGCCGTAGTTTGCCAATCTGGGGCACGGTGACCTGGCGCGATGTTGGGTTATTCCATCGCGCGCTGCGTGCCCATTTTTTATTTCGTGCGCCCGAAATATGATATCAGTGCTTCTCATTTGTTCGACGATGTCTACAGCTTTCGTGTTTGTAGTATAGTCTCACATGGAGCTTTTTATTTGTACCGTTACCCTTGTCATGATGTATTTGGCATGCCGCCGTGTTACGTAAAGTCCACCGATGCCGGTTTGATTCCCAGGCCGATCACCAGTGCGCCGTGCGTGAAGTTTAATCTTCAAACAGATGTGAGGAGTGGAAAATCGTAACCATTCTGACTTCCAGGCTTCTATATGGCCCACTCTTCCTGATTGTGAAAAAGAAGTGCTCTCCCTGTCTGTAAATCTGGGATGGAGGGCTGACAAGAAACGTTACTATTATGATATTCCACCCCAAACATCTGCTTGAAGAATTACAGTGACGACATACGTCCTCAATCTCCGTGGAAAACCTCCACATTTCTCACTGTTCCTGGTCACGACTGTGCGATTGTAGCGATGTTTTAGTGAGATTATGACTGTGGCATGTTGAGTGGGGCAGACTGAAGCCATACCTAACTCAGGAACTGCGCAGTTAGCCCTGGGTCACGGCGACCCAAATCTGACCTAACCACTGAATTATCCACATTGCTTGTAACGTTACATTACAGACATACAACAACACCCCCCCCCCCCCAATCAATCAGTCTTCTTCCAACCAATGCCTAGATATTACCAGCCGCTGATAGCTCCATGTCCTGGCTTAGGCTATCCATGTTAGGCCAGCATTGGCTTGTTGGTTTGTCACTGACACTGTACTGTGTATTTCAATTGTTGTTGTTTTGGAAGCCACCTGTTGAGTCACCTGTTAAAACTGTTGAATCCTAGGCCCATTACTAATGCATGTGTGTGTGTTGGGTAGGCACTGCTGTGGTTTTAGAGTTAAGTAGGTAAAAATTTAAGGTATTGATACTGAGGTGAAAACTGAACAAAACAAACCAACATAATTGAAAATGTGACTTTTTTTTCTAGTAAAGCAGGGGCACATGTCACATTGCAACTGGATGTCCACCTTAGGCCACAGCAAGTAAATTTTATGGATGACATCAGCGCATGCATTAATTTTCGCCTTGCAAGTGTTCAAGTGATACTTGCGAGGTACCCAGGGCTGTAGTTGTAGAAATGAAACTTATTGGATAGTTGTAAAAGTGACACCGATACGGAAGCTATGAGTGGTTACCAACTTTGTTGGTGATGCTAGTCTACCACACTAGTGGCTATTTTACCACACCAGTACATGTCTTGAATACTGGAATGAATGCCTTGTTGGCTCTGATACCATGTTTTGTCCCTTTAATTCTTGTTACAACATTAATCACAACTTTATTTTTTTTCACCCATCTTGTTTTTTTTTTCCGCCCTATCGCACTATTTTTGCAGTCTGCAGAGGATGTCATCCATAAAATTTACTTGCTGTGGCCTTATGGCAATTTACTGGACTGATCATGCATCAGAGCTATATATTGAAGATTATGCCCCCCTGCAGTCAAAACACAGTCCAGTCCAGTCTTGTGCAGCTTGTAAGAAAACTGGCCTTGTGATATGCCTAGAGGCGGTTTACTGGTCATGTGAATAAAGCAGCGAGAACAAACTGTTTGAAGCCCAAATTCTTAATGTATTTAAATGATGGCTGTGCAGTAAGGTTTGGAAAAATTACAATTGTTAAAGTCAAATTCATTGACATTAGCATAGTGTTAGAAGAAGGAACACTTCCAAGCAGATGTAAGTTGGAGACTGGGTGGTACGGTAAGGTACTTTTAAGTACTTAAAACATATATAGCAATGATATGACAATTTGGAGTGAGGCTGATACACATGTCCTGCATGTACAGTAATTAGAGAGAAAGAGAGAGAGAGAGAGCACCATACTATTCCTGGCACTTTGCCAGTTGATATTGAAAACCTAGTATGTGATTCATTGTGAGTCCCAAAAGACCAGTCCTTAAAAAAAATTTTGTTTGAGGAAACGTTTGCAACAGTCGCAGTGTTCGGTTTGAGTCCTGTGCTAGCCTGGGCAGATTGAGGTACGATTTCTAGACCAGGATGTCTTCCCTGTGGCCTGTCAATACAATTGAATTCTAACACAAATTACGGTACCTCCTGATCTGGAAGAGATGACGCAGGATATCAAGAGAGACAGTTGTTAGGCATATCCTATTTAGGCGTATCCATCTTTTTGATGTGTGTAAGATGACAGCAGAGTGAATGGGCCAAACACTAATAGGGAAGGAAATGTGAGTTGTTTGTAGCCTCCATAGCAGACCCTCAAGGCCTTTTTTTTAATGGCTCATGATTTTGCTGGCAAGTTCTTTTTGTACTGGGGCATTTGTGCTGCTGGCCCTTAGTTAGAGCCTGAATGAATTTGCCATCTCAAAGCAAAATTAAAAATCGCTTTGGGGTGTTTAACTCAGAGATGCAAATTTCATGCCTCTCATGCGTCATGGACCGCTGATAAACTAGACGCAGGCAGGGCGCTGTCGTACCCCTGAGCAGTTTTTTCTCTGAAGTACTCAAATTCCGACTTTTACACGAACAAAGTTTCAAAAGCCAATTGCTTAACCATTCATGTGACATATCGGAAAATTCATCAATGTCAGAAACGTCACAATGCCTGCAAAAGCGGGTTCCCAAATGTACGGGGGCGGCGTGTGTTGGTAAACTAGGGCTCCAAATACTACCTGCATATGCAGGTTAGTGCAGGTAAAATTGGAGCTGTGCAGGTATTTCTGGTGTCTACCTGCACCTTACCTGCACTGGTTCATGTACTGGGTTTTATACATAAATATCACATGATGAAGGTGTATGTGGATTGCTATTAGTTGCATTGACTGTTGTCACCTATAAAGTATAAAAGAAAAAATAACAATGGATCCTGAACAATTTTAGTATGACCCATACTTTCTACACTCAGAGTGGTGCAGGTAAAGTTTGTCTGGTGCAGGTAATTTTCAATGTAACCTGCACCAGTGCTGGTATGCAGTAAAACATATTTCGAGCCCTGTAAACATATTAAACAACACGTTAAACAACATCGCTGCCAAGCGCCACGTGCAGCCCAAGTTGTAAAGTGCTTTCCGTGAACATGCGAATTGCCTCACACGAACTTGTGAATTATTTCTAACGTGTATGTTTGTACAGTCAAACCTGTCTATAGCGGCCACTCAAGGGACCGGACAAATTTGGCCACTATAGACAAGTGGCCTCTGTATAGAGGTGGCAACTTGTAGATAAAATACCCAAGGGACCGCCAAAAAGTGGCCACTATGGACAGGTGGCCCCTCTGTAGAGGTGGCCCCTAATACAGGTTTGACTGTATCTGTATCTATATAGCCGGTATAACCGCCCTTCGGTGTAACACACCAGCTGCAAATGAAAGGATCTTTTAATCCCCTCTCGCTTTAAGACACCAAATTATTGCAGGCTCTACAGGCCGGCGGTATGATCAACCCAGTACAAAAAGAAATGGCCAGCAAAAGTGTATTATGAGCCACGAAAAGACGAACAAAGCCCAGAGTGGGTTGTTCGGGTTGTTGGGGAGTCTGGGATTGAATTCAGTATGGTATATCAAACTTTCAAAGTGTTGACGGCATGAAGTCCGTGCAAGAACGGGGCAGAATGGTAGGGCCTCGGCAGTGACATGCACAGTCTGGTGTGATCCAGAACATCAGTGTGACTGTGTTTTGTGTTGTTGGGTGCAGTCCGCACTCAGACAGAGCACCAGGAGTCATTACTACATGTACATAGGGCACAGCCTGGCGCACTCTTCAGTTGGTGACATTTGCAGTCTGGAGTCATCTGGGGTATCTGTATGACCAAGTATGATATTGGAGGTGCACAGTTCATTCAGAGACGGGACACAGGGTGATGAGTCTCATTAGGTGCAGTTTGGTAGAACTGGGGAATCTGTGATGGGTCGACAGCGCTGTCTGTGTGGAGACTGAATTCCCTTACGCAAATGTTTTGGCGTCCATTTTGTCACTACTGTTTTGTAGTTTCGTTTTCAACTGCAGAGAAAAGAATACAGCGAGTCCTTGATTTCAAGATGCTGCAAATTTTGTTGTCACAAATTTAAAAATAATTGACAGTATCACCAGGTATGGTGGGGTCATGAAATAGTACCCTGGATGGTGTCCAGGCTACTGTTGTTTGTTGTTTCGGAAGTGAAAGCAGAATAAGTAGGTCAGTTGTGTCTGGTACTATTGTCCAATTCTGCTTGGCACTATCTTGATACCTATATGCTCTTTACCGGCCTTTCATATTCTGTTTCCTGCCTTGTTGTTTTGTTTTGTTGGGTGAAAAATCTCATTTTTTTGTGGTCTGTGTGTGACCTTCTAGTGTGTTCCTGTCCCAAGGTCAGTCTGGTGGGCAGTTCCAGCCCAGACTGGTTAAACATGACCTCATTCTGTCAGGAGCAGGAAGGGCATTCTGGGTACACAGCTTATAATAGATTTACTGAACTATAGAGTATAGTGACTAGACTTTGACTGATAGGCACACATATGAATATTCCTGCAACTAGTGACTAGATACTAGCTAGTATACAAACTTCAGCACCCATAGTCAGTCTCTCTCTATCTCTCTTCCATGATATCTTATACGGGTTTGCTTAAAAGGCTGGGCTGTCTACCAGGCCAGGCTACCTGGCCTGTCTACCTGGCCTGGCTATCACGTCAGGCTACTCAGATCCCCCCATTCATACCCCCATCATGTGGCACTCAGCCAAATAGCTGATTGACAGGCATAGTAATTGCTAATTTTCAACCCTGCCAGTGTCCACTGGCTGGACCCTTCGGGAGTCTGGGAGGCCTTCCTTGCAGCTGTCAGGAACACATTCAACTACTGTACCAGTACTGTGTTCGGTAAATGCTTTAGGGTGTTAGACCTAGAAAACAGAGGTCCTGGGTTCAAATCCTTTGACATGTCACAAAATCTGTTAACAGTACTTTCCCCACTCCAACTTGTACAAGGGGGTTGGAGAGATTATTGTCAGTGGAAGGAGAGGATTGGGCTCTGTCCTGGACACAAAAATTGTACAGTGGATAACAATCCACAGCCTCAAAAATGCTATGTGACTACTAAGATTGTATATGTCAACATGGCATACTAGCATAGAGAACAAGGAGGTACATGTAATTATACAGTACCCCCCTTGGTCAATACAAGTTTAGCTTTACAGTGAGCAAGTGATTTATGCTCTCCCTTCTTGTTGCACAAGCTGAGATAGTTTCTGTTCTAGAAGATAGATATTCAATAAAGAAACAAATTTCTGTTGCTGGCAAGCCCATTCTTACACACACACACACACACATTTACACACCCACAAACACAGTGCTGGTACTTGTGTTCCTGACATGCTGCAAGCAAGGCCTCCCAGACACATTCCCAAAGGGCCCAGCCAGTGGTGGACAGGGCAACCTTGGGTCACTGGCACTAGCAGGGTTGGAGATCAGCAATTACTATGCCTGTCAATCAGCTATCTTGGCTGAGTGCCATATGATGGGGCTATGAATGGGGGGATCTGAGTAGCCTGACGTGATAGCCAGGCCAGGTAGACAGGCCAGGTAGCCTGGCCTGGTAGACAGCCCAGCCTTTTAAGCGAACCCATCTTATACTTAGTTATAGTGCAGGGCAGTAGATCCTGTCATTTTTCCTTCTTTCATTCTTCTTTCATGCAGATTAAGAATTAGAATTGTTTACTGTATCTGTATCTGTATGTGTATCTATATAGCAGGTATAACCGCCGTTCGGCGTAACACACCAGCTTCGCAGGCACGGCAATACTGTAAACACATCTACCATGTAAAGCCTACTCTAGACCTACAATGGTTATGCAGTTGTGCGACTGTTATTGTCTATCGAAGTTGGCAACGGTTATCTTTAGACACGCATTCAGAGTAGCGCAGGACACCTGCAGCACTGGATTCCATGGTGTTGCGCACGTGACCAACACTGACCTCTTACGCAAATTCAAAATGGCGGAAGAATTGCTTCTGTACATCATGCATGCAGCAGATTATTTTTGTGTTTGCAAACAAGTGTTGTCCTGTAGATGAGTACATACTCAACAAAGGATGACATCGAGAGGCCCATACAGAAACGAGAAAACCTGACGTTCGTGTCCACTGAGGGTGATATAGATCATGAAAAAGGGGCATACAAAGGATAGAGCCACTGGTGGTAAGGAATTGCTCTGCTGGAACAGGCAGTTTCTAAGAAAAAAAATGTTTCCATAACTGATTACACATGCATTTTACAAAAAAAATCAGGACAGAAAAGAAAATGATTCACTTTCTTTTGCTGGCGCTGATTTCTCTATAGACATGCGAGGAATTAAAGCCTTTATTTGTTCCTCAGGCCAGACCAATTTAATTTCTGGGTTCACGGATTCGCTCGCTCCTATTTTTTGGAAAAAATAAATAAATAAAAATTACCACTCAGCAAATTTTCACCATTAATGAAACTATTCACCAGCTTTCTGGTGTAGCAAAGTGGCCTTTATATTATAAGCTCCTTAAAGTGTGGGTACAGGTGCTGTTACTGTACAAGAAGAGTGTTTTTGTACTTTTTTCAAGCTGAAAACTTTTTTTCTTTATGTTTTGGATTAGCCGTTACCTTTACCCCAACCATTTTACAGTTTTTATTTTTATTTCGCCCTCTCGCTCCATATTTTTTATGAAAAAATCCGTGAACCAAGAAATTAAATTGGTGTGGCCTCAGGCCACAACAATTTAATTTGTTGGTTCACTGATTTTCAAAAAATAAAGTGCAAGTAATTTCAAACCAAACTTGCACCTGTGTAAGTTACTTTTATCCACAGACTGACTGTTACCACCATTAGGAATAGCTGACAAGCACCCTAAGAAGATTATCTGGCCATGAAAGGAAAAAAGAAAAAAAATCTCAGGTCAAAGAAAATAAAATTTTGTTAATGAAGGTGTAGACATCCAGGTAAACAATATTTATAGACAATTCAACCCCTACAAAGTTAACACAGTCAATAGAATGTGCTACGAAAAAAAATCAAGTACATGTACAAACCATGTAGTCTTCATCTATCCCCTTTTAGTTTCACTTGAATAAAGTTTTGGGAGAGGAGATATGAGGTTTCATGTAAAAGTCCGCGATTTTTGGTCGTGCAAGTAATTTTCTTTTGGTGCAAGTAAATTTGGGGTCAGCTTGCACCCGTGCATATAGAGGCTTTATTCGTCCATTAGCTGTGATACAAGATAAAACGCTAGTCTTCCTGGACATAGAAGTTTACAGTGCAATTATTTACAGTGCAAATCGTTCCATGTAGATATGGTCCTCATCGACTGCTGATGGACGAACATCATCATCAGATATGGATCTGTATATGAAAGTCTTCTTCATAGCATTAGTCCTTGGTTTTGGTAGTCTGTATGTGTGATTGCTGGCATGATGTGTCTTGTAACTGTGTTGCTGTGTGGCAGGATTCAGGTGGGTGTAGAGAACTGCTGGTTGCTGTGTTGTGACGATCCTCTGGACTTGAGACATAGTGCTGGCTAGTAACCTTTGTTTAACAGTTTGCCATGACAGAGACGTGTGTAGCTGTTGTACCGGGGTTTTGAAATCACAGTGTAGAACTAGTCGTGCTGCATATCTTGTTTCTTTCGGTATCATGGCGTGACTTGTATGTCTGAATGCTCCAATTTTGGACCCTTACAGGTGCTATGACGAGGGCAACCTGCATAGCCCCCTCAAGTGGGATGAGTGAGTATCTTTTATTTTTCTACTCTGTTGTTAATTTTTTTTAAGTACATATACAGTCAAACCTGTCTATAGCGGCCACTCAAGGGACTGAAGAAATATATAGACAGGTGGCCACTATAGAGAAAATGTTGATCAATTGACCATGAGCAAGCTACACATGATTTCCGTTCCCACTTATCTTTCTCACCAAGTAACATTGTCTCGATCGGTAAATTCACCGACAAAAAAAACTTGCACTTAAATGCTAAAGGCATGCATACCTTCTGCTACCGCCAAAATGACCCTGTCAGGAACTCAAAATCCTCGCAAACTACAATTTCAAACTTGGTGCTGGGAGACATAAGGCTGCAGTATGGTTGCAATAGGCAGTGTTCAACGGGACCGGAAATTTTGTGGCCGTGGCCGCGTTGGACAGGTGGCCGCTAAGCCTATTTCTTAATCATTACGAATCCAAGGGACCGACAAAAAGTGGCCACTATGGCCAGGTGGCTGCTATGCAAAGGTGGTCGCCAATACAGGTCTGACTGTATTGTAACTTGCAGTGTAAGTTGCCAAATTTTCAGTGTTTTGTAAAGCTTGATGTCTTTATATCTAAACAAGAAAACATTTTTGTATTGATAATCTATTTTTACTAGTATATCTATAAGTTGAACGATTTGAATTCCACTAATCCTTGCATGTATGTGTTTACATGTGGCAATTGTCAATGATTTCTCTCCACAAATTAAGGTGCTGTTTAGATAAGTGTACCTACCCGTACAGAGTCATTGTTGATGGAAATGTAGCAGAATTTTTACAGCTTTCAATATTTTACTGGTAGATTGGTGTTGTTATACAGCAAATCGGTAGTAGCAAGTGCAATGTGACATATTTATTAATATTACTTGTTTGAGACATTTACATGCTACATTTACATGCTTAATGAAGTCAGAACCAAACCCGCTCAAGACGACCATCCGATGGACCGGACAAAACCGGTATATAACCGGAGTATCAGCTCACAACATACCTGAGGCATTGTATAAATAGTGTTAATGGCGAATAACAAGCATACGCAAGCAAAGAAGCCCGGAGACAGCGGTAAAATTTTCAAAAGAGCCGCTGTGTCAATCTTGTTTACGCGGTAAGCATGTGCAGTCATTGACCACAGTCATACGTTTCAGCATTTGTTCATTTTATTATGATAAAGATAAAAAAACTTTTGTAACAACTACAAAATTTCCTCCCATATTATTACACTCCATTGATCTCAAATGACCCAACCATGTGCATCCATCACCATCTTTATTTTAAATATAACATCATATCGCAGTCAAAATCTGACGCAAACTGGCCGATTTTGGTACAAAATCATGCTACTTATCAGTGAAAGTCGATGACACCTCAAGCTTGAAAATGATGCCATCGTTATGGGAAAGGATTTGGTCCTGTGCGGTCCCAATTTTCGGAGTGTTGGCCAGGTAGTCGTCTTGAAACTTTCGCTTAATGCTTATGTCAATGAGGAAAATTTTAGGGAAAAAGCGGTCGGAATGACCAGGTGGTTTGCTTGAAGAGGTGGTTGCTTGGGCAGGTTTGACTGTATGCTACATTTTCAACATCTAAAGGGGGATGCCCAAGCCTTCCTGGTGCTCAAACTCATGGTACTCCGTTTTCTGTTGCCAGAAAATGGTTAAGGTTTGATGAATGGTACGTTTGTGAAATCAAGCCAAGACTGCAAATATTCTGAATCTAAAAATAGACTGAAATTTGTAACCAATTTCCAACATATTTCATAATTTATTTCACACTTCCATTGGTAAAATACACAATGCAAAAGCAAGCTACACATAAGTCCCTAGTTTTCAGTAGCCTACCAAAAACTCCCAGGAGGACAAAATGGCTGACAACTCAATGGACTGTGGGAAGTGGGCATATTTCAAGATAATCATATGTTGACAATATCACTGTGCAGTTAACTTGAAGGTAGATTGTAACTATGATGGAAATGACAAAAACAAATAGCGACTTTGTTTCAATGTTTAATCAAAAGGTTTGAATAAGAAGTAACATCTATTATCATAATACCGGTACGTTTACGACGATTTCTCTAGCCATACTGATTTGACAAATTGTCAACGCATCATTTTCTCCAGTTACATGTTGCTGTTATAGGTTACCCTTGCCACTTCTTCTGTGTAACGTTTCTGCCACTCTTGTCCTGCTAAAAGCGTAATATTGTAATTGTAACACGCCGCGGAATTACACGGCGAACGGGCGCGTGGTTGGGAGGGGTACAAAATACCGGTAGGAAGAAACACGGCACAATTAACTGCCGCTATGTACATTTATACATCCTCTGATGTTCCTTCCTTTTCTGTCAGTAAATGCATAAAACATAAACCTGCATGAGCATGCAAAATGTCATGAGAAAACGGACGTATACTGTCAAGAATTTTCATCTAACTTCTGTCCGTCACAACCGCTATGACGTAACACTTCACTGCTAGCGTAGATATAAAAATGGCGGGAAAATGGCTGCGTACGTTCAATTTTGCCCATTCAGTCGTAGATCCGGGCTATTATGCAACGGTTCTTCACACTTTTACATGAGTTGTAGGTCACCAACAGAAATTCAAGATTGTTGTTGAATCATGTTCGTCTTGTGCCGTGAGCATGTGTAATTATGATCTATATAAATTTGGCAATGAATGTGACAGTGTGTTCGTCCCACGACGAGCTGCCTACCCCGAAATTTTAAAAAAAGTATACTGAAAACTTTTGGCCTTGTTGTCTTCGAATGCATTGTTATCGATGCTTTGTAAATGGTGTATTGGACACCTAGATGTCTGAAGTGTGCACAGCTGCTGTGCACACTTCAGACATCTAGGTGTCCAATACACCATTTACAGGCTGAGCTCAGAAATAACTATTGTTGCATGTGTAGATCTCTTTAAGTTCCAGTATTTTTAATCTACCGGTATAAGTCTTACTACCGGTATTATGCCAATGCATGTTAATGCATTCATGGTTTTCATAAACCTTTTGTGCCCTGTCTTACTAATGGTAAATGTTGCAAATATACTTACTTGACTGGGAGACAGTTATAAAGACCAGCTTGTCAAGAGGAATAGACAGATTACTATTGGATGGTGAGGAGGATTTAGAAGTGCTCGATTTGGTAGCAGTAATGTGCCAAAGGTAAATGACATTAGCAGAAGCTTGAAATGTAAATACCCAATTAGCACTGCTGTTAGCTGGACATGTGCCCACCTGCTACCAGACTTACCGGTAATTATCTGGTGCCAGGGGTGAGTACGGGTGCAGAAAATTCAGATTCGGGTCCAGTTAAGGTCCAAAGAATTAGGTCCTGGTCCTGATTGTGAAAATTTGTGAATGGGTCATTTTGCTACAAATGAATCTGGTGGGTATCCGACTCAAACTGGCATTTTAAAATTTTTCTATACTCTATGGAGACTGAAAATTTCGGGTGGACTGAAAGCGATTTTCTGAAGCTGATGGTCATCTTGTGGACGTGGTCGCAGTCCTTAGAGTTAGACCATATTTTATTATAGAAATGTCTAAAAACTCTGTTTTTGTATTTTCTTGGACTGGTGAGCCTCAAAAGGTATGAACAACCGATATATAATTGGTGCCAAGTCTGGTCTACTGATTTTTTTTCAGGTCTGGAAATTTGGACCTGTTGAACAAGAAAAAACAGTTTTGCACCGGTACCCACACGATTTGGTGCTGTTAAGAAATATTGATATGTGCTGAGGTATTGTTATTTGGACTCCTGGAGAGCAGTTGGGTTGCCCTCATGTCATTGTGATACGCGTAAACCACTAGAAGGAAACATGGATGAAGGTAGGACATCCAGGTAATGTGAACTTCTTTTGGCGTAATTTCCTACCCCAGTGGGAGGACCTAACAACTAACATCGTATTTACCTACTGTTGCTTGCCTCATTTTGATTTTCAACTATTTTTAACCAAACTTCTTTTGAAGCATCACGAATAGCAATTATTTCTCTAATTTCGAAGTGTCGTGTAGAGACAGGGAGGCGGCCAGGGATTAGCGCCCCTGCCCTTGAGGAGCTAGGCTCCCCAGCTGTTATCACCCACACATTCACACAAACATAAAGCTCAGTAGTAAAAAGCGACCACCACCAAACCAAAAGACCCTTTTCCGCGTCTGGAATCTTCAGCTTTATGAAGTTGGACGTGCACATGAAGAAGAAGAAGAAGAAGAGAGAAAGATGATGGTGCGTAGAAATATACCCCAGGTGTACAAATAGTCAGTTTTGCAACCTGAACAGATGACTTTTAAGTGGTTAATATTTTGATTATTTTGGGCTTTTCTTGTCGTGACCAAAGAAGAGCCCGAAATAGTTTTCAAATCAAACACGACCTGTCCCATGACCTGTTAACAAGGCTTGCCTAGTGGGTGTATCAATTTAAGTCTGCAACTGATCAAAGTAGAATTGTTATGTGTAGATAGAAGCTTTCACTGCCTCCTAGTGATACACTTGGATTTGTAACAAGCCCAGAACTGTCGGAGATCTCACGCTCCAAATGATAGATATGCACTTGTAAAAAAGTGTTAAATCATAAGTGTTGGCTGAAAAGGAGTGTTATGAATTACAAATCCTTGCTCAGTCAGCCAAGTGACCTGGGGGAATGTGTATGTGTGATGTGGGGGCGACGATAATGAAGAAGAGCATGTAAAGAGGAATCTTCCATATGATTGATCTTAAGCTCTCCGTACTGTATAAAGTAAGCCCTGGAGATATCAACCCACTCTACATCCAGTTTGCTTTAGCCTCATCAATGTGATAATACACTGGTGGGCGGACATGTTGTTGGACATGTTGTTATCTTCTTTATGGTAAATGCTGTTTGTATTCAAGTGGTTTTATGATATGCAATGTTCTGCAGACGACTGCCATATAGAAGCGCCAGCTCAATTCCGCTTTTAGCCTGCAGTTTGGTGTTATTAATAAAATTCAATGTTTATCAACTGTGGCAACAGATGGTAGATCAGTACCATAGACAGCACTATGAATTGTTGAGGCAGATAACAGTACCATAGCATATGGCAGATCAGTACTATGGACAGCGCTAGTGACTAACAGCACATGGCAGATCAGTGCTATGGACAGCACTAGTGACTAACAGCATATGGCAGATCAGTACTATGGACAGCACTAGTGACTGACAGCATATGGCAGATCAGTACTATGGACAGCACTAGTGACTAACAGCATATGGCAGATCAGCAATATGGACAGCACTAGTGACTAACAGCATATGGCAGATCAGCAATATGGACAGCTCTAGTGACTAACAGCATATGGCAGATCAGTACTATGGACAGCACTAGCGACTAACAGCATATGGCAGATCAGTACTATGGACAGCACTAGCGACTAACAGCATATGGCAGATCAGTACTATGGACAGCACTAGTGACTAACAGCATATGGCAGATCAGTACTATTGTTTCTGCAATTTTTCAGATGTTTTTTTTTCTTCAAAATGTTGGTTGTTACAATATCTTTTGTTCCTTTATTAATTGTCATTCATCCAGCTTAACTACACTTTTTAAAATAACGAAGAAGTCAATAAAAGACAACAACACAGTTCTTGCTTGAGGTCTGAAGTCAGAATTCAGATAGCTTGGACTCGAATCTGAAAATATCCTTGGCTTGGGTTATTAACAATTCAAAGCTAATTACTGGCACCAGACGGAGGGGGTTCTTTGAAGATATAACTAATCACTAAGCATTAAAACAATAGCTTTTGATAAACCAACTCTAACTAACCATACAGCTAGCTACATTTATGCAATTACCAAGAAGCGATAGGAAGTCGAATGTCCTAGAATAGATGAGACGCATATCTGCATATAGATGTGTATGATCGTTTCCATTGTTACATGTAATGTTACATGTATATGATCCTCACCATATGACCTGTACTTAGCCCAGTGGGGCAAAAATATGCAATAAAGGTCTTCATTCATTCATTCATTCATTAAAGCAAAAAGTTGAAAGAGGTATTCACAGTCTCAAATCATATTCGTCTGGTAAACAGCTAGGTGAAAGGTTAGCACAAGTAGAGATTCTTTGAAGATTCTAGCACTGCATAATGCCAAAGGAGACAAATGTCTGTAATCACAGATTGAGCTGTCAACTTTGCCCCACCAGCGGAACTTGACGATTAACATCACTTAACCAAGCAGGAATGGTTAAGTTCACATAATATGGGTGTGTTAAGAGGACATCCTCTGTAATAATGAAGTTTGTGAAACCAGTACCCTGTGAAGACTCTTGAACCATGAAAAATGTATGTAATTGAAAAATTACATGACTTCTTCGATGTGAGCGGGCCAATAGTTTGGAAGGATTGATGACAATACAGTGAGCTACAGATTGTACCCCAGAGGAGTTTATGTTGGAGAAAAGCCTGTTACTTTCCATTCATACCAATGTGCTTGCAGGGATAGATATACATAACTACGATGCAGGGTCCTGTGACATGTCATGCATGTAATGTCAAGTCAAGTGAAGTGGTTTTAAAAATTTGCCTGTGACACTTGAAATAGGCTTTGCCCCACACTTAAGGATATATCTAATGGTATCATTACTGTACTGTACCCTCTTACATGTGCATTTTAGGCACTCATGCATAGGCCACACTCATTTAATCTTGTGGTTTTGGATTTGCCTTATTCATTTTTTCTCTTCTAAAAAAAAATCCTACATACCATTCAGGACATTACCCAAAATAGCTAATATTTTGTCACCGACGGTAAAGGAATTTCTTGTCTTCCTAGTTATTACAGTTATTCATATTCACATGATAATTGTTCCACATTACTTGCTTCTGATGTGACCAACCGTATGTTGACAATGTTTTTCCTCTGGCAGCATAAATAAAAAGGTGCTTCTTTTGTTTTGGGCGATGTCACAGGTATGGGAGCATATTTTGTGGCATTGGATACAAGAACAGTCAAGCCTGTCTAAGAGACCACTCAATTGCAAAGAACTGAGCAAAAGTGATCACCATAGATCGGTGGTCTTCATAGAGCTTGTCTAGATCTGTACTAAACTAGCGCCAAGAGGCGGCCCCTATGAACGTGAATAACATAACTCATTTCCAATAAGTGCGCATATCTAATGACATTGCAAGGCACTTATTAGCTGTAGGGTGTCATATTCAAAGACAGAATTCAATTTTTGGCTCTTTTTTACAGATTTAATGGGGCATTCCACTCCACACGGGAGTGTTATTTTCCGATAGATATCAATTTTAGAAAGTAATAAATGCATACTACTTCACATTATACGATAAAGTATCCAGTTGGTCCACGTGCCTCAAAAGCATTCAGTCTTCTACTAAACTCTCCAAGTACCCTCTAATTGAATTAAACCTATGGCTGAATACAATGCAAAACTTTTAGGTAAGGTTACAAAACTGATTTCAGGATCGCTAAGAAATCTCGTCTCGTTATGTGTTCTTTGCTATCTTATGAGCAATTCGCCTTCTCGGTGTACTTAGCGATCCTCATTGAATCCGAAAATATGCACAATAAACAAAGTGTCTATGCGTATAGGGAATGCATGGGTAGGGTCTGCATGGGTTTAGTGAGTATCATATTGTTTTACAAAACACACATCACACTATTCATTATTATTGAGAGTAACATGGCAGCAAAATGGAAGCTCTTTGCTGTACTTTTTAAAGCATTTAAGTGACAGGTTCTAGGGTTGGATCAGGGTCAGAACGGTATGAACTGAGATGGTTGTAGCCTTCTGTAAATATTATGTTCTATTCCTGATCTGAGTAGCTTACAAGAAATGTAGAAACTGACATTAGCAAAGCTACATGTAAGCAAGCCAGTGCGATACGGTGACAACTGCATTATCATCAGGTTATATAACTGACAGTGATGGCTTTTCTCGACCAGACGTTATATAAACCAGCGCTTTTTTCCTGAAGCAAGAGAAGAACTCAAGATTGTGTTTACCCAGCCACCTAATCTGCATGACTTTAGTTGGATTCTCATGTTCTATGCTTCCGGACTAAGGTGAAGGCTTATTTAAAGGAACATGACTTCAGGGAAACAGCGATCAGTCTGCCAATAATCCTGTCAGTTTTCTGTGCATAGACAAAATGCTTGCAGCTTTCAAGAGTTCATTCTGATTTATTGTTGGGTGCAAATTTATTTGAATGCTAAGAGTAAGAAAGTGAGAGGCATGAATAAGGAATTATGCCGTTCATTGAAACTCGTGAGAAGTGATTTTTGTTTATAATACACCTCGACATTCATGCATGTAATGTTACATGAATATCCATCCAGATATGTAGCTTACATATATACCTGGTGTGTCAAGCCATGAAGAAGTTCACTTTGTATTCAATACAAACAAATAAAGTATGATTGACTGCATAGCCATTACAGTCAGTCTACAACTCAGATATTTTGTATTCAAAGAAATTATCACTTTCAGCAAGGAGCTCCTTGCTTTCAGTATTCCTTTTTATTGGGTATGATAAATATCCACGTAAGGCTTCTTGTTGATTTCATGCCAACTAATCACATGATTCTCTTCTGTTTCAGTGAATCTTCCTTCATGTATGATGACATGGAAGAAGATGAAAAGGACAGAAACAAAAGGTGAGGGCACGTGTATGTTACAATAAGGTGCTGGACACACATTTGCAATGTGTGTAGTATTACCTGAAAAATCTGGGCACAACACTCTTTACATCTTTACTACACAACAAGTTATGTTGATGAAGGTTAGACATCTAGGTAATAAGAATACACCAAAAAAGCAGTTACTCAAGCAACTGGGTATGAATCTGGAAACAGTCAGACGTTTCAGATAGCATTCGCTATCTTTCCTGATCAGATCTGGTAGAAACCTGTTTCTACCAGATCTGGTAGAAACCTCTTTCTACAAGATCCGGTAGATACCTGTTTTGTGACATTGAAGAGATAGAAACAGGTTTCTACCAGATCTAATCAGGAAAGATAGCAAATACTATCTGAAACGTCTAATCTTTCCAAAATCATATCAAGTTGCTGCTTTTGGAGCACACTAAGTTGATTTTGTAGATAGCCTTCTTCGGACACCCTTAATCCAAGACAAGGAAGAAGAGCAACACGGAGCAACATCCTTTATGCTCAAGCCATACAATGGCAACATGGCAAAGGACAAGTTCAATTATCTGGTTTTCATATCTCATATTCCAGACATGCGTTCATGTTTTTTCAATGGTACCCTTAATGTGTTAAAAAGGTTTGGCCCCCCCATCAGCTTTTTTGGAATAGTAAGGGCTGATTTTTATTGAGAATTTGAAAATGAACAACTCAGAAAGAGGTTGACAAATCATCATAATAGTTTCAATGTAGTTTGATATAATTTTACTTACTTACTTATAAGGAGAACCCCATGGATGCCAGATCATCTGACACTTCCCCTTTTCCTTTAACTGCCAGGTCTCCCTGTTAGGGCAACTTTTGGAATTCTGTTGCCTGCCATTCTCATGACATTTCAGCCTTCTGTGCGTGATTTCTGTTGTTATCTTCTCACCTCACCTACCTCACCTATCCCTTGACCTTCTAGAAGGTCGTTGGTTCACCATGACTATTCCCTGTTATCTTCTACAACCAGTTATTTTGTGCAGTTCTTTATTTGTTATCTTGTTAGGCCAAAAGATATTGCATATTTTCCTGAGACAGTTGTTGTGGAATGCATCTAACTTCCTCATATCTGTCAAAGTGGTCCGCCAACTCTTAGATCCATAAAAAAAGAACTGATTTGATGCTACTGTTGTAGAGCCTGATTTTGGTTTTGAAACTGTACTGTGCAGCCGGCTGAAGCAAACACTGGCTTTGTCGAGACTTCTTTTAATGTCTTTCTGTGCACCATCCTGTGTACTCATAATACTTCCCAAATTAACATCATTTGGTATGAGGTTGCAGAACTTCAGTTGGTTTTGCCCCATGAAGTTTACTACGTTAGACACTGACATTTTTGCAGTGGTATAATTGCAGTTTTTGAGAGAAAGGGAATTTTTTTTCACAGCCATCTCAAAACAAGTGCAAAAGTACTCTTTTCAACCCCTTGTTTAAACCCTGAACTAAAACCCATTGCAAGTTTATACCTACTTCAAAATTAATTTCCACAAACTTTAAGTCTTTTACAGTAGTTCTATGACAGTTCAGTGACACCCGAGGTCAGCGAAGGGTTACACGTGAGGTCATCTCTTTGCCTGGGGCCTCCAATGTCACATGTAGAAAAACGTGAACATTTGGGGGAGAACAAAGGGGCTACATACACACCTGACTACGTATAATGACACTGCTTATAATAAACCCCCAGGGCTCTTGTCAAGATGGGTGTTGGTCTTCATGATTCAGTTAAACCCAAGGTTAAGTAATAACTAAAACTAAGACTCAGAGATAGTAAAGTTAACATTTTAGCCATGTGATTAAATGAAAGAGTTAATGTTTCAAATCATACATGTACCTACAGTAACTAAGAATATCAAATGAAGGCAATGTTAGGTGTTTCTTGTTAATGTATTACAAGTAGCCTTGACCTCATTGGGATTCAGGACTCTAGAACAATAGATCCCTCAACTGGCAATTAAACGAATCACAACTTGGTGAACTACTGGGACTCAGGAAACATGCGGAATTTCCTCAAAATGAACCTTGTTTGGATATTTGACAAAAAAGGTTCAAATGACTGGAAGAGAGTTTGGAAATGTTGATATTATGAGGAGGAAATTAGATCATGGGAACAATTACTGTAATTCTTTAAATTTTCGCGATGGTTTGACGTATGACCACTTCACTGCAAACTTAAAACTGGTCATTCCATTACTGTACAGTGTGGGACTATACCACTGCCGTGAACTGCAAACACTACATTGTCTCCCTGTCATGAAATCATATCACAGTATGTTTTGAACTGCAGAAGTTTAAGAGTTCTACGGTCAACAAGACAAATGGCTGTACATAGTACGGTGCACGTAGTACATACCTGCAGGGCATTGCTGCAGAGGGGGACCCTGGATTTGTGATAATTATAGGTTGTAGGTTGACCTGAGCTGAAGTTCGACTTCAGACTTGTGCAGCGTCCTGTGAGCTTCGGCACGGTTACCCTCTCTCTCCCTGCAGTCCACAGCCCAAGGTTCTGATACCTGGCTCATAAGTCTGCTCTGTGAGGAAACGTGGGGCTCATCACTCTACTGAGTGAAGCTCTTTTCTGGAGTTGTTTGCAGTTTGTTGGTGTTAGCAAAAAGGCATGTAACATGGCAATGGAGGGAAGCCACAGGGTAGCCCAGGTGTATCATGACTTCAGACTGGAACAAAGTAGCTGGAGGAAGAAGATGGAAGAGTCGGCAGGCTGGGTTCCCGGGTACCTGGCACATGACATGGTGTTTCAGACCTACTATGTTTCAGCATACGAGTTGGAGAGGTAAGTACAGTATATGGCTGCTGGGTCCATGGTGATTTTACAAGTGAAAGAGTCCAGGGGATGCCAAAGGGCAGTTGGTCATTACAGTGCATAGTACATAATCGGTCGATGTGCTTATAATTACACACGACGGGGTTATACCGCCCCTTATGGATTGATATACCCTTTCGAATACCTGAATACAAGACGGGGATGTGCCAGGTCTCCCATCTGAGTGAATGATGTTAATCACTGTCTGGCTGATACGAGACAAAGGTTCGCCAGGCCTCCATTCTGGTGATTTGTAGTGTATAGTGCAGTGGTATGAATCACTTGGAGTGTGCATGTTCTGGTGGTTGATTCTGCTGACTCGTGAGAGGAACATGCATGCGAGGACCTTCAGTCTGGATCCATCAGGTGGCTGCAGCACAGTCCAGCTTCAAAGTTGTATCAAGATTCGCAATCAGCAGTCACGGGCGGCTATTATCTGTGGGGTCAGGTCCCCCCTCATGTCCCCTGACAGACTCTGCATGTCAAGCGAACAGCAGGTTTTCTGTTGGGGCACCTTTTCCTTGGCAATGGGGTATAGTGTGGATTGTGTGGAGTATCATAATGATTATAGAAAGAGTTCACTTGGCGGTGAACTTTCTGTGTGTGTTAGGTATGCAGTCAGCACTATGTTCTGTTACGCACCTTATTAGGCCACAGCTGTATTTTTTACCTCCATGAAATGTAATGGAATGGAGGTTATATTTTACCCTGTGTTTGTGTGTCTGTCTGTGTGTGTGTGTGTGTAAACAAGATAACTCAAGAACGGTTGGATGGATTGGTTTCATACTTGGTGTGTTGACTTCCGGTTTTGCTATTTTGGTGTTCTGAACATGCTATGGTCACGATTTTTGAGTATTAGATAGCTCTAATGTGCTCAGGAGAAGTGACATAAGTTTGGGCCCCCTAGCGTCTAGTTTTGGGATAGCAGGGGCATTTTTGTCAGAAACTTCTGAAGAGGATAACTCAAGAAGGGAACAACGGATTTTCATGATTTTTGGTATGTAGGCACCTCAGACAATGAAATACTAATTATGCAAAATAGGAGCAAATTTGCATAATTAATGACAACATTCAATCATAGCAGTTTTTTCTATGTATCTCTTGTCTTGGGCGTGATATGGTCTTGAAATTTAGGTGGTGGAGAGCTTTCAGTGTCATGACAAAGTTGGGCAAGTTTCAGCCCCCTAACATTTAATTTGGGAACTGCAGGGGCGTTTTTGTCAAGACATTCCGAAGAGGATAACTGCAGAAAGGATTGACGGATTGGCATCATATTAGGCATGCGGGTACCTTAGGCAAAGATGTTCATATTGATGTACATGTTATGCAAGTGAGGGCTTAATTTGCATAAGTAATGAGGAAATTGTATAATTCCATTGTTTGCAATAACTGGACTTCAATAAATGTAACACATGTTAATTATGATAGGTGGAATATAAGCAGATACCAAATATGGTAATGAGGAACTTATTTGCATAATTTATGTAAAAATTGCAAAACCGCTTTATGATTAATAATGGGAATTTTATAATTGACATGTGTACGTTTGTCAATGATGAACAACACCATGCATAAATTATGTTAATGTCTTAGTCAATTGCATTAAATTTACGAAAGCTCTAAATTTTCATGGAGGTATGAGGTCGCCGAACTCTAGTTTAAGGATGCATTCTATTTTTTTTTTCATTCTGATAGAATAAATGCAAAGTCCAGTCATCAGTGCAATGTAATGTTATATTTGATTTAAAGGAGTAAACACTTAAAACATTGATATCATTAGATCCACTTATTGCACTAGTCCTATGCAGAAAAAACCCTCAGATCTCCAACAGACTCATACTTTGCTTGCCAGCCCTGCCAATCCCACTATTGTGGGTGTTGCCAATCACCAACTGTCAGCCAATCAGAAACTGGGCCTTTGTGTTGTCAAAAGGGAACGTGTGTGCTGAATTGGGCATGCTCATTAATATTCATGACAGACACAATCTTTAACATACCACGTAATATTTTGTCAAGGCTCAAAAGTCCTCTCTGCATCCGAACTTGTATATCTGATACCAAAGTTGAGATCCGTACAATCTGTGAAAGCACTTGAAACCATCATCCTCGAGTTGAAAAGAGAAATAATTTTGTCAACTGTGTGAGTGAGTGCATGCATTGGACATTTTAAATCTAGGCACCGCCTTTAGATATCGTTTACCTAGATGTCTAACCTTCATAAATGACTCTACCAGGCTGTACTCTTTGGTGTCTACATAGTTTTACACAGTGTACACTATTGAAATTGTCCTGGTAGTGTATTTATTCAACTTAATCAGCCAGGGAAAGGCTGGACAACCACCACTACGGGAATGCCTTTTCCTACGCAGTGCGGCAAAATATCTTTTAATCATTTCAACATTTCTTAAACATGCGACACTTCATTGCGAAAACATTTTTTTTCTACTTTTCAGAGGTCTTAATTCGGTCTTTAACTTTCTGTAGATCAGGGGATTAAATCATTCATGTTTGGAAAAATGACCCATACTCCTTGTAGTTGTGGTAGTAATACATTTAACAGTAGTTCACCTTTATCCACATGATAACCTATATCTGTTGTTTTTTAAGATGAGGTATTTGGGGATAAGTTGATCAAGTTGATGGACGTTGCTTTTTGTTTTCAAATTACAATATTTTCAAAGCATTTCAGTCTGAAATATCTGTCGAATTGATATCCCTAAATACTCTCATTTTTTCAACAACGGATAAAGATTACCCCGCAGATAAAAGTAAATAGCGTTAGTGTTATTTCTCAAGTATTGAATGATTTTCTTTGTTCGTGACATATGTGTTTTCTGCACAGGCAATCCCGTAACCGCAGCGAGAAAAAGCGCAGAGATCAGTTCAACATTCTCATCAACGAACTGTGCAGTATGGTGTCTAGCAACAACCGCAAAATGGACAAGTCTTCTGTGCTGCAGTCCACAATTGCATTTCTTAAAAGAAATAAAGGTAGGATTGTATGCAGTAGTTATCAAGTACCAGTGCCAGGGCTCGAAATACCACATGCATATGCAAGTTCACGCATTTAAAATTGGTGTGGTGCAAGTACTCTCAGAACAAACATGTACCAGTGCAAGTTGATCCCAAAATGTATTTCAAGCCCGGAGTGCCATATGCATGCTATCAGTTATATTGTTTGTGGGTCAATGAGGTCTCCGCACCTTCCATATCTGGGTAAAATCTGGTGAAGCCTGAGTCGCCCACTGTCCAAGTGGGTAGAGTGTTTGCCTTTCATTTGGTAGGTCGTGAGGTCCACCCCCGGCCGAGTCATACCAAAGACTTTTAAAATCATGCTGCTTTCTCTGCTTAGCACTCAGCATTCGGGAAAGAGTATAGAAGTTGAACACACTAGCCTCCCGCTGTAGTGTCATTGCACAAAGTTGTGTGGCCCAGGGCTACTGAAATGGAGATGGGCACTGTCCTATGCGCCATCATCAGTAGCTTGATCTGGGCAAAACAAGAAAAGAGTCGCATTGATCGTCCTGGGTGGGACTTTTAAAAAGCTGACAGCCCATGTATGAGGGAGCTTAAGGTATTAGCCCTAATATAACACCTCTGCACCTAAAGGAACTCAGCACACTAATCAAGAATAGTATCAGTGACTTATTTGCCTTAACTTTTACAGGGTAAGTTAAGTGGCCATGTTTTGTCTTTGTGTATAGTTGTACCATGTTACAGAGATGGTGTATTGGCAGTAATCCCAAATCTGCTTTTCACAGAGATCACAGCGCAGAGTGAAGCCAACGAGATCAAGGAGAACTGGAAGCCTCCTTTCCTCACCAATGAGGAGTTTTCTCAGCTTATGCTGGATGTGAGTACCACTCAGTGATACACTGGACAATGTAGATACTCATACTGGATCATTCATTCTGCATTGTATCACCACTTAGGCAGGGAGGGTCTAAGTAGATGACATGATAGTAAGGATGATAACAGAAACAGGACCTACATGTATTAGGAAGTACAGAGGGGGACCACATTTATGTGGCTTTGAAAACAATGCCCTATATATAGAGAGAAACAGGGGAAACTGAGGGGAAAATATTCTAGGTTATGTGCATGTCACAGTGTTTGAGATTGATTGCACAGCTTATTTTGTTCAGCCATGTTGGGCATATGGGAAGACATTGTTTGGCGGAATCCACCATGTAATTACTGTTGTAAATTCTCGCATTACCTCGGAGTATTAGTCTAAGAGACACATCACAGAACTGCACAGCACAAGTATGACTCAGAAGACAATCAAACACATTTTTAAAAAAAAGTGTGCAAAGACTATTTTTTGTTGATAAAATTTGTTCAGCACTCTTTCAAATACCTTGGACAAAGTGACGCCACCAATGTACCACAGCTTCAGTGATGAGATAGGCCCTTTGACACTTCCATGTGGTAGGTCCTTATCTTATGGTAGCCTTAAATGCAATGTTTTTTTTTTCTTCAGGCAACAAATGGCTTTATGCTGGCCATCAACAAGCAGGGCAAGATCCTTTATGTCTCGGAAAATGTCACCTCCTTGCTTGGGCACTTACCGGTGAGTAGGTCTTATTACAGGCACTTCAGATATGTTCTTTATCAACAGAAAAAGGCAGTTAGAGATGGCAAACTTCTTCCCTTTATGCCGTCAGAAAGACATTCAGACAAATAGACCCAGACACACCACGGACTTAGGTTGAGGTGAATCTGGTGCTTTTGTGTTGATACAACCTCATTCACATTCAAAAACTCTAAGCGATTCATTATCAAATCACCTCAGAATGTGTCTAGATGCTCTAATTGTTAGAATGTGAATGCTCCAAACTATCTATATTTTCTCCATAACGATCATTTCTTTGCAAAACACTTAAGTACAATATAGACAATACAATGTTGGGAAACGGAAGGACAGTCCTGCCGGTAGTGTAGCTGAAGTATAGTCATGTCATGCCTGGGCCGCAATAACGTTAGATACATGTACTGGTGTTCTGGACTGGGTGATAATTTTCTGTATCACAGAGGCTTCTTACTCAGGCTTCCATCGATTAAATAGAATGCACTCCACCACAAGCAAAATGAGTGTTTCCCAACTTGGGTATGACATAAACAGAATACAACATGGTGTATTCCGTATCATCCTCATGGTCCCAGCCCTCGCGTGGGTTGGATTGCCCTCCAACCGTTGGCAGTCAGGTGATCTGACCCGCTGTTGGGCTGGTACCTCGGGTGATACACTGTGTTGTATTCTATATGTACATGTAAGAAATGTTTATACTTTGCTACATAGATTTTGTTCTATTACCCTTTTGTAGTAAAGAGATCCCCCTTAACAAGGGTTTCAGCCTCAGGTGGCTTGTATGATTGTTATCTGACTAATGTGGCTTGTAACCCTTACAGAATGACCTTGTCGGCAACACGCTGGGTGACATGGTTCATGAGAAGGAAAAGGTGCAGACTTGTAACCTGCTGACACACCACACTCTGCACCTGGACCAGACGGAATCAGACTATGGACATGGTAATGTTTCTGTGCTAGCTGTACCTAGTTTAGATGGTGTGCGGAATATTGTTGATGCTGTCCCAAGTTGTGCAGAGTGTTGTGTTAGTTGTAACCTGCTGACACACCACACTCTGCACCTGGACCAGACAGAATCAGACTATGGACATGGTAATGTTTGGATGCTAGCTGTACCTAATTTAATTGGTGTGCAGAAATATTGTCTGGATGCTGTCTCTAGATTGTGTGCTGAATATTGTTTGGATGCTGTCCCAAGTTTCTGTGTCAATTTGAATACTTGTCCAGATGTCAACATAATGCGCATATAGCCTGTTATCCAAACCTCTTTTGTCCGAGTCAGAGTAATATGGTCATAGCATACAATCCTTCATACAACTTCATAATAAACCTATATATGGAAATGGGATATTAAATTTGTTTATGATAATATAACCTTACGCTCTGCTGACATGCTGTCCGTTGGTGTTTGTCTGAAAGAATAATTTAGAAGAAATCGTGACAGTGCAATTTTGCAATAACAATCACGGCTATGCAATACCAGACTTGTGTTCTTTTCAACTGCTTGTGTAAAGATAACATTCTAAATTTGTTCAGCCCCGATGACAGTCTACAGTTATAATTGTGAGAAATGCAAACCTTTTGGTAGAATGTAAATGGAACATTCATACAGGACGAATAAATGAATGATTTATTAGTTCATTATGATGAAGTACAAAAATTATTTTACAGTCATAGGTTTAATTGCATACTTTACAGAAGGATACTAAACAAACTGATGGCTTCTGAGGCAGTTTGCAGCTTAAGATTTATGCTACCTAAACCTCTAAAAGATATTTGTATTCTAAAGTTCAAGTCAATGCACTGCACAATCTTAAAACAGATTTAGAATAGATGAGCTAGTGTATAGTACATTACTGTACAATACAGGTTTGTGGCTAACAAGAGCTACCATGTTCAATGTTTGGTTAACTATCCATCCAGAAGATTGACCATTGGCATTTGTGGAATTAAACTGTCCCTATTTTGGTTTACCCTTGACATAGTAAATGTCATGTAGCCAGAAGTCTTCTTGCACAGTTGTAACTTGCCTGTCCAGCCTGAGATCTGATGTTGTCTCCTCTTGCTGCAGACAAGCACCTGTCCTTCAGCTGCCACTTCGTGCGAGGGAAGATCGACCCTACGGAGGAGCCGGCATATGAGTGCATCAAGCTGTCAGGCAGCTACAGGAGGTCCCTGTCTGGTAAGTCTCAACACAACGGTTCAGTACAATGACATCCTGTACCTGAAAGATTCAAGATGGGGGAGGAGAAGCAAAAAGAAATTAATATCATGTACCTCTCAAGAATGTGTCATTTACAAACTGTACAAACTGATAGAGTAGCAAGGACTTTGTTGGCAATGTTAACAATGCTGTTCTCTTAGAGTAAGTTAGACTAAGAAAAACTTTGTTTTGAAACTTTGTCTCAATCTTCAAGCAGATCCTACAGTAGCATAAGGTACATGTAGTATCAAAAGCTGCCAGAGGAGTGAAGCTGGCCTAGGAGTGTGTTTGGCTACCAGAGTAACTGTTGACTTCCTTTGGCCAGCTGTACTCCTTAGCCAGCTTTGATATTATCTTATGCCACTGGTAAATCTGCCTGGAGACTAATTTTCTGTTATTACATGTATATGGAGTTGCAGAGCTCTTGTTAGCTTTATATCTAATGATATTAAGATGTGGCTGAAATCTTCTTCCTCTTGTTTCAGGTAAAATCTCCTCCACATGTAAAGTTGAGAAGGACAACCAGAAGACGAAAGGCGGCGTGGGTGGGTCAGGGGGAGACGAGGTGGTGCTGGTCATGACAGCCAAGCTGCTGGCCCCGCTGTTCCTGAAGGAGATGTCTGTGGTGGACGAGACCAAGAGAGAGTTCACGTCCAGGCACAGTCTGGAGTGGAAGTTTCTGTTCCTGGACCACAGGTTAGACAGATGTTGGCACATATGTATATACACAAAAATCTCATCACTCTAATCAGTTAGCTATTACTAGGCACATCCCAGGCACATATGTAGATACAGATGTAGGCACATGTCTATAGGACCACAGGAAGAGTAGCTACAATGTACTTGATACAATGTACTTGACGTGTATATTGTCAAGCTAATTGTGGATCTGAATAAAGTTAAAGGTACAGATGTTGACACATGTTGATGTATAGACATGTCTGGTCACAGATGTACATGTATGGTGCATTACATGACTGTGATTTGTGCAAGATGTAGCCATAGAAAGTCATCAGCCAGGGTTATAAGACTTGCTAAGACGTGAGACAAGATAACATTAGTGCATGGTTCCACAGAGTTAACTACTTATAGATGAATATGTGTGTATTGCTGATTCCTTAGGTCTAAGTGTACTCAGTGATCAATGCTGTACTTTCCTACTGTATTTTTAGAGCACCCCCAATCATTGGCTACCTTCCATTTGAAGTGCTGGGGACATCTGGCTATGACTACTACCACGTGGATGACTTGGACAGAATATCTATTTGCCACGAGCAGTGTAAGCATCTCATCAGTAACTGTTGTAAATGTACATTTTATATGTGACTGTATATGTCTATGTGTGTCTAAGTGTTTGCATAGGTACATGTGTGTGTTTATGCTTGCACATGACACTGTATATACATGTATATGTGTCATTGTGTATGTGTGTGTCTGAGTGAGTGTGTATGTGTAAGTCAGTGTGTATTTGTGTGTGCATGCAAGTGTGTGTGTATTGTGTGTGTGTTTGTGTGTGTGCATGCATGTCTGCCTGCATAGGCCATGCCTTGGTATTAGTGCACATGTGTGTGCGTCACTTTGTGTAAGTGTGTGTGTGTTTGTGTGAGTGTATGTGTGACTGTATGTGTCTGAGAGTCAGTGTGTATTTGTGTGTGTTATGGTAATGCATGCATGCCTGCATGCAGGTGTGTGTGCATACATGTATGTTTGTGTGCTTTTGTGCATACATTTTTTGTATGTGTATGATATCAGACTTATCAAAACTGTATCACCACTAAAACTGCCTCCGTCCTACACTCCAGTAATGCAGTGTGGAGAAGGGACATCCTGCTGTTATCGTTTCCTGACCAAGGGGCAGCAGTGGATCTGGCTACAGACTAGATACTACATCACCTACAACCAGTGGAACTCCAAACCTGAGTTTATCGTCTGCACCCACACTGTTGTCAGGTAAACAAATTTGGGTAATGTTGGTATATCAGTAAGAAATTAGAATTGAGAAAACCAGAAAGATTAATACCTTCCAATAGTGTATGAATAACCCATTAGATGTATAATTACAGTTTAGCAGCATTCTCAACTCTGTTAGTTTTGTATAGAATATTGTATAACACATAGAAAACAAAAACTTTGGCGTGAAAGTTGTATATCTAGTACATGCAGGTTGGTACTGCAATTGTATCTTACAGTTAACATTATCTACCTTAAAGCTATTATCTAAGTCCAAGATTTTTATCCAGTCATATTGAAGACTGACTGACAGTAGTAGTAGTATTGAAAGACATGGAGGAGCCTTAGGGCTATAAACAACCTGCTGAGCTGAAGAATATTAAAAAATTTGGATATAGGAGTTTTTTTTTAGATGTCTGATAGGCATCAAAATGTCAGCTAAAGTGAGATTAACTGGTTGTGTAAAAGAAAACTTCTATATCCTATGATCTACCAACCTGATGCTCAGTACATTTGTATTAAGAAATTTGCCCCCATTTTCCCTGCAGCTACTCAGAGGTGTGCAACAAACTGCGTCAGGAGTTGGGTCTGTCTGACTCAGGAGACAATGTGGACATGTCGGTGAGCTTCGGCACCCTGAAGAGGTCCCTCTCCAACTCTTCATTAGCTGTGTCGGAGAAGTCCAGGAAGTCACAGAGATCCTCTGCTCCTGACCGGTCCCCACATGGTAGGGCTCAGTCTCTTCCAGGAAACTGTGATAATGCCTTCAAGTTTGCAGCTTATTGAATTTCGGGGAGGGAGGAAATGGAATGTTTGTGATGGTTCAATAGTCACATACATATACTGCACAGTCTTGTGATGGAAACACCAGTTTTAAGGTTGCAGTGTTAAAAACACCAGTGTCACGATTCCATTATACACTTTGAACATAATTTGCAGCACTCAAACTCTTCTGTACCTGTACTGTACCAGGACCATGATCAATGCTCATCACCCCTAGCTGTGTAGTTTTCATAGTGTGGCGGCCTTGAAAAGGCATATTCTAACAAGAAACACCAGTTCCGCCATACCTTTCACTATATTTGGAAAATCTTAGTAAGTAAATAAATAAATAAAAACCATCACCTTCATGTTTGTATAAGTGTAACATTGCACCCACTGTTTCTGTTGCCAAGCCAAGTACAGGTGTGAAGCTTTGCTGTCTGTTTCCATGCAGGGTCTGCAGAGATGCATTCTGTTCAGGTGGGTGAAACCACTCCTGGCAGCGTGCAGGGGGAGGACTTCCCTGACATCACCAAACAGTACAAGACTCTGAACGACCTGCTGACCACCAAGACTAGGCCGGTATCCAGCCATTCTATCAGCACCTCAGTACAGCAGGTAATTAGCTTATTCCAAACTGTAATGGGGTATTGCCTATTACCTTATCATGCATAGTCCGTGTACATAACCCAAATTTTAAGTTGTTTCCATGTTTTTCTTGTTCAAATATTCTTTTTAAATTGTTCACCCCTCACTTGCTTGAAGAAGTATCTTCTGTGTAGGTTCAAGAAAGGGGGAAAAAATGCATTTTTGGTAGTTAGATGGAGGAGTAGCTGGTGTTATGCTAAAGGCTGTTGTACTGACTATACAGATACAAAACCTGCTATGTTAGACGAAAGGGCTGTTATACTGGCTATTCAGAAACACATGAAGAAGCCGGTGTGTTAAGATGTGAGGTTGTACCATATATGCAGATAAAGCATAGTCTTGCAGGTTTGGTGTTAGCCTTTTGGGGTCTACTATGAGTGTTAGTGTAGATATGCCACCTTATTCCTTATGCTCTTCCGTCACCAGCCCAGCAATCCTTCCCAGCGGCCCCAGCCCAGCAGTTCTCACCACTCCGCCCCTCAGACGGTCCCGTCCGCCGCCCAGTCCAGCCTCGCCAAGTTCAGCCAGTACCGAGTGGCCGATGAGATCAGCAGCACAGGCACACTGACCGAGAACGACGCCATGACAACCATGTCGGAGAGTGTCTACCATTCCCCTCCGAGTGAGATGGTGAGTCACTACGGACGTGTTTCATTCCATTTTTATCTGTTTAACCAGTATATTCACGCTCAGGTATCTTGACCTGTTTTTCAGGTCCACCTGGGTACATACACAGATTTTTATATTACATAGGAACACATGGATATAACAATTTTAAACCCTGCACCAGTCCTGATGATGTCACATGACATTGTACAGTCCATTTCTGAAAGCTGATAAAGTAGTTTTATGGCAAGTTCATTCCATAACACTGGTCCCAGATATGTCTTAAATGACTTCACATAGATGTGCATCTTGTTCATGTATGACTCCCAGCAGTATGTTTGACATCAGTCAGTTGTGTAATTTGTGTTTTTTTTTTCTTCTACAGCCCATGGGAGCTCTCATCAGACCACCTCAGCTCAGGCTGCAGGAACAACTGCTGCAGAGACACCAGGTATGTCTGCACTTCTGCAGTACTCAGTCACTCCTGCACTTCAGTCAAACCTGTACAAGTGACTAACTTAAACTTTAAATGAAACTTTATTTTTCAATCAGCTTTGCAGTCCCCATAGGAGCTGAATCGCATTAATTTTTACAACACTCGTCATAACACTCCTACATCGTAGCCTACAGGTTGACAACCCCTACATCAGGGCCACCTGGCCAATGTGACCACTTTTTGGGAGCCCCTAGATAACATTCCCATTGACAGTCAAGCATTACAAGTCCAGTCTTTAGAGGCCACCTGTCTAGACATAGACCGGATCTTGTCAGTCCTACCAAGGACATTGAATATATAATGTCCTTGGTCCTCCAAAGCTAATACATGTAGTCTTCTTGAGCTGTTTTGACTGTACTCACTTCTACATTACTTACTTCTGCTTGTGCTCCCAAAAAATTGTACTACAAAAGTTTAATTACTGGAAGGAAGTGAGTTCTCAAATTTGCATACCACAGAAATTTGGCTTGAGTTTTTATTCCCCCCAGCTTCAATGGTAAGCAATCCTGCAACTAATTGCCTTATGCAATTTTACATGAATCCATGGGTGGGGTTTGATCCCAAGGTTGGCCCCAATTGGGTGTGTTGTAGAGGTTTCATTTATCATTTTGGCTGGTCAGGAAGGGTAGGATAGTGTTGAAAATTGTAAGAAATTGCTAGCCAGGGCAAATATTCTACAATGGTTGTATTTTGTTGTGTATACATGTAGCTTGGTATATAGTAATGTATGTGTCTAGGTGAATAAGGGAGTGTTAGCAATGGTTAGAAAATACAATACAAACATTCATGGTGCATACATGTTGTTACATAATAGAAAAATAGACGAACGAAAGGACAAATAGACGAACAAAAATGTTCGGATGTTGATTGTTGTTGTTGTTATTCAGGCTCTTCAGGACACGATCCGTCGGCAGCAGGAGGAGCTCCAGCTGCTGCGGCAGCAGATCCTGATGCAGTGTCCCATGGTGACGGATCCCGGAGTGCTGACCGCCATGTCGGTACAACAGAACAGCCTGCCGTACCCCCCCTCCTCGTCCCTCCCCACCCCCGCCATGCCCTACCCCCCCTCCCAGGCCGCCCCCATGACCAACTCCATGCAGCAGGTCCCTCAGGCCTCCCTGCTGACCTCCCAGTCCAACATGGCGAACATGCCCGGGGGGGTGTTCGTACAGGGGCAGATGTCGTCCATCCTGCAGGCCCCGCCCCAGGGGGGTCAGTACGGGGCGGGGCAGGTCCACGCCATGGGCATCATACAGGGACAGTTTGTGGCTTCCCAAGGCGTGCAGCCTGGGCCGTCCTCCTCCAGTCTGGCCTCCCAAATGGACAATGTCAGTAGATTTGATTTTGGACAGAATAAGACTTCAGTTGTTACAAATCCGACGAGTAAAGGTTCTCTGATGACCACGGCCCAGCTCCTGTCACCACAGGTCCACATGATGCCGCCCCCTCAGTCCCCCACGGGCGTGCCTGCCCCCGGCCCCGCCGCGCAGACCAGCAAGAGCAGCCGGCCGCTCACTGTGGCACAGAGACTGCAGATGCAGCAGCAGCAAAGGCTGCAGCAGGCAAACCTGCAGTCACAGGTACAACAACAGCCACAACAACAACAACAACAACAAGCACAGCTGGCCGCTGCAAACTTCCCATACTACATCCATCAAATGTACCAGAGGCAGGACTCGGACACACACAGCCAGCACTCCCAGTGACGAAACCTACAGCCGCAGCCCACAGCCAGTCGTGCAATTCTGTAGACTGCTCCTTCACCAGAGAAAAGATGACAGGGACCAAACTGGAAAAGGGCAGTTGTGAGGAGACCCACAGTTACACATCAGTATGGTACAGCCATGTAGCTCTTGTATGTGGGTTGCTGTATAGTCATGCACCAAAAAGTACTTACTCAAGCAACTGGATATGGTTTTGGAATGTCAAAACCATATCCAGTTGCTTGAGTAAGTACTTTTTGGTGTATCTTATTACCTGGATGTCTAACCTACATCGATGTATAGTCATGTATTTTAAGGATCAAAATATTCCACTGAATCAGTGGCACAGGTCGGAAAGGATCTCTGAGTTTATATTTTTAGAATAAAACCAGAGCTCAGGGTAATGAACTACGCCTGTTGGTCGACAAAAACATACATATAATATATATAATATATCCAGATATAAGACATGCTGCATTCACATTGTTTTGGCAAAATGTGGTAGCAAATGAAGGAAGTGAAACTTTTCACCCTGCCTACCAGGCTGTAATGTGCACAATAGTTAAGTAGTTTATCTTTGAAATTGAATGGTGGTGTTTTATTGAGAAAGTATTGTATGGTAAAGTCACTAACGAATTAAATTCAAAGATTATATGTTACTTTTGTACGAAGAAATTGCTAGAAAAGATCAACACTATCTTTAATCAAGAGAATATTCTTGTAATGATATATTTGTATGTGCAATCTGTGGTTTTGTGCTGAAACTTTACAGTACAGTGTGTAATGTTGTTCTTGTATCCTGATCGGGTCAGTGAAAGCAATGGCGGCTAACAGGTCATGAGGAATATTTGAGGTCTTAGTGTTGTTTTGTTGTCTACGAAATTTTTGAGAACATAGACAAATATACGTATCATAGTTTGGGAGTATTTCCTGCATACAGCCATAACTCAACTTCCACAGTATACACAACTGTGAACAATACCTTTAGCCTGGGTACCATCCTCCATAGTTGCTGGTAACTCAACCTTTTCACTTCTGTGGTTACAAGCAAGCAAAATGGAAGAGCCAGCAGAAACTACATAGGACGGTAACCAGTCTGGGATAACATCCTGTCAAATGTGGAAATCTGTTGTGATGAGTATTATATTTGAGGGATGAATAACTTCAGAATGATATAAATTTACCACATCTATTTCACAGTGCTTTTTAGATGTTTTTATACGAGTGTAAAACTGTTTGAGGCATCTTGCTGTGAGTGGACAAGATCCTGTCATCATTCATACACAGGGTAGGATACATCTTAGGAAGGTCCCAACAGCTGAGGGTGACAACACCATTTTATATAACGGATACAAAAAAGGCGAAACTTTGACATACATGTTTTGTAATCACACTCAAAGATCTTAGAAGGAAAAAGGGTAATTGCCTTGGCTATTTAAAATATAAAGAGTAGTATTTATGTGAACAATGGGTAAACATGGTTTGGGTTTCTAACCTCGGCCCTGGAGTACCTTAAGCATCCTCTGTTAGTGATAGTTTTGACTGTGGAAGTTCTTATGGTTGGGTGGACAGGTCTGTAAGTGTGGTTAGAGATGCCATCAAGGCTACAAGTAAAGATAAGTGACCTCAAGAGACAATCAGTACTATCAAAGACAGTGTAATATCATTTATCGTAATATGATTAAACCAGTGGCATGTGTAGTAGTTGTAGGGTGATCAGCAATTTAGGTTTTAAAATGACAGAAAAAACTCCTATAATCATGATGTCCTTCAAAGAATCATTGGTTTTGCCAGGAGCATTTAAAGTAGCTGCTTTAATGCAAAACTTTTGTGTACATCTATATTATCAACAAGCAAATCAAAGTATGTAACATGTCTAAGTTTAATCATTTTTTTAGTTTTAGGAAAGTACAAATGTACATGTAATTGAAATAAACAAAACATTCCTCAGTTGTACCACACTTCACTCTTATAGTGTATTCCAAAACCTGTATATACACAAATTATGTATACTATGAATAGGATACGGTAATCAAGAGATGAGTACCCCTGCAGGAATTGTGAAAAGGAATCACTTTGTACATGCAATGCTTGATCTGACCAAGAAAAAAAAGACATGTCAATATTGATATTTTAAAGTCTTTGTTACCAGGAGGCTGACTATGTAGGATGATTGTTCAGATGAGACAATTTCTGTTATTGAAGGTTGGAGACTGAAAGTACAGCATGTGGTGCCAAATGGAATGTTTCTTATACTTTCAACCCTTGTATTTGTATTGATGATTTAAACATCTGGCATTAGCAGCCTTTAATTGTTTCCTTTATGTCTGTAAAAAGTGTTAGGAAGAAAAGATGAAATTTGATGTAAAAGTCGAAGTAATTGGTCTTGTCATAAGGTGTGTACATGTGGTGCTACATTTTACATTACCTTTTATATGTAATTGGATCAGACGTTTCCATGTACTGTTATTTGTAGATTGTGCAATTTAAGGTCCTGGAGTACATGCCAGAAAGTCAGCTGTACTGGCAAGACATTTGTGGTATCTAAACTTTGGTCCCATCCTAGTTTGATTTTTGACAGAATTGTGATCATTGCAAAGTAGGTTTGCCATAATTATAAAAAGGTGAGTGAAGATCATCGGTGACAAATATAATGGGTAGTTCCTAAGTTGTCATGGCTGTAGATAAAACTGATTTTACATAATACATGTAAGAAGACTTCTGAAAGCGGGTACCTTCAAGGGAAATGATTCTAGGAGCAAAGGGTTGACGTCTATGTGTTTGATTCGTATCATTTGGAGGATTCGATAATTTTTGTCAAACATACTAGTACTGTATAGTGGAGACCAGTATTTCCTGAATTGATATTTAAAGTCCAGTAAAATGTCTTGCTCAAACAGCCAATTTGTGTGCCAGCTATAGTTTGGCTTCACTTTTAACAATGACAGGAAATACAGTGACAACTGTCCATGTCCAGAAGATTTGAAATTTTCATCCAGGTTTTGAAGAATACCTTTGTACAAAAGAAATGATACTATTTGATTGTATGCTTTTCATGGGTGTCTGTACATGTTTGGAAAGGCTGTGTTGTTTTTTTTAGATCACATGTCATGTGCCTTAGATGGTATTACTGGGAAAAATAAAGATTATTTTCCCACATAAAACTGACTTTTTGTTTGTGTCCATCATTATACATGTATAGATATGAATAAAGCCAAGCAGTCTTGGTTGAGTGTTTGACTGAATGGAGTGAAAGAAAAGTCTCCAAGCAGAGGATTTGGTCGGGATGCTACACGTGTAGTAGTGGCTGCAATTTTTTTTTTTCTGACATGCACTGAACAGTAGTTTGGTATCCAAACCAAGTCTAGCTCCTGAGTCTCTTCTGACCTGTCCAGACAGTAAAGACTCTGGAGCTACAATATGTTTGGATATCAGGCTACAGGACAGTGAAATACAATGTAATGTACAATGTAGTCTGGCCAGTGTTCCGAACCACTTGTCTTGTCAAACATGTTCATATGTCCTACAAGAAATTGTAGTTATGGTAACTATTTTTACACATATACACTCTTGGCATGGATTTCTTTTAAAAACAGAAACAGGGTCTCAGTGTTGGCCAAAGCTAATACTCTGATGATACTCAACTATTGGTTTGAAGTTAAGTGTGATATTATAACACCACCATGTCCTGATGAGATACAGTACTCTCCATGCAGAGGTTAGAAGGGAAAATTGTTACAGTCACCTTTTTCTTGTAAGCTGTTTTTTTCTGTCAGCAAACCCCACCAACTGCTGACAGAAAAAAAGGCATATATGATCACAACTTTCCTCATCAACTTCTGCTTGGAGAGGAGAAATTGGGCTAAAAGGTGGGAAGATGGAATAAGAACAGACACAGCAACATTGACAATCACCAGAGTTTATCCATATCTTTGCAGAGACAATATAAATTTCACTAAGTTACACAGAAATCAACAACAGTGCAACACACAGAGTGGTCATAGGTTGCATGGGCAACTTGGCCAAAATAATGCTGATTCAGGTAATAATTACCATCTTTGCCATATACATATGCATGTAAAAAAATAAACGCTATCAAGATACCTCTCTACTTACATGTAAACACATGAACATGTAAAAACAACTATAAAACCTATGAATACTGAGAAGACAAATCTACTAGCACAAGTATTGGAATGTTGTAGTAAGAAAGCACTCTCTACACTTTAAAAACCAGACCAGTGGTACATACTAATAAAAAATAGACATATCATTAAGTAGAAAATAGTACACTAGGAAAATAGATACTATATAAAAGTCCTCTACTAAAGAAAATATGATTTTCCCGTGACAACATGAATCAACTCTAAACAGCATGTATATGTATATAAAATACAATTTATGAGTACTGGGGCTTGAAATATTTTACAGCACATATAAACACGAGCACGTGGCATGCACTAGACATGTAACAACTTCTAGAAAAGTTGATTTTATAGAGTATGGATCTAACCAGAAATTGGCATAAGACCATCTAATTCTTTGGTGGTAACAAATACTATGGTACTGCACTTTCACCATAGCACAAGAATTTGAAGAAACAACAATGTACATTCAATGTAAATGCATGGATTCATTCATGCACTAACCTGCATATGGAGGTGATATTGGCAAGTTTTGCTTTTGTTGAATAGGAAGTGACAATTCTAAAATCAGGATCCAATTTGATCCAGAAATACAAAATCACAGTTAACAAAATACTATTCTCTGTAAGAATTGTACCAAAAAAATTGGTACTTGCAGGAATTATTTACTTGCTGTTGGGATCTTGACAATACAACACATACAAACGTACACATAATAAGGACATAGACACAAGGGATACTGCTAAATCCACTGTCCTATGTGCCATGAAACTGTAACATTGCCTCGAACATAGCGCTGTCATAGCCCTGTTGTACATAGACACACTCTTCATGTTCATCTGAACTTCCCATCTCCTCCATGTTAGTCTCCATGGAAACCCCGTTAACATGTCCTCCAACCATCAGCCTTGAGGAATCTGGAGGGAAACAAAATGTAGGACAGTTGTACTAACTTGTGTCGATGAAGGTTAAGCATCCAGGTAATAAGATATGCCAAAAAGGAGTTACTCAAGTAACTGGATCTTCTTCTTCTCGTCCTTTTCATCCTGACGGACGATCAGTTCAGAAGGACTCGTCGATGTGCGACCAGACCGGCTGCACTCACACAACACAAGTTAAGCATGTGAAAGCACTTGATTTTGGAGACAGTCAGACTTTTCATACAGCTATCCGGTGTCAGTGTCACTGATGAAAGACGCTGGATGGCTGTCTGAAACCTCTGACCGTTTCCAAAATCATATCCAGTTGCTTGAGTACCGGGGGTAACTGCTTTTTGGAGTTGTACTAACTGCTTCACAGTACATCATGTGTCTATTACTGCTAGCACAAACCATGCACCAACTGATCTGTGTGAGCTAAAAATTATAAGGTTTTGTGCCATACATCTTATTGTTTTTGTAAAGCACTACACAATTTGTATACTGGAGGCAGATTTTGACTAACGGATAGGTTCTGAAAGGTTAAGGATTAGGATTCTGCTGTTACATGAAGTTATGTCATTTCCCTTGCCCCAGTAGCTTGTATTGTCTTTGTGTAGATGGAGCCATGTGCAACAGAAAAGATGTCCACACTGTCAGAAAACTAAAAATCTGCACTTTCCGAGGTCACCTGTGGGGCCACTTCCTAAGCTTGATACATTTTGCACTACTGTATTTCAATTTCAATTTTCATCTATATCATTCATGCATGAACTATGAGGTAAGTAGAAGCTCTATTTCCAAGGACTTACATGGTATTGCAAGTCCTAGAAGATAAAGACAGAAGGGTAGTTATAATGTCTGTGTGAAGACTTCTCTTTGTGGGACACTGGTTCATGTGCTGGTTGGTTTCCTGAGCTGTGCTGGGCACTGCTGGCGACACACTCTGTGTCTGCTGATTCCATTACACAATCCTCCTCCATTTCCACTTGGTCTGCAAAAAATACCACCAGCTGTCAGCCAATCAGAGAATCAATCTTATGTAATTTAAACAATTAGGAGGGTCTGCATGGGGGTTCTGACAACACTTTACACTGACTTTTGAAGAACAGATTGACCTCCTAATAGATGTATATGCTAAAAATCAAGAAAGCCAATTAGACAAAATTTGGTTGTCCCGCTACAGATTACACAAATAAGACAGCTTGCCTTAAAATTGTGGGTTGCCTACACTTTACAGAAAAGGGGCGTTTTTTTAGTTGATTCTCTGATTTGCTGACAGCTGGTTAGAGGCCACACCCACAAAAGTGGAAACCTCATCCTGGTTTAACAGAGCCTCCTCAATGTACATCGTAAAAACCACATGCGAGGCTCTGCTTAGGAGAATGCAACAACTTTGAAAAAAGAACCTACCATCACTCCTGGTTCGTTTGCTTCCCTCAACCTCACAGTCTGCCTCCAGACCACGTTTTCTGCTCAGCCTGTTGACGTGCAGGCCGTTGGTGTGCTGGAAGCCGTTCTGCTGGGGCTGAGACTGGAGCTGTGTCTGTGCCTGCAGCAGGGCCTGGGAACACTCATGGAACCCCTGATTCCTGGCCAAGTCAGCTGGGCTCATGCCGTTGTTGTTACATAGACTGATAGCATAACAAACAGAGATCACCAGCATGAATTTCTCAACTCAACTTCAGAAGCAGGTCTTACATTTTTGTATGAGCTTGTTGAGTACAAAACCAACAAAAGTTTGTAAAATCTCATCACAAATTGGTTCATTACAATCCAAGAACTAAATAGCTGTCCTCCATGAAGGCCCTTCTTGTTATCTATATGGATTTCAATAGGATAATTGATTACGATGCAGGTCAATTTTAAGGCCAAAGCAAGTTACGTTTTAAGTTGCCAAGGCTGCAGATTCACAAATGATATACTGGTCATTGTAAAGGACAACCTTTATGGAAGTAGCTGTCAAACAGTTGCTAAAGCCCGGCAGAATAGCCAGTATAAGCTAAAACATTTTTTTCCACAGCCTATAGTACAGTTTGTGTCTTAATCTCCAATTGTCCTACCTTGATTTTGCACCATGTGCTAGTAGTAGACCTGCACATTCTGTACTTCCAGTTCTTGCTGCTTTATGGATAGGTGTTTCACCCAGATAGTCCTGAAATGTATCAGATCATGTTTGATGGAGGTGAGCAGATATCACTTTATCAGTGAACAAAATACTTTTCTGAGTCAGGTTGCACAGTGTGCAACCTGGGGCAAAAACTAGGTTGCACAACTGAATTTCAAGTTGCACCACTGATTTCTGAAAAAAGGGTACAATACATACATACAAACATAACCTTTTACTATCATATTACTTATAAGCATGTTTGTTTCGAACTAAAAATCAAGTAACTTAAAAACAATAGTATCTATTATATTTGAAAATTACAAAATTGAGTTCTGAGGGTCAAAATTTTAGTTGCACCCTGTGCAACCTGAGTTTAGAAGTAAGTTGCACCAAACAAAAAGTGGTTGCAATGTGCAAGTGTGCAAGTGGTATTTTGCACGCTGGATATGGAATCTAATCGGTCTATAGTCATGAAGTTTTTATTTTGCCTGGAATGGTTCAAATTTTCGTCTCTATTGAGTAACAAAATTGCACAAAGAGACAGAGGGGCAAAGGATGGAAAGAGCCCTAGCACACATACAAAACTTTCCCCTCAGTAACTCCCTAGACTAGAGGCGGCATGTGAACGACTTGCTCCAATCTTCCTCTGCACGCAAACATAAACTTAACACCTGCCCCACTACAAAAAGTCTCAAGCGCATGTGCAGCAGGGGATCGGTAGCAAGTTCTCTGCGCATCGCCTCTAAGGTCTGGTCACCCAGGGTGGCAAAACTTTAGGTTCATGGATAAAACTACCTGAGCATTGATGTTAGCACCAGCCTGCAGGAGCCAGAGCAGACAGTGGGGATGACCCCCGAAGGCAGCGATGTGTGCTGGTGTCTGACAGAACCTCTGTGTGGTGACATCCTTGTTCACACCGGACATGATCAACTGGCGCAAACACTCCAACTGGAAGTACAACAGATGAGGTACAAAGGTGTGAAAAATGCTGTAAGAGGTAGTTTTGTAAACAGCTAACAGTCAACTTACATATGGGGAACAACAGTGCTCCAGCTAGTGGGTGTGTAAAGGGAAGAGTGAGGGAGTTTAAAAAAGTTAAACCCTTCCCGCGCCTGGTGGCGCATAGGGCGGCGCCCATCTAGCCATTGCACCGGTTAGAGTGAGGGAGGGAACCAGTTTATTGTAAATGGTTCTGAAGGGTTTAGCACTCACATTATAGACACATATCATCTATTATTCAATACTGGTATGTCTTGTTTGATCAAGGAAAAGAAAGTGTCAGGGCTTTGGATAAACAAATATTATGGTTTACAGGGCTTCCAATTCATATGCAAAGTTGTATGATTAAAAGAACAATGATCTATTTCCATAACGTTATCAAACAAAGCACAGTCCAAGAGAGCAAGATTTGCCCCAGTCAGACTCTCAATTTCGGGACAATTTCTGCTCAGATTAACAAATACAGTCGCTATCCATGCTGGATAAATTGCAATAGGAGTTAGCCAAATGACTAATTTGGGAGTTAGCCATTCAATTTTGATGTAGATTGTCAATATCTGTAACAACTTATGTATTATTACCGGGACTACTAGTGATATGTAAGTTAATTTTTTATGTTGTTGTTTTGTGTGTTAATGTGTTTGTGTATTTGGATGACTTAAAGAAAATGCTACTAGTACTTACTAATTGCATTTTATTATGATAGGAGTGAATGAAGCACCCAAGTATCCAAGCCAGCAAGACTCACAATGCTGTAATAGTTGACCGGCCTACTTCTAATATTTTTCAGGCGAATCCAAGAAGTCTGGTAGAGACTTATCTTATCCGAAATCTAGCCATCAAAACAACTCTGACCTGTCTCGTCTGTTGGCAGTTTGCCCTGGGGGCATACACGCTCTGTTTACCTCAAACTGTAACGTTATAGGGCCCCTCCTATGCATAAAATTTATTTACCTGACGTTAGGTAATATTTTCTAATTTGCCGTTCAAATTACACAGAATCGTGCTATTTCAGACTCAACAAATTTACAGTGGTGACCAGTTTGTTACCTTGACCAAAAGTATCGTCTTTCACCACCGGTTTATAGACATCTTGGTAACAAACACTGGGAAAAATAGGTCGGTCAGGGTCAAAAAGGCTATAAATATCGTCTGACTTGCGTAAAATGTCACAATTTCACCACGCCTAGATCTGAAACCCTCGTAAAACTCCTTAAAACCTAATCTTGTGTGATAGCTGGCAGAAATGGGTCGTGACTTCTTTGTTTACCCGAGGAAAACCACGTGCTGTGGAACTGGCATGGCCGCCAGCTTTTCACATCTTCCCGCCATTTTACAACATAACAAAAACAGTCTGGTTCCGTCAGCCGCGCTTGTCTCCTCACTACTCTCACAGAAACGTCACACAATCAAGTCATCAAATTAACGACTTAACCACTACCTTTTAATTAACAAATATTCCCGGTTACCTTGCCGAAGTAAGCAGCCCAGTGAGCGGGAGTCCAGCCGTAAAACTGGTCTTCCTCGTACGGGGAAAAAACACCGGCTTCCAGAAGGGAACTCAGCAAGCACACGTTACCGTCTCGACACGCTCGGTGCATGGGGAAGTGTTCCACCAAAATCTGCTCGCTGGAGTTACCCCAATACGACATTTCTTCCTTCTCCATTTTAGAGTATCTCTAAGCATACAGACGTACACAATTTAAAATACTAGGACGCCGAGACAAAGACCCCGCACCACACACCGTTTTCTTTGTTTCCTTCTCCTAAATATAACGCTTAGCAGAGGCTCTGCATGCGTCAAATTGAATTAAAACAGTTAATTAACCCACTTAACTACACTAAGGAAATCAACATTTACACATCTGCACTGCCAGCGTTATTCAAGTATTGTATATTTGGCCTTGATGTGAAAGCTGCACATCAGATCTACTCATATTTGTGAAAATAGAGTTTTATCAGACATACCACAAAACCCCATACACAGCGTCCTCAGTAAATTTCCTCGCGCCGCGCGGATCATATTGCCACTAAACAGCGCCCCCTGCCGAATTTACGGTTAAGTGCATTAACATCCTATGATCGGTTTCTGTTCACAGGTGGGTCATATTTTGCTAAGTACTAGTACATGTAGCCACTCGTTACAAAGAAGGTTACGTTTTGTACATGTGCAGCAGAATAACTCTTGAAGTTGCGGATGAATCTTTATGCTCCACGGTATGAGTAGAGCAGAGTAGATTCTTAGGCCAGATAGGAATTTTCTAATGTTCTGGAAATGCCACATGTATGATCATGATTTTTCGAAGGCCAGAGGGGGCTTTACTTGACTTTGCGTTGATAGAATCCCCAACATTCAAAATTGCTGCAATAGTTGGCAAAGTACAAACTCAGAACAACAGAAAAATTGCTGAAGACTTTGGCAAATTCATATTTCAAACTGTGTGATATGGGATGGCTTTAAACACAACAGCACGCCACCATGCGCCCATTCTATGATGAAGACTTAGAGGTGCGATTCTTGACTAGTACAAAGGACCTGCTATAGCTATGGATATGTCCATTGTAAAATACCTGAATTGATCAAAGAAAGAACCAAAATACTACAAACACAAGTTTATGTTATTGTTGTGGGTTTTAATATGATAATTGAGCCCATTTATGACCATGTCATTGCATGATAGTACACTTACACTCCAGTCAATCACTTTACACTGGGGTACTGTGCAAATAGCAACAAGAATAAGAGAGACCAGTGCACAATATTTCATATGTATTCAGTGATTTTAGGAATGCAAACAACAATAACGGCAAACCTTTCTATAGGTCTGTGTGATAATTGCATAATATAAATATCTTTACTTGCATTTGGCAAAAAATATAGTGATTGCATAATCCAGTTACAGCAAAAAAGCTTTAGTGGAAGACGGCATTGCCACTATCTTTTTTCAGTCATGTCCACATCTGCTGATGCTAAGCATGAGAAGCCCAGGGCTTCTGTGTCGTTGTCAGTCGTCCTGGTGGTGGAAGGCGTGGCACATCCGGCCACCTGGGCCGCAAGCTCCGAGAACTTAGCGATGTAATCCACGCTGTTCTCGTTCATCATGGCATGGAGAGCAGTGTCCACCTGTATAACAACAAATAAACAACATAGCCCTGCTCGTCAACTTATTGATACAAAGTTCTGTTTTGTTATCAATGACAGTTTTCTGAGTCGAGAGCTACTTTTTCCACAAAACTGTAACTGAGTACATCCATCCTTCTGGGGCACTAAGTGCTTGTCAGGTGTCAGCCAACACATTCCCCCTAGCTGTTCACGGAAAACTTTGCCAGCCAATCACATAACCACTGGATGGTGTTCCTAGAAAACGTAACAGCCAATCACCTTGCTGCTTTTGGTCAAGAGGCCATGTAATTTGCTGATAGCTTCCCAGAAACAAAAGCTAGATTTCATGTTAGTTTTTCCAGGGCCATTGATTGCTTATAGTTGAACACAAGTGGTGAAGGTAAGAGAGGGTAGTCTGCAATCTGAATATGGTGGTGATTCTAACAATTATGACATGTCAACAAATACAAGACTTATGGTGGTACTCACATCCAGTGCATGTTTGGATGCCAGGGAGTCCCTGGATTCCTCACTGAACAGGACAGATCCTCCCCCTAACGACATGTTCTTGGCCTTCTCAGGAGACTGAAGAGTAGCTGAAACATGATTATCATACAAATTACATGCTACAATACATGATACATGATGCGATGATTGATACTAATGAAGACTGGTGGTGAAATTTGTTACCAGTAAGTTTGATTTCATCTTGGTAGGTTTTCAGTCTAAAACAATCATGGGCTCCAGGAGAATATATAAAAGTAAAGTCACTGGTAGTATTTCGCCAAAGTTCAAATTCCCCATACTCATATACATTGTCCTATCATAAACTACGCTACACTACCATGTGAATATAAGGTAACAACAGCTATCAGGACAATAAAGCAAACAAATGTACATCTTTCCTTTCAAACAAAGTATCATGCACCACTAAATCCAAGCTTCACATCTACTCACCTAGTAAGCTGCTTAGAGTTATATCACCAGCCTGAAAAATAAAGTGGATTGCCAGTTTAAAAACCATGTTGACAGACAATAATTCACAGGTAAGAGCAACTGGCTGTGATGACCAAAATCCACGCAGCAGTCATCTTGTCCAGACTTTTGGCCAGAGTTTGTCTCACTGCAAGGAAGACTGTTGTTGCAGCTTTAGGCTCTGTTCTTGAATATTGTTCAAAATTCATACCTATAAATGTGTGAGCTATTGCAAGTGTATGAACTGTAGTATAAACCCTACCAGTTGTTAATTTTGGAACTCACCTCTCCATTGAGCAGAACAGACTCCAGGCAGAGTTTAGAGGGTGAAGTATTGGGACTGACAGCAGGAATCTCTAGGCCTTCTCTTGAATGAGATGACAGAGTCCCAGTCATTCCATCTACATAAAATAAAGCAACAATCATGGTCAGGGGGGTCCAACAAAGTATGTGGGCATGTATAGAAAGTGTATGAGGGCAATAGGTTGCAGTGGAGCAAGTGAGCATGGGGCACCAGGGGCCAGCTTTATTATCCCCATCAGAATATGGTTACTACATAGTAAGATAATATTTCAGGTTTGGTGTTTCACATCAAAATCTGCTTATCTACCAAAAAAGATGCCGCACATTGTGCATTGCGTTTTCATCTATTTCTTTCATATTTTTCTATTAAGTCCAACCTGTGGTTCTGGAATGTTCAGTGGTGGCCAATCTTAAAGTTCTACTTTAAGCAGAAATTGTTGCAAGGGATTGTGGTTTTACTGCAAGCCTGATAAAAAGCTGTACATGTGCTAACATCAAACCCAAGGTCTCGAAATAATAATAGAACAGATATATATTCTACACTCACCTGTCATGTTTATATCCAGAATGGGATCAGCCATCCCTGCACCAGCTGTAGGCATGACAGACAAAGCACCCTCCTGGTCTGGTATGATGCCCAGGCTCCCTCCTGCTGATGTGCCTGGTACTGCAGCTAAAGTCAGGCCCATGTCCTGTGCTGATTTTGTGCTGATAGTGGTTGGTTCTGACACAGGCTGAAATGACAAGTCAAGGAACATTTTAGTATTTTAAGCACCACTCTTCCCCTACCAACATCAGACAGTGTTGTATTTGTATTGTAACTCACTCGCATATATTCTCGCGGTCTGGTGGTCAATCTTACAATGCAGGATCATGACAATATGGTATCATGGTAAAGGTTTATCATTTAATAAATATGACTGTTCAGATTTTCCGCACTTTCTATGCTGATTGTACATACTACATTTTATATTTCACCTGTGTTCTCACCTGTGGATGTGCAGGTAAAGTGTGTTGTGGTGTTGGTGTTTGTGATGGAACCAGCTGACCAGGGCTGCCGACAGGGTACGTGGGTACAGGAGAATGTGTCTGCACAGACACTGGGGAGTCAACTGTGGATACAAATCAAACACCATGATGGTACTCCAACACAACATGGGACAACAAATTGATCTGCTACTAACATGGAACTGCAACACAACATGAAAGAACAACAAAATACAGTAAAAATTCAAAAGTTGTAATACAGACTCAAGATATCAAGGGGACTTTTCAAGGCTTATAATTCACTATAATTTCATTTTTGACCAACTTTACAAGTGTACATCCATGTGGCATGTACACCCCTACAACATACCTGCTGACAAAGGTTTAGGAGAGGCAGCAGGTCTGAGCTGGGCACCAGGAACCCCTGCAGCCTGGGCGGCTAGACTGATGGCACCTCCTGGTAAAGACATTTTGACAAGTTAGAACTTACTTCAACATTGTCTATATAAAGTGTAATTCAAATCTTGCAAACAAAATTACAATGTATACTAACTGGACAACAAAAGGATATGGTTCTGTACATCTTTACATAGTTACGTGTATTATCCCAAAAAGTGTGGCAATTAAAATTATTGCCATGGCGACGGTTTTATTGTTTATAAATATTAAGGATTGTTGTTATCAATGGGTTTTAATAGTCGTATTCCATTCGCCTGGCGATTAATGTTTAGAGAGGATTGCTGTCAAAAGGGGTTCTCTTGTGAGTGAAGGGTGAACTAATAATGTGAATGCTTCTCATCAATTTTACAAATCAGACCTTCATTTACATAAATCATATCATCAGTTGATCATCTTCTCTAGCTAAATAACAATATGCTAGAAATATCAAAGTCTTAGCAAAGAAAGCTATTGTAGTATTTTCTAATAATTTATGTAAATGAGACCCTAATTTACTTGATGTATGTCTAATAACGTTCAAATATCGTAGTTGCCAAATGTTGCAAGAATGAAATTATCATCATCAACCACTTTGATATTATAACAATTTCTCAATGATTATGCAAATTAGATAACAATTTGTATCATTTTATGTCTATCTATATTTCTCTATTTTTAAATTGCATATGCTATATGTTTGACTGAGTGTCCTATTACGCGGCTATGAATTGATAACTGATGTAGAGTCATACGCGCACTTACGCCTCTAGATACGGCCGTTTTTCATGGTCCGGATGCGGCGCACCACTTAGAGCAAGTCACACATGTTGAACTAGAGTTCCACGACCCCATACCTTCGTCATTAATTATGCAAATAAGGCTCTCATTTGCATAAATTATATAACTTGATCATCTCCTTCACCAAACAGACGTGCGCAATATATGTTAAGAAAGGAGGATTTTGTCGCTTTTTCTGATAATTTATGCAAATAAGGACCTCATTTGCATAATCAATATTCAACGATGTTCACCTGTACATAACTTCCAAAAGCTACAAGTATGAAATTCCCGCCATTTACCACAATGACATGAAAGCATTTTCTCATTAATTATGCAAATTAGGTCTTTATTTTGCACAATATATATCTATCAATATTCTCTTTTTAAGTTACAAAGGTCACATGTTGCAATGGTCCTATAATTGAACTGAGCATGTTTAGACGATTTTCCAATCAATTATGCAAATTAGCTTCCAATCTGCATAATTGATATAGAATTATATGAAGCATCACGTAACCTATCCACATACTAAAAATCATAACAATCCGTCAACCCCTTCTTGAGTTATTCCCTTTCAAAGTCTGACACTACACCTGTCCTGCAGTTCCAAAACAAGCCGCTAGGGGGCCCAAACCTATACCACTTACTCACGGCATCAAAAGCTGTCTACAACTTAAAATTCATAGCCGCGACATGTCCAGAACTCGAGATATCAAACCAGGAAGTTCCGCTGCAGTACCGTAACAGGCCGCTAGGGGTCCCAAAATCTAATCGTTTCCAGGTCTCAACAAGACCTACCCACATACCGAATATCAATACAATCCATCCAGGCGTTCTAGAGTTATGGTGGTCTTCTACAAACAGACACACATACAAACGCTACCCAAAATATAACGTTCTTTAATGGCGATGTTAACTATCACATCGCTATCTCACAACCCCACATGTTATACATCATTTAAGCTCAAACAATGCTTGTTTCACACATTAGTTTGCATTTTTGAAACAAAGATATCAAAGGTGAAGAAGGCCGCACCAAACTTTCCAAACTCCAAACGAACGAACCCGGAAGTGATTTCCACGACTCACGGGTCATTTTCCGAGGAACATATTTCAACCATCCTTTATCCCCTGTTTCAAATGTTTACATTTCCATGACCACCATACTACATACTACAATTCTGGTACGTCTGAAGTACTAGGCTTTTCTCAATTTTGCACGGCGATCAATCGAAAATCGCCTCGCGAGAATACACTGCTGTGCACACGTATATGTGCCCTGGTACACTGGAAAGCATACCCGTGGAGGTAATGGTTCAGTCCGGTATGATGCGCGGCAAAACCCGGAAGTGATTTCCACGACTCACGGGTTATTTTCCGAGGAACATATTTCAACAATCCTTTATCCCCTGTTTCAAATGTTTACATTTCCATGACCACAATACTACATACTACAATTCTGGTACGTCTGAAGTCCTAGGCTTTTCTCAATTTTGCACGGCGATCAATCGAAAATCGCCTCGCGAGAATACACTGCTGTGCACACGTCTGGAAAGCATACCCGTGGAGGTAATGGTTCAGTCCGGCATGATGCGCGGCATGATGCGCGGAAAAAAAATTCCTGAGATGCCTGTACAGTTTTTAGAATTCTTTGCAAATGGTCGCTCACTATACTATTAGGCTCGCCAATCAGGCGTCGCCAAAAAAAAATCTTTTCACTTACATGTACACAACTTCCTCAAAGGAAATGCTATTTTCATTCCATTCATTTGAATATTCAGTTTAGTTTTAAATAAAATTTCAACTCACCAGCTGTTGCTGCCAGGGACTGTCCAGCAGTCACTGTGTGTGCAGCAGTTTTGGGAGCGATGAGTCGGGACGTGGTTGCCGCGGGAGACGGGGTTTTCCTGGGGAGGATGGGGGTGAAGGAGCCCTGGATAGCAGCGTGGGAGTTGTGGATGAAGGACAGCGACATCATGTGCCGAGACGGCTGCGAGGGGCGCGGCAGGAGGGTTCTCTGAAGTACAAGGGTGATGGTTACATGTCTGTATAAGGTTTAAATAACAGGTCTGTACGATAGTTTAGGTTAAAAGTCTGTACAATAGTGATGGTTACAAGTCTGTACAAGGGTTTAGGTCACATGTCTGTATGAGGGTTTAGGTTACAAGTCTGTATGAGGGTTTAGGTTACAAGTCTGTATGAGGGTTTAGGTTACAAGTCTGTATGAGGGTTTAGGTTGCAAGTCTGTACAAGGGTTTAGGTTGCAAGTCTGTACAAGGGTTTAGGTTAAAAGTCTGTACAAGGGTGATGGTTACAAGTCTGTACAAGGGTTTAGGTTATACAAGTCTGTACAAAGGTTCAGGTTACAAGTCTGAATGAGGGTTTAGGTTACACGTCTGTATGAGGGTTTAGGTTACAAGTCTGTACAAGGGATTAGGTTAGAAGTCTGTATGAGGGTTTAGGTTACAAGTGTGTACAAAGGTTCAGGTTACAAGTCTGTATGAGGGTTTAGGTTACATGTCTGTATAAGGGTCTAGGTTACAAGTCTGTACAGAGGTTCAGGTTACAAGTCTGTATGAGGGTTTGGGTTACAAGTTTGTATGAGGGTTCAGGTTATATTCGTCTGTATGAGGGTTTAGGTTATATTAGTTTGTATGAGGGTTTATTTATTTATTTTATTTCACACACAAATCCACGTTTAAGTTGTATTAGTTTGTATGAGGTTTTAGGTTACAAGTCTGTACAAAGGTTCAGGTTACATGTCTGTATGAGGGTTTAGGTTACAAGTCTGTACAAAGGTTCAGGTTACATGTCTGTATGAGGGTTTAGGTTACAAGTCTGAACAAGGGTTTAGATTAAATGTCTGTACAAAGGTTTAGGTTACAAGTCTGAACAAGGGTTTAGATTAAATGTCTGTACAAGGGTTTAGGTTACAAGTCTGTATGAGGGTTTGGGTTACAAGTTTGTATGAGGGTTCAGGTTATATTCGTCTGTATGAGGGTTTAGGTTATATTTTAGTTTGTATGAGGGTTTATTTATTTATTTTATTTCACACACAAATCCACGTTTAAGTTGTATTAGTTTGTATGAGGTTTTAGGTTACAAGTCTGTACAAAGGTTCAGGTTACATGTCTGTATGAGGGTTTAGGTTACAAGTCTGAACAAGGGTTTAGATTAAATGTCTGTACAAGGGTTTAGGTTACAAGTCTGTATAAGGTTTTAGGTTAGAAATTTGTATGAGGGTTTAGGTTACAAGTCTGTACAAAGGTTTAAGTTACAGGTCTACAAGGGTTCAGGTTACAAGTCTGCATGTGTTTCACACCTGCTGACATGGCAGCTGCTTGGTCAACCCACACATGGAAAACAGTATTGTCATAGCCACAGAAACATGATGAGGACGCAACATCCTTCCACTGTGCAGAATAATACACACTAGTATATCACCATTACCTGTACAACAATGGGTTTCCTTCCCCCTCTTCCTCTCGTCTTCCTTGGCAGGAAAATGTCTGGACGTTTCTAAAGCAAAGAATGTAGAACAGAAATAGGGTTTGCGCTCTGCTAGGCCTAAGGGTATGTTGCTTAGCATACTATCTGGCAAAAATGGAATTCTCTACTATGTACCATTCCCTACCCATACATATGAATGTTATCAATGCTAATCAGGGCAAACAATGACATGTACAGCTTTTTAGTGTTTACAGAAAGAATGACATCACAGACATTCACAGTACTAATGACAGACCAACATGTAGGAAACACTTACATTGAGAGAATCTAGCTGTGCCCTGAACTCGCAGAAGGAATGGTATCACAGTACTTGTGACAGACCAACATGTAGGAAACACTTACATTGAGGAAGTCTAGCTGTGCCCTGAACTCGCAGAAGGAATGGTATCACAGTACTTATGACAGACCAACATGTAGCAAACACTTACATTGAGGGAGTCTAGCTGTGCCCTGAACTCCCTGTCTGCCTGTGTGAGTTGTGCTGCGGGTCTGGCCCGAGCGGGCGCCACGGTGGTGGGCATGATGAAGCCTGCACTGTCCCTCCGGATGGGGGTGGACGTCGCCGTGGGCTGGAGGGCCTGGAATGACATAATTTTAATGTGTCAAAACAGTTATATTGTCTTTGTCAGCAGGGTTAGCCCTTTGTAATAACCAAAGACTAGTTCGGCAGCCCTGGCTGTGCATTCTGAACAGCCCGACCATCAAAAAGAATATAAACAATACTATATCAGAACTTACTATGTTTAGGGGTATTACAAGGTGACAATGTTAATGTGGATCTATAAGTATTATCAGAGTAGCATGTACAATGAATGCTCTCAAATATACATGACAATGTTTTTGTCCAAACATGGCAGCTTATAACATTCTGTGCAGAATAACTTGTTAGTACAAAGCTAAACTTTCTTCCAACACAAAAGTACACACGGATCAATGTGTCCTTCTTCAGGATCAATACTGAAATAACTTTGTTAAGAGACAATAATGACCAATAAGAAACCAGCACACACAATACATTTTTCTAAAGAAACTCATCCTTTGTTACCTTGTTGTTGGGAGGGCTTTGAGGCTTCCTGACTCCTATTCTGGAGGCGGAGGGGCTGACAGCTGCAGGGGGGCTCCCCCCTGGCACACCAGGGGGGGAGGCTGGGGGCATCTTCATCGGGGACGTCCCCACGGACACATTTTTCTGGGAAAGACAACAGTTTCTATGGTGATGACTAGGTGGTGATAACTGCCACACAGAACTAACAACATCAGATGGCATTATTGTAGGACCAGGACGGCAGCAAGAAGCATATATTGACTAATTGTTTGGAGCATTAATAAACATTCTTGGTGTATCAGGGCACTACAATAATGAAATATGATGCTGACAGGTACATGTATGTTACTGTGTTTGTGTGTACGGAGTATCATGGCCTATAAAATCCAAAGTACAGAGCGTGATCTATGGCTGATATTATCACAATGGCACAAGAAACCTGAAAACTCGGGAGACAAAGCCTGCTTTGCCAAATGTTAGGCAGGGCTGTACAAATATGACTTACTATGAAAGTTTAAACTTCATTTTAATTTTGAGTTTTCCTAATCTTACAAGACAGTGTCCACAGGAAATATGTTACCTGTTTGTTATTGAGAAGGTCAAGTTCAAACGCTGCCAGTCTGATGATCTTCCATACAGCGCTCACATGGTCAACATCAACAATCTGCAACAGCAAGAAAAAAAAAAAGTTAGCTGTGTGTGACAAAGTGACCTTGGACTTAAGTATAAAACCAATACCAGGGAAAAGTCACAAATATTTTCAAGAGATACTGACCTTCTCCTGTACCCAGTCATATTCTAGCTGCAGCTTAGATGGCTTCCCCAACTGGAAAAGTAAGAAATAAGTCCAGTGTTAAGAACAATGTTGACATTAACTGTTATATCTGCAGCAAGATATCTGTAGGGAGAATGTAGAACCAAGCTGATAGTAACAGTTATGTCTGCCATGTCTGTAACAGAAGTGAAGAGAGAATATAAGGAGCTAAACAATAGTGTTGACATTTCTCAGCACTACTCACCATGACAAAGAGTTCTGCAAAGGTGAGCATGCCTACAGTCTGGAGGGTCCAGCCCTCCCTCACTGTCTGCTCCTGTACACAGTCAGATTTCTTCACATTGCTGTCTGGCGTGACGTCCTGTTGCACATTGTCTGTAATAACCCCGTCCCCATGCTGTATGGCATCCGACTGCTGTACAACATGTGTCCCTACTGCAGGGTCAGAAGTGCTGTTACTATTGTTAGCAGGTGATTCGTTCACAGGACTTTCTTCACTCCCGTCTCCCTTGCCTGGCATGTCTCTTTCTTGAGCTGTTGTGCTCTGTTTATGTGCATCAGTACTATTTACACTACTTCCATCTGTACAACAAGTCTGTCCTGTTTCCGCACTGCCTACATCAGTCCGATCTGTGCTCCTTGCTGACTCCAAGACTCCCTCATGTCCTGGGCAGCTATCGTGGACAGCAGTCCTTTTACATCTACATTCTTCTTCTTCCGTATTGCACTGGCACTGTGATGCACAACTATCTGCAGTATTGTCTCTCAGTTGCTGCTTGTTATCCTGCACTGACTGTTGACTGTCCACTGTTGATGCTTTGCTACTTTGAGAATCCTCCTCATTTGAACACCTAGAATTACTGCCATCCTGTTTTACAGCTGCTGCCTCACTACTGCAACTTTTGTTTGAGGTGTTCTCCGCCTGGCTGGGTCGACTGTTCCCAGATTTTCCCTTTGCTGACAGGATAGCGTTGGTAATCACCAGGGGTTTGGTGTTCTTTGTTGGCTCAGCGATGTAACAGAAGTTCTTGCTGTGCACCACTTTCCCTGTAATAATTCAGTACAAATATACATACAATATATGTTAGGTCACAGCATACACAAAAGTGGTGAAAGAAAACATTGAAGATATGGCAATGGTTCTGAGTTTCTGCTGTTGAAACATAAAACTTATGTACCCTCCTACAGTGGCTACAGCCCCTACAAGAGGTTAAAAATAAGATGGCATGGTGGTCTTATGGTTGTTGAGGAGAGCCACACCTTGAGCAATCTAAAGATCCAACCAAAAAAATGGTAGGTGTCCATCCCAATGTAATCGGATCAAACCTTACAAACCTGTCTTATACAACTTGTGCGAAACTGGTGTGTAACGTCTAAATGCAGTTTACCGGTTATGCAAAACAAACAAACAAGAGAGAGGCTCTGACCTGTGACAGGGATAGGGTTGATGCTGGCTCCAGGGGGAGGCAGGATGGACAGGTGCAGTTTGGTCTCCTCTGATACACTCAGCTGCTGGAGCTGTGCACATAAATAATACAAGAAGTTGTTCACAATTCTCTTGGTCAGTGATAGTAAGTGTTTGAGTGTCCTCATACATGCCTTAAACTGCCAAGCCTGGATATATCCGGCACACATATACATGCCCTGTGTACCGCACCCAGATATATCCGGTATAGCGTATATATCCCGGAGTAGCAGCTTTGCGCGCTTGTAGCGCACGAACCCCTGAAGTTAGGGACTTCGGCCTTGTTCAGGGGTTTCTTTTCGGAAGTCAGCAGCCAACCATGGCACTGATATTATCTTATAGAGCTGAAACTTGTACATATAAATGTTATCAATGGTAATTTCACAACAGCAGATGAAAACAGCTTTTTGTCTTTGCAGTAAGGATGTTTCACACTTATGACAGACCAATACTTAAGGAAGCACCTACACCAACGAGTGGACCCAAGCTGACCCTTTGATGATTTAGTCAAGAATATACTGTTTACGCATAACTATACAATGGAACCCTTATGTATGTGACCCTATACAAATATCTTGGTGCCCTAGTGCGCCCAAATTAGGTGCACAGATCTAATCTTTGCAGCATGTATATATGATGCGTATGTGTCAGATTCCTCACAATTTTGACCCTGTGTGGAGTCCACTTGACCTGCAGGAACTCCAGTAGGGACGACACCCTTCTGTGCAGGGGGATGTTCAACCTGAGAAACAACATGGACAAGCTAGTTAAGCTGGTGTGTTACGCTGAAGGGCGGTTATACCGGCTATATAGATACAGATACAGACAATGGTGAACATTATAACCATCATTATATTCTTTATGGGATATTTCAAAATGGCTAAAAAATAGAAACTTCAGTTCACATCTATAGATACGTTCAATAGCAATGAACTTCAATGCAGAGTCCTGTAATAGTGCAGTGATAAGATGAACAGGGTAAATGTCAAGTCTGTCACACATTAGAAAAATTCATCAGCCAATGAGTCTGCAAGTTTTAAATTAAATGACATTTTTGCTACATCTGGTATTCTCTTGACCATTGTGAAACTTTTAGGGATCAGTCAACAGTTACAGGTCAATGGTCCTTGTTTAACTTTAATGTGAAATTGTAGGATTTCATGTGAAAAACACACTCAGACTCTTAGGCAATTTTGAGGTTTAACAACCTCAAGTTATCAACAAATACGGCAGAGGCATGTAGACTGTGTGAAGGCCCTAGCCGGTACCTGACACGCGGGTTCTGGGCCAGTCCTTGGATCACAGCCCAGGTCTGGTTGGAGTGAGGCAACAGCTCCAGCTGTACCCGAGGGGGGAGCTTCTCTGGGCGCTTGTCTTCATCGTCTGCAACATCGCAGGATGGAAGAGAAACTCAAGGTCATTCACATGCAAGGGTACTATCTTCTGGAGGAGAATTTTTAACCATATTGTACCTTATGCATTTTTACTTATTCCAGTATGACACAGATCTTTCATTCCAAAAATACTGGCATTAAAACTGACATAAATGGATGAATGGTTCATTCACTCCGGTCATACTCACCATCAATATTGTTCAATTTTTTCAAGGCCCTGCACACAGGTGTCTTTATTCTGTCAGGAAAAGAACACAATTGTTAACGTCACCTTAAACAATGGTGAATTTGGTATATGTTTGGGTCATTGGCATGATGACCGCTTTTAATACCGTATATGTACAGACCAAATCAACTTTAAACATATTGCAAAAAAACTGAAGTACAGTACCCAATTTGCACATTAGTATATACATAAAAATGAACATACCAAACAACTACGACAGGTTTGAATGACAGGGAATTTTACTGAAATATCAGGTTTGGCAGATTGTGCACAATGAACCCAAATGACCAATGATGTACCAGTCCAATGAAGCTTTCCTCAAATGTAATGATACTTCCTTGACACTTCAGATATATACATCATACAATGTATTCAAATACAATTCAATCTCTACAACTGGATAAAAAATGGATATTTACTTCCGGACGTTTCGAGTGACATCCATCACTCTTCTTCAGCATAAAAGGAATGAACTAGGCAGAACAATTCAATACTAGGACAGCTAACTAAAAAAACTGGTTTAACCACTAAATCGTTAGGATCATATGCAGAAGGTTACACAAATGCAAATCATGTTAGCATAGTTCCTATGGTCAGACAACACCATAGGAAAAAACTATTGTCCTTTGTGGTGCAAGGCGGGGTCCCATGTACTGGAAAGTTCTACGCGGAGTCCTCCCTTCCGGTTTAAGGTTGGGTAGATCCGCTCGTAGATGGCCTCCTTGACACCCCGTTCGTACCACCGTGGTTCGCCCTTGATGTAGCTAGGTACAAACAACACTGCAGGGCTACAGCAAGTGGATACTCTTCTGCCATCTACCACCACACTCAGCTACACCAAGGACATTCCTTCAGACTGGATACTACAGACATTCTTGACCGCGAACCACGGTGGTACGAACGGGGTGTCAAGGAGGCCATCTATGAGCAGATCTACAACCCCACCTTAAACCGGAAGGGAGGACTGCGAGTAGGACTGCCTTGCACCACAAAGGACAATAGCTTTTTCCTATGGTGTTGTCTGACCATAGGAACTATGCTGACATGATTTACATTTGTATAACCTTCTGCATATGATCCTAACGATTTAGTGGTTAAACCAGTTTTTCTAGTTAGTTGTCCTAGTATTGAATTGTTCTGCCTAGTTCATTCCTTTTATGCTGAAGAAGAGTGATGGATGTCACTCGAATTTCGAAACGTCCGGAAGTAAATATCCGTTTTTTATCCAGTTGTAGAGATTGAATTGTATTTGAATATTGCTTACCTGGATGTCTAACCTTCATAAACGTATCATACAATGTACTATTGTATGATTGATAATGACATGTCATGTTGACTGCAGCATGTTACTAATTGTTAGGATGATAATGCCAATCTTACCTGACATTTTTCCCCTTCACCCTCACTGTTGTTACCCTGTGAATGGAACAATCAAACGTTTAGTTCGGAACTTTGCTATTTGCACCATCAGGTATGTAATGGTGTAGTACCACAAAAGGATACTAGGGGCCCATAATCTAATCAATCTATTCATTTTGCTAACACCTACCAATGCATCAAACAATCATAAAGATCCATCCACAACTTCTCGTTCACAAAAAGACACACACAAAGACAGACATACATGTACACACACATATCACATTGAGAACAATGTTGCTTTGGAGTTCTTCAAATGAATGTTTGTAATTATCATTTATGACACTAGAATTCACACATACTGTAAATACCTGATTTGAGATCTCTTCTCGTTTTGAATTTGTGATTTTGCAGAATATGACCATAGTTGTTGAGTTATTGAACTATAATCAGCATATCATGGATGTGGAATTTTGATTATTACAAACATAATATTTGTAATCAGCAATTATGGTTTAACCAATATTGTAAATAACCGACTACAATATTTGCTGAAATCCTACCCATGCATTTTAGAATTACACTTTTCAACCCTTTATAGTGTACACAATAATTGTATAAATAATTCATGTATTTAAACTACAATTCAGTCTTTTGACTGCATGTGTGATATGTTGTTTGCAATGTCAATATTAAATGAACCATTAGTATTATATATGGTGAATTTAAATCTGACCGTAGGCGTACACAAAGATAAGCAATGCATCACTTACCCATACTTAATGAGTTCATTTAGTTTGTGTCCATTTTTCTCATCCATCCCTGAAGAAATTACAAAAAAACAGGTCTTAAAGATTCCCCCTATATAATGAGAAAATAAATAAATACATACATACATACATATTAGATAGCATAGAAAATAAATATCCACCAATTCACAATGACAATTTCATTGCTATTCCTTCACAAACATGCAACTAGCTAAACACATACCAGTAGCTTTACTTAATTGAATTATGACTAAACGTTAAAAAGCTAACAGAACTCACGTCCAATTTTCTTCCTCAGTTCCCCATAGTTGATCAGTCCATACAGCTCTTGAACAGCCTTTTTCACATCTTTGAGAAAATCAAGAGGATTATTGCATATTTTTAAGATACAAAAGTGCAGTGTTCAAACATCGAATGGATACCTTTATGAGGGTACAGTTAGAACTGCCAAAGGCAAGAAGACCACTCATGATCAGGGACTTCGACAGATAGAATCATGTTAATGTAGCCAGGTGGCCACTTTGAACAGGATTTCAATACTTAAAAATTATCCAAAAAGGACCACAAAAAAGGGTTACATTGTCCAGGTGGCCCTTATGTAAATGTGGTCACTTGTGCAAGTTTGACTGTATTCATTGTTATTCATCACAATCCCAAAAAAGTACAAAGAAATTGACAATACCAGAATCTTGGTTCTTACCTTCATTGATGTCTAGAAACTTGGAGATTTTGTTCCAGGTGCGGTAGTACAGGTGCCGCACCTGGTCCTTGTTCTTGGTAAGGGAGGGCGGGTCACCACGCTTCTTGTGCTTGTTGGCAATGTGGGCTTGGATGGATTCAAAATCCTTCCCATACTGTGGTGGGTAGAAAAAATGAAAGGATATAGAAAGTGAGCCCAACTAATTACATGACTTACAACCACATTATTGGTAGCTAACTTGTATAAATTTAAAAGCTTTCAAAGTTAAGTTAAGGTCCAAGAATCCAATACTGGAACAGGACTTTGTAGCATGTCATACTATTACCTCATACAATGCCTCGAAGAAAGCATCCTTGTCTTCCTGGTTCCAGGATTCCCAGGTACGTTTCTGGCATTTCTTCTTGCCTCGGACGGGAGTCTCTGCAGTACCACCATTTGGCCCCTTCTCTGGCTCTTCTGGGTCAGATGAAAATACAAATCACTTTTTAATTACATGTAATATACACACACAATAAAACAATTATTCCCCACAAATTTTGTTCACCAATTAGTTCATATCCTTATTGGTTAACTTTTTTGTCCTAAGAAAATATTCCATCTACTTGAAATGCATACCATATACTAAACAACATATTACACAACCATACACAAAGATTGTACATGAAACAATAAATATAGCCTGAAAAATAATAGCACATAATGTGTTCAGAAAATTGTAAGAGAGGATATCTCCTCTTCACAGGCTGAAATAATCACTCTGATAAAACACACCTGTCTGAGACTGCACCATAGATGTGACTAAAATCTCTGGTGACATAGCATCCCTTTGCTAAATACAATAATTGATAATAGACAAAAAAAAATCCTAATGCTCAAATCTACCAGTCAAAACGTAGCAGCGCAAAAAAATGAATATGCAGAGGTTGTAAACACTATGCAGCCACTTTTGTTAGGTTGAAGAACATGACTTGCATATCCACCTTCTGTAAACTTTATAATAAAGCTTACAGTTACACATCTCAATCATCAGTTACTTTCATTTACAAATATACTTTGTTCCAGACAAAACCAATAATTCCAGTAAACATCACAGTGAATGGCTATCAACTGTTGTCTTCAAACGTTTTAACAAAATAAATGTTCTATAGACTAATTTGTTAGGATGTCACTGTTTGCAGTATATACTAAGGTCATGTGATCACTTCCCTTGGACCAGGTCCAGTTAGCAAATTGTATTTTGTGTTGATATCTTTTGAGTTTGACATCCATTTTTGTTGGCATCAAGAACTTAGAAATTCAACTGACACGTTGACAACATAGGAAACTTTGGTAAAACACAGGATTTATGTTGTTAAAGAATTTTAAGTCCAACAATATTGAGAAATTGGGCTGCTTGTTTTGAGTCTGAAGTGAAGTGGTGACAGCCATTTTGGTTAACCCTACTACATCGCTCTTACCATGTACTTTACTTGACTAAAAGTAACAAATGAGTGACATCAAGTACTCTGACACAATTCTATTATGTTTATTTCCAACATACCTTGTTCCTTCTTGTGTTCTGGAGGTGGACTTTCATCCTTTTTCAGTCTTTTGCTGGACCTGAGCACGGGATGGCCTGTGCTAGTGCCGCCCTGTTCGTCCCTGCTCGACTCGCTGTGTTGTCGCTTCCTGGAGCCGCTTTCCCCGCTGCACATACCGCCGCCGTCCGAACATTTACCGGCTACTTTACCCCCTGCGTCTTTAAGGACATCGCTGACCATTCTGCTGGGCACAAATATCTGTAAATGTCTGGCAAATGGCAAGAGAATTTCTGACGAAAAAGTGTTCGACGTCTCGGAGTTATTTTTCAAGATGGCGGCTTGACTACAGCCTTTGTTGTTTGAAGAAAATCTTTCGCTTATTTCGAATAGTCATCGTATTTTTGGATGTCAAATACACACAGTACAAATCTATAAAATACCATATAAATATAGCTAACATTTTACAACTGGTACTTTTGCAGTAATGAATTTTGAAACACAATATGCGTCCGAGCATTGCATTTTCAAACCACGATCGACAAGACAATATACGAGCTCCCTCCAGCTCAAATTTTACCCATCTCCTTCGCCTGCTTTGATCCCTTTTCCTGTTCCAGACGGCCTTCTTCTGTTCACCATTAGGAAGATGTACCACTTCAGCTTAGAATTGTGGAGAAAACTCGCACATTTTCACCCCATTATAGTGGCTAACTGTAGCATAGTACTTCAGGCTTTCCAAGCGACCAAAGTGCTGGGTGTACCGCCTGTAGTCTTATCTATGCATACTTCCCCCCAACGTAGTAAAAATAAAATTCCTGAACCAAAACAATCTGAATGCTGCTAGCAAACCGTTCGAATTCCTAAACCAATAAAAAGTTAACTGTTCTTAACAATAATACTACAATGCAATTCCATTAATTGTATCATTTTAATAAGATTTAACCAAAAGCAAGGGTGAAAACAATATCAACTGTGGCAAGTACTAAGACTGACCATTTTACACAAGCACTGAAGTCTGTTATGTATGCCATATAGGAGATTACAAGTATGAACAACTTTGTTAACTGTTAACATTTCCCCATGTTCGTTAAAATAAGAATATATAATAATCGTCAATTTAGTTATTGTGATAAACGACACTTTGGACAAATGTAAAGAATAGTGGGTACTGATTTGCAGGGAAGAAGTCTTGAGAACTCACTGTACAGTGAGATGATGCGGAAGTAAAATCCAGTATGGACTGTTTTATCTAAATGCAATCTTAACTTCTGTATCTACCACAAATTACTTATGACAGCTATGTATCATGTTAACTCTGACATGATAGTGATGTAAATCTATGCAATGTTAAGATGTCTCGAAAGTGACACATCCTGGGTCATCCTAGTTAAACGTTGCCTGTTAGTGTTATGAACTCCCTAAAAATATTTGTCAATGTCAGTTCGTTATATTCATTTCATAAGCTCCAAAGGAGCATGCCGATATGAAACATAACTGTGCATACATTGGACCTATTTGGCAACTAAACACTGATACACCCCAAGAAGCAGTGTCTAGTAGACTATATCCCTCTTTCAACCTCCTTGACTATAGTGACTAGAAAGTGACGTTGCGGTGAAATCCAGGCTAGTGAAATTTGGACGTTATAGCTCACATCACATAGTCCGGCACGTTACCTATCTCAAGTGAGAAATTCCATGATCATCTATGATGACATGGTTCTTGAGCTTACTCATACGTCCCTAAAGTCTTACCTGTCGTAGAGGGGAATTTAGTCGATACTTGGTGAAAAGTCATTGCAAATCTCGCTCACTTTGGGCGAAAGTGGGCTGACCTCTTGTGTTTCCAAGGTTTGGCGCGGAACTGAATCTGCGGCTGCGGATTGGTCTACTGCTAGTCACGTGATTATCTCCAAAATAATGTCAACAGGAAAACACAACGTTATTTTTGAAGTTCAACTACGTGATGACTGTGCTTGATCTTAGTAGAAAAATTACCAGCATAAAAGAAATATGAAGAAAAACACATGAGACATAAGTGTACCCCTTCAACAGTGCGATATTGCAATGGCGGTGATTCGAATAGACGTTCCTTTAGCTACTGATTGATCCAACTATTCGTGTACAGGAGAACCCTAAGACATTATCCATCTCAACAATTTATATTTAAGAGAGAAAATTCAATGGTGTCATTTGTATTTTCTGATTTATCTAGCGGAGAAACCAAATGTTTAAAGGCAGATTACCATATCACCAAATCAGGTGCTTACTTTTATCTATTACAAACCTGTTCCTAGTCACCATTGGTCAGCTTTAATTTTCCCCTCACTGCTAGTTGTGATTGGTCAGTTTTAAATAGTTTGACTAAAACTGACCAATCAGCTGTCACATAGGGCGGGCTGGAGAGTTTGGAATCCTGACCTCTGACGTCATCTCCGTGCGGCCAGTTCGACTGTTGGCCGGCGACGTGCGACATTGTTCAGTATTCTCAACCATCTTGGCAGGTTTTGTTGGAGAGCAGACCAGACTTTTCCCGTTTATTTCAGCCAAACACCACAGTGCGAAAGATGAGCTCATCCGAATTTCAAGGCCCCGGTTTTTACTCGGACAAAAATTCCTCAAGGTGCGTAAACCTTTCAAACGACTGCCTTTTTAGTGTCCAATTTTGGGAGTAGTCTGGAGCTTGATGTTCTGTTTTCAAACTGTTGTCATGCATGTTATTTGGTTTAAACACGGTCTTGGTATGGTTCCAACAAAACAGGTTGTACACTGAGCCATACTTCCGGTTTGTGCTTCCAAAGTTCAGTGGCATAACTGATGTGTGTGTATATATGTTGTGAATTAGTCGTTATCACGGTTATGTTACACCGGACACCGCTTCGGCACCAGTGAAAGTTTATCCCTGGATGACCAGCAAATATATTCATGATCCATCCCCTCCCCACACCCAACATCCAGCCATCCCCTCAACACTCAACCAATGTTGTCGCCGGGTTGGGTAGTGAAGGGGCCCGGCATTTGTTGGGAGGGAATGAGCCGTGGGATTAGATGTACCTTGGCTCCATCAAGTAGTTTTTATCAAGTCGATAAAACCTCCTTGGCTCCAGTGAATCTACATTTTGTATTTGTTGGTAGGTAAAGTTAGCCTGAGTATCATCCTCAAGCGAAAGTCGTGAGCCAGCGGTTACTACGGAGGATGATACTCAGGCTAAGGTAAAGTTGGTTGGTTTAACTCGTTGGTTAACTGGTTGGCTAGCAGAATGGCTGGTACTGTTAAGTAGATGGTAAACTCAATAAGTCTTCTATTAGCCGTAAATGCAGACTACATTGGATTGATAATGTATATAAGCCTGTAAGTTTTGTCTTGAAATGTGTAGTAGTAGTAGTCTGCAGTGTTTTTATTTTCATAGTTTTGTGGAAACCATGAAGTTCTAAATTAGCAAATATGAGTCTCCAAGATAAAGTTTCAACTGTGAAATGCTTCTTTAGTCCTCCTGAAAATAGATTAATTTACAGTATATCCTATAGATTTAGAGGTAACTGCTAATCTCCAAGTAAGTGTAGGGTCCAACTCTTTTGGTGATTAACTCAGACTAGTGCATGTAATAAAGAACTGGTCCTTTGCTATTTATTGTATTTGTAGTCATGGTGACCAGAACAGTATAAAAGATGCTTGTATTGCATATTGAATACTGTTTGACAAGTATGAATTTGCCGCAGTATTATTTTGTTAAAGCAGTGCCACTGGTGCAATGTCCTAACATCAGTTCAGCCTTCCCACTGTGAAGTTGGACATTTTGTATTCATGGTCTGACTATCAGATTATGAGTTAATTTGATTATCACAGTCCAGTGATGCCACCTTGTGCTGTAATTTGATCAGTGCATCCAGACAGACATGAAGAACACTACTGTTTCAGTGATGACACAGATTGTACAAATAGTTTTTTGGTAGGAAACTCATATTTCTGGATAGATAACACAAAATTTCACAAAATACAAAAATTGCAACATCTCACAGTATTGTTAGAAAGTTTTTGTTACCAGGATACCAGAAGTTGGAAAGAAATTATGATAATCTAAGCTTTAATATCATGTAGATACATTGCAATTGGTGTCACAAAAAATTACAACTAAGCAAAATTCACAGGTCCGTGCAAGGGATTCTATCAAGTGGTTTTTCAGGTGAGCAGGTTTTAATTAGCCTGATGTCCAGGGACCTCACGGTAGAAGATAGAGGTGGAGATTAGTTCAAAATTCAATGGGCTTGAAAATTACCAGGAAGCCAGATTGTTTTTGTCATGTGTTGAATGGTGTATAAAATGTCCCATCTATTCTAAGTTTTCTATTCCAGACCCCCTAGCCTAGGCCTTTCATACCAGGATTTGCAAATCAAGATTCACTCAGGCATGGCACTGATCCCGAAATGATCTGCTGCATGGTTTTCCACCCCAAAATTATAGTATAGCAGTGCTGTATGAGGGTGTATGAATTTTAAAATTTTATGAATTTTTGCAAAATAATCCATATATTTAGGGAAAATTTGAAAAGTAGTATAGCGCTACTATTACTAAGGTAGCAGTGCAGCACTGTCATCAGAGTCTGGGGAAACCCTAGACCAATGCGACAGATGTGAATAACCCCTATAGGCTATAGGGAGACTTCATCCCTGGAATCCAAAATCAGGATCAATCCGGTGACTTGGTGAATTCATGGATCCTGGTATGAACAGGGTCTCAATCTCAGACAGCTTTTAGGGCTGTTGAACAGACCAGAAGGCATTGGCCAGTCATGTTTTGAACACATTCAAAATTAGATGGTATAAAACAAAAAGACATGGTTCAGGGCTCAAAATATCTGCATATCTGCACTGGTGCAGGTGGAATTGAAAATTACCTGCACCAGACAAATTTTACCTGCACCACTCTGAATTTAGTAAGTATGGATCATACTGAAATTGTACAGGAACCATTATTTTATACTTAACAGGTGGTAACCGTAACAGTTAATGCAGCTAATAACAATCCACATGAACCTATACCATAGGATGTTTATGTGTAAAACCCAGTACATGGATCAGTGCAGGTTAGGTGCAGGTAGGCACCAGAAATACCTGCACAGCTTCAATTTTACCTGCACAAATCTGCATATGCAGGTGGTATTTCGAGCCCTGAAGTTGAACATTGCTTCTGTTGAATGGAACAACATGACGGTTGAAATGATGACACAACATTTGATTATTTGATTGAAAGACCTTGTGATTTTTCTGCAGGGTTCTTCAGCCTCCGGGTGGTGCATCCAGCAACATCTTCGGAGCAGCGAGTGACGCCCAGGGCACCCCTCCCCAGAAGGCCAACAGAATGACCTCTGGTTCCAACATCTTCGGTGCCGCCGAGACGGAGCCCCCGTCCCGTAAAGTCAACACCCGCATGCAGTCTGACATATTCGGCACCACCGGCAGCGCGCCCCCCTCCCAGCAGCAGGCCAGGTCAAACAGGATGAAGTCTGACATCTTCGGTGGAGCGGCTCCAGCGCAGGAGCCGGCAAGGAGCCGCAAGGATCACATGGGCAGCGATATCTTCAAGGAGCCTGGCCCCTCAGATCAGGTGATGCCCAGGAAACTGAAAGGTAAGGAGGATGATCTCTATGCAGACCCCCAGACCTCCCCCGCCTCTGGTGATGCCTACAAGTATGATGGAGGTAAGGCTGCACCTGACCACTACCTTGACCAAGACCGGGCAGGGAGAGGAGACGCTTGGGCCCACGACGAGGCTTCCTATCACGATACTAACCCGTCACACCATGACACCGCTGTCATACACGATGCACCCATAACCACACCAGGTGGGGAGAATATCTTTGATGTCAGGTACGGGTACACCCCACAGAAGCCTGGGCGTCGGATTGCACAGGGCGCCCAGCCCAACATGGCCGCCACCTTCCTCAACCTGTTTGGCACCGACCACCCGGACGGGCCAGACGGCCACCCCCCTCCCACAGCCCAGCCTCCCGCCCCCACCAACATGCCTGCGGAGGCCCTCGGGTACAAGCCTGCACCTGCCCGGCCCGCGGTGCCTGGCCACCAGCGTGCGGCTGCGGGAGTGGTGTCAGGTGCCCGGGACGCCAGAGGTCCGTCTGCTGTCTTCCCTGAGGAGCAGGCCGCCTCCTCTGACTGGAGACCCAGTGCCAAATACAAGCTTCGGTATCAGGGTGAGTACGGCACAACTTTGCACCAGCTGACTGGCACTATCACAGCTATCAAAGCTCTGTTAAGACTTGGAGATCAGATCCAAAATATTGACTACGTACAATTGAGCGGGAAGAAACAATCATTTTCAGGTTGGAATATGATAAACCCTGGTGATGTTTTGGAAGCTCACCAAATTTCAGCATGCATGGTCTCATTTTGTCACAGGTAGTTTTTTGAAGAAGAAAAAAAAAAGGCAATATTAAATTAATGCCAGAGAAAGTGTAAGCCTAGCTAGACCTTTGACAAGACCCTATACAGACCCAGTCCAAAGATTGTAAATGGAATCAGTTGGAATCTAAAATCCAGTCAGCTTGTGTAAAGTTCGATTTTCTTCTCCTACATAATAAGATGGTTTCAGCCACCAGCAAGAGTTGGTTTGATGTGGCCATTTAGTAGTTCATTTGTATTCCCAATGTCAATTAGAAGCTCTGTTCCATCCTTGGTATTTTGATGAGGTTTAGAATGTCTTACTCAAGACTTCAAGTCACCTGTGACTGATGTAATCATCTGTGAGGGCAGGAGTGTTGTCCTCTGTACTTGTGCTGTCACCCTTTATGCCTTTTGTGTTGGTATTCACGTTCAAAACTCTTTTGCAGTTAAAAGTTGTTAGGGCAAGTTTTCACTTTTATTAATAATACTATACATTCTGTACTCAAAATTTTGTTGACTTAACACCAGTTATAATTAACAGTGTGATATTGTACCATCTACACCTCATCAGAGTTAGCAGGGTAGAACTGTTTTCATTCTAATCTGCACTCACACTGCACCAGACAGAATCCAAACTAGACCACTTTGGCATGGTTTTACTGCAATACCAGTAGTACAAATAATGAGAATGGTCAGAATTTGCTGGTGGCTGGGACATGTATCAGATCTAGTCCACAGTCACGCCGGGATGTGCAATATGTGCTCTACCTCCAGGTACTCGTTATTCTGTCTTTTAGTTTCTCTCAGCTATTTACATTCCTCACCTGCACCGGCACCTCTGCAGACTCCCTGGCTACAGTACTGTAAGTCCTGCCAGGTTGGTCAGTTCACTTGTATAACGTGATGTACACTGTGCCTGGGCACTGGCAACTGGTCTGGGGAACCCGTAAGTTTAAAGTCTTATGGTATCGTTCAGCAAGGACTTAAGTATTGTGTTAGTTTGGTGTAAATGTATGTAAGTCAGTGTGTATGTTTCTCAAGAAAAAAATGTTTTGGGTAGAGCTTACTACTGCATGTATGAAGACCTGCATGCCATGTCAGTGTGAATCTAATGTATATGTATATATATATATGTTATATATTGTTATTATAAACTGCGTAAAAACAGCAAACCAATAAAAGCAACAAACTAAAGAATTAAATTTGACTGCTTAACATAATGATAATGATATTGAAAACATCATAACCATGATCCTAATGTGTTAGACTTCAGAGTTCTGCTGCCATTATCCATTGCACGCGCACATGCTTCGGCACACGTGAGTTGTGTTTGTGGTCCAAAATTGACATGTGTTGTTGACTCAATGAGCCATTTATTCTTTCTCTTTCCGGCATCGACCCTGGCAACTGACTGGTCCACCCATTCCCCACATGGTAATTCATTCATTTTGGATCATCTCTGCACCCGTCGCACGTATTCATAACAGTAACAGTGGGCAAGATTAGCCACGTCTGGGATAGCTGCACCTACTAGTATGTAATGGAACATCTGATTCAATCTTAGTATCAACTCTACCATAAAATGTGGTAAAGATTATTTCCATGTACTGGTACAGTGAATGACTGCCATGATGAATGACAGAAAGTAGCTAGAAAGTGAATGATCCAGGTCTGGGCCGCCTAGCTTTGCGCAGTAAAATGCATGTAAAGCCAGAAGTGTTGAGTGTTCACAACTGTGTGTGTGTGTAACTGTAAGATGTGTGCATGTGAAAATATGTAGAAATAACAAAAAAAAAAGGATTGGTTCTATATCTTGGTATGGAAAGAGTGAAAAATAAGGGTGGTCTGACTGGAGTTATCTCAGTTACTGTTGCAGAAGTACAAGCAAGATAAGAGTTACTTTATGAGGTGTAATCTCCAAGCAGATTTTTCCGGTGGCATAAAACAGTAACATAAGCTGTCACCGCGGTGGCCAATTTTACTCCTCTGCGGGCTAAACTCCTTCCCCAGCTTATGTTACTGTTTTATGCCACTGGAGGAATCTGCTTGGAGATTAATGAGGTGTACATGTGTGAACTTGGACACTGGCATCTGGCTTTCTACCTTGACATACACTGCAGCAAGATCACGAAATAAAGAGAAATGCAAGATGAACTTCAGAAAAAAAATTCACCATCTTTTCCATAAACTAGATTTCTTTTCTATAGACTGCAAGATTATTTGCCACTTTCCAGTTTGAATGTATATATATATATAGCACTCTGAGGATTACAGCAGGTTTTAGAAAGGACACCATAGTCAAAAAAGAAGAAAAAAATTTGAGCAAACTATTGCTTTAGACATGATACTTCTTTCAGATACTTCTGCTGTCTTCCCTGTCACTCCTTTCTCATTGTATATAAGTTAGGTTAGGTACTTAGAAAATGTAGATAAAGCGCCACTTAAGAGAAGGCTGCAACATCTCATTTAAACACTACAGACAGGACTTGATACGATTAGCATATTTTTTTCAAAAATGAACTGAAAATTAAGTAACAATTTACCAAGTGCCAAAATCAGTTTGGATTTGATAAGTTACATCTTAACATACTCATATCACACACACTCACATACGACACACCCTTAACATCATTTACAGTTGTACATTTCTGTCATGTACATACATACATTCATGTACACACGTTAGAGCCTTGGCTGAGTCTGCAATGCTATCTAACTAGTAGTGCTATTAGTTCACTGTGCCCCTCCTACCTGTAAGTTTTGTTTTCCTCTCACTCTACAGTGTTAGATATATTATAAAGGCAGGTTGGCTAATGATGATACACGTTTAAGTATAACAGAATAGATGACATGTAAGATGTGTAAGATACTTCATTTCATGAACAATGCACTGTGTGTTTCAATGTGTTTTTTTGTTACCCACCGTTCGTTCCACAGCTGCCCTTGTGAACCCCATAACTGGTGAAACCTACGCATCACCGGACTTCGACCTTTCTGCTCCCACCACCACCAACAACCTTCCTGCCCCCACCACCAACGGAACTGCTAACGGCTGTGGTGAAGACGGGAGTCCGCTGGACGGCCAGACCCCCGCAGAGAGGCCCAGCACCAAGGTGATGCAGCCTCCAGGAGGGGGATCCAGCTTCACACTGGGGTGAACACACACATGGACGAAGATAGGGGCTCGGCAACGTAGTCAACTCAGTTGCAACCAGTTGGTGTCCAGAGATGTGTTACTTGTGTTGTAAGAAAGCTAGTAAGAGTGAAAGTATAACCGCTCTTGGAAGCTTCTTGAGAGGTACAGCTGAATTGTTAAGTGTTCAGCAAAGTGGCAATTTGTTGCAGAGGGGCCATTTGAAGTATTGATAATAGTGAATGCTGCATCAACTTGTATTTAACTGTTGTTCTGGTCTTGTTATATTATTAGTTATCTACCTGTACTGATTTTGATGCCATGCTTGTTTTCTAGTACTGCACTGTTGCTGCACATTAGTAGAAGTCTGTTTTCTTCTAACAATAGTATCCATTCCAACAATATGGAATTAATGCCATGCTGTACATGTGTATTAGTTTAACATTTAAGAATTCCATGACTGAAGTTTTGATATGTCTAACTTTTATACACATATGTCTGGGATTGTAATTACATGTTCCAGTGCTGTCCACACACAATTTACCGCAGGCACCCTGTTGAGTTGTTCCAGACTATGAAACGTCTGGCCTCTTGTCTACCAAACAGTTCTGCTGTGTTGTGTCCACTCCCCATGTAATTGAGGTCTGAAGACTTCTCATTAAGGTTCGAGGTAATTAGCGGTACCAATTTTCTGTCAGTTGACCAAAGGTTGACCAGTCCATAAATTAGACAGGATTTCTGTCATGTACGACGTAACTTGAAGTGATGTGTGTTGAGGTTGTAGATTTCATGTTCACTCTCAACCCTATTGAAAACAGAAGAATTTCTCTGACGATTTATTAGTATGATTACAAATGGATGACTTGACAGCAATGAGTAAATGTGCGTTTGTGAGTTTGGGGAGCAAGCTAGAGTACATATAAGTGATCTGTAATGAAATTCATTCATGGATGGAATTCTAAGTCCATTGGTGAAATTCTAAGTTCATGAAAACCATAAAATGGTGCCATATATCATACATATTTCATCATAAGTCAGTGAAAACACAGATTAGTTCCATATAGATAATATGAAGCATGGATGTTTAACTGTTTTGTAAATCTGTACATGCAGTTCTGTGTTAGCCCTCATAACAAGAACAGAAAATAAGCATAGCATCTTGCTGAAATAGCATGTTGTCAAAAAATATATTTCTTGATTTACAAATGTAAGGGCTGAAAAATGGTGAATGCAGCACGGAAATACTAGAACTGAGAAAAAAACAGGTCTCTGATGACCTAGACAATAGCTGGGTATGAAATTTGAACAGATACTAGTCTTGGGGTTGTTGTGAAGCTTGAGTTCTTACCCCTTTATTATTTTCCAGAGATACGAGATGGTATCACTACATGTTAACTATCATGTGGGTTTATGAATTTGTATGGATTGAAATGCAAGACCCACATAAGCACAACTGCATGGTGAGCAGAAGATGTGTACACTGGTACAGTCTGCCCTTGAAACATCTGTCATGTATCCCTTCACATGTGTGTCTTATCTATCTACAATTCCTGTCATGTTTGAGTGGAAGTGATATTTGTAAGGTTGTTCTATCTACTGCACACTCCAAGTGAATTCTATACATGTATGATATATACATTGTATCAGAGTATTAAATGCATATTTGTGCTTTCTCTGGTCACTTAACATCTGTTTGTTTTTTTCCTTTGTGATATCTATACTTTCAGATAGCTTTTTTGTAGAAGTTGTATTCTGTTCCAAGTAGCAGGCAATGTTCCAAGGTAAAGTTGTAGGTTGTCTCAGCCATGGCACACTTTCTTTCTTCAGGTTCATCTTGCAAGCAGAGTTTTGCTTGGCGTCTGGTGACGTATAGTCTCCTCCATACTGTGAAGAAGACAAGTTGTCATGAAAATTTCTAAAATTGAAAATTGTCAAAACTGTCAAGTTCTATCATTTTTGTATTATCCAGCTTTTCAGAGGTCCAATGGTTGATAAATCAAGACTGGCCTATATAAATGTATGCAAGCCTGTTGCAGTGGTCCTTTTTCCTGATAGGTGGTGCTTCAAGTATATGCGGTGGTAAATAACATTTATCAGTAGGTAAAAACATGATGCCAGCAAATGTTTATGTCTGAAGAGCAGCAGGGTGGTCAAAAAGCGCTTACTACAACTGCCCAAGCTCTATGTTATTTTTGGTATCAGCTGTAAAGAGGTGCCCTCTGACAAGGAATATCAGTTCCGCCATACCTTCTGCTGTGTTGGAGAATTAAATAGATGAATGAAATATCCCAAAACATCCATCAAATGTCAACCAGTAGGCTTTAAAAGAAAGAGGCAAGACAAAAATTAATTTGCATTAAGCAAAGACATCTAGAAGATGTTATGCTGTATTTAGCACCTCTTTGTAGTACACTTTTTTAGGGCAGGGTGTGATAAAAGGAACTACAACTGTACTAGAAAAATATGTACATTTGTACTAAATGGTGCAAAAATATGGATCCTTACAGCTGCTTGGAAATTAGAAACATTGTTCCTCAGCTGGGAAAGGTCTGGCCATGTTAGGATATACAGTTTGGAAGGAGTTGAAGGTCTAACCATGGTCATGAAAGGATGTACAGAAAGGGGGACCTCAGTCAAAGTAAGTCTAAGCTTTCCAGCTTGCATTGATGTGTACCTGGTCTAAGCTGTGCTACATGTGCAGACTGGTCAGGGCTGTCTGATCATCGTGCTCAATGGTTTGATGGAGAGTCCTGGAGCAATCCCTGTCAGCTGTTAGAACTTGTGTTTTCCTCATGGTGACCTTGACCTATAGCAGCATATGTAACAGTCACATTGAAATGTGCACATGTCTTGGACACAAAATGTTATGGTGGATACATGTAACCATCATTTCAAAATGTCTAATAGTTGTTATTAAGTACTTTGCAAATTATAACCATAGCCCTAATCTGAGGCAAAATGCCTTGAATTATTTATGTAATATTGTTGCACCTTATGTAGTAATGGATATTTGTCAATAACAAACTTTGCAAATAAGAAGCATCATGTAAGATAAATGATGTCATAAGATTCGACCATTTGAAATTTTTGTGTTATCATGTAGAACAATAATTTAGATGATCTCGCGACTCCATACAATAGTTTTTTTGTAAGTTTCTCATTAATTGTGAAAGGTTATATTAAGTGAAATGATATTTGTCCTTTGAAGGTGATGATCTGAGGCATCTATACGTACATGACTTTTTGATTTGGGACATTGTTTCAAAACACCAATACACCCTCTCCAAGGTGCTGAAATGGCTTTCCATTGTAAGTATTTGTAACGCATAAGACAAAGGCCCTACCTCCATGGGCTTGTCGATGGCGGCCAGCAGGCCGTTGATATTATTGAGTGTGACGCTAATGCTGTTCACAGCCACCACACCGTCTCCTGTGTGAAATTGATACTGGAGTAAATTACAGAATATTCGGGGTTTGTGGGGATGTTTTATGGTACATGTAGTGCAATAAGGTCAAAAGCTATCCGCCAACAAACACCAAGACCACAGCATGTCCAGAACACCAGAATAGACGATACAAAACAGGAAGGTAGGCAGTACAAAACAAAATGGAAGGCCCAAAATTGATCTTGATCTTCGTCTTCCCAAGACCCACCCACATACAAAAAACACCCCCACCCCAAGTCTTTAGTTCTAAAGGGTCACGTAACAACGACGCGTCATGCAAATTTTCAGCCTACACTTTGGCCTTCCTTGGGATAAGTTTCCCGAGAAAGTCACGTGTCAGCATTCACCTACACAGTGTCTCCAACGGCGCTAGCAAACCGCCTGTTGTAGACAGTGCGTAGGAGGATGGTCAGAAGTGGATCAGTAACACGAGGAAGCTTGAAGTGAAATATGTCGTCGTATTTACCATCAGAGATAACCCTTCACTTCATTACATTTTCACAATATCCAGTCATAACTAGCATGGAAGCTCATCTATGTTGGTCCATAGTGAAGTTGATACCTTCGTCCAACACAAGCAATTAAATCATGATTATTGGTTCCTACCTGGTGCGATCTGTCCGGACCGGTCAGCGGGACCGCCTGGTACCAGGGACGCCACCGGGATGCCCCACCTGCCGCGGACACCGGGGAAGATTCCGAGTATCCTCTCCAGCGGAGGCTTGTTTTGTGTCCTTGACTTCGGCTCCGGGTCTACCTCCAACCATACGTCGTACGTGCAGTCGTCGGTTTGTTCCTTCCTCTTACCATCGCGTCTGGCAGAAACAACAATTTTTTGTTTCCTTTTCGAGGCCTTCTGGATCAGTGCCTTCATTCGGCTGATCTTCCCACGGATATCATCAGGCACCTTTCCTCGGTCTTGTGTCTGTTCATAAGGCAGGTGAGACATGGTTCCGAGGACTTGTGTCTGCCCACAGAGCGGTTCGCACGTGCCATATGTTCTTGTTTCCCGGCCCTGCTTGCTGTAGGACGGCTCCAGGTAAAACAGAGAGCCATCCGATTGAACCTTATCAGCCCATACTGGTGGAAGCGTGCTGATGGAAAATAAAGAATATACAGAAAGTTAGAAATACGGTTTCGAAGAAGCCAAATGAAAAAGAGTGCTATTAAACTGGAAACCACGGTCTGTTTCAGCTCAGATGTTCCAGCTAATACTGGGGTGCACCTGCCGGGTATTCCGGGTACTGCATCATGAAGAACAATGTACAGTAGGGGTGGGTACCGGTACAGAAAATTCAGGTACAGGTCCTGTTCAGGTCCGTAGGATTAGGTCCAGGTCCGGACATGAACCTGGAACTGATTCAGTATGTGGAAACGTTTGAATGGATAATACTCAAAACAATGGCCCATTTCGCTACAAAGAAAGCTATTCTGTGTAGTATTCAACTCCCACTGACTTTAAAATCCTACAAAGTTAACTGCCTCTGTTCGATTGACTGTAAAAGTTGGCAGAAATTACTATAGACTCTACTCTACTTCGCTCTTGTTATTTTCCTTGACCGGTAGGCCCCCAAACGTATGAATGCCTGATAATATAATCTGTTCATTTTCCAATCGGTCCAACATCCGGTCACCGAATTTTTTCAGGTCCGGTTTTTCTGGACCGGTCCAATAAGAAAAAACGGTTTTGTACCGGTACACCGTACCGGAACCCACCCCTAATGTACAGTATGTCCTGCTTATGATAGGGTTATATTTCCAAGCCAGGTCCGACCGGGCAGTTTGCGGAAACGAACAAAACTGCAGATAGACGACTATTCGCAATTTATGTATATATGGTCATGGTTTTTTTTCGATCCCGAAAGAGAAAGAGAGGCAGACACTGGAAAACTTGTTGGGAGGATACTAACAGGCATGACACCAAGTGAAGCACTAGAAAAAACAGAAAACCTACATGTGTTGAGAAAACTGGTTGCCAAATCCCATGTGGTGCCCCAACGACCATGCAGCTGATTTTATATATCATTTTTAAGACAAAGGGATAGGTGAGAAGAGATGAGTTCGTGTCCGCAAACTACCCGACCACCAGGTGAAGAGACGTTTAGGTACAAGAAATACATTACCACATTAATTCTTACAAAGTTTAAGCCTGCACTGTGTCAAACAGATTCTTTACAGAAGTAATCAAACAGGAACACAGTGATGAACAGAGTAGCCGACCGGGTGAAGAGATGTCCCATACATGGCTGTATCATGTGGGATAATGCCGACTGTACACACTCCAGCTACCGTGGCAACACGGGGTAAATGTTTACCGTGTTTTCAGACGTTGTGTTTGCGTGAAGCGCATAATCCTCACGCTTTAAGTGGCTCGCCAGAAATCTGTCTTCCAAAGAAGCTGAAGGGCGTATCTGCAGAAGTCAGGGGATAGGCTGGGATTCGACGCCAACCCAACCGGGTGTCTAACAACCATTGAATATCTGAACTCGAACAACCATGAGTACCTAGCCTCGGTTAGGGCTGGGAGCGTCTCAAGGACAAGACGTTATTTTTTCTTTTAATCTCCTTTGATTTGATTATATGGATGACATCAGCGCGCGCACCAATTTCATCCGTTTCCAAATAATAAAAAAATCAAACATACTGTAAAATCGTATAAAGCAGCTAAAAAATAAGCAAATATCTGCCGTAAGTTTTATAAAAATATATGAAGTCGGATATAGATGTTGTTGAATATGCGAAGGTCAATTGTGTTCCGAGGAGAGTCACACCTCAAGCACGTAAAAGAATCAGTCACACTTAAGAGTATGGGACCTTCCTGGTGTGAGTGGACCAAAAGCATTCGGGCAAAATAGGGAATTCCCAACAAGCCTTCGTAACCCCTGCTTCGCCTACTAAGTCAGTTAGTCGAGCTTGCGTTAGCTTAACGCTTCTGACTTGACGAAAAAAAGGTCCTGCAACGGTGAGCGTTAGTTCAGTTCCCAGAAGTGGTCCACGTGACTTTGCACTGAGCTAACTCTCGTTAAAAAAATAACAACTGGAGCAAATTGCCCGCTTCAATCAAGACACATTTGAAGCGTTAAGGCCCGTCACATTCGTCGTGCAATCGATCGTCTTGGGTTATTCATCAATATGTCGTACAGTTTTAGTTGTCTTCTTACCGAAAAGATCCTTGTCTGTGGTTGGTTCTCTTACCGCGACCTGCTTGAAAATCTTACGAAATTAAAATTGAAAGACCCCGCCGTTTGACAAACGTCGCAACACAGAGGCAAAGTCTTTGAATTAACCCATACCAGTATATGGGTCGGCATATATATATACCACTTGTATTTCAGCCAAACACTCTCAAGTGCACTCGTTGCTTAATCTATTTCCTGATTGACAGGGCATTGATGAAGCATTTTGACAAGGCGCGGACCTTATGATCATCACTCTTGGGTACGTAATAACTGAGCCGGGATACACCTGTGTACAGAACCCGCCACGTCAGGCCATACAGGTTCTTGAGTACCGAAACGATTGAAGGTAATTCGGAAAATGACTACGCAAACAGGACGTACTTACGGTAATCCGACGGTCTCAAAGTATCCGTTTTCTGTCTCTTATGGTGATAAACATGAACAAAGCAGAGCAAACGAGTAAATTCCGTATTCCGATGCCCAGGCATGTTCTCTTCACTAATTCCAATGGTTGTATTTCGGCTCGCATCCTGCGGAACTGATCCTAGTAACGCTACAGACGTCACAGTCAGTCCGCCACTGATGGCATGGCCATCGGAACCGTCATTGTATCATTAGAATGAATGGAGATCTTTATTGTACGTTTTGCTAATTGACGGCTTCTTCTCACTTCTTGGTAATGGTGCAAATGTAGAGTTGTGCGGGTATAGAAACAGTAGGTTTATCAAACGCACGAGTCAAATAGATTTTTCAGTACTACTCATATGTCTTAGTCGAGGGAACTTTTTTTCTACATAACTAAAATAATATTCGTATCATTGATATACAAAGTTCACTCTACGAAGAAGTGCAATTCAACTTTGAACTACAGTATTTGGGACAGATTCTTTTTGCCGGAGGGGTGCAATTATGCCTTCGATTCAATTCGCAGTTTGTGATTCATAGTTTGGCGATGGTAGTTTTGTCTTATGTTAGTAATTTTCAGATATTGCTCTTCATTGTATGCAGATGTAAGTAATGATAAACGCATCATTCAAGAAGAAAAGACCAAGAAATTTCAAATCTTACATTAACACATGCACATCAGTAGCTAGGTATGAGTTGGATCCTGACATCTGTACTCAGAATCTGCAAGTAAACGGAAAAACATGTGCACTTACCATTTTGCCAAGATAACATTGATGGAGTCGAAGTCCGAGAAAGTTTTCCTGTTGAAGTAGTGTGGAGAGAACGGTCCCCGACTGGCGAACATACTCACACCTGCTGTCGGTACGATGTGTACACTAGGCTCAGCACCCTTCCCAACTGCCGGTGCCTTCAGTGCGCTACCAAATAAGCCCCCCCCCCCCCCCGACAAAACCAGCCGAATCGTCACGTGACGAGGGCGTGGCGAGGTTTACAGGAGGGCGTGACGAGGCCGTATGGCGTCGCAAGGACATGAAATGGCGTGGCGTGAATCACATAATGAGTGGGCGTGATTAAGGCGCACAAAGTGGGTGTGGCGAGGGGGCAAACGTAAGGGCGTGGCGAGGGGGACCGGAAGGCGTGGCAAGGGGTCACGGGACACTACATTTTCTCCCATGTGCGAACCAAGACTTTTCTCCTATAACTCTCCTCAAGTATGTCCATTTTAAAACCTGTAGTGACCAGTGGACATGATTTGATAGTGCAACTGGATCAGTCTCAGAACATGAATCAACCCAACACAAACACTACAGCTTTATAAATGTACACCATAATATAATTCATTTATTTATGACGATCATAAATATTGGTATTATGCAAATAGCTAGCGTCAGACAATCAATACCACTGAGTAGGTAAGGCCTTGGGTTGTTTGTCACACGGCATTGCAGACCAGCTACAAGAGAAACAGCAGTCAATGTATGCGGAATTCTACACGAGCTCCTGCCCAGTAAGTGCCAACTAAAGCTGTCCTGCCTGGCATGAACGGTATGTCCCTGTCAGTGGATAATCTCTAAAGGTAAATCTGCCTTAACCAGGTTTTAATCCTCCAAGCAGATGTAGTGGAAGTGGAAGATTTTTTCGTGTTCTGACTGTTAGCAAGAGAGGATGGCTGTCAAAGAATCCCACCCATCACAAACGTTTCACAAGTTCCCGCCCCAACATCTGCTTGAAGATTAAGTTAGATCTGAAAAGACGCTTGTATTTTCTGACGCCGAACTCCTGGTACAAATTCTAACACAACCAGTACATTCAGAAAGACCACGGAAGGCCACGATCTGTTTAATGAAATGTTTCTAAAGCCTGTTGTAAAAGTAAGTTTCCGTCTCACAACACTCCGGGCAATGAATATATAGCAACTGTCATAGCTTTTTTTTATTTGTCTACAATTAACAGGGATTTTTGTGAAATTGCAATGTTTACACGAGCGTAATTGAAAAGCAGTGCTATATCGACTGTTTGTAGATATCATACTTTAGAGACAGACAGATAAACCTTTAAATGTGATTATAAAATTTTCTATCCTTCTGCTGATTTTCCAATCTGAAAGGAGCAACAGAGTCCTAAATTATGAAGGAAAAAGAGTAAACAACATTGATATCAATACTAATATTCAATAGTCAGCCCTAGACAATCAACGTAACAACATTACTATAGCTAAAGTCGCAGTGATTCAAACTGTTTGTTGTATACTATAAAGGAACAACTACTGAAGCAGGTATCCTTCAAGCACAGCGGCAAAGTAGGGACAGAAACAGCCAATAGTAAATCATTCAAACGTTATAGTATTGTACAAACATGATTTATGCAATTCTACAAACATTTAAATGTGTACTAACAGGTCATCATTCCAAAACCCGTGACATTTAGGCCAAAACAAGTCAATTTCTCAAATGTAAAAAGATGTAGCAATCGGTTAATTGAAAAGGAAAACAAAGTACTGGGAGGGCAGTTGGAGTCTGACTACATTTGCTCTCTTGAGGGAACCATTACTTTCACTCATAACTCTCTCTTTGCCTTGACCTTTTTGGTTCAATGTTTGCATTTATAAGTTGGAGATCAAAGACAAAACTAAGATAGTGTGGCCTTTTCTGTTCCGTTTAGGTAGCAGGACACCATGGCAAGAAGGCTTCGAAACGTGATGATTTTCCTTCTCATCATCCTGAAGGAACTCAACACGCAAGAGGCTGGCTGCAGTTGTGCACCGCGCCAATGGTGCCACTGCCTCAACCTGGGCCTCATCGACATCCCGAGCGTCCAAACGTCCATTTACGAGTTAAATTTGAAAGGTAACCAGATAACTAGAATTCCGTCTGGTGCATTTGTCGACATGACCAGGCTGGTTGCGTTGGACCTGTCCAACAACCAGATAGCAATGATTCAGTCTGGTTCATTTGCAAATCTACACCAGCTTACAAAGCTGTACCTGTCCCACAACAAGATAACAAAGATTCAGTCTGGTACATTTGCCGGTCTAAACCGGCTTGTAATGTTATGCCTGTCCTCTAACGAAATAAAAATCATTCAGTCTGGTGCGTTTGCAGATCTACCTCAACTCTCAGAGTTGTCCCTGTCCTCTAACCAAATAGAAATGATTCGGCCTGGTGGATTTGCAAAACTACCCCGTTGCAGAAAGTTGTCCCTTCCTGACAACAAGATAACAAATATTCAGCCTGGTGTATTTGCAAACCTACCCCGACTAGAAGAGTTGTACCTGTACTCCAACCAGATAACTAGCGTTCAGCCTGGTTCATTAGCAAATTTACCACGGCTACAAATTTTGGACCTGACAAAAAACCTAATAACAATGATTCAGGCTGGTGTATTTGCTAATCTACCGACGTTTACAAGATTGACCCTGACAAGAAACCAGATAACAATGATTCAGCCTGGTGTATTTGAAAATCTGCCCATGTTTCGAACGTTGGACCTGTCATCCAACAATATAAAAAAGATTTGTCCTTTAGCATTTGCAAATCTACCTTGGCTACAAGTGTTGCAGATGTCCTCTAACCAGATAACAATGATTCAGTCTGGTGCATTAAAAGATCTGCCCAGGCTAAAAAATTTGATCCTGTCCCGCAACAAGATAGCAACGATTCATCCTGGTGCATTTGCAAATCTATCCGAATTCAAAACGTTGCACATCCCCTACAACCGGATGACAACTATTCAGGCTGGTGTATTTGAAAATCTACCGCGGCTACAAGAGCTGTACATGTCCTACAACCAGATAAGCATAATTCAGCCTGGGGCATTTGCAAATCTACCCCTGCTACAAACTTTGGAACTGGAAAGAAACCAGATAACCAACATCCATTCTGTTGCATTTGAAAAGCTACCCCAACTCCAAAAATTAAACCTTCGGTCAAACAGGATCTCTACCATTCTCCCTTCAGATTATGGATTCTTGCAGTCTGTTCTTACCATCAAACTTGACAGGAACGTATGGAATTGTGACTGTAGAATGGCTCCCTTTAGAAGAATTATTGCTGAATTCCCTTCATTTAAAGACCAGATAATATGTGTCTGGCCTGCCAAATTTCGGAGACAGAAGCTTATAGATATTCATTCTGAAGGAATGATATGTGAGGAGGCACCCACATTGCCACCTCCTGTTGATATCCAAACCTCAGGCCCTTTACCTGCTGTTCCAACAACTGGTTCGTTTTGCAACATAGGAAGCATTGGTAGCCCAGTATCACTGTCTGTGGATATTCAAACCTCCGGCCCGTTCACTTCATCTGCGGCCCCATCTTCATTGAGCAACACAGAAACCGTTGCTAGCCCAACAACACGCCTAAAAACCGGCCCATTCACTTTATCTGAGGTCCCATCTTCATTACGCAACACAGAATACGTTGCTAGCCCAACAACACGCCCCTTAAGCTCCACACTCCCCCTTGTTAGCCTGTCAGGAAGCACAAACACCTGTTACAGCGGGGTCATCGCCTCTCGCTACCACTGGCACTTCATAACCAATGCTTCCTCAACAGTAGGCTCAGCTAGTGTAACAAACAAAACAAGAGCAACACAAACGTTACCCCTTACAACAGACAAGCCAGAAAGAAGCAGTTTCCCCCAAGCTTTTCTAATTTTCTCTGTGTGTGGCCCAATAGCTGGCATTGTCCTAATCGGCACCATTCTTCTCACTCTCTGGTACAAGGGGAGGACCAGCAATCCTCCTTTGAAACCGAATCCCACTGTTGTTGGTAGCAACACAAACACAGTAGCTTCAGTTGTGTCCAATGATAATGGTAACCAATATTACAGTATTGACAATGATCATGATCAGACAGGGCATGGTCAGTTGCAGGCTAACACTCGTTCTGTATCTGTAGAAGTTGGAAATTTATCACACAACGAAATACTGGCTGCCTTAAAGCCAAATGCTATGTACGCAGGTGAGGAAACACAACCAAGGGACCAAATTCCTACAGAAATGGCCAGTAGTCATGGTCATGATAAGACGGGAAAGGGTCAGTCTCAAGCCATCACTGAATCCAACATCACAGCTATTGCAATGACCAGTGGTCATGATCGCCAGTATGAAAATATTAACCAACATCATCAGACAAGGCACAGCCTGGAGTCTCAGACCAACACTGAATCCAACACACACACCACAGCTATTGCAATGGCCAGTGGTCATGATAACCAGTATGAAAATATGAACCAACATAATCAGACAGGGCAGGGCGAGTCTCGTGTCATGACAGCTGCTGTAACAATCATTGCCCATGGTCAGGCAGAGTGTCAGGCTATCAACGATAACACAGAACCCATTCCCTCAAACTCAAAGCTGAATGATCTGTACAACGTTGTTGGTCAGTACCAGCCCATCATCAAATCCAACATAAACACGACAACTGTTGTAGCCACTAGTGGTCATGAGCAGACAGGGCAGGGACAGTATCAGGCCATCTATGAATCCTTTGAAGCTGGAAATCCCTCTATTGGCACAGGGCAGGGAGGGGCCCAGGCTACCGCTGATGAATGTTTGGGTTGTAGAAATCAAATTTACAACACGGAGCCGGCTGCATTGGCGCCTAATCCTACGTACATGTGTAATGATCAAACAGGGTAGGGTCAATCTCAGGTGAGATATATTTCCGCAAATGTAGGAAATATATCTTACCACACAGGACCGATCCCCTCGCAGCTTAATTCCATGCATGCAAGTGTGGAAACACCATGATTAAATCCACATTTGCAAAGAAGGAGAGACTGTTGAGCGACAAAGATGATTTTTCTTTGATATCATTGAGACACCATTGAGAGCACTATACATCAGAAAGGCTCTCAATGGTGTTGCTTCCTTTCTACATCCCAGCATATATCCACCACTCTTTTCTAAGTATTTTAGAAGTTATGTATTTTGAAATTAAGGCCTCTTTATCGAAAACCAAACGGATTGAAGTATGCACCTGCGACCAGGAATTTGTATCAATAATTTTGGTGGCAGGAACAAAAATTCTTGCAATTTTGCAGGCCCCCAATTTCAGGCTGAATCGAAATGAATAAAAATGTACCAATTAGTAATTAAGTAGTTCGTATGTTGTAGACACTTGCAGGTCAAAATTATTGAAACAGTTGCATAGTGTACTAGGAGAACACAAAACATTAAAAGCTACTTAAAGAATTATAGACTTTAATTACAGCCCTTTTATGCTTCTTTTCTAATAGAATCTTAAAACTACATAGATCAACTGTTACTTGTGTATTTGAAAAATTTCTTGTCCAGGAATTACCACTTTCGGGAATGATTTTTAAAACATAAAGTTTATATTATAGTACAAGAGTCTCAGCTCAAGTTCTTTTTGTCACAATTGCAACGTTACACAAGTTCAGGTGTTGCAAGTAGCAATACCAATACCATAAAGTTATCATATTTACCGATCACTACTCACCCAAGATTTTTTTCATTGCCAGTGTGAAGTTTTTAAGTTTGCAAATCTATGAGCAGACCAAAATACTACAAAAAGGATCAAAAATTATACTTGCCAACTGGCTACATTTTGAAATAGTCATTATCAACTTCGCGTTTTATTGTTGTTGTTTTCTTCAAAACAACAATAATGGCAGTTATATTTCTGTTATTGTAACAATTGCTGTTACACACATTTCTGTGAAAATAGCTGAATTTTGTGCTACAAGACTTAGGTCTTTCCATAATCTTTTAATTCAGTGTACACTAAATAGTTTACGAGCCTGTGATGTCGAGAATGATAGCCATTTATAGAGAAAGTTTGAGTTTGAGATGCACAATAATAATAATCATTTGACATGTAATAAAAAATACATGGAGTGTGTTTGCACGTGACGTCACAGCCGCCATATTGGTTGGTTAAGTGGGGAGTGCCTCCTATGTCTATGACATCGCATGCGCATGACATGATCACGTGACAGTGCCAACTCAAATCGACCTGATGACCTCCGCGTTTAAGTAGCCAACATGGCGGACAATTCTTGCATCGTAGTCACGTGAGCACAAACACCCTCGCGGCAATATGTCAAAGATTATTTATGTTTTGTTATGCAACGTTTGATAAAAGTTTGTCTTTCTGACAATGCCGATAACACGCTTACGCAATTTTGCAAATAGGCACTGTCATGACTGTACCATGCTTTAAGTATATGAAGTTCAACTGGTATAGCAATGTGTGTCCTTCTTAATATTGTTCTCATTTTCTCTATGGTAGAATGTAAGTTAATATAAAGAATTCGTATCCTGCATTGTCTGTATAACCTAGTTCGAAAAACAAACCTCATGTATCGGTAAACGTAATGCAGTTATTATGTATTGTATTGTTATCAGGGCTAGCCCTTGATAATAGCCTCTGGCTAGTTGGGTAGCCCTGGCAGCATTTCTCCCTATACAGCCGAATCAATCAATAAAATAAAAACCAAATATGAAGAAGTGATGAAGATATTTGTCTTCAAAGCATCTGTATGCAATTCAAAATCTAATGTAGTGACAGTTATGCAATAATCTTAATGTGTTTCACTGGCTGTAAAATATTTGGTGACTATTAAAAGAAAGCACAACTTGTTAGATTCTTGTCTATGTCTGTTTCTTTTACCTCCCACATTTCAGCTAGTTTTAAATAAAATGTGGACTTAAAGGGTACTAGACTCCAGAATGGGTTTTTAGTCTGTAATAGATTATGTCATGAATTGTCAATGAATACATAATCTGACGACTTTCCCACACCTTACCGACCAACAAAAACAATCTTCTTGCCTAAGTCGTCCAACCACTTATCTGTGAAAATATTGAACAATTCACCTCCCACTGAATACAGAAAAGAATGTAAACCCATCAATTAGTTTAAGTAGAAGTAGAAGTAGATTTAGAATTGATGTTATTTCCCTTTTAATTCATTTATAAATTTCATTTTCCTTCTGTTGTAAGTATACAATTATGTATACCATTGCTTTACTTTGTTTGCAATTAGCCTTCGGGCATAACCCTGCAATAAAGTTATCATTATTATCAGAGAGATTATCTGCTTAATCACATTCAACACAACATAAAGGTTTTGCTAGATACAGACCATGCGTGCACCACAAACATTAGACTCCGTTGCAGTCTTCGAACGGGGCTGGTTTTTATTGGGGGGGAGAGAGGGGCGGGCGTTGGGAGCAATTTTGAAAATAGTAGTCTGGTTCGACTAGTCTGAACGAATTGAAAATTCGAGTTGTCTGAATGGTTTTGAAGCTGGTGCACAACGCGACAACATCGCGACTCTTTCTGAGAAGGTTTTTTTAAAGCAAAGGTATGGTAGTTTCTACACCGTTCATTTTCGTGCCTCAGACATTATGTTTTTGCAAGGAGGTCTGATATAACGTCCTTGGTTTTTGGCGACGCCTGATGGGCGAGCCTAATAGTATAGTGTGGGACCATTTGCAAAGATTTCCAAAACTTCCACAGGAATGTCAGGAATGTAGATTCCGCGCGTGCGTAGTTGCATCATGCTGGACTGAACCATTACCTCCACGGGTAAGCTTTCCAGTCGCATGGCACATGCCGATATACGTGTGCAAACTTGGAAAGTTTGGTGGCCTTCTTCACCCTAGATATCTTTGTTTCAAAAATGCAAACCGATGTGTGAAACAAGCATTGTTTGTGCTTAAATGATGTATAACATGTGGAGGTTTGTGAGATAGCGATGTGATAGTTACCTTCGCCAAGAACGTTATATTTTGGGTAGCGTTTGTATGTGTGTGTGTGTTTGTAGAAGACCACCTGGATGGATGGTACTGATACCCGGTATAAATAAATAAATAAATAAAGAAATAAATAAACAAATAAATAAATAAAAATAAACAAATAAATAACCAAATAAATAGATAAATAAAAATAAACAAATAAATAGAAATAAACAAATAAATAAAAATAAACAAATAAATAAAAATAAACAAACTAAAAATTAGATAAAAACAAATAAATAAACAATTAAAAACAGAACACAAATAAATACAAATAAGTAAATGAATAAAAATAAATAAACAAATAAATAAATAAAATAAATAAAGAATAAAAAAAATAGATAAAAAATAAATAAATAAAAATATAAATAAAAATGAAGAAATGAAAATGAATAGATAAATATATAAATGTGGGTAGGCCTTGTTGAGACCTGGAAACGATTAGATTTTGGGCCCCCTAGCGGCCGATTACCCTACTGCAGCGGAACTTCCTGGTTTGATATCTCGAGTTTTGGACATGCTGCGGCCATGCATTTTAAGTGGTAGACAGCTCTTTATGCCATGAGTTAGTGGTATAGGTTTGCCCCCCCCCCCCCCAGCGGCTTGTTTTGGAACTGCAGGACAGGTTTGGTGTCACACTTTGAAAGGGAATAACTCAAGAAGGGGTCGACGGATTGTTATGATTTTCACCGTCGCCATGGCAATAATTTTTATTGCCACACTTTTTGTTGTCTGTTTCTCCGCACAATAACCAGTAAACCGCCCTTAGGCGTAACACACCGGTTTTATAAAGTAATTACAAGCTGCATCCAACCACATCGGAATTTTGGTGGAACTGTGGTGGATTCTATAGACATCTAATAACGGAAGAATAATGAACTATTTTAAAAACTATTGTAAATTGTATTTTTTAGCAAGTCTTAAGGTACTCGCGGTGTGCTACTCATATGTTCGGGTTTAGGCTACAATCTACAATATGTTCAGAGATGAAGACAAATCATGTGTGCGCATCGGCTTTTGTTGAAGAAACTAATACATGTAATGCGGTCTGACCTTGTCATAGAGATCTGGATTGCGGTGACGAGGTCATCAATAACACTCAGCTGAGTCCAGAGGTATGGAAAGGTAAGCTGTTGTGTTTGTTTTTGTTTCTAACAGGTGGCATATATATGTTGAATCTACTATTGTTGTTTTCAAGAACGGATCATGTACTGATGTACTTCTTGGAAAAAACAAACTATGTTAGCCCCCTCCCAAATATTCTGATCCGTGGAGCAAGCGAAATCTAAAACTACAGCTTGCACTCTTTTAAAGTGGGCTGAAATGACAGTTCAGGGTCGACAACAATGGGGAATGGGGCAAGCTCTTTTTCTTGTTACGGGAGAAGACAAAATATCTTCGATCGTCTGCTCAAGTCCAGCTAACGTGAAAATGATATTTGTTACGTCACACCTCTATGGTTTTCTATTCCGGTCAAAATCCAACTACGGCGTACTTCAGCCAACTACGCCGTACTTAAGCTTACTACGACGTAGCTCACAGAAGTGGATCCGATACGGCTTAAACCTGAAGTACACTGTAGTTGCCTGAAGTACGACCTGGCTGAAGTACGCCGTAGTTGAGTTGTGACCGGAATAGAACACCATATACATCGTAATAATCGTACTGACCTGAGGTACGGTCTGACCAAGGAGGTTGAAAAGAAAGAAATGGTCTGTTCAAACTAAGGCCGGTTCCGGCCCGGCAAACTTGACATCATTGCACTGAAACACCAAGGGGCTTTAAATTTATAAAAGCTCCTTGGAAACAATGAAACAGGAATTCGAATGCTGCCCCCAAGCAGATGTTAGGTTGAGAGATTTTAATGTTTTTTTAGTGACAGTCAGGCTTCAAACCTGTCGGAACAGCCACAGGTGTAACTTCAATGTCTATTGAATAAAACATTGTCGACATGCACTAAATGTTAAGAACTCCATCCTGAGATTTATAGAATAAAGTTATATTCTTCAAGCAGATTTATAATGATCCGAGGCCGCAATAATTATAGGGCAAAGTCGAGATAATTACATGTAGAAGCCACATCTTTGTCTCTTGTATGGGGTAGCTTTCTTGGGAGGGGTGCCTACTGTGATGTCCTCCTTAACAGGACATAGGAGCGGGGACTAGTGGTTGGACGAGTTGTGGTACATTGTTCTATGATTCACCTGAGGCTCGAGTGTATATGTACTTCATTTCAACCCAGACATTCTATCGCTTGGGTGGTTTGATTCTATTTCTTTAACAAGTCCACACAAAAGGGTATGTACATTTTGTTTATACAGCCGTATGTAAAACACACAAGAATTCAGAAGTATTGCGTGGATCTGCGATTGCTTTTTGTAAGTAACATATTTAAATCTGGGTCATTCCGTCTTGTCATGGCAGTTGATTACCTCCCTATGGGGTCAGTTAAGACCATTTTTTATAGTTTTCCATTTTAAATATTCGGTAGGGGGTGAGAAACATTCCTTTTGCCTTAAGTCTAGTACCTGTACAATAATGAAATCCTCAATCTGATATAGAAAGGATACGGGATGTTTATTTTGTCCAAATCATTAATGAAAGAGAACATTACTGTAAGCCACTGAGACCCCATGCGTTGCTTTTTTCAGCATTCTCAATCCAGAGGCAGTCATGGTGTCACCAGACAGTTCCCAAAACAACCAGTCAAATTATAAAACCTTCGCCTGCCCTTGGACGAGCCACCGTACACCTCTAATGGCCAAGTTTAAGAAGATGAACGTTGCGCCGCGCACAAGGTTCGGCTGGGGGCGCTTCACACCTGGGTTCCTCCAGGTCTTCAACTCACCACGATGGCTTCTGGTCTTCATGTGCATAGGAGCTGCGCTGGCAGTAAGCGAACATGAAATTTAAAACTACGTGACAGTAGATATGTAGGTTTAAGATCTATAAGTTTTCGTCTGTGATATCAAAGTGTTTCACAAGTTCCAGTTTTGACCATTCAGCAAGATGATGAGGCTGTGTACTTGTTTAAGTAACGTTACACGTGCATTGCCGGAGACAACAAAACATGGAAATCTAATGCTGCTGGTTGCACCTTTAGCAGAACACTAGCTTTCAGAGGTTAAGTGGGGTCTATGTCGAGAAATAAGTTCGTTTTTTCTGAAAATGACTGCAATCTTGTCACGCACATGCCCGTATTTCCAGGCCGCCATCACATATGGGTTCGTGCCGATCATCCTGTCGACCCTGGAGACCCTGTTCAGCCTGTCCAGCAAACAGAGCGCCGGGCTGGCCATCACTTACGACATCTTCGGCGTTATGTTCATACCCTTCATCACGTACTATGGAGGCATGCGAGCCGCAAACAAGGTACGTTGGAACATGCCGCCGAGCACGTTTGGTTCTGGTTAAACTGTGATCTAGCCTGTGTTACGCAATCTCTCACTGTCAGGTGATGATTGGAACCTTAAATTACAGCTGGCCTATGGGGAACATACTAAGTATACTCTCCAAGCAAAGGTTGTAGGGGTGGGGGTGGGGGGGTTGTGGTATGATCGTTAACCTTTTTCTTGTATGCCGTCTTGTTCTGAAAAAAGAAAGACGGTTGGGTTAACCCAAACAGAAATGTACGGCATATAAGAAAAGGGTCATGATTTTTCCCATCAACATCTGCTTAGGAAGCATACACAATTGCGCCAGGAGACTGGGTATTTTTTTTTTCTTTTCTTAAATCTGGACAGTATTTGTCAATCGCTCATTATTTCGTCCTCCAGGGTCAGTGGATCGGCCTGGGAACCCTGCTGTTCGGAGTCGGCTGCATCATATTCTCACTCCCGCACTTCACTACAGGTACATCTCCACTTAGTTTGGACTACTGGACAGACAATGCCAGAAATGACGATTTCTCTGAGATGTACAAAATGAGGGAAAAGAAAGACACTGACAAGAACATTGGTTCGTGACTGTGGAAAAAAAGGGCTGGCACTATCTTGCTTTCCACAGTACTATACGGTGTATAATTGATCTCCGGACGTTGCAATTGAGCGGACAACGTTCGTTGACATGATGCAGATTATTTTGATATTCTTTAGCGAATACGTCATGACCATCATTCCCGGGTTATTTACCCTTATAACAGGACACAATCTCGTCCCCAGGTTACTACCAGGGTGTGTTGAATCCCACTGAAAAAAACGATTCCCTGTGTTACGATGACTACTACAACTCCACCTATAGCAACTCCACCAACTCTACTTGGTGCCAGGCAAGGTAATTACAGGAGTTTAATCTAGCGCTCTGTATGTGTGTTATGTGGGGTGGGCTGGGGGTGTTGTGGCAGTTGATGATTGTCTAGTTGCGTATTCCTTGTTGTTAGAGAAAGCAAGAGTTAACAAAGAGTCACACGGTAGTTGATGAACTGTGTCCGTATCTTTTTATTGTTTGTCACCTTAAGAATGTACAAAGAGCGAGCACAGCTTCTAACGTTACATTTCGAAAATTTCAAAGATTTATTAGCAACATTACTATTTTTCAGGTCGAAACAAGATACAGTATACAACATTATATATTCATGTATCATGAAAGTTTCTTTGTTTTCTTTACTACAGTACCGACCCGAGTCTGACCAACTACCTGTACGTGTTCATCTTGGCGCAGTTGCTCCTGTGCATGTGCGAAGGCTCCATGTACACGGTGGGCGTGGCTTACCTGGACGAGAGCGTGGAGAGGCAGTACTCCGGACTATACATAGGTGGGGAGGCCTTTCTTACCGAAATGTGACACGTTTGATACTGAGCAGGCATGTTAGCATCTAGGGCAATTATGTATCTATTGAAAAGTCAGTTCTGCACCCGTGAACCCCTCGGTCTTTTGATGTTTATGTTACGGCGTGTTTTCATCGCCGGAATCCGGTTACAACAATCCGGGGACCCGAATGTACCCCTAAACAGCCCGGTAGCCGCGGGATGTACCACTATTCCAAGTAGGGAGGTATCCCCCAAAAAAGTGAAAAGTCCCTTAAACCACCCGGCGGGGCCCCTTTTCCCACCCGTGATCGTAGCATTAGTACATGATACACAGATTGTAACGCTGTTACCCCCCCCCCCCCCCTCTCTCTCTCTTGAAGGTATCCTGTACGCCATGACAGCAGTGGGCCCAGGAGTCGGCACTGTGATCTGCGGGGAGATTTTGAAGTTGTGGATCGATTGGCCATACAAGGACGGGTAAGTAGGTTTTAATTCGAGGATGTGCACCATCAAGTCTAACTTCGCCTGCAGGAACGCATACGATACACGAACAATTGAGTTTTGGTTATATTTACATTTATTTAGGGAAATATTACATGTCAAAAACGATGCACAACATTACACATTCTCATGTGGGATGGAATCCATCTCCATGAATTGTAAAAAAATGTCTGATGTTGTCCGAAAGAGACGACCATTTGGAATAACGGATCCTGCAAATCTACTGTACTTTGTTCATAACCTACGGCGAGAGATATATTTGCAACTTCAATTACACAACGCCACACATGTCGATCAGGGGTGAAGTGACCCGCCACTTTTAACGCGGACGTATACGTAAGGTTTAACATGGTACTAGTAACTTATTATGAGCATTACATTAACACTATCAAAGACAATGTAATCCAACTATAGAGGGGCTCTCAAGCCGAGTGACTCCAACTGGCTGGGGAACTGGTGGCTGGGCTTTCCCATCTTTGGCTGTTTGGGGATCCTGGCAGCCCTGCCGCTTCTCGGGTACCCCCGCAAGTTACCAGGTGTGTTTGATTGCTTTTTTGTTTGCACATATGGCGAGGTAACATTCGTTGTATGATTCCGATGTCACACAGTTTCTAAGCAAGCTGTAATATAACCGACCACCGACAAGCATGTAAGACAAGACAGCTAAGGGTTTGTACGACAGATGGATGACTATCTATAGAATGCTCTCAGTTTGCGATCGCACAATGATCGTGCTCTGAATTTGACAGGGCCCTTATTTTTCCTGTTTGTTGAAATGTTTTTAAATTAGTCAAACAAATAAAGACAAGCAGCTTGTTCAAAAGAAAGAAGAAAAAACGTACTACTAGTAGTAGCACTATATCGCATTGCTGTAAACGTTGTGCGAGGTCTTCGTTTCGTTGTGTCTCATGATTGAAATGGCTTTTATCTCTTTTTTCGATGCCGGCGGAGGTTTTGAATCTAACCCTTGGTGTTAAAACATTCTGTCTGTGTACAAAACGTTCGTTGTTGTTAATTTCAATAACGTTCTGACAGCAAGCTCAGTGGATTTTGAGTATGATCTCAGCGACACGGAATCAAGCGAAGATGACATCTTTGCAACGCACGCACACCATGGAGACCCGAAGAACGAAAGCGAGGCGGAGGATGTCGTTACTCGTCTGAAGATCGGTCTGAGGGAGCTGAAGGCGACATTAGCTGTGCTGTTCAAGAATCCAACTTACATGGTCCTCACTTTTGCTGGTAAAAACTTCTTGTTCGTTTATCACCAGGTTTCATTGTGGATCATTATGATTGGGAGAGGAAGGGTAATAGCATGGTGGGATGATAATTCTAATATTGGTGGTCTGAAGATGCCATCAAAACAGAAAATTGATGGTCTGTCATGTTCACAATTGTCGGTAAGATGATAGCTAGGAATCTCACAGTGACAGCTACTAGAAATGTGAAGAGCGAGGACAGAGCTTATGTGGAGGTAAAATCTTGGTTGGATTGGGCAATAAGCAATGCTAGATTTATGAAAAAACAACTATTAGTTAGTTTTGCTTTTTTTACAAAACGTACCTCATGGAATTTTAAGCTATATCTATGATATGATGTCATAGGCCTTTCTCAGAACTTTGATTCGCTTCCTGACGCGCACTGATCCTTGGGGTTTGTGACGTCACAAGTGGGCCAAAGGTGGCCGACAGCTGCAGTCGATATTTTGACTGATCAATCTTCAACCTTGAAGTCAGCTGTACAAAGTCGGAGACTATTCGTCAGAGCTTCTTCTCTTCAATATCAGAGCTGGAGATGATGGAGTATCAGTACTGTGGCCTCCATTTTGTGTAAAGCTTGTTGTTCTTATTACACATAAATTGCGCATAACGGTTTGCCTTAACCCTCCATCACAGGAGCCATAGATGCCCTAGCGTACAGTGGCATTTCCACCTTCTCAGCAAAACTGTCCGAGTTGATGTTAGATACGAACACCGTGAACAAGTCGTGGTACTTTGGTAAGCCATTTTCTTCCTCATAAAAATGGTATTTGGGGTTAATTGGTTAACCTGACATCGTAATCAAACAATGTTATGCCTGTGAGTAAAGTTAGTTATCTTACGGTGACGGACAGACACACTTACACAATCCTACCTAAAGTATAAGCTCCATGGAGGTAATTATTAAGCTTTTATTATACGTTGTTTATATATGTGTTACTGCATGGGTCACACAGCACCACAGCTGCCTGAGACCCAGGTGTATTTATCGTTTACAAAAATCAAAGTCAAGACTGAAGTTTGAATGTCATTTCCAATTCAGGTCTCACCATGGTGTTGGGGGATGCATGCGGAGCCCTGTTTGCAGGCTGGCTCGTGAAGTATTTTGGCGTGAACTGTAAGAAGATGCTGGGTGCAGTGTTGGTTCTGTCTGTCCTCTCGCTGCTAACTAACTTGGTTTTCCTCGTGCACTGTGAGGACGCCCCGAGAGTGATGCTTGCACAGGCCGATAGGTAAGGTTTCATTCTCTCCATATATTGCAGCATAGATCATCAACGGAAAAGAGAAAGTAAATAAAAATCTCTCTTAAGTGTAGCTGATGAAATATATACTTTGATAATACTAGTTGATAACTTGCTTTAAAGTTGTAATGTTTTGCAGAACAACATGGTTTGTAATTTGTAGCAAATTCAGTCGTCATATTTTATCCTTTGTTTGATGGCTCTCCTATTTTTCGGCATATCAATTCTATTGCACTCGTGAGTCTTGACTTTTTTTGGTTGTTGTAAGCTTTGTATATCTTTCTGCTTTCTGAGTATGTCTGTACGTCGTTCTATCAGCGACCTGTACCTAGCCCGTCGAGGCATGTATGTACAATAAAGGTATTTCATGATTACAAGTATTATCATTATCATTATATGTTAATGATAACGTCTGTCGTGATCTTCAGCATGAACTGCACGGCAGGCTGTCTGTGTGACCCCACCCTGTACGACCCAGTTTGCGGCAGCAATGGTGTAGAGTACTTCTCTGCCTGTCACGCCGGATGTCTCCAGTACAACCACGCAAATCTGGTACGTACGGGATAAACAATAGTCCGAAGATCTCACGCCTCCGTGAAGGATCTAGATTCGTTCGAAAAGTTCTTGCTTCATTGAGAATTGCATGATGCTAGTAATGTCGGTGGATGGTCCCCTCTAGTACCCAAGTTACTTGACCCAAGGAGGTCTATATAACCTTCTTGCTTGACCCATGTACAGTGTAACGTCCTATCCTTTGGCAGAACGTCATTTTGATAATGATAATGATACTCTTTATTGCAAATTCATGCCATCCTCCTACGCAGGGACACCGAACAGCGAAACCGCCTGTCTGGATGCACCCTGCTTTCTCAACCGTCACTCTTAGCTCCTGTGGGCGTCGCCACATACCAGCTGTCAGTCAGAGAATAGGCCTTTCAGTCTGCAAAAGGGATCTCGCATATAGAAGGGAAGGTCATTAATATCTATGAGCAGGGCGGTCAGTAACCAAGAGTGACGTTTGAGAAAGCAGGGTACGTACAGACGGGCGGATTCGCCGTTCGATGTCCCTGCGTAGGACGATTCATGCTAATTGCAGATATACATGGAATACAATTATGATGGTATACTCTTTATTGATATGAACATAAAATGAAAAGAAAGTCGACAACTAGCGCTTTTTCTAATCTAAAACGTATGCTATTGCGTTTGATTTCTTCTTTCTATGCAGCGGTGGATGAAATTAGCGATCAACATTATTGATGACATATGCATTGAGTGGTGCTAACAGAAAGACAGTGCTTTGTACTTCGGTACTACATGTATGTGCAAAGCTGGAAAAAAGTTTGTTGTCTGTTCGCCAAATATTGGTGTTGCTCTAATTACCATATAAATGGTGTTCCAAGCCCTAACGCGTGTATAGATCAAGTCAACACGTGTCTTTCGGTGTTACCGGGCAAAACCGTCAACTTACTACGTTCCTCTAACATGACAATCCCTTCCTCAGTCCTACTCTAGCTGTGGCTGTATCACCGAGTACTACCTGAGTAAAAACGTCACTTCCGGTTTCATGACATCTGCCATGACTGGTACGTGTTCACGTCACTGCTCACCCTGGGACATACCCCTGTACTTCTCTGTCACCACCATCATGGGCTTCGTCTCCCTGGCATCCATCACAATGTACGTCGAAGTGATCTTGAGGTACGAAGTTATCTGTTTCATCTTTTCTAATTTTCTAATTTTCAGCCTAGTGTACAGACATGTAGTGTTAAGTATGTTAGCTCAATATTTGAGAAGAAATGAAGTTACAACTTGTTTGATGCTTCTAATCGTGATAAATATGATGAAGACCTTGGAATATCAAACTATTGCATTCTAAATTCACCAGCCGTCGACTTGATATGCCTAAATACCCTTAAAACAACGGATATAGGTTGCCTCTCGGATAAATGTGAACTAGTTTCAGCACTTCGTAGAGGATATTGTAACTTAGTTGTTGGTTCAATAATATTTTAGACGATCCGTTCGTCTCATATTAAGCCCACTGATGAAACTCTGTGAAACTGTGCCTCATGGTATTTCTAACCGAGAGAAGAATAATCGTGTCCTTGGAATGTCTACAGGATTGTTCCTGGTGACCTGAGATCCTTCGCACTTGGGGTCCAATGGATGATCACCAAAATTCTCGGTAAGTAAGTTACCATAAATTGTTTACTTAATTTTTACATATTCTAAACAGTCTTTTACGCTTTCAAGCCTGCTCAGAGATGACACCATGGGAATGTTCAATCCTATCAATATGACACTGGCACATTGCTATCTGTTAGAAATATGTATATTCATGTAGAATCTGATTATAGTAACTAAGTAGCTAGATACTATGTAATGATATAAGGCTATGTAAGTATAAAAAAGTAAACCGAATTCTTCTTATAGAGTCTACTTAAACTAAAACTAGAACTCTGAACAACAAACATGAGTGGCCTTGATCAGGCGGGATGCTAGATATCTTGCACCACAAAGAAATAAAAACTACTTCTGTCTCGGCTGTAACTATTACTGTCCTTTTCATGTGCGAAAGACTCATCATTTGGTCCATCTTTGTTCCTAATTCTAGGTTTCATTCCTGGGTCTCTCATCTTCGGTTACGTCATAGACCTGTCTTGCATTCAATGGGAGGACAACTGTGGAACTAGGGGATCTTGCCTGACCTACGACAACCGTCAGGTCGGTCTAAACGTGTTCACCGTGGCTGCAGTAGTCGGAGTGGTCGCCATGTTTCTCTACATCATGGCGTACTGGACGCACTTGTGGTACAACACCACGGACAGAGGAGATAGAGGCCATTTGCGAGAGAATGCTGGAAACAGACACTCCGCGAAATAAAGCTAGCACATTAACCCAGTTGAACACTTTTCTACTCGAGGCCAGTAATACCCCCTTACATTAGGCGCGATTCGATCGGACGACGAGTCTGCGAGCTCTAAATTACGAGGAGGCATGACCCTGACGGGAAGGGGGAACTCTCCCATTTCTTCGTCGGCATCAGGGTCATGCCTCCTCGTAATTTAGAGCTCGCAGACTCGTCGTCCGATCGAATCGCGCCTAATGTGAAGAGGGTATTACGACAACTTCTGGGCGAACAAATATTGGACAGATTGCTCAACGAATTTTCTAGTTCTAGATAACTAATTCATTTTTACGCATTTTATTGCCTTTTAAGACATGCTTTTACATCGTGTGTCATATTCCAATCACGAAATCACAGAATCACAGAAATGCAATCTTTGATATCGAAATGTTGGCTAATTGTAGTGGTTTGCCCAAAGTTTGAGGTATCATTCTCCTGTTCGTTATTTGGTTCCTTTTCGTCTTCGTCGTGTTTTCACATGCTGATATTGTCCATTGTACCAAGTAGGTGGAGGAAAGTAAGACAAAGGTTTGTATCAAACCGAGAATTCGATGTGACTGCGAAGAAGTTGAAACAACAGGGCTGGTAGTGGTAGGGACAGTCTCGGATCCTAGTGTTGCAATAATTGTGAATGTTTTTTATCTGTTATGTATATATATACATGTATGTTTGCGTTGTATATGTTCGAACCATGGAAGACTAGCCCTACGGGCTAAAGGGTATCTGAATAAAGGAATTGTAGCGCATAGAAATAGAAGTGTGAGACATGGATTGAATGGCTTGAATGTTTCAGTCCGCCTTGTTTGTAAACGATGTTTACAACTTTACTTTGTGATCACAGTGTAGTGGCTGTTTCCGATGTTAGTGGGTGCAAAAAGCTGGAAAAACCAAAACAGTGGCTTGAATGTAAGTTCATCTGTGACGGTTGTAAACATTATGTTACAATTTTAACATTTTATATCCGTACACAAAATAAAGCGCTTGCCAACAAGCTTCAGTCCTCTGATCCTTCTCAAGTTGTAATGACCCACAACCTAACTTTTGCCTCCAATCATCCTCTTGATGTGATTTCGGAACAACAAGACATGAAATCAGAGAAGAACATCTGGTTTCCGCACTGTGGCTACAAAACAATGTGGCTACCGTGGTTGGAGCATTGATAAGGTAGACGTACGTTGGCAGGTAATTGAATTAAGCAGTAGCATCTTCGCGTGGTTTACAGACGTACGCTGTGATCCAACATGGCGCAGATGACGTCAAGTGAAAAGCCTGTATAGAGCAACGTCGGCATTAAAACTTTTGCAGTTGAATCGACTCTCGCTCTGTTTTCATCCAGCTTACACTGCCTTAGGGTGTACTTGAATTTCGTCCTAACTTTACTCATCAAGGAAAAAGACGGCCACTTTCCCTCCATAGAATGTAGGCCTATCGTGCAGCCGAATGCAGATCCTAAACACCTCGTTCCATCCGCGACACGTTCTCTGATTGTTGAGGAATTCGTAGAATCTTTTAAGGTGGAAATTGATTAACAGGTAAACATTCGTGTGTGCGATTGATCCTGACAATTAGGATCCCTACAGATCAATGCGTCTATTGATAATTCTACATTCGACAGCAAAGATCAGCAAACTTTCCAAAGATGAACGATTAACCATATGTTTATTTGGCCTGGCATCGTCGCCCAGTCAGTGATTTTGCGAGGCCAATATAATGTCGGAGGAGCTAGCGTGCAGCCTGAGCTACAGTTTTTATTTTACATTTTAAGAGATACAAAGTGGAAAGTGATCAGACGTAACATAGTCGTGGACCACTTGAATATAATGTTTTGATGTACAGTGTCACTTGCCAAACATTGATCAAGTCAAGATGTAGTATAACAAGGGCACCAGCACTGTGATGGCTATGTTCTGTTGGTGTGATAAATGAAGCTAGTTCAATTAAGTGGATACAGCCTGGTGGTTACTTTTTTTGCCTATATGGTCTACGTTGCCGTTGTAGGCTTTTGCCAACACGTGTATTTGGGCGGGGACGAATTTTCAGCGAGACTGAGCACGTGTATGATGGAGGCCCCGCCTATTTCCTGAGTTTACCCATGCTGCACCAGTGTTCGAGGAAGATGTCGGAGCTGCTGGACGACGTGCGTGACAGACAGCCATGACCGACGACTTTTTGCGGTACCAGGCCACCTCTGACAGAAACACGCATTTAGCTGAGGAAACACCCCTTCGTTTACTGAATCGCAGAGTCAAACCTTGTTGTAAGCCTGCGGTGTTTATACTTTGGAGCTGAGACGGCGATCCGAACCATGATGGCGCTATCTGCTTTGTGCAAAACGGCGGGCACATGGATGGCTGTCTGGTTTCTGCTGCTGTTACTGCTTGTCACTATTGTGGATCCCAGCAAAAGCCAACAGGGGACGGGTGTACAAGGTACGTACCAGTTCTTTGTCACTGTCAACTACAACAAAATATCCTATGGCATGCTCTTCAGTTGCATTGGGTTTCTGGAAAAAGCCGGCTCTGAAGCTACCCAGGGTGGGCTTTGTTTATATGGCGTCCAAGCTCGAAATCATTTTTTTCACTTTTAATTTTTGGGCATAGCCTATTCGATGCTAATGAGTTAAGTCTATGAATGGGCAATTTGATAATGTTCCACCTTCTTTGTGAAAATGACATAAGACCTGCTCTGTTCCTAAACTTTTAACCATGTTATAAGAAAGCCTGGCCTTATTAAAATTATTATTATATTATGTTAAAATTGTCACTTTGGGGGAATGTAACATTATATTGTGAACATATTTTGAAAGACTTGAATGTTCACCAGTCTATATCTTTGGTTGGTTCAGCTACATATTGTTGTCCAGACTTTCAGTTTGAAGTGAACCAAGCCCTAGACAGCCAGTTAATTCAGTTAACACAAGCATTGGAAACAGCAGAGGGGGACACAGAAACTCCAAGGATGAAGAGGAGCCCAGTGGACTTCACCGATCCTCCATTGTTTCCACATGGTATGTACAGTGTTGTCGTTGCTTTGTTTATCACCTCTGCATTTATACTTTTAAAGAGGAAAGAGGATTTTTCAAGAAAGGTCTGCCTATCCGTCTGGCTGTTTGCTTGTTTGTCACTCCACAATTATTTCTACTTGCTGTACTTTAGGCATATCACACTACTCAGTGTCACAGGAAGTGAAAGACAAAAGGTCAATAAGTGTTGAAGGGGTGGCATGAAGTGGAAGTCAAAGATTGCAGAATAAGTTATTTATCATTCTTATCTGACAGCTGACAGACATTCCAAGGTCATAAGGTCAATGGAAGAGACTATAACTCTTGGTTTTTTTTGCTAGTCACATTGACTGTAGAGTGACAGGACGTGATCAATCAACATGTGTTATTTTAATGAAAACCTATTTGCATGATTGATGAAATACAATCACATAAGACATATACTATTAGTGTTAAGAAATATTTCTTTGAACTCAGATATGCTTACAAAATGACTCCCATTGGCTATTGATTTAATCTTTGTGTTTCATTTTTGCAGGTGCTGAGGCTCAGGCAGAGGAAGTGCACCTGCATGGAGTGTCCATGGCTGATGTCTACACAATGGCCTTCCTACAATTGGAGGATGTGGCCTTCCTCTTCCTTGCCTCAGGAAACAGCCATGGGCACAATGTGACCATCTTTGCTCTTGACACCATGTCTGAAGACTTCTTCATGGCAGGACAGTGGCAGGTACATGCACTGTGAATGGTTAAACTAATACTGGAATATGCCAGGATACACAGAAGGAAAGGTGGACAGAAATACAAAAATTTAATGCTTTGATGAGTAAACATAATAGTAGGTTGTTGTATATTTTTTATGTTAAAATGAATTATCGATGTATAGATATATCATGCCAGGCCCTGGGAACAATAAAGCAGTAGAAAGTACTGGGTGATTCTGGTCTGTTGCCATATTTGGTATCATTCACCGACTACAATTTTTCTTTAGAGTAGCCATACTAGTTAGCGCAAATGATCAGTCCAACCTACTTATACAATGTAGTTTAAATTTGAAGTCAACCCTAACCCTAACACAACAAAGCACATTGTATTTCAGTAGATTTCTTTATGAGTATTCCCTTTTAGATAGTCAGACTGGCATGGAACATTGTTCAGTAGTTCTGTGTCTTAATTTGGGGTGTAATCTCACACATCAAAATGGGAACCATTCTATGAACTACTTTCCCAATACATCTGTCACAGATGGTTGAAAATAGTAATTGAACTTATGTAACAATATGACGTATTAAAGTCTGAAATGGCCACACAAAGATGCACTTTTCATTTCCTGCAGGTTTCAGGTCCTGTTACTTTGGAAGCCATCAGCATGGGGTCCTCTGGGTTTCTCCTGGTGTCTGAGGAAGTTGAAGGGATCGTGCCTAAATCCTACAGAACTGAGATATACACCTTCAGCAGAGGTGCCACATCATTTGTGCAGGTTCCTACATTACAAGTTTTTATCGTCTCTAAATACCGTTATTTCTGTATCTTTATTGCAAACTCATGCCCGAAGGCTAATTGCAAATTGTCTTTTGTTTTGTCTTTTTTTGGGAAGTTAACTGATGACGCCAAATAGCAATTATTAAAGCAACTGGTTGTAATTTTGGAAATGGTCAGACGTTTCAGGTAGAATCCACTACCTTTTGTCAGTGACACTAAAGAGATCTTGTTGGAGAGGAGGTTTATATATTCTAACTATTAATTGATATGTAAAAGAGATCTAGTAGGAGAACAGTTCTTTAAATCCTATTCCTAACTATGAATTGAAATTACCTGGATGTCTAACCTTCATTGACGTTAGCTGATATGTCCTGCCATTTCAGACCATCGTCACCCCAGGCAGATGTCACTGGAGGCACTTCACCATGGGGGACCTTTTTTTAGCAATGCTGGGCGAGAGGGCTCAGTCAGGTAAATCAGAACATCAGACGTCATGCACAGGAGATGTTAGGCTAGGCTGATACTGTGATAGATAGTACATCAAACATTTTGTACTGGTAATCATAGTTTTCATTAGGTACAATGTAAAGGGGTTTGTGCAGCTGGATAAATGGTTTTAGGAATGTCAATATTTTAAAAATCACTTTCTCTTTGGTTAGCTTTTCTACAACTTTTTTTTTCAAATCAAAGTGAATTCAGAATATTGAATTGCATTTAAGCTTGAGCCTTTTTTTTGCCTATTAGAATCAATGTTGCTGCATGTGTACTACTGGGATGGTGCTTACTTTGACAAGGTTAGTGCATGCCTGTCATTCAGCTAGTTGTGTGAGTGCTATAGGTTTAAACACAATTGTGGATATATAATTGTTTAATCTGCAGCTATTAAATGATAATGACAATGACATTGATCTTTATTGCATATTCCTGCCCAACATGGGCTAAATGCATTGGGTTGGATAACTTAAGTATACGTGAAACAGGTTACATCTTATATCATCTAAAATCTACATACTTTTAGTCTCTTCTCTCTTTTTGAAACTTGTGTGAACAAATGATATTGCTAGATACAGAATTATCAGCATGATTTTGCTTTAGTGATATGCATGTTTGCTAACATGCTTAGAGTATAAGGTAATTGTATATAGGTTAATTGTGTGCAAAAATGCTATTGCTTTGGATACATATTAATCACATTGATTTGTTATCATGAATAAAAAGTAGTCAAACCAATGGTCAAAGGACTGATCCCGATCAAACGTCATAGCGAACAAATAGAACAAGGTGGAACCCCCTATTCTATTTCAAACATAGCCATCAAAAATAGCCCCAGTTGAACAGAAATGGTCAAAGAAAAAGGCTATGCTATTTTTTGTTGAAGACTACACCCACAGAGTATAGGTATTGTGAGATCGAGAGCCACTGCATTGCATTACATTGATGGTGGACAGGTTGCACGTGTAGAGCTGGGTATGTATTAAAGACACGGGACTCTGCACTGGCAGACTTTGTAGAAGGGTCCCATTAGTTCGTACTTAGTACAAGCTCCCTCACCACGAGTGCCTGAGCTGCTTACTTCTTGATTTTGCTTTTATCATGAGCATGCATGCAGCTGCTATGCATGCAACAAACAAAGTAGAAACCCAGTCACAGATAGGTGTACCCTGGATTTCACCTGCATCGACTGTATGTCAGAAACAGGACACTTATGCCCACCAACAAGGTAAAGATAGGTGGTGCCTCCCGCTTCCGTTTTGATTGAAATTATGACGCCCCTACCACAACTATATCAGCCCCCTCATCGGATGACTGTACCTCAGTGGATGTAGCCTTCAACAAAGAAGTCAGAGCATTATATTTTAGCCCGGTCTGAGAGGATTTCAGGGTCAAAAGACCTAAACCAAAGTCAGTTGTTATTATCAGCTACACAGTGGCGGCCAGTTCTGTCCGACAAGCGCTGTTTTTGACGGAGGTGTTCGAAATAGAACAGGATCGGTCCATACCTTACAGATGAATTTATAATATCTAATGACATAAAATTTTATTGGATTAAAGGAGATGTGCATTTGATGACAGGAGATGTGTGTTAAATGACAGCAGGCGTGTATTTAATGGCAAAGATGTATGTTTTGTCCTTAGCTTTATGACTGTAATGATATGTGTTAAATGGCATCAGATGTGTATCTTAGGACAGCAGATGTCTATTTAATGACAGTAGGTGTGTATTTAATGCAGAAGATGTGTGTTTAATGGCACAGCAGATGTGTGTTTTGCCCTTAGGTTTATGACTAAGGAAATAATTACAGGAGATGTGTGTAAAATGACAGCAGATGTGTCTCTAATACCAGCAGATGTGTTTTGTCCTCAGGTGTTTGATATACCAGTGCAGTCAGCCTGTGCCGTCGAACCCTTCACCATTCAGAAACAATCTTACCTGGCTGTGGCCAACTGTCCCCCTGATGCAGTTAAGGGACAAGGACACATCTACTACAACTCTTCAATAATCTATAAGTAAGATTAGTATTTTGTCAAGATGAATGTTGGGTACTAGATGAATTCCATGCTCCTAAAATAAATTCTGTTACCTTTTCTTTTTTGACTTAAAATGGCATGTTTGCTGGCATTGTGACCTTCAAAACTCCTACATTTACTTAAGACGGAACAATATAATGGAATTAATCTTTTAAAAAAAAGAGGGAATGTGTGTATCAAAATTCTTTTGAGTACTAAGTTGAAAGAAGAGTGAATAACTTTGAGCATTTATCACAATATTGTAACAATCCATGATGAAGTCATTGCCAATCACAGTTAAATGCACATGAAGATAATGAACCATAGCTGTATAGACCAACATTGACTGGTTGTTGAGTTAGATAGTTTAGGATAAAACTTTATTTTGAGAATTGCTAATCACAATGCCTAACTTTATTTTCCTGCAGGTTTCTTCCATTCAAGAATGAGTTTGAGGTTTATCAGCAGTTGCCAGGCCATGTTACTACAGACTTGGCCTTTTTCACAGCTGGACCAGATGCTTACCTAGCACTAACCCAGAGGGTTGCCTGGACCTCCCCTCACCAGCAAACTGACACTGTCTCCTACAACTCTGAATGTGCCATCTATCGTTGGAACGGTTACTTCTTTGTCCCCTATCAGGATATCCCGCTGACTGATGCTGATGTCACAGTGTCAGTACAAACTTCACAACAACAAGCGGACTTGTTGGTCACTAATACAAAAGACAATGTGCAAACGTACCAGCTCATCAATGACAAGTTCGAACAATCTTTCATCTTCTCTTCTCATACAGACCTTGGTGGAATTAAGGACATCTATAGCTTTTATACAGGAACCTCATCTTACCTAATGTTTACATCAGAGGGGGCCAGGTTATTTAAGGTCTCATTTCTTCAACGAGGAGACTTGAAAGGTTTCCAACAGGATATGTTGGTTGAAGTTGTCCAGTTAAACACTGTGCTTCAAAATATTGAAAAAAATGTAAGCAACCTAAGCACCAACATTCAAATGAAAGAGGTGAAGTTGAACACTTCTCAGGTTGTGGAAGGGCGGAAATTGTTTAAGAACGTCACCATATCACACTGGCTTACCAAGTGGGATGACAACATTGTTACTGAAGAGGAAAAGCAAGCAGTGCAGACGTTTAAGAACTTAACGACCACAGCACTCCTCATAGACAGGACTTACACGGACATCTTAGATTCCCTTCCGAGGTACCTGCTGACATTTGGAGAACAAACATTTACCACAGAGACACACATCAGCAGCCTCAGAGTAAATCGTCTAGTAACCTCAAAAAACATACATACAGAAATCTTCAATGAGGAGATATTCAACCACTTTGTGAAGAACATGCTTTACAACGACAAAGATGACCAGTCACTTCATGCTAAACTCGCACTTCCTTTTCTTAATAATGACGGCGACATCACAGTCTTAGGAACAATTGATGGCTTACACATTCCTGAAGATGTTGTCTTTCAAGACACACTAGCTGACATCTTTGCTACGAAGGTCTTTGAAAAGGGAGTGGTTTTCCTTCAGGACATGGACGTCAGCGGAACTGTTGATGACGTGCGGTTGGATGACTGCCTGTTGACGCAGCAAGACCAGAATGTTACCGGCTTTCTGACCTTCCTAGATGACATCTCTTGTGAGGGTGACGTGATCATGGAAGAGGGTTTGACTGTCGGCACTGTTGATTTATCAGTACTGTCAGAAGATGTGGTGTACCTGCAGACAGAAGGTGCACCTGTCAGGGTGGGTGGCAGCTGCGTCATCAACACCAGCCTGCACATCCTCGGAGACGTCTCTATAAACGGCACCATCAACCAGGTGGACATTGCTGAACTTGGTAAAACTCTTTAATTTGTTTTTAATAGCCTTATTCCGTGGAAAATTTGTGACAGCTCATTTGTTCTAGCTAATCACTATGACTGACCTTAAAGATGGGTCACTTAAAAAAGTGCCAAAATTTACCAACCAAAATGAGACACTGTGTTGGCAGGTCCATGTCGACGCTTTTGTCATGCAGTCTTGTAGTTCAGGTGTTCAACCTTTGAATGCACATGTAGAATTCTGACAAAGATGGTATTTATGACATTATTAAGAGTAGCAGTTAAGATTTCCAATGATGCATGAAAGGGCAACAATATTTAGATTTTTGAACATGTTGTTTCGAGTACATGGGAGCAGCATTGCTTAAGTCTTCTCCCGTCTACATAGACTGTAACCAATATAGGCTTGGTGCCATCAGCGTACTAAAGCAGAGAGAAAGATAAAGCAACTTTTGAGCAGGACATGATTTAGTACACTTTTTGACAGCTCCATTGAAATTGACTCATCGTTTCTTTCAGGGAAAACTGTGATGAGAGTGGACTCCTACCAGATCATCACCGAAGACTGGACTGTGAGCAATGACATAACATTTACCAAACAGCTGACAGTTACAGGAACCATCAACAACCTATACATGCCAGAGGATGTGGCTCGTTTGGAAGGCGACCATGTCTTGAATGGTGACGTGTTGCTCAACAACAGTATGGCTGTTACCGGTGCAGGAGGACTGGTAGTGGAAGGAATGGTCAATGGCATTTTGCTGTCAGACATCATGACTGTGGAATCAGCTCAGGAAGCCCATGGTAAGTGCTTTCACCAGTTTGCAGTATTCGAGTATTCAGCAATCATCATCATGGATATCATTTTCAAGCATCTACCCCAAATGCCCCAAATTCCACAATGACATAAAAAATGATCTACACAATATTTGCATTCGCTGAACTCGAGAAGCTACATGATCTAAAAAAAAGACCACATTTTTGTTGACACAAAATCAACCAAATTTGTCAAATTAAGATGTTGCTGTAGTTGAGTTCCCCTTTAAGAATGCACTTGTGGCCATTTCTCAGGGCAAATAATCTTCCAGACCAACATTGTGCTGAGGAGCCCCAGCAGTGTGGCAGGGCTGATAAATGGCATGGACTTACCTCGGTTTGCTGCGGACATCTTGTGGAAAAGTGTGGAGAACCTGAGAACCGATCTTCCCTCTGGTATGTTAGCATCATTGTATTTATGCCAGACAAGAGTTCATAGATGAGACATTTTAAAGACACCCCCCCCCCAACTCTGTTGGTGTTGCAACACTACTTTTGAATGTTAGGGAAAGTTTATAATTATGATAAAACCAAAACCTTTCCAATGAATTTTGCAATTGAAAATACAGTTCCTAGACACCCTTCCAAAGGAGTTATGTGTTGTTTTTGTTATTAAAGAAAAAGTCAATTTCAGTTACAGCTGAAGATCTAGTCTGATAGTTTTAATTTGTTGTTTTCTTCATTATTACAGATATCATGGTGATTACTGGGGTGAAGACATTTGAAGATCTCTTCATCTGCGAGTCACCTTTCAAAGTGGATGGTTTTGTGGATGGTGTGGACTTGACTGACTTCTATTACAACAGTGTAGGATCCCACCAGCCAGACAACGTCCCAGAGAATGTTGTTATTGTCAGCCATTCTTACTTCTCAGCAAGTCTGTCGTCTGACTGTGAGTGTTTCTGGACAGACTTTACCTTTACCAATGCGCCTGCGAATCTCAAGTCCAACCTGTATTTTGCCAGTAATGTCTCTGTCTCAGATGATGTCTCTGTGGCAGGTTTTGTGAATGGTGCAGATATGAACGAAACATTAATGGATGCCCTTATCACCACTGGACCCCAGCTTGTCACTGGCTCCAAAGTGTTTGTTGATGGAGTCACCTTGACGGAGCTGCATGTTGATGGAACAGTGGATGGAGTGAATATTCCTGATGACGTGATGACTGTCGACACTACACAGTACATTAGTGGTGTGCAAACATTCCAACATGATGTACACCTGTCCATCCTGGAAGCTGGACGGCTAAGTGCAAATGAAGTGGCAGACTGTAACTTAACAGACCTGTTGCTGAACACACTGTTCGTACATGGGAACCAGACTGTACCGGGGAGAAAGACCTTTGCAGACGGTCTGGACATCTTGGCAGATCTGACGGTGATGGGACTGATTGATGAAGTGATGGAGCTACAAAATGTAACAAGTGATGCTGTGAGGAAGGATGGTTCTGTGACCGTGGCAGCGAAACAAGTGTTTATGGACGTCTCCATTTGGAACTTATCTGTGACAGGCAAGCATTGAGAAAAACTTCTTTAACTGACATTTGATTAGGGGATATAAAGGTTAGACATCCAGGTATTAAGATACATGACAAATGATATACTCAAGCAACTGAATTGAATAAGTATACTTGTAAGTGTCACTGATTCTATACAATAACTCTCATCAGGACTGGTGGCTGGAGTGGACATATCTGACCTGAGTGCCGACAGGGTGATGATCCAGTATATGAACCAGACCATATATGGAGACTGGACCCTTCTACAGAACGTCTCCATGACAACCCTCACTCTCTGGGGGTTACTGAATGGAGCTGATGTTCTACAGTTGGATCAGGAAGGTTGTTGTTTTAATAGTTCTGTTAAGAGAGTGTCCCAATTGTTATACTAGTATTAATGCCTGATGTCAGTACCAATCTCTGGGATTCTGAAATAGTTGAATGTTTTATTATGACCAGATTTTTATCTTAAATATTCTTAGCCACATACATTGCCGCCTACATTGGCTAATATAGCGGCAAGAAGCAGAACTCGAGGTAGAAGCTCTGAGGAAGATGTCTGATAGTTATCAAATGTCAGCAGGTGTTATTAACTGGTTGTGTAAAAGAAAACTTTACAATCCTCTTAGCAATGTTGTTTGGTTTGTTTCAGCTGTGAGAGTGACAGACACAGAGTACACGGGCCTGGTGTTTAAGGACGTCATCAGTGAGGGAAACATCACTCTCCATGCAGGAGGGTTGACGGATGGAGTGGACCTGTCCGAGGACTTGGATGGAGAGGTCAGAATTAGTCAAGTCATTGTCTGGAAAACTAACTACAACCAGAGGAATGTTTTACATTATACTTAGCCTCTGTACTTACATGTACTTGATACTTTCTACAGACTTGATGAGGTCTCCTCAACTATAAGTCAGGTGGCCTGTGTCAAGGTTTTTCATCTCTTCTGCACTATCCTATGCCACTCTTTGTGGTCCTGAACCAGTTCTGCATTATGTTGACAGTAAAATAAGGTTTCTATATTGCATATACACTTGGACTACGTTGCTGTTGTAGATGCAGTTTAAAATTTTATTTTTTTTTTTTAATTCTCAATTGCAGCTAATCTCTGGACAGAAGACTTTCCTGATGCCTGTCCATGTGCAGGGTAGTGTCATCTTACAGAACAGCCTGATAGATGATGTGAACTTGTCCCAGTTGGCAGACAACACCGTGGACACCTGGTCTGATCAGGTCATCACTGCAGCCAAGACTATCCATGGAAATGTGCACTTCTCAGGCGACCTCGTTGTCCAAGGTGAGGGGCCCGTATCTGTATCATTCTGTATTATTTTTATAGCCAGTGTTACCACCCTTCAGCATAGCACACTAGCTTCTGTGTAGCAAATATAACCACCCTTTGGCATATTAAATCCAGCATATAGCTGGTATAACCACCTTTCGATATAATTTTGCAGGCATGTGGAGTGGCCGCAGCTTAGGTTGATACATATAGAATACAACATGGTGTATTCCGTATCACCCAAGGTATCAGCCCGACCGCGGGTCGGATCGCCCGAAGGCTGGAGGGTGATCCGACCCGCGGGAGGGCTGAGACCGAGGGTGATGCAGAATACACCGTGTTGTATTTTATTTATGTCATACCCACCTGAGAAAACCTATGTTTTGATGCGAAATGCGCCAGAAGTTGAACAAACTTGGTGCCCTCAAACAAAAAAGTGTTGCAACAGCAATGTTCCAACGTCCGAATCAGGTATTCTAATTGCCAACCGTGCCGTATTCGGCCTGCTCTAAACAGTTTGATTTATTTGAATGGAGCCTGTGTGATACGCCTTTTGAACCGGTCTGATGCGGAAGTTACGGCCCGGTCCGGAACACCCTTATCAAACGTTTTCGCGTCACATGTATGACATAAAGTACTGTACAAATCAAGAGGTAATACTATGTTTTATATAACGTGTTACATACTCTTCCCCCCACCAGGCTTCTTGAATGGGATTCTTGTTGATGAATTCAGAAGTGGAGCCGTAACCTTAATTGGAGACCACATCATCTCTGAGCAGAAAAGATTCCAGGATGTCATCATCACTGTGCTGTCTGTCACAGGGACAGTGGCTGGAGTTCGTCTGGAAGATGTGAACTCACAAAGGTCAGCTATGAGTGGTTAAACACCTGTCACACACACACGCAAGCTTTGGTAAAACATTTTCATCACCAGAAGGTTGGCAAATTTTAAAATTGGCAAAGACTTGAGCATATTTTTCACCAAAAAATCTATCCCGTTGCATTGGACAGGGCTCAGGGACCTACAGAGATGGGTCGTCTTTGATTGAAAGTACACCAGGCACGTAACTGACAAAAATGTCATTTAGAGCTCATGGACAAGTTGGGGGATCAATTTTCCTGCTGTTTGAGGGGGCACAGAATGAGGACTATTGGGGGTGTGCACAATTTGATTTTGGCTTTATTGATAAGGGACTAAATGACACCTCTTAGTAGTCAAGTTTGCCAGGTATGCAAAAATACATATAAGTAAGATCAAGGTACATATTACATGTAACTTGTGCGATATGATTGTAAGCCTTTGAAATGTTAGTCTAATAAGCCTATTTGCATTTACCAGTACGCATGCGCGGAATTTCCTTAGCAACGAAAAAAGTGAGATAAACAAGTCGCGTTCGACAGGGCAGCGTGTGTCCAGGTTCAATGTTCAAGTGTCGAGATTTTTAGCCTCTACACGGCGTTAACGGCAGCTACCCGCCTGGATCTGATGTTCCAACGATGTCCTAAACCTTGTGTACCTGAAACACCGTGTTCAGTTTCGCTTCAGCGGAATTTACGGTACGTTTTTTGACGGTATCCAAGCAAGTGTTACCACAGTTAGTGATAACGCATGCATCCCTCCCCCATGCACGATGCCATCTATCTTTGCCGCTTACTTCTAGAATTTTTGTCCATTCTCACTACAGCCAGGTTTTTGTCTGTAAAGGTTACCAGTGTGACATAATTAGGAAATTTTAACCTACGTATGTTATAAACCGTAAAAATGTTAGCTAAAATGCACGACCTTGTGTCTTCACAATAATGAAAGCCGATATGGTCACTGTCTCGTGATCTCTCGTGTCCGGACATGAACCCGCTTGCACTGACTGAGGAGCTTTCGTACTGTGACCAACACTTCGATTAGAAAGATAAAAAAATGTTAAGAACCAACAGCGAGTACACTAATAATCGCAGTAAATGGCTTGGATGTCCGTATTAGTATTAAACTGGTGCTTTAGGTTGAAAAATTGTACTAATAAATGTGCAAGCAAGGTCGCTGCAAGTTATGCAAACGTGACGGTGGGGAGGGGTGCATGTAGAATGTGCATTGAAGTGTATTGCGCTTTAAAGCTGTATTTTTTGTTTAAGTGTTGATATTTGCTTTAATGTTTCTTCCTTTTTTTTTTAAGGTGCCGGAGTTCAACATGAGGCTGTGTGCAGTGGTCGTCTGCGGTAATGGAACATATCAACCAAGGCGGTTTCAACCTTCTTGTATCAACTTTAAAAAAAAGGAAGTCAGGGACATGTCCAAATAAAAACATGGAACAAAAAAAGGATTTTGATGATGCAACTGTCCCCAACCTTTCCAGCTATGCATTTCCCACTGACAAGAAAGACCCATGGTCGGACAAAACTGTTCTTGCTCACAGATTGCCAACACTTGGGTTCGCTTCCTGTCTGTTACACTACAACCACTGATAGTATGGTCAAGTAGAGCTGCAATTTCCAAGACCTTGCCACCACAGTTCAAGAAACAATGTAGTAGAATAAGATGCATAATTGATTGTACAGAAATATTTATTGAGAGACCTAGATCTTTAGACTTACAAGCCTCCACATGGTATGACTATAAAAACACAATACTTTAAAGCCGTTTGTAGGGATCACACCAAATGGGCACATCTCCTTTCTTTCAAAGACCTATGGCGGAAGAGCCTCTGATGTGTTCATTACCTGGGACTGTGGCTTTTTAGATTTGGTTGATCCAAATGACGTTATAAAAATAATGGCAGATAGGGGATTTTCAATCCAGGAGGACCTGATGCTGCTGAATGCAACACTAGAAATACCACCAGCAGCATAGGGGAGGCGATACATGACAAGAGACAAAGTAAAGAAAACAAAAACTGTTGCAAACTTGAGGATCCGCGTAGAGCGTGCTTTGTGCTAACAATCGACTGAAGGACTTCAAAATCCTGGAGGGTACATTTCCCATAACACTCATGTCAACAGTAGATGACATTATCAAGGTCTGTGCTGCATTGGTTCGGAACCTGCAGCCAGACTTGGTCAAATAAACAGTTGGCATACAAGCCATTCAAGTTGGCAGAGATAAACTGTATTGAATTGCTGGCAGCTGAGTGCCAGTGACTTTTTTAATGATCCTTTACTGATTATGTTGTGATAGCAGGAAACTGTGACCGATGATAATAATGACAATGTAATGAAGATGTAATAGATAAAAGTGGATCCTTTCTGTAACATGTCCTCAAATGTATTCTCAAACATTTTTCATACATTAAGTTGTGAGTTCTGTACATTTATGCTGCCATACTGGTGGTGATGTAGGAACATATTTTTGGAATAAAATCAACGGGATCTTACTTTTGCCTTTGTTCATGAAGTGGCTTGTGTAATGGGAAATGATTTATCGAACAGACAAACTAACAAACTAGCAGTAGGAGCTCACAATAATTATGTTTTCCCGATATGGATAAAATTACTCTTGCTGGTGTGTTCTTTTCATTTCTTTTTCTACTGTCAGGAACCAATCAGAGCTTATCAGTTCAGTTCAGTTCAGTTCATCCTCTTGGAGGTGACACCTGTGTCTCCAGAGCTTATAACTGCCATGAACCAATCAATTTTAGAACTGCATTAGCAAATTAGCAGTATAACTATGAAGAACCGTCCTGTGTCTTAGCTCTTCATGTGTATATAAACTTCCGCCTTCTCATCCATTACGGCCGGAACGGAAATGAAAAAAAAAAACTCCACTTACTTCATATACTGTCAGTAAAACACAAACACACGTCTTACACCAGACTTCAAAAACTTAAAATTATCTTTATTCTTAACTGACAGTTCTAGAATCTTCTTTAGAACAGGTGTACGTTCGTACCTGTCAGGTGGGAACACCTGCGGGGCCGCACGGTGCGGCGCGGAGCGCCATCTCCTTAAACAAACGCTGACACTACACACGCGTGACACAACACTGGGTTGGCAAGTTATCTCCCAAAATGGCGGATTTTACCCGTCATGCATTTCGCGCCGGTAATTGCGAATAGGCTTATTGTCTTACCATGTTAAGTTTTTAATGTTTGTGTAAATGTTTTTAATGCTTAAGTACGCAATTCAGCACCTTAGGGCCCTGCGATGTATTTAGAGGTTGTTGAAACAGCAATCAATAAACAACTTTATATATATCTAGCTGGTCTATCTGATCTTGAAGATCCTCAACCTGGCAACAATCATGCAATAATCAGTCTGTCATTACAGGGTAACGTTGAACAGGACAACACACATCACAGGCAGAAAACTCCTTACCTCTTCAACTGTGATAAGGAGTCATCTGACAACATCAGGGATTGTACTGTCAGGGCTCCTCACTGGGCTGGATGTTACTGTCTTCAGCTCTGCCATCATGAGGAGGTAAACTTTGACTTGTTACTCTGAGGCACAGTGTTGCCTAATTCAGCTAAATGTCTTGACCTCTTTAAAATTTATCATACAATTTTAAACTTTATAACCGTACGCAAAAATAAAGCGCTTACCAACAAGCTTTTCATCAGTCCTCTGATCCTTTTCAAGTTGTAATGACCCAAAGCCTATGTCATACATCAATATGTGTGGTGTCAGGAAAGAAAAAGAGAAAAATTACTTTGTAAAAAGTCTGTCTTTGGTAGCCAAGAAGGGGCATTAATTTTTCGGCTTTGCCTGTGATATATATGAGACATTTGTATGTTCCCTACAGGTCCAGTAGTCAAGTGATCAATGGTCTATCCACCTGGCAGTGTATAGTCCAAACAGACAGTCTCCAGCTAGGGGGCACCCTTAACAGCGTTGACGTTCAGAACATCTGGTTGACTTCACAACCCACCCTTACTGTACAGGGAAAGGCCTTCAGCTCCCCTCTCAAGATCTTTGGTGATGTTAAGGTGTGCTGTTTAAGTAGTAAATTTCCACATATCAAATGGCTACTTCTTAGGTAGTAAAGGATTGACAATGTACAAACCTAGTGTTAGTCCCTCCTGACTCTACAGTCAAATCCTCCAGCGTGTCCAATCAGAAGATTGAAGTGTCTAAATGGAATAAAGTCTCATATCTGTTCCTATCTGTTTACAGTGCCCCCAAGTAAGCACCTTTGGAAGCAAGCTTCAAAATTTCTGTTCAATGCTTAAATTTTAGGCACTTAAGTTTTCTGTCACGATGTGTTTTTTAACACTTATTTTTTTTTACTGTCATCCAGCTTTTCATTCCTTTTGTAAAGCGCATGTCAAACGGCAGTGGAGTCTGAGTGGAGTTTGTACTTAACTGAAATGTTATCTTTTTTAAGCACTTTGATATGGCGTCTGACGTTGCTCTTCCCTCCCCATCCTCCTGGTATCACAGTTGGGTCCAGACAAGACCGTGAATGGAGTGGACGTGTCTGAGTGGGAACACCTGTCCGTGCTGACAGATGGAGGAGGACAGGTGCATGGGCGGGTGACATTTGACTCTGTCCACCTGAGGGCCAGTCTGCGGGTCACTGGGTCCATAGATGGTGTGGATGTCAGCATGATGATGAGGGTCAAGGGTGATCAGGTCATCACTGGTAGGTCATGTTGATGAAAGCTTCTTTGTCATGTAGATGATGTAGATATAGCTGATAAAAGTGTCCTAAGACGTAACACACTGTCATCGCAGGCAACTGGTGTAGCAGCTGGGTATATTACACTGAATAACCTGTCTCACCTAACCCTTACACATCAAGCTGCAAGCATCATTCAGAGATATCTAGTGAGGATGCCTCTACTGTACTTGGTAGGAGTGAGTTTTACTCTACAATAATTCTAGGATTCAACTCAACAATTATAGTTTTTTGATCAAATGCCTCAATCTTGGGTCAATATCTCTGGCCTGACTATCATACAATTAGAACTTCCATCTATTGTCTCTGCAGCATTGTCTTCTGTACATGGTGCACCAATGCCTTCACACTGTATTTCTGCATTATTGCAATTTCAAACATTAACATGTACAGTGCCTCTTTCCACATGCAGGGAGGAAGACATTTGTTAAGAATGTGGTCATTTCAAACCATGCTAGCCTTTCAATACATGGCTTATTCAACAACTTGAACATGAAGACCCTAATGCAAGAAGCCCTGAAACATGACAGTAAGTTCAGATTTGGAGAATACGATACAATACAAAATGATCCCAATATCATTTTCAGCTTCTTTATAGTTTTAGTGCATTTTTAGTCACTGTGGTTCAAGTATGTTTGAGAGTCCTCTTAACAGTTCAATTACAGTACATGGGAAGATTGAGGCCTGAAACATCCCTGCAAAGTTGTATTGGATATTTGTGTAGTTTATGTGGCAAACTTTGAAAAGTAACCAGAAGGGGATTGTGGAAAAGGTGCTTAGGTCCTGAATAGGTTTTGTTCTCTTTTTTGTGTGTGACAATAGACACTAATTTTAGCATATTGCCTTAGAATTTAGATGTGCAAGTGTTCTTAAGATAGATTGTTCAGAATTTTAAAGGTATTCCTCCAGTATGTAAATGAAGTAACTGAAATCTTGTTTTCAGGTAATGCTTTCCAAACACCAACCCATGTGTATGGGGATGTGTCAGTCCACGGGCGGGTGACCTTCAGCATGCCTGCGGGCATGTTTGATCCTGAGGGTCTGCGTGAGCACCATCGGCAGCTGGTGCAGATGTACACAGATGTGTCGCACTACGTGCCACTTCACAACAACCACACCTGCCAGGCAGTCAACTCACTCAACACTTTCTTGTCGTCAGGTATCTCTCTACTTCTCTCACCTTCGTTATTCAGACCTGAGAAGCTTCTGAATTAGTTCACCAGGGATAAGGCAAATTTAAAGATTTTTAAAGGGATATGTTGAAGAATATTACAGATCAAAACATTAAAACAAAGTCAATGTTTTTTGTACAGAACCTACAGACTTCTGGTAGAATGTGTATCACAGATGTCAGAATACACCTTCAATGGTGTAACCAGTAACTGTCTCAGTGGACTAGATCCTGCATTTACACTTTTAAGATAGACTTACTGCTGTAGTCATTTACCATAGATTCTCATCTTGCTCTACTTTAAGCCATCCAGCATATTTAAGGCTAGAATGCATTTACCCTACATAACTATTTGACACAATTCCTTTAACCATACCTGATCTTTGACCTCCTGTTTGCTTTTTGAGCAGTTTGTTCAATCTGTACAATGTCATGTTTGAGCTTCACCTGATCATGATGTTTTCTCAGCCTTCAGGTTGCCTGTGGAGTACTTTGAGATGCAGGTCCTGTTTGATGAGGACAGTATATCCGTGCATGGGTTTGGGCACCGGAGGCAGCAGTATGTCATGGTGTGTGGCTGTCACTCACTTACCATTTATCAGATGACATCGTCAGCAGAGCAGCCCCTCATCGCTGTCTACCAGAGTGCTTTCAGCCCAACGGTTCATATCACTTCATACGTCTTTGCCAATAGGTCAGCTGCAAAACATACATACATTCCACTGTCACAGGATTAGGAAATGGCAGAAACAAATTAAAATGGACACTTTTGATTTTTTATGATGAATAAGGTTGGATCAGTTGTATGAAGCATTAGATTGGAGGAGCATCTTATACAGTATATGAGTGACTATGATGGGCTAAATTTATCAATTGTAAAGCCAGAAAATTACTTGAAGAGTTCCAGTGTGCAGATGGGCAAAATCGTAAAACCAAGTACTTGTGGGGTGTCACTGTTGAAGATCTGTTGTACACAGACTGATGCATTGTTTGTGATATACACAGCAGATTCTTGCCATGTAATATAACTATGTGAATAAGAATTCAGGACACATGTTTCCCTGCAGGACATTCATAGTAACATCCCATGACAAGGACAACTGGTACCCTTCTGTCTGTACAGCACTAGCAGATCGCAGCTTATCTGCCCACAGTACTGTAAGTGTCATTCTGTTTTTTTAAGCTTAAGGAAGAAGATAGGAGGTTGTGAGGTTGTAGATATGTGCCTTTAAATGAAACAATAACAAAAGGCTGAGTAGAGTGATAATGCTTAATTTGAAAATTCACTTAAGACCATATCTAATGTCATTTGAATACAAATTTCAAGCATACCCACAACTTGTTACATTTAGAATACAGTCGGACTTGTCTGAGAGGACCACCAAGGGGACCTGGAGAATTTGGTTGTCTTAAAGAAGTGATGAAAAAGTGGTCTTCTTATGTAGTGAGATAGATATTGAGAGACAACATTTTTACATACATGTACATTAAAATAGACCTGCAAAAAACTGGCCACTAACTGGTTTCATTTCTGAACTACTTACATCACATTGTAAAGACAGTTTTGGTGGCACAACAGCAAGTTTGTTGAGTATGTTGAAAATGTGAGTTTATATCCTGCAGATCTATGAGTGGTCGGGAGAAAGCTTGCTGCCTGTACAGACTATTGTGAGACCACTTGGTCGGTGGGGGAGGGGGATATCAGTGGAGCCTTTCCAGGATGGACCATTCCATTATCTCCTCATCACAGGTACAGGACTTTGGATCAAGAACAGAACTATGAAATTTAGAGATTGGTCCCTACCAGGCACATGTGAACATTTCATTTTCAAAACTGGAAAAAAATGAAGCAAATCCAAAATAGAACCAATTGTTTAGGGGACTCCATTGCAGACAGGCACAAGTTTGGGGAGAGTTTTTGAACACAAAAAAGAAAGATTGTTCATGTAAGATGTGTTTTTACAGCACAGCAATTGGCCCAAAACAAAGAGTAGTTGAGAGAATGGTTCACTGTATTGACTTAATGTAACACTTTGATTAGTTCCCTTGCTATGTAATACAGGAATCATGGTGAACGGCACTCTCCATGGTGCTGATCACCTGGCTGCTGTATTATCAGCGGAAAGTTTGGTCCAAAATCCAAACTCTAGCCCATAAACAAAGCACAATGTTGCAGAAAACCACATCATAGTCTATATATTGAAAGTCAACTGTACAGGAGACATTTCTGGATAGTTTTTACAATCAACATTTTGTTGTTTTAATGTTTCAGTGTACTAGTGCCCGCTAAGCTATCTCATCACAATGCATTCTTGTTACAAAACTGAAGTTAATAATGGTTTGTGAGAGTTCACTCTTGCACACAGAGGCTAGTATATGCATGTTAATGTAGATAATGTATGTTTCCTCACAGGGGAGGCTGGGAGAGAGGCTCTTGTGTACCGCTCTACAGCTCTTAGGTATAGTCTGATAAATGGACTAAGATTGGGAGGACTGCACCAAGTGACCACAGTTCAGTACAGAGGAAAGGTAAGAGTATTTCTGAAAAAATTAACTAAAGCAGTGAATTCAATTTTGCGCTAACTTCTACATAATTTCCTGATGTCCAAGTTTATGGTTACTGTCACTAACTGTACATCTCATTGTCATAATCTATATGTTTGTTATCCTTAGATTAGAATAGAATCTGGTTGTGAAAAAGAATTCCCCTATATCCTAGAATCTTGTTTCCCTTTTTTTCCACCCACAGACTTTTGCAAGTGTCTCTAAGAGTGGTGCCCCCAAAGCCCGTGCACCTTTTACAGCTGACATTTACCAATGGCGCCCGCGGATCCAGCGGTTCACGCCGATTGCCATGATGAACAAGCGCGGCGTTCTGGAGTCTCGACTGTTTGTCGAGGATGACAACCTGTACCTGGTCCTGCTGACCCGGGTCACTTCCCTGGCTCACGGAACAAGTTAGTCCGACTGGTGACAAAGACTTAGTTGTCAACTAGGAGCTAATGATTGCTGTAAATCTTGAAATGTTCACAAAAGTTTTATTTTTGTGATGACCTCTCCAACTCTCCATGACGTTTCAACTATGCGTTTCTAATACATTGCTACAGTACTGTACTACAGAATTGTTTCGATCACAAACTTAAAACATCACTAAAACTTCTTTTCTCCTATTATCGCAGGTAAAGTCCCAGCAAAAGGAATGTATAGGGCAATTGCTGTCGAAATGGAGGTCAACAGAGTTACTGCCAAAACAAAAGGCAGCCGCTCCAGACACTTGTGATTTAGCCCCCCTATTGTAAGCTTCTTGCAATTCAGCCCTTTGTTTCAAACAGTGGGTCCTCAGCCCACCCAGTTAATGAAATAGTAAATAATAGAAGAATAATTTACAGTATTGCTCTTCAGGTTGTACAGAGGCTCTGCTACAAAACCCGTGACAAACTATTTTTATCTGCAGGAAGTCAATTCTCAGTTTACCAGTCCAGAGCGAGGAATCGTTTTGTCCGTCAGCAGCAGGAGAGCCTGCCCAGCACAGCGCAGGACATCCAGGTCATCACAGCTGCGGGGGTCACCTATCTGTGTGTGACAGTGGAGGGGGTCAAGCTCATGCTCTATAGCTGGAAAGGTACTAGTATTTGTGTTACCACTAGGTAGAATAATTTTGGTTCAATTTTCCCATTATTGAACCTAGCATGACAGTGCACCTGAGTGAGTACATTTATGAGGCAATGAATTGCTGTCCAACTAAAAAATGTTGTTTTTGAGATGGAGAACAGTTTTTTATTTATAACATTAATAACCACTCTAAGCTGAACATCCATCAGTCCAAGTTTCCACATCATGAATTTAGTATGAACAACTGTGTTGCAAAGAAAGATACATTTTTATCTAATGTTTTATGACATAACGTTTCCTATACTTCCTTGAATTTATATGAATTTACAAATTACGTAGTATTTACAAATAGAACATGCACATCAATAGAAATCCAAAATGTTATTTTTTTTAACTTTCTCTCATGTTTTTTGTCCAGGTGGCTCAGGTTTTGTGTTAGACCTGTCTGTGACCTTACCTGGACTGATGAGTGTTGAGATGTTCACCGACAGCAGACAGACCCAGCTGTACGCGGTAGTGCGGACAGACAAGACTCAGGAAACCAAACCGATCATCACAGAAGTGAGGCAGTCTGCAGGGCACACCAGCACTGCAGTACTGTGGGGGATATTTCCAGGTACGTTTTGTTGGTGGCTGGAGTTGGAAACTTAGCTGTTGATCATAAGATTGCTGACAAGTAGCAGATTTTTTATGTTAGGATATCCATGACCGTGCAGTGGAGCAGTTCAAAACAAATGCTATCGATAATCTATACAGAATCTACAGTTGAAATGTTTTGAATAAGTATTGTTAACTTTTAAACACTCTCCAATTTCACTGCCTAATTTTGCACCTCAAAAACAAAGCCTCTATACATATATCGGGTAATGAGGACAAGAGAAAATAGATATTACTGACTACCATGCTCGTTGCAGGGGCACCTATGAAGGAAGTAGGCAATGCTGGATCTACCTGCCATCCAACATAACACCGAAGAGTGGTCATCTGAAAGACTGCAGGACAGCAGAGCCAAATGTTGGTTCAAAGTAAATCCTCAAGGGGCAGGCAAGAAAAGATGGGAAGGGAGGGTAGGGTATGTGGAAAGAAATTTTGTTGCTCTCCTTTATTTGATTATAGAGAACAAAATCACTCACTCAGAATATCAACCAAAATGCTTCTGTTTTGACACCAACACTTAAAGCAAGTCCATACCTTCTAGTTGTTAAAGTTTTTCCATTCATTCCACCCTCACACTCAGGGTTGACAATCGCGGCAAAGCCTAACGATATCACCCCTGACAACTCAGCCACAGAATTCGGCTATTAGGGGCGTGGCTTCTAACCAACTGTCAGCCCATCGGAGAAATGGCTTTTTGTTGTCGAAAGCTCGGAAAGGCGCCATATAAGGCGACTCATTAATATTCAAGAGCAAGATTACAGTACCGGCATAACGTTTCACAGTACTTTCAGCGTCCAGACGTCTTTATTTAGGTACCAAATTTAACAGTTGTCTGTTCTGTGGGTATAGGTAACCACGGCATCAACGTACCGCGACTCACCAATACGTTTGGACTCCCTATTACAAAATCCTAGCTAAAAGCCTGATACCGACCTAGCATGACCTAGCATATGAAGAAAAAAACATTACCGTCACGCAAAGATAAACAGATCTTTGTGCACGCCGCGCCGTACCATGCGTACGCTGTTTGTTCGAAACTAGCAATCCGGTCGCTGATTGGCCTGCGACAAATCAGGCAAGCTCATTAATATTCATAAGCAAGGCGCCCCTAATAACCGAATTCTGTGGCTGAGTTGTCAGGGGTGATATCGTTAGGCTTTGCCGCGATTGTCAACCCTGAGTGTGAGGGTGATTCATTCTTTCATCTGGGAAACTGGGTACTAGTATTTTGAGCCTGGGGTTCTGAGAAAGTAACATTGTCAAAACTGCCCCAAAACACCAAATTTGGAACTTTGAGAATCTTGTCTATGTGGACACATATGGCAGGTTTCTTAATGTTTGTGTCAATTGGGAAAATTAGATAAGGGACCACCTGCATATGTGCACATTTGACTTTGGAATTATTTGCATGTCATTCAGTAGATCAAGGTAATATTATGACAGATACATTTATACCTAATGAAGATGTCACATTCATGTCAAGTGTTCATAATCATTCTAATGTTGCTCATGTCAAAGTCTTTTTACACGTAACATTGTCATTGCCTTGATTGAGTAACTTCAACATGCATGTACAGTCAGCAATCATGGTTTATATGTATATGACATCTTTGGTGATGGGAGAATTTTCATACAAATTAAATTAAAAAATTAATGTTGAGACAGTCTAAAAGACTAAAAGAAGTAGAAAGCTGTTGTAGTCTTTTTGTGTGAAAATCAGATTCACTATGAAAACAATTTTCTATTGTCAATATTAATAATTCTATGAAATATGGAATTTTGAGAATGTCAGACATAATATATAAATAACAGGCAGCTAGATAAAGGACATAAGTAAGCCAGATTATATTAGGCTTTATAATTATATAATTGCATTGTCTATGTCTACACTAATAAGCCTGTCACAAATGCAGGACTTTCCCATGACTATTAAACCCAACCAAGTGCCACTGGGTTGGGAGTAGCATGGAATCCATCCTGTTCTAGTGCCAGTTTACTGTGTTAGGCTGCAGGGAGAAGATTGAATGGATCTGTGTAATGTAAGTATGCTTTGCTGTGAATTAAATCTATGTCAATCAGAATTCAAGATGGAAACAGTTATTGGGACTCATTCATTTGTAGTTTTCTCCCAGACATAGACATTAGTACAATTTGCCAGTCAAATCTGAGAGAGCTCCCAAACCTGCATCAACTTAACATAAAGAACTGAAGCACAAATTGACAAGGTCTATGTACTAACCGAAAACATTCAAAGGAATTGAATTATAGCGTTTTTATCCCTGTAAATGAATAACAGATTGAATGAGGCTTATATTGGACAGAAATCTTTGTTTCAAAGTGTCTCCATTCATCTACTCAAGAATATTCTAATTATAAGGACATGTACTTTAGACGTTCGGAAATTCAACACAAGCAACACTCATAAGAACTACATTGTATTTAAAACCTATGAAGAATATCATACAATTTAAGACAGATGACAACTACAAATCACTGGTCAAATTCTGTACTGAATCAGGAAGCAAAAACCACACAAGAACAAAAGGAATTATCTCAATTACTACTTCTGTCACTGCTAAAAATGTACATGTGTGACCCATAATACCAGCATTCTTAAGGTGTCCATTTCTTTCCTTCACTATTGAACATTGTTGACACTTGCACCATTGAGCCAGGCAAGAATGACAAGTAGAGCACACTATAAGATAAACCTATGGCTTCATCCTGGATCTACATATACCCCCTTGAACAGTCAGCAACCTGGATTTTACTTCAAACATTACTAAAGAAAATAAACAAATAGTTTCCCCACTGATCTGTGACTAGTATGGCACTACAAGCATGACAAGTGCCAGTGGGAGAATCTTTACATTTTCCATGGGAATTACATTAAGCTCTGATAGATGCACCATTTGAAATGTATACATTCATTCATCCAGGAATACTAGTATTACTACAGTTAATGAAATTTAACCTCCACTAGCCATGACTGCCCCATGATATTATTTTCCACAAAGAGAACATTGAGCAGTAGTTTCACAGCTTGACAAACAGCTCCAACGTGGTTCAAAATTCCTTCCAATTCATCTCAAACTAGCCTCCACCAGAGAAACTACACTGGTTGAAACAGACAAAATTTAGCCAAATACATTGTATTGGAAAAATAACTTGCCTCCATTGCTGCTGTCTCTCTCCTGGGTAATCATTTACCCTATTTTTCCAAGGTTCTATTATCTATAACCCTTTAGGAAGTCCTGATGGATGTTAATCTCTAACATTGCCAGGTGTAAAAGCTACATATATTAATTTGTATTCCACTGCCCTTCATCAGCTGTCTACAGTCTGGTAATGTAGAGCCTCTGTCTCAGCCTTCAGCCTCACAAACTGGTCCTGGATGTGGTCTGTCAGGACCTTACGTTTCTCCATCTGAAACACACAAACAAACAAACAATATCAGTGTACGCGTGACCATAAACTTCTTCAATACACAACCCTCTTTTATTCTTCTGCAGACATTTTAAAGACTAGTCTGTCATCTTCACCTGTGTTTAATGAACAGTTATCTATTGGCGCTGCAGATAAAAAATATTTACACACATTGAAGGAAAAATGGCAACAGTAAAAGGGTTACGTTACTCACATAAGCTCTCAAAGTAAATTGTATGTTTTTAATATCAATGTAAACCGCCTAGCAACACGCAGTGGAACTACAGTAACTGCATAAGGTACTCAAATCAATGGGGTATAATTCCAAACTACACCATTACTACCAAATACAAATGTACTATGGCAGATAGCTGAGCACACGGGTCATGTAAAATATACTTACAGGTGATTTTTGGTCTTTCCTGAGTTGTGTAAGAATACTTTGGACCTGGAATGGCTGACCTACCAGCACTGTCACCCTCTGCAAGATAGACCACCACAAATTTACAAACATGTAATTTAAGATGTATTCAGCTTTTTGAACAAAATACAAGTAGCTTTACAAAGAAGTGTTTACATGGAAAGTTATAGGTCAAACAGAACTATATGAAAAAGATGTAAAATCAACTAATGAATCAAATGCTTTATTACTAAAACAAGGATCTTGTAGCAAGAAGTTGAATTGTGTCTCCTTGTGCATCAAAAATCTATGAGTCAAAAATCTTAATCAAACTTTAATATATTTTTTGTGTGCCAAATACTGTAAATGCATTTAATTTCTCAGGGATTTAATTTCGCGATAGCGGGAAAAGGGACTTTTCGCGGTGGTTTTAAGTTCGCGGTAACACCATAGACTACAATCTAATACCATAATAGAAAAATGTTCGCGGTGGTTTTAAATTCGCAGTGAAGTGGTCACCGCAAAAACCGCGAACATTAATCCACCGCGAACATTACTGCATTCACAGTAGCAGTTACTCAAGCAGCTGGATATTATTTTGGATTTTGACCGCATTTCCAAAGTCACATCCAGTTGCTTGAGCAAGTGCTATTTGGCATATCTTATTACCTGGATGTCTAAGCCTCATCAATATATTCATATACATTTTATCTATGTTACACAGCTCCTTACCTTCCCAGCCTGGGGGATATAGGGCTTTACATTTGGTAAGACAGAATCCATACCTGTGGACAGACAAACAGTAAGAATATGCCAACAGCCTGCCAGGTTTAGATAATATTAGCATTGAAATAAGGACTGTCTGATATAGTTTGCTTCTCTTCCTTTAATAATAGCTAGTTGTACATGTAGTTCACATCTAGTAGTGAGATACAGTCAAACCAACAAATGACTAAGGACCACCTGGCCAATGTGTCTGCTTTTTGGTGGTCTCTTGAATAATTTGACTGCACGCCTTAAGAATCCTCTCTACAATGACCAGAAATTGGCATAGACCAGATGTTCTTGGTCAGTTTTAACTGTAGATTCAAAGACAAAGATGTACCATTATATGTTACGTGACAAGTTGTACTCACCAACATGCCAAATAGGTATAACAATGGGTGTATGCTGACATTCTTCAATTAGTCTTCCCACGCCTTGAAAAACAGAAATACAATATTTTGCATGAGTTTTTTCAGTCATCAGACAGAAATAAAGGTTTGAGTTTGGATAAAAATCAACAAAGTGCTCAAAGAGTTTTGGGTTAGCCCAAGGTTAAAAAATCATGTTCCTTTAATTACAGAAAAGGAGACATACACAAAACGATGCTTAAAAGAGTTATCATTGATATTGAAACATGGCAGTGAATGGAATCCCTAGAGCACCTTGAAATCACTATGCTGCCTTGCATTGTATGTACTACTACTTGACTTGGAATGTTTAAGAAGATGTATGTTATGGCATACATATATTACTTACCCCACTTCAGCCTTATCATCTCTTTTGTCATATTCACTTTCCCTAGACAGGAAATCAAAAATTATCCCATTGTTAATGCAGAGTGCTGTACACGGTACAAGTCAAGGACAGACTACACTACCAGAACTTGTGAACATAAAACTCAAGTAACAAAACGTATTTGAATCACATGATAAAGGAAAGGAGGCTTCTCTTAGCAAGTCAAACTTCTGCAGGGCTCAAAATACTTTTTTCTCCATACCTTGTAACATTGAAAACTACCTGCACCAGACAAATTTTACCTGCACCACTATGAATTCAGTAAGTATGGATCATACTAAAATTGTTCAGGAACCATGGCTATTTTTCTTTTATACTTTATGGGTGGTAACAGTCAATGCAGCTAATAACAATCCACTGACATCTACATCATAGAACATTTATGTACATTTGTATAAAACCTAGTACATGGACCAGTGCAGGCTAGGTGCAGGTAGACACCAAAAATACCTGCACAGATCCAATTTTACCTGCGCTAACCTGCATATGCAGGTGGTATTTGGAGCCCTGTTCTGGGAGTCTTACCCTCTGGAAACATGTGCACCCATCTTCCCTTGTTCAGCTGTTCCACCATAAAATCCACTCCTTTTTGGTACACACCTCCCCCTGGGGTACAAAATAATACTGGTTAGGGAACAACCAGGCTGTATTTCCTTGCACAGGCATCCTATTGTACGTCTATTGCACCAGGTATGTGACTGGGGCTTTACCTAAACTTTATTAATTTTATAACTTGAACTGCTGTGTCCCTTCATGATAAGTTGCATTCCCACTATTGTTCAAGCTTCTTCAAAGGATAGACAAATTCAATCCTCCAAAAACATTTCAAAATCACAAGTAAATATTAGATACAGTACTAGTATACGATTTGTACATTGCAAACATAAATAACAGGCATTCATGCACCAACCTCTCCGCACTGGTATAGTCTGGCCGAGACAGAAGAAGATGGCAAAGGGTTTGTTGGTAAAGCAGATATCTTCAGCTGCAAGAGTCCTGCAACAAAAGGAAATACACTCACTCTACAGTATTACCAGTATGATTCTACTCGGATGAGTTTCGGGTCAAACTACAGTGTTAATACAAGTGCTATGGAAAATATGGCCAGGGTTCTTAAGTCCCAAACCACAGTGCAATTATAGTGAGAAGAATTTAGAACAATAATATGTGTAAAAAGTTTTAATGTTTTGCACATATCTTTGTTCTGAACTGAACTGAAACTTAAATAAAGTTCAAGTTTCACCAAGATGTTGACACAAATGAGATTTCCTACCATCTGATTTGCTTCCTGCTACACAGATACCTCCATTTCAGGATGCCTGCAGGGTGGATTAGAATGGATCATGAGTTAGTAAGCAGTACATAATGAGAGAAGGTCTGCAGGTTTATACATGTATGACTATGTGACTATGTATTAAGCTGTGTGACACCATACAAATGTTCCAGCATCTTCAACTGATTTTGCTCAAAAACTAGGAAAGATAAATAAACATATGCTATTGTACATATGCTAATGTTCCCTTGTCCAATGATGTAAATTTAAACCATGAAAGTTGCTTGTGAATACTAGCAAGAAACATATCTAAACCTAAGTACATTTACCATGAAAAATAAGTGTTATGAGCCAATATAGGGAGTTTGCTATATTTACCAGGCCATATTTTCCTCCTGGACTCAGGTAAATAAATACTAGCTCAATAAATCCAAAGTCAAAGCTGTTTTGATCTGAGTGAAAGAAGGAGCACCCCTCACCCCATATGAGAGGGTCGTCCATACAGCAGGCGTGGTTACTGACTGTGATGAGTGGTTGTGACGGGTGGCGCCTCTCCACAGCTTCTGTCAGGACATCCATGTTGTACACCTGTACATCATTCAGCACTCCTGCCAACATACAGGAACAGATCAGAAAGAGGTCATCATCATCATCATCATCGGTCGATGTGATCACACATATTCGCACATGTTTACACACGATGGGGTTATACCGCCCCTTACGGGGTGACATACCCTTTCGCTGGCTAATTACAAGACGGGATACGCCAGGTCTCCCGTCCAGGTGAATGAGGTAATTCACCATGTGGCTGATACGAGACAGAGGTTCGCCAGGCCTCCATCCGGGTGATTTGAAGTGAATCACCAACTCCCGACAGAAGGATTTGCACCAACACACACCACACCATCGCACGTGTGGGGGTTCTTTAGCGTGCATGGGGTGTGGATGTCCCCATACACGGGACATCCATTTAACGTCCTATCCGAGGGACGGCCCTAGCCGAAGCTAGGTACTCAACAAGAGGTGATAACAGGCTTACAGCAAGGATATTTTAAGAGCGTATGGTAGAGATTGTAACAATATTTGGTATAAAGTTCAACATCGATTATGGGCCCCCTGGGGTGGAACCTTGGTACTGCAGCAGAACTAATGTGTTTTTTTAATCCTTTGTCCTCACATGTTTCGGTCTTGTTGTTGTATTTTGATATGGCTTTTGATATAACGGAAGAAGTGGTGCAGGGCCTAGCAAGACATGTCTGGGCTTTAAAAAAATAAAAAATTGACCACTGCAAAAAGAGCTGCCTAGTAGGGTACCACTTTTTCATTAGCCCAGGGATATGTAGTAGGAAAAAACACGACCATTACAAGTCCAGAACAAAAAGTCCCAAACCCGGTCAAGAATAGCCTGGTATCCAGGCTAGGTCAAGAAGTTCTGCTGGTTATCACAGTGCACAGAAAGCCGGGTTCAATGAAAGAGCTGGGCTGTCTACCTGGGCTGTCTACCTGGCCTGGCTATCACATCAGGCTACTCAGAACCCCCCATCCATAGCCCCATCATATGGCACTCAGCTGATTGACAGGCATAGTAATTGCTAATCTCCAACCCTGCTTGTGACCTGAGGTTGGCCTGTCCATGTGCACCACTGGCTGGGCCCTTCGGGAATGTGTCTGGGAGGCATTCCTTGCAGGAACACAAGTACCAGCACTGTGTGTGTGTGTGTGTGTGTGTGTGTGTGTGTGTGTGTGTGTGTAAGAGTGTGTGTGTGTGTGTGTGTGTGTGTGTTTGTGTGTGTGTGTGTGTTAAATTTGTTTCTTTATTGAATATCTATCATCTAGGACAGAAAATCTCAGCTCGTACAACAAGAATGACGAGCATAAATCACTGTAAAGCTAAAGTTGTACTGACCAGGGGGGGGGGGGGTATAATTACATGTACCTCCTTGTTCTCTATACTAGTATGCCATATTGACATATACAATCTTGGTCAGGTTTCTCCCCAGAATTTTTAGTATAGTGGAGAGACTGGCAAAAATAACCTGACGGTAAGATGATTATTTTTGGAAAACCTAATCTTATTTTCTGACAAGTTGAGATTATAAAGTGTAAAGATAGTGAAGTAATCACGTTTACACTGTTTTAAAAGTGTTTTCCTGAAAATGGGATCATTTTGCAATGACAGAAGGTGTCAAGTTCTCCAAGAATAATAGCAATTCCTTTAGCAATAGTGAAACGACTATTGTTTTGATCATCGCCCATTCACAATTGCAAGTTTTTGCAGCCAAGGCTGATTGGAAAAGTGACACCGCTTGGCACAAAAATCTGTGAATTGTCATGAATTTTTGCAAACCTAGGAAGAAACACACTAAATTCTAAAAGTAGTAACGTTATAGTGGTGCTGGGCCAGGAACATAATGGAGGGCCGCCCTTGTTCCATCCCCTGGTGAGGACCCTGTCGGTAGTCACAATTTTGAGGCTGTGGATTGTTATCCACAATTTACAATTTTTGTGTCCAGGACAGAGCCAAATCCTCTCCTTCCACTGCCAATAATCTCTCCAACCCCCTTGTACAATTGGATGGAGTGGGGAAAGTCCTGTATTACCAGCACAGCTTTTGTGACATGTCAAAGGATATGAACCTAGGACCTCTGTTTTCTAGGTCAAACATTTACCCAACACAACAAGGTAGGAGTCCGAGAAGATTGGCCAGGCAAGATTTCACCTCAGGGGCATATATGAACAAACAAAATACAAACTAAGTAATTACTAGCTTGCAATTTTCAGACCAATCTAGTACATATACAAGTAATGCCATATTGCCAGAATAACAAGAAAACCTTACCGTCATAAAATCTTTTTACAAAATAGAATGATAAAGGAGTATCTTCTAGACTAGGTTTTATCAAGGTTTTATATAACATGTGAAATCGGAGTCATTTGTTACTTTGCAAATATTTCATTTTAGGAATAGTCCTGACTAACACAACAGCTTTTAGGAATACATGTAGTCCTGAAATGCAAAACTAAACAGCTTCAAAATTAGGATCTGGGACACGTCCCCATAATTATTACTACACACAGTGCTGGTACTTGTGTTCCTGCAAGGAATGCCTCCCAGACACATTCCCGAAGGGCCCAGCCAGTGGTGCACATGGACAGGCCAACCTCAGGTCATTAGCAGGGTTAGAGATTAGCAATTACTATGCCTGTCAATCAGCTGAGTGCCATATGGTGGGGCTATGAATGGGGGAACCTGAGTAAGCCTGACGTGATAGCCAGGCCAGGTAGACAGCCCAGGTAGACAGCCCAGGTAGACAGCCCAGCTCTTTCATCGAACCCACAGAAAGCCACCAGGCGGTAACATAAATTGAAGAAAAAAAAACGGCCTCAGAGTCCTCGGTTTTGTCGCGATACCTATCCACATATCCACAAACACATACACAGACTGCACCGAAAACATAACCTTCTTACATTGATGAAGGCAATAGCACAGATGTAGTATATTGACACTAACTCATCATCAACTTGCTGAACCCTCCTACAGCGGCCACTGTCAAGGTGCTGGCGACGTTCCACAACGGGCCGGGCCGCCGAGGGAACGGCCACTTCACTTCCGACGACATGGCCGGGCCGATACACCACGGTCTGGGTGCGGATCCGAGAGTCTTCTTCTTCTTCTTGGTACTATTGTTACGTAAAAATCAATGTATACTGTACTGTAACTTTCAAAAAGTTACGACCCCAAAGCCTAGAGGCAGAGTAGGATGATTACGACGCTATCTTGCAGTCAAAGTTCATAGTGCAGGGGGCAAAAACCGAGTTGGTAGCAAAGGAATCTTCAAGCAGATGTTGGGTGGAGGCTGGTAGCATTTTCTGACTGCCCGTCTTCTCTGGTAGATGTTAGTGCGCATACTCCCTCTGGCTGTTTTTTTTTTAATCACAAAGAGGGAAAGAGACGTAGTAAGCAAATATTCCTCCGAACTGTCATGCGTATTAGAACCTAATTTGCCTAATGAGCATCTAATTATGTCAATCATCACTTAAGCTATCTTCATGTCAAAACCTTAATGATCCATCAACCTCTTCTTGATTTCCAAAGTCTCAAACTTAAAAGGGAGCCGATGCAGTTTTAAAAAAGCCTCTTGGGGGCCCAACCCTACATTACTTAACGTTACCGTCAAGCGTTATATGCAGAACACGAGATATCAAACTTGACCTTCCCGTGACGTCACAGTTCCTCACTCACACAATCAAAATACCATAAGCTGATCATAAGGAGTCTGGAGTCTTCAGCTTTATGAAGTTAGACGCGCACATTGAAGAAGACGAAGAAGAAGGATCCATCCATAGCTTCTCGAGTTATGCTGCCCGCATACACCACCTTCTTGGCGATGCAAAAATTTACGAACAGCCGAAGTATGCGGCGGAGGCTAGCTGCGTCAAAAAATCCCAACTGTCAATATACAATCCAGATTACACGATTTAAGTCCTAATAAATCTATAAACATAACGTTATATCCTTTCATATACATTTCAAGTCAGTTCACCAATCCGAAATGACAGAAATTCAAAATTTCCAACAATTTTCATCTAATATCCCGTCCTCTTGAATCATCGATTACCTCGCGCAATGGGTGCTAAAGGCACCACTGCAACTCTGTCCAAGGAGGTGTCCCACTTGTGAGCATAAGGTTCTTTTGTAAGGTGTAAACGATGACGTTGTCGTCTTTGTTTACAGCGGGTCCGATAGGCAATTTTGATTACCATACTACAAGAGAACAAAATATTTACAGTGTGCAAATAAGTACGTACGCGGTCTACCTGCAGACGGGGGTAATTTCGGCAACAACCAGTAGCTAGGTTGCCCAACAATATATTAGGTAACTGTTTCCATGTTTCAAGGCCGCCCTGATCATGTGCTGCTGTGACAAGAAATGTATACTAGTAATAAGCATACAAGCAATCAACAAGCATGCATTAATCGTATCATGGCTAAACATAGGAGGCCAACAGTATTTTTACATTGCATGTACCGTTTTTCCGTTGACACTTGCGGCGCTCCCGCCTTAGAAACTGAAATAATGATTGTACAGAAAGCGCACACTCGGAGAAAAAGAATGAGTTTATGATACATATCCATGGCCTACTAGATTGATTTCAGGAAGTTTATACATTATAGAATACGAATGGACCTGCAATTTTTGTATCTTTTACTAATTCTAACTGTTGTTAAACTGCATCGGTGCGTGCTCGTTGTGCCTGAGACTAGTGTGACAGATAATATTGTTTCTCAATGGACTTCGTGTCGGTGCTTATAGAAATGGCTACTGCTGGACGGGGTGCCAATGTCATATTGTTGTTTGAGTGGGGTATGGCCCTTCAGTCACGGTGACCGCAAAAATATGGCTGCTGGTTGGGTAAGACGGTAACCGGGTTGGTTGGTCAACAGAGGGTAAAATGTGACGTGATATGTGACGGGGTGGTTGGCTACGCCAGGTGGCGACCAGGTTTGAATGATCCTTGTTCCTGAAAGTAGTTCTTTTCAACACTTTCACCTGATTTTGCATTGATGAAGGGATACCTCCGATGATTTCCCGCCCCTCGACAGAAAAAAAAACTCAGTCAAAGGTCGACATCATGCTAACCTGAAATGCCCACACTGAGCCAGCAAACAAACCGTCAACCATTAAATGTTCCAAACATCAAAGTCTACAGTCCACTTAGATAACTCTGGTATTTAGGTGTAACCTGTGACATTAGGGGCCCTTGGGGTTTTCCGTAGTAGAGGAGATCAAATTACAGACATTTCTAAATTAAACGCTATATAGAGAAAATGGCTTTCCGTAATAATGAATGAAAGACCTTTATTGTTCTAGCCTTACAAGCTAAGCAGAGGCCATGGTGATAAACCAGAGTATATTTACAGTGATATAAATTTGGAATGTGATATCTTACTATACTACAACTACAACGACTAATGTGCATTAGTTTCTTAATATGGTTTTGAAATTAAATGTGTTTTAACTTCTTTTGGCTGAAAATGCAATAATTTATTTGCATAAGGAACATGATTCTTTATACGTACATGGAACCAAGGAGGTTGAAAAAGGGGATTTCAACCTCCTTGATGGAACTGACCAAAAGTTAACCACAAATCATCACATTTTATCACAAATTATCAATTTCATCAATTTCATCAATGAATTAGACCTGGCGTGGGCGTGGTGACCTTTAAGTAAAAAAAAAAGTAGAACGAAAACCCCTCCACGAGCCTCGGGCCTCCGCTCTTGTTACCACGCAAGCAGCCTCACCATGCAGCGTTATCAGCTGGTCCCGGGTCAGTGACGTCACAAACAGACAACACACGGACTGCCCTGGGCACCTTGTGCCATTTGTGCAGGAGCCCGGGCCGGTAGGACGTACAGTAACTTTACAGGACAGGGGACTGGTCGGACGAAAGGTGAGTAACACCTCCCGCCTTCTGAAGTGTATAAAGGCAGTAGCCTGGTCACCAGCTTGCGGTGGCCTACCGAGGATCCATCACGCTGGCTGTCAGGTTTATCTAGGTCAGAAGATACGCATCCTTGGTGCGTTCAGTCATTTTTAAGGCCTACTGTTTCGTCCTCGTTCTCACCAACACTATCACATGACTGCAGTCTTGTTGTGGTGGCAAAGGGCATTTACAAGCGCCTTGGTGATAGGAATGCTTGCTTTGTCCTTATGCAAGTGACCCGCTCGGAAATTTGTGTTATATAGCCCATATATTTCACTGTGGTTCCAAATCGATATAGCTTTGTTATGTAAAAAAAAATCAACAATAAAGAAATGTAGTCGTGTAGAAACGAGTGCACTCAAGAAGTAATTTTACGACCTCAGGCAGAATTTTTGGAACGTTGAATTGTTGTTCTACAGCAATGTACAATGAAGCCCCAGTGCCGGTCAATGAAGGCGGGTTCTCAAGTTGCGTTGCTATGATATGGATACTCCCTTACAATTGACACAGTCGCCTGTATTTTGTAATTTGTACAGTCAACGTAATGTTTTAAGTTGGATATGAGGTACTTATCATTGCGTTTTGTTTGTTTGCTTTTGGCTAATTACCTTCAACAGTACTTTCTGACCGGCACCGTTATGACATGATCCAACATAGGAGGGATCGATCTACTAAAGATCACTAAATGATGTAGGGCAACATTCGCGTACTAAGTTAGGGAATGCTAAACTTTTTTTCGTGAGTAATCATACCACATCACGACATGCATATGAATTATTAAACGTCGGAAGCAACCACAATATCTAGGACTCCTTATGCATAATTAATGAGAAGCTTTTTACCGAGGTTATAACCTCAATGAGTGAACGAGTGGATGGCACCCATGTTCATGTTTCTCAAATCTTCATTTTTTTATTGTTGGTCTTTTCTTACTAGTTTTTTCTCATCTCCAGACAGATATCGGTGTGGCTATTATATAGTTTACTCCCAGGTAAAGGCATCACGCACCTTTACGTAATATACAGAAAACTCGCGAGGTCTTTCCTCGCAACACCTGCTTACAGCTCGTGCACTGGGTACTCAGGTCCCGCGCTATGGTCTGTGCCTCTGTGGTATCATCGCGCAATCGATCCGATAAATCAATCAAATGCTTTCTTTCCTTCACTTCCTATAAAAGCATTGTTCTTTGTTGTACATTCTTCTCTGCTATCGTGGATCGGATTGTATTGTTTGATGTTGCACTAGATTTTTGTCTTGTCCTGTTCTTTTGTATTATATGGTCTTATATTCTGCCAATGAGGCAAGGCAGTGTCGTGTTTCGTACACCCCTATTATCCTACGTACTTGGTTTATTCTTGTTTATAAAGGTCATGGTCGCGCCTACCGGGGCTGTTCCGGCCCGAGAATAGTTCGGCACACGCCCAAGTATGTACACGGGGTGAACCTGTCGTACTCTGTACGTACGTGTATCTATACGTGTAACGTTACGCACAAACGGCAAAATAATGTTAGATCAATCAAGGAGGTTGGATCAATGATGCAAGGTGTGAAATGAGGGATCTCGCGGTATATTTACCTTTATTGATGAATAACATTACTACCAATAATTAATATATATATATATATATGTCTTCCCACCACATTGTAGATAATTCAGCCTGCCAAATCGATTCATTCACATTGATTGCAATGGTTGTGCGCCGATCCATGACTGGTGGGTCCCTGCACGCAGGCGTGCACTATGACCTTTAATGCAGGATGGTGGGTCATCGTCCGTATGAACGCGTGGTTACGTATTTGAAGGGTAGGATGGAGTTTTCTGGTAATTCGTATCTAATAACATGGGACGAACCTATCGGACCATTGTTGTAGCACATGCATACACATGAAGGACCTTTTTAAAGATCCTTCGGCAAATTGTCAAGTTGCTGGTCTGAATATAGAATTCTTGTAAGAATACAATGACCTACAATGTAATCGTACCAGATGAGCTATATGTAATAAAAGCCTCTTTCAAAGTACAATATTGTTACAATATCGTCAAACAGACGTCACAAACTCTCCATGGGCACGCCAACAGGAGTCACTTGCTAACATACGATCCCAGCAACGGTCAAGAGAGTAGCTGGCCCAATCCTGTCTCTAGATACAAGTACATGTATCATGAATATTACCGGGGGAATGAACAACACAAATACGAGGAGTACAACTGTAATGTCTAAAATACAAATTGAAATAGCCTAAAAACTACAAACTTTAAATGGCTGATTATGCTAAAAGTAATTGATTTGTTCTGCAAACTTAGCTAAAAACTGATTGTCCAATCTGGTAGAATAGAGTCTACCGTCCATTGTTGGTATTGCACTGGCTAGGTAGCGATTAGTTTCAGTAGGATGTTGTTATAGTGTACTTCGTGGCACTGTGACTGTGTACTTCGTGGCACTGCACGTCGCTTGATATGTATTACCTTCATTTACATTGACCAAAGATGGCCAGCTTTAGTTACCTCAATATATGCTGCAAGCATTAAAGTAATGCCCGATTATCCTATGTTTCATTTATGTAGTATTTTCTCCCTAGAACAAGATGGTTGCAACAAAGACGAAGAAGACCCCCACGGAGGGCGCTCCGGTGTTCTTCATCATGTTGAGGAACATGCTGATTGGTCTGGTCAGTACCGTGGCCACAACGCTCATGGGCGCTGCCGCGAAAGGTACGTTTGTTTGTTTGTTTGTTTGTTTCGCACAAAGAGGTTCTTGTTTCGCATAACCAGTTGATTGCATTTAGACGTAACACTAAGACGTCAGTTTTATACAGTAGGTACAAAGTTGTAGCAGCAGTAGTATTAAGTAGTAGTAGGGTCATACGGTGTACTACAGCACCGTTGGTGTTACGGGGTGGCATACCCGTTCTTCTATTTGATAGAGGGAAGGGTAGGTACAAAACTACAGCGTTAATTCGGCCTGTAAAATTTGATCCACTCACACGGGGATTACAGATAAAGTGCGACGGGAGTGACTCATAATGTCAACCCATTGTAATTGTGACTGTGTAACGTTACGTGTTTAACAGTGATTAAAAGATATCAGCGTCCAGGGTTCAAGGTCATAGTACGCTTTAGGCTTGTAGTGACGACTGTATGTCAGTCGACTGACGAACGCATGTTTGTTTTAATGTTGGTTTTAATGGGGGTACTTCGGTGCCGTGCGCATAGGAACAAATACTGCATGCTTATTGATTACAATTGTAAGGTGAGGGTCATGTCTACCTATGAAACTAGCGAGCAGGTAAAAAAGTAACACGGCAATCAAAGTGTCGATCAAGGAGTATTCTTGCAAAATGATTCACGATGATATTCGATGAAAACACTTCAAAGATGAATAGAGAATTCCTCCCGGTGTATTCCGTATCACCCAAGGTACCAGACCGACCACGTGTATATGTAAATACATTTAACGTTATAGACACTCGAAATGTAGAAACCAGAAACCATAGCTTCCCGACACACGCGATCGACTTCACAATGTCGGCCTTGTATTCGCGCGGTGAAGCTCTTGTCACACATACTTATGACATAAAGCCAATGGCCCCGTGTATGGGGAGCTTCGAATTAAGACATAGTAAGCCTCAGCATCAAACCTCTCCACGTAAAAGAAGCTGACAATCTTCTCTGTGGTGCCGTGAACATAAGCTTTTAGCTTGAGTTCAGCACCACTGTGTGTGTAATTTGCACTTTCTTTAATAAAAAAATCTTCTCGAGACGAGTTTGTAGAGATGACCCGGTGTGCTTACTAAAAATGCGAGCGGAAGGGAAGCCACATAGCACGACCACTTGCTGATTCAAAAAACATCATGAGTCACCTACCTCAATTAATAATGACTGCTTTACCTCTGACATTGGGGTTGACATTTTCTTGTACTGTTCAGGTGACTGGCTTATCATGCTGGTTTACCTGCGTGGAAAAGATGGCCCAGACAAGGCCCTGCCGTCCTTCCTCGCGCCAAGCGGGAACGGAACGGCGGAGCACACCGTGTTCGACCAGTTCCTGGAGAGTCACGGGATGAAGCACCTGCACCTCTTCATCCTGATGGGCATCGCCGGCTCCTTCATCATCTACTACCCCGTGGGCGGCTTCTGGCACTGGTACTACTACGTCAGGCAGAGGGACCAGGCAGAGGAGTGGAAGTGTCAACCCAACAAGTTCCTCTCTAAGGTAGGAGTATGTTGACTGACAAGGCAGTCCTTAACGTCATCATGTATATGGGATCCTTATAAAACGAAAACAATAGAAAGCTGAGCAATGAAGCAATGAACAATGAAGCGGCGTAACTGTCATACCGGCGATATAGATACAGAAACTGGTGTGTTAACACACCAGCTTCTGTATCTGTATCGCCGGTATATCTGCCCTTCGGTGTAACACACCAGCTTCTGTATCTTTCTCTGTATCGTCGGTATACCTGCTCTTCGGTGTAACACACCAGCTTCTGTATCTGTATCTGTATCGCCGTTATGACTGCTCTTCGGTGTAATACACCAGCTTCTGTATCTTTCTCTGTATCGCCGGTATACCTGCTCTTCGGTGTAACACACCAGCTTCTGTATCTGTATCTGTATCGCCGGTATACCTGCTCTTCGGTGTAACACACCAGCTTCTGTATCTGTATCTGTATCGCCGGTATACCTGCTCTTCGGTGTAACACACCAGCTTCTGTATCTGTATCTGTATCGCCGGTATGACTGCAATCTGGCATAACATACCAGCCTGCAGACACACTGTTTTTAACATGATATTGTACTGAACGACATGTAAATTCATTTTAAGTCATAACCTCCTTGAAGTCATCGACAAACTACCTGGTGTGTGGGGGCAGCCACGCTGTCTGAAGGTTGAAGGTCCCTCTCCCAGTTCAAAACTGAACTGGCGAGGACCATTCTGCGTTGAGCCACCCCTACACGTCCACACACACAATCAGTATGTTCCTGCTTTCCTTTGTTTATTGGTGGTTTAACAGGCACTTGTGTTGTGACTCTCATTGTACGAAAAAGAGTATTTAAAGAACACCGAACAGGTGTTTATGAATGTTTCTCGGTTTGTAACACACCAATATATCTCCGCTGACGGACGCGCATGTAATTTTCAGGAGAACGAGGCCCACGCTGTGATGCTGGGCTCGTTCAACATGGTGCTGGGAGGAACCCTGTCTGGGACCATCGCCTGTTACATCGTGAACGGTGGTTACAGCATGCTGTACTTCAATTTGTGGGACTACGGCATTGCTTACACCGTGCTGTCTACCATGTTTGTATTCCTGCTGAACGAGTGGACCGTCTACTGGTCCCACCGGTAAGTAGCATTTTGCTACTCTCCAAGCAGATGTTGATTGGGAACACCATATTACTGTTGATAGAGCCATGTAGATGTCTAGGTACCGTATGTGTATTGAAGTTCCGTTTTCTTGTCGTACAGAATCATGCACATGCCTGTGCTGTACAAGAAGATCCACAAGTGGCACCACCGCTACATCCAGCCGACTGCCTTCACGGCCAGCGCCATGCACCCGTGCGAGTTCCTCCTCAACCAGTGCATCATGGCGGCTCCCATGTTCATCTTTCCCCTCCATGTCGGTAAAGCAACATTTCTATTCTATTTATATTATTTCTTGTGTACTTACTTCACAATGTTGACAACGGTCTTCAATGGTTTGGCGTTTGTTCGACTTTCACAACTTGTGAAGATCGGGAAAACATTGAAGATCGGGAAAACAGCCGCTAGTATTCCTGCTATACTCTGATATTGTGAAGATGACAACATTTGTCGTAGGAAAGTCGTCATCCGGTTGTATCGTCTAGTATCCACCAGGTCGTCCTAATGGGGTGCGGGGTTAGTAGAATTCGGCAAAAAAAATCGGGAAATTGGCCAGGGGAGTCAGTCTTTGCTATGGTTAATGTTCCCTCCCTGGCCGGCCAACTCCTCTGGTAGCTAAACTCCCCTGGCGAATTATCCTCACTATAACAGCCAGCGCAGTCAGTTTGGCAGAGACTATGTATCGCCCAGAAATTCAGAAGTTACCTAAAATGTGATATATTTACACGTACTTGCTTCCTGAACAGGTTCGTACGTAGGTGTCCTGCTGTGGACGTACTACTACGGCATGAGGGACCACTCAGGCATCATCAGTGAGTCACCGTGGCCATGGCAACAGGACGTCATGTTTCACGACGACCACCACCTGTAAGTTCGTTAAATGACGTAACCTACGTTGCAGAAAGTTGCTGGCCGAACGTGTTTTTTTTTCAATTTCAATTACGCCCTGTTTTCTGATTAGTTATAGTTTTCTTTTCCTACTTTGACTTTTCCTTGTTGTTTTCTTTTCTTACTTTCTTTTTCTTCATAGGTTCCTTTGTGGATATTGTTATATAAGAAAAATGTAAAGAGAAAACGGTAACTGCTCGTAATTAGATTTTTTAAATAGCTATAGAAAACACGTTCGGTCGACGATAGTCTACAAATGACGTGTTTCCTTTCGCCGTTTGAAATTTTGAAAAATATAGCTTTGTCTATCTTGATCTCATTACAATTTCTGGTCTATCTTCTGAAATGATTGATGATATTTGATGTATCGACGATAGAGGTTAGACTTGACGTTATACAAATCTATTAATGAATAAGTCTGAAGACAAATTCGACTGTTTATAGATAAGTTTTTAATTTGATATGTCAATATGGTGCTCAATAAGTAATCGAGCGGGAACTTTTCCTCCTTACAAGTACAGAGTGCTCTTGAACTAACAACCATCCCGCTGTCTGTCATTTCACAGCTACTTTCACGTGAACTTCGGCATGAACACCAAGTTCATCGACATGATGTACGGCACGGTGCGCAGGAAGGACAGGGAGTACAGCGAGGACATCTTCTACGGCTTCGGGCGGGAGAAGGCGGAGAACAAGGCACAATAAGCTCACGACTTCTTGACGGAACCACGATCATTTCTGCACAGTAAATTGTGCAACAGCTTTTAGGGTTTTACTGGTTTGACTAATTCTTGTTTAGTTCAGGTATTCTCCAAAATGATGTAGAAAAACAAACCCGCGAAAGGCATACTCCCCCCCCCCCCTTCCATCCGGCCAGGGGACAGATCAATTCGAAATCATTCTTGTTGCAACTTGTAGTATTTGCCACAGTACGATGCAGAATGATGTAATTAATGAGATGTTGATTTCTCTTCATCACATCATTCTATATCCTACTTTTCGATAATTCCATACGACGAGGGCCATGGGAAGTATGGGGAAACAGTCATTCTTCCCACGTACAATCAGGGAATGCAACAATCTCCCTGCGGAGGTTGCACCTTTCTCAACTTTTGAAACATTTAAGTCCAAAAAGTTTAACCAGGCGTAAACTCCTTTCCCCGCTTAGCGCAGTTAACCCGTACGTGACAGGCAGCAGAATCTTCAACACGGTGAAGCTGTCTGTCTTAAACGAATGAAGAAGGAATCTTTCTTTCCAAAACCAAATCCTGTAGGTTTTATAGGATGGTGCAGAAAGATCGTTTTGATGCACATGATCTGTGTAATCAGTGCACGAATGAAGCAGTTTTCAATGCAATGTAGATGTTATTTCCACACTGCAGTGCAGTGTATCGGTGCGTGATACAGAGGTTTCACGTGATCAGGGTGTAGTTTGTTAGTAGTTTTAAATACTTGTCTCAATTCTGATTGGATGAGTCGGTGTGACGTCACAAAGGTGACTGATTGTCTCATCATGTGAAGGACATGACATCCCCCAGGGGACTGACCTTCCTCTTACTTAGAACCAAGCGACATTGGCATACGATTGAGAAGGGATATATTGCTTCACTTTTCGCATTCCTACCCAGTTGATTGTTGGAAAGTACTAAGTGTTTCACTCGATAACTATTTCAATGCAGTAGTTAGTTTGTCGTAATCTCCAAGCAGATCGTTCGGTGGCAAAATTGTTATGTCGACCAAGTCTGACATCATTGGGTCCGGCGCTCCGAGGAACCAGGAGCTTGACAAACGTTACGAATTTGCCTCTCTACGGCTGCCTGGAGATTAATCTTGCCATATATTATAAGCTTTTAGGTTGCGTGAAGCTATTTTGTCTTGTAGACACAGTGCCATGCAATCCATTCCTTCTGGCGTTTTGCTGTGTGGCTCAACTTGTAAGTAACGTGTAATGGTGCGGCGCGACTGTAGCCTGTTTTTGAGGAAACAAAAGTTTCATTGATGCAATGTTTGGAGACGGAACTACAGAGGAACCAACAGTCGGGGCCGTGCTTGTGAACACGGAGAGCGAGTTGAGCCACATTCCACGCGCTTGTTTGTGTACCGGTGTGCCGTGCTGTGACTCATAATCATATTTACATAATGGGCATGAAAAGAGCAAACATTTCACCCTTAACGGTTTTAATAACATCTTAAGTCACATTTTGTAGTATGCACATGTTGTGTAGACCATGAGTCAAGTGATGAGCAATGTACTATGAGACCGGGTGTGTAGTGTAGGGACCATCTTTAGCGATTTGGCTCCTCCACAACACAAGAAGGTCAGGAAGGTGTAAAAGTCGGACTGTTCTAGAAGGTCGATGGTTAAATAAACACACATTGTGCTGACATAGCTGACATACGTGCTGTGTGCGAACCGGACTTTGCTCTATTGTGTAAACCGACCGATGATGAGAAAGAATTGTTGCTATAAATACACATAGTGTTATAAAGATCTTTCCTGACAAACAATGACGGACGAAATCTCGTCAGGAGTTTGTCAGACTGGTCTGTGTGATGTTATGGAAGCTCATTAAACCGTTCTTTCCTGTCGGAAGTCTCCGTGTAACTTTCTGACAATACTTTTCTATAAGTAGGTTATAAGCCGGTTCACGGTTTAACATGCGCATGAATTATTATAATGGTTTATTTGGCAAACATGTCATACGGATCGCAGCCTTGCGGCTGAATTGAGGTGATGACATTACATTCAGCACAGTTATGACTTCATACAAAATAAACGGTAAAATTCCTAGCACATTAAGATAAGAAGCAAGGTTTAAAATATTTATAAATGAATTACGCCATTCAATCATTTTTTGTCTACATTTTACTTTTTCTTCTACATGATGGAGGTACGTGGTGCTATTAGATCGATCTTTTCAGAGAGAAGTATATTGCGTAAGAAAAATGCCGATGAAAGGTAAAGAGCTTTCATACATGCAAAGTCCAAATGCTTTTAGCAAATAGCAAAGGTCTAAAGGAATGCTTCAATCACGCAAGATTTGTCAGCAATTCTGTAGCCTGGTACATGGTACAGACTAGGTCTGGGCATAATTCTTCCAGACCAGGCTAGTATCAGGGCCGCATTTCCAAATCGGCACCCGGCCGGACCGTAAATTTGTGGGAAGAAAGAATATGATATAAAATACACATCAGCACCAAGAGGCTACGTCTAGCGAAATAATAGACGTTAAACGAGGACAACAACAACAACAAATCAAAACACACAAGACATAAGAAATGGCAATTAGCATAAGATGTGCATACTTGATATGATAATCTGAATAAACTTTTAATTTCCGCTCGGCCGAGCCCCCGATCGGAAACGTCACCCTAAGATAACATAATGATGATAACATCACAGAATTGTAACGTAGAAACTTTGATAGCAACAACACAAAATTTCACAAATTCTGAAAGAGACTTTTGTGCAGCTAAAGATGATATCTATGATATACATAAGTCTATAATAGATCTAGACAAACATAGATAAATGTTAACAGGTCAACTGTAGTCATCTCTCGTCCAACTGACCCTTATAATACTTTCCCCCTCTCACCTATGAACACACTTACAGATTTTCAAAATTGCGTCGACTGCAACGTACTAGTGACAACAATGATGTTTGGTAGAAGGTCGGGATCGGGTTGTATGCTAAGTTAAACTTGTCTAACGTTACCAAGAAGATAACTTTAATGGCGGAAACACGACATCATATGTTGAAAGTTAGCACCTGGCAACAACAACAACAGCAACACCTGTCCTGAGCGGGAAATTTGAAGAACAAACAACACGCATGCGTAATACGAGCGAGACCCAAGATGGCGACGGTGGACTCTTCCAAAACATCGAGTTCCCATAGTCACGACCATGGCAGCGGTCATGGCGGCCAGGAGCCGTGCTGCGGGGCCGTGCAGTGTAAGGATGGCAAGGTGGAACCCGTGGACATCTTTTATGCCGCCAAACTTGGGTATGTAGTATGATATTTGGAGAGGACTTTGTGGGTGGGAGGGGGGCGGCTTGCGAGGTGTGTCCAGATCCATGAGCTAGATGTAGAAGTACAAGGCTTGTACATGTACTAGGATTTTGGGCTTGGCGTCTAGACCTAAGTCTTATAAATATATGCCACAAAGCTAAGCCGGTTCTATCGCTGTCGTATGGACTGTGTTCAAGTAATCTAACGTTATGCTTTACACTGTAGATTGTGCTTGACATAATTTTACTATGTTTAACAACAGGTCTATTGGTACATAAATTTAACTTCCACCAGGTATACAGTAGGTCTAGTTTACAGGTACATGTATAACAGGTGTAGTTTATGATACAGATGCAATGTGTGATTTAGTCTAATACAATATAAACCTAGGTAAATAACTACAGGTCTTCACGCACCTCTTTTTTACTACATTTGTAGTAATATGCAGCTCATTGACCCCAGCGCATTCTTTAAGCTTATCTCCCATGACCATGTCCAAGCCAGATGCTCCTTTCTGTTTTCAGCCCAGGTTTCAGGGTCACTAGGTTTTTAAGAAACTCTCAAAGTACAAAATCATTTATGTGAAATATATTAAAGAATGTTTAGACATTAGAGATTCCTCCAATGATTGTAAAGCCTCCAATGATTGTAAAAGATAAAGTTATCCCATACTACACAGGGTATCAGGACAACTCGGCACCTGGGACAACTCGTCCCCAGTCAATCAGGACGACTCGGCACCTAGCCCAGGACAACTCGTCCCTTAGTTTAGGTCTTGTCGGCACCACATATACTCAGTACATCATTTGTGTAATTTGGGCTCGTAAAACACTTTTAACGATCTGGGAGCTCTAGTCGATCTCATGACTATAATTTTCATTTTGCTAGGCAAATATTTTCATAGCGTCGGCGAACTTGGGTGCGCTCTGAGCGGAACCACTGTGACCTTGTCGGCCCCGGCCATCAGTTCACCCGAGTCGGCTCAGAGACTACTGAATTACATTATATACATGAACTAAGTAGGCTAAAACTACATGGCATTATGAAGCATACACTAAGCTTCTTGGTCTTTGTGAATACGCTCTGTTTCTGTAACGTTATATTTCAAATAAAGCTTACTCGTAATTTGAGTGTAATTTTTGAGTGACGCTTCCGGTCCTGTTCGTGGACATAAAGTCCAATTGAAGAATAAAATGAAAGTGTCCACCGTTCTTTCATGGCTGTATATTATCTATAGATACCCCAATTGGGGTAATTTTGTTGCTCGGACATGTCCAAAACTAAGGTGCCGAGTTGACCTGCGCTGGGTGCCGAGTTGTCCTGATTGTTCAGGGGCCCAGTCGTCCCAGGTGCCGAGTTGTCTCGGAATCCTACACAGTACACACTCCTGTATTAAAGTTAAGTGGAATTAAGCTATAGAACTGTAGAAGTTATAAATGTAAACATGTTTGAATCTTACTATCATTGACCTGCCTCCCTTCCAGTATGCTGATTCCTTGTCAGGAGTTTATAGAACACCTGGGCACGGCAGTGTTACACACCTGCGATGAGAAAGGCCACACCCCGCTTCACTGGGCAGCCCTGGGCGGACACACCGCTGTCGTACGATACTTCATCGACTGCAAGGCACCGCTGGACAAGCAGAGTGAGAACAAGCTGGGACCACGCCCCATCCACTGGGCGTGTGTGCGCGGGCATGTGGGGATCGTGGACCTGTTGTTACAGCAGGGCGTGCCGATAGACACCCCCGACAGTAAGGGATGTACGCCACTCATTCTGGCTTGTCAGTATGGACAGACTATAGTCGCTGCATACCTGATGAGCAAAGGTGCTCGCTTACAGATGCTGGACCATGAAGGGGACAATGCTCTGCACTGGGCATGTTTTAAAGGTAATGACTAAGACTTACATACAACTGTTGTACCGTTCAACATCACTTATATCATAGTAATCTTCTCTGTGTGTGTAGCAGGAAGAACTTTAATCTTCAGCTGGAGCCTCAGAGTTATAAAAGCTTGCACTACATGGATTGTCAGTTGTATGCATTGTACGAGGCCACATATATGGGAAATATCTGTCACAGAGGTTACATTGTATTTGTGACAATGCTTCAGGTAGCTTGCATCAATGACTGACACTTTCATTAGTTGTGATGTTATTTCCATGGATCTGGATGTTACTTTAATGAACATGGTAGAAAAAATGGTGCGAAAATATTCCCGGTGTTTGCTGTCCAACAGTTCAATAAGTTTGTCCCCTTCCCTTTGTCCCAGGCCAAGCAGAACTTGTGAGACTGCTGATCTTCTCAGGCTTCAACCCCAGACAGAGGGACAACTATGGGCAGACACCCCTCCATCTTGCCTGCATCAACGGCAACTTGAACATTGTCAAAGAACTTGTAGAGGAGGTACATGAACATGTCATACAGAACCTGAAAAAATTTTAGGCTACTTCAACTTGATTTCTTGGTTATCGAAATTACCCTTACATTTTACAATGCAAAACCTTATACTATATTATAGTCATGAGCAGTTTCATATAGCTAGATTTCTGACCTATTTAAGGGATTTTCAATTGATCAGGTTTCATGTTGAAAAAAATTATTTTTGTGTGCAAATGATTTACCTATTCCCAGGCCTATAATCATCAAGTTTTTAAAGCAAAACATTCAGGTAACAGACGGAAATTCATATTGCCGGGTCACACTTTGCTGCTAAAAATTGTCACCAGACTTTTTTTAGAACTCTCTTTTTGATATGTCAGTTTTAATGCTCAAACTTTCCACACCAATGCCATTGACAATTAAGCATGAAACATTTGGATCCCTAGAATACATAGATGTTGTTTGCATACAATTGTTCTTTTTCTTGTAAAGGATGATGTTGAGGTAGACCTGGAGGATAAGAACGGTAAGACTCCCCTGATGCTGGCTATTGGAAGGAAACACCACAGCATCGAGGCATATCTGAAGAACAGGCTGGAGAGGAAGAGAACCATACTCGGGTCCATGCCAAAATTTGACTGGTCGTAAGTCAACGTTTACCTTGCGATTTGGAGTTACTTTGCAGATTAAAAACTTAATTCATGTGTAAAAAAAAATTAGGAAACATGCAACTTTGCAGGTCCAAGGCATCATTATCATTGTCATTGTCATCATTGAGTCATGTTATTAAATTTGTAGTGTCCGTACAAAATTGTAGAAGTTGTTTCTCTGAGCTCTAAGTAGCATGGCTCTCTGTAGTGGCATGGTAGCTGAATTGAAGTGGCATTCAGAAGTTTGATGCTGCTTCTGATAAATATTCAATATCCAAATTAATTAATGGCATGGATCAAATGTATAATGAAAATGGATGCCAGACTATTCTGTGGACTGGAGCGAGAATAGGATCCTCAGTCTGATTACAGATTACCAAGGTTGTAGCTGGAAAAAAAATGTTTTTTTTTTTTTTCATAATGTAGAAAGAAACTAGTCAGTTTGGTACAGTAATCCTTTTCCCGTCCCTGCTGCAGAACACTGTTGTGGGGACCTCCAGGCAACAGCAAGGGTGCCTTACTGTTCTTCATCTGTAGTGTTCTCTTCTGGGGCTATCCAATGTATATATTCAAGGTAACACCTTTCACAGCATATATACTGGAAATGCTTTTATTAAAGACAGCTATTATAAGAGTGGCAAAGAAATTGAATTTTGGGGGGGGGGGGTAGGCAGATGTGTGTATTATATGTTTATGTTGGGCAGCTGGATTAAAGTGTTAGGGAGTAAGTGTGTATTCTGTGGTGTGAATGTGTATAACTGTGTATATGTGTGTATCTTTGTGTGTCTGTGTGCATATGTGTGTGTGTCTGTGTACATGCATATATGTGTGTGTGTGTGTGTGTGCATGTGCGTGCATGCATGCGTGTGTGTGTGTTTGTGTGTAAATGTGTTTGTGTATTGTGTGTGTTTTTCTGCAGAGCAGTTTTAACACGTTCTGCCAGACATTCCTTACTCTGAAGTTTTATCCCCCTATCTGTGTGTGTCCCAGGTCATCCCCTACACACTACAGGAGATGCAGGCTCTACATCTGCTCTTCTTCCTGGACAACTGTCTGATGTGGTACTTCCTGTACAAGGCTTCCACCACAGAACCTGGGTACCTGCCCAGAGATACGGAGGAGTACCACAACTCCATCAGACAGGTACCAGGGTTCATTGTTCTTCAGGATCAGTGGTATTAGTGGTCAAAGTGTCCTTGTAGTACCAGTACTAGTACTGGTTTGTTTCTGCAATGGGTAAAAAGCTTGCTGGTAGCCCTGAATTGTACAGCTTGGATCCAGATAGAACGTGAATTATGCATACACATTATCTTCAATTATTTTAATTTTGTTCCTACGGTATTACTGCTCTGATGCTTTTACCCTATACAGAAACAAAACTTGAGCAAGAATGTATCGTTTTGTTGGTAACCATTCCAACTTCTGGTCCTTCCCTCATGTTTTAGGCTGCCCATTTTGATGAGTGGCAGGCAGGAGCCAATCCTCTCACCCGTCTGTGTCATACGTGTCGCCTGGTCAAGCCGCTCCGCAGCAAGCACTGCCGCGTCTGTAATCGCTGTGTGGACTGCTTCGACCATCACTGCCCCTACATCTATAACTGTGTGGGCTTCAGGAATAGGTGAATATGCTCTTCATAACAGTTTTCAACAGAATTCCTAAATGCTGATGAAGTGAAATGTTTTGCTATCTTTGCAATTTACATTTAACATGCAAGTGAAACACCACACATTCAAAATGTACACGGTATATGCAGATTGCACACATCAAATGCACATTACATATGTTGAATGTAGATTGCACACACTATTTGCAGAATGCATTCACTACATAAAGATCTCGTACAGTAAATGCAGATTACATACATTTGTACATCAAATGCCAAGTGCACATGATATTGAATGCAAATTGCACACATTATATCATAGAGCAATGGAATTGACATCTTATCGTAATGTTCATCCCTGTACCAGAGGGGCTTTCCTGTGCTTCGTCACCTCCACACTGACAGTCATGTGGATCAGTATCTACCTTGTGTGGGGGGTACTCAGCCAGCAGGGCTGGGACATCCTCATGCTCATTGGGTTCCTGGAGATGGTGTTCTTCAGCTTTATTGCCTTAGCTGTCTCTGGCATGGCTGTAAGTATGGCATCCTCCTTGCTGATATATGTTATGCATTTCTTGTGTAGGTAATGATAGTCCACCTTTATCTGCAGGGTGATATATATCCATTGTGTTCAAAAGCAAGGTATTTTGGGATATCAACTCAATGGCCAGTCCATTCAAAGTGCTCTATTTTAAATATATTTCAATTCGACTTGGCTATCCTAAATATCCAGTTTTTAAAAGCGATGGATGCAGGTTACCCAGCAGATAAAGATGAACTAGCATTATATGACCATCTTCTGTCAATATTCACCATGGCAAAATTCTAATTGGTATCAGCCCTACTGCATGCTCTATGGCTAAACAGTCCTATATGAGAATGACTGTTTCTTAGGGCAACTCAGGTCCAACTTTTTTCCCAGTTGGACGTACTTGTATTTTTTACCAGTTCATTCTAGTGATGCTAAAGAAGGGTGATGGGTGTCGCTCAAAATGTCCAAAAGTAAATCTTCAAATTTTATCCAGGTGTAGAAATTCAATTGCTGTTGAATGGAGTTTACAGTTGATTTTTTTCCTAATTTGACATTGCCCATTATTTGCCCATCAGTGGTACATGGTTGCTATGAACATCACCACCAACGAGAGGCTGAACATGAAGCGATATGAGTACCTGAAGGACGGCAATGGGCGCTTCTACAACCCCTTCATGAGGACGATGAAGGACAACTGTATGGAGTACTTCCACATGAAGAAACCTCTGTCTGAAGTAGAGGTGGAGTTCATGAGTGCACGGGTCAACATTGTATAGTACACAGTCTGACTTCTCACTGTGGAAATTGTACAGAATAGAACTCAGTTTAACAATTTGAGAGATTGATAGAGTGTTGGTTATTGGGTCTCTCATATATGGCCTCCTTCGGTCAATATTGACCATGGTAAAATCCTAATTGACATCAGCCCTACATCGGCGACTGTGACTAAACAGTCCTATACGGGAATCATGGTCTCTGCGACATGGGTCTCTCATTGGTTACATAAACTATCCACAAAGAGCTATGTACTGTAAATACAAAAATGTTCGCGGTGGATTAATATTCACGGTTTTCACAGTGACCACTTCAACGCGAAATTAAATCCACCGTGAACATTTTTCTATTATTGTATTAGACTGCAGTCTATGGTGTTACCGCGAATTTAAATCCACCGCGAAAAGTCCTTTTACCCGCTACCGCAAAATTAAATCCCCATGAACTTAAATGCATTTACAGTATCTCTGGTCTGTCTCTCTCACTTTGTAAGTCTTTGAATGACTTTGCAGACATCATTGTATGTTTGTGTTGCCATGAATATAGATGTATAAAGATCTTTTGAAACCAATGTACAAGTGTACATCAGGAAATACATTTCTTGATTATTTTGTAATTTGTCAGGGTTACATGGGGTTACTGACCCTGGGCCATACAACAGCAATGCCCCGATATATCCAGAATATAATTAAATTAAAGGACCATCTGATGTTTCTGCTGGATGTTAAGATGCTCAAATTTTATGGTGCCATTATTAACTATAATCTGTTATCAAAGTTAATGAAAATAATTGATATGTGTTCAAAAACACAATATACTAGATTATAATAATTATGCATGCTAAGACAATGTTATCAATGTTACCTCTGACTTTTAAAGGGTGTGTGTGATGTTTGTTAATTTACCAGTGAACAGTCTATGCAATTTTTTCTTGTGTCCAGCTAAGATTATTTCCTGTTTACTTTCTTGTGCAAATACAAAAATGTAACCGCTTTGTTTTTCACAGCTTTCTGATGTTTCCTGTCAGTAATGCCACTGATAATTGTGGAAGCTATCTGTTTGTTTTATCCAGTTCTTTTGTATTATGTAATATTCTACCTAGGTGTCTAACCTTCATCAATGCATTTGAATAAATCTTATATTGCAGGCCTGTTGAGATAACACACTGTGCTGTTACAACACATTAAGGACTATACATGTATGCAGTATCTCATTGGCAGCTCTGTTTTCATGTATTGACACGATTTTTTATATTTTTTTTTTTACAAAAATAAGAAATGTCATCTGAAGATAAAAAGGCATCCTTCGGTTTCATGAGACCACAGTAGCACTTTGGAAGTTGTAAGACAAAGGATGTGTTTGTTTCTTTCTACAAATGTATTTGACTGTCTAGATATTACTAGGTTGAATAGAGAATTTTGTAAATTTGATTGTATAGAAAGTTGTTTTTTGTTTGTTACCACATGCAATATGATTGAACTGAAGAACAAGTTTCTCTGGCCAATCTTGCTATTTAGTTATAGATCTATGTGCACAAAACAAAATAGCGTTGCCCATGGTCTTTCCAATGAACCCTGGAGAGGCTCTGCTAAACTGGGCTGAGGTTTCATGTGGGTGGCCTCAAACCAGCTTTCAGATAGAGAATTGGTTACTAGTACTCCTGACAGCTGGTTAAGGGCCACGCCCACAAAGGTTGAAACCGCAGCCTCCATAACGTATTGTGTAGACTGCAGGTGAGGCTCTACATAGGAGAATGGGTGGGTGCTCACAGGATCTACTAGTAGTGATGCTATGGTTAAAAAAGCAGGCAATGGACTTTTTCCAATCTTCAGAATTTTACTACTGAACAGCAGTTTTATTACTGACAACACAACACTGATATAGTAAAGAATCTTCTACAATGAATTTCACACAACTATAAAAGCATTTAAGATTGTGACATGCGTCTCTTGTTGCAACGTAAGATTGGAAAACAAACAGTCTGAGGAAATGTTTTTTTTAAAGGCTAGCTAGCAGCATGAACCATATTTACAAAAAGCTGCAGCTTTAAAGACAGATCTTTACATACATAAATCAAACTTACATAGTAGGTAATATACTGGCACAGATATTTTGTACAATTATCTACAACTTTGTTCAATGACAACACAGCCAGTCTAGAACACACAGACTTACACTATATAAAGTTGTATGTACAATATTTCAGCATCGGAGATGAAACTTCCCCAAGTGTACAGCTGAGGAGGTAACAAAGGTCACACAAAATTTACACCATAACTGAACTTTTAGCTATGTTTTCATGCTGGAATCAACACAAACATAAAAGACCACATTCAGCTCCTGACATTGTGTAAGAAACTGGCTATATGACTGCTTCAAAACAAAGAGAATCTACGATGCCCAACCCTTTACTATCTGCTTACAATGGCACAGATTACAAAAGCTGTGACGTAAACCAATCTACTTAAACCGAGGTGGGAAACTGCAGAGGAAGCGGCCTGGAATGGGTAGAAAAAGTCGAAAGGCAGCTGAGTTCGGATGGTGGGGTACTCTGCCAGGGAGGCAGTGGGAGATGACGAGGCATCAATGAAGGAAACGCTGGAGACAACCTCAAACTGCTGGGCAGCCTGTGGCCCTCCTGCCTGGCACTGTGTCCCCACACAGGTGAAGGTGATGTCCTGGGGATTCTCAAATCTGAACCTCACTGCAAGAATCTTGGGCTGCGGATTCGACAGTGCCCCAATGTTAGCATATAGCACTTCTATGTGCATGCCTAAAACAACATTTCGACAAGTGGTTGTTCTGAAGCCTGTTGTTTGGGCGATCGGTTCGTTGACTCTCAGGATTTCTACCCAATCTCCAACAGTGTCTAGTTGGGAGTTTCCGAACATGGCTACGTGAGTGGGTGGGTTTGTGCCCAGTAAGGCATCGTTAGCGGTGCTCTGTAGGAGCGTGCACACGTCCGTGATGTTGGTGAAGAAGACTGTGAGCAGGCATCCTGATCTCATGTCCTCACCAAACACAACCGAGGTCCTGTCAGCGGACGATGTCACACAGCTGCCATCAGCTGTGCTGGACAGCATGGACAGCCAGCTATTCCTGTCGCTGCTCACGACTATGGAGCGAAGCTGTTCAGCAGTAGTGGCTGATGTTGTCTGCACAAGATTTCCAGCCAGGACAGGTTCTCCGACTACATAACCAGGATTGCCGCTTCGTCTAAAGCCTGCCACAGAATCCTGCTTGCCGAAGGTAATGGCAAAACTCTGCTGCACGGAGGTCTGTGTGGAGCGAACTGAACCCAAGGTAAAGGAGACTTCCACAGCAGATATGCCCTGACTACCATTGTGTGTCACAACGTAAGCAACTTGGAGAACAACATTGTCACACAAGCCACTGGTTCCATTGTAGACAGGTGCCGGGACTGAGCCTGCAGGAAAGGAACAGGAGACGATGTTGCCCTCTCTGTCCTGGCAGGTGATGTTTGTCAGCGTGAAGTTCACTAGGTCGGGGTTGTCGAAAAGGTTGGTCGTGTTGTCAGCAGTGGCGTTTCCTGGCAGACTGGTGGTGACAGCTGCGGTGACATTGGCTGTAGTCATGGCAACTGTGGTGACAGTAGGGACAGTTGCTGTTCCAGTAGCAGCAGCTGTTGTAGGTGGAAGAGTGGACTGAAACAAGGCAGGTGTTCTTGCCACCTTTAACCCCAGGTAATATATGTTTGCATTCAGCGACGGACTTGTCTCACACTGATCGGCTAGACTATTCCACTCACGAGTGCAAGACGTTGTTTCATCTTGTAAGAAGCCAGCAACGCTACTGTCCAGGCAGTTAGAAGTGATATCAGCTTTGGGCAGCCCCAAAGTGCCCTGGGCACCACTCTCGTTCACAGTGTAGATAGGGTCTCCAGACTTGTAGAAGTTCTCATACACGGTAGCTGTGCTGCCCACCTGGCTGTAAGATGTTGTTTCATACGTCTGTACCAGGTCTTGAAAAGCCTGCTCGGTATCGACTGTATCAGCACCAGTGTAGTAGTTTCTACCCGGGTAGTTATCCGTGTAAATACAAAACAGGTTGTTGGACTCCAAGTTGGAAACAAACTGGGTGTTCTCGAATACGATGATATGATCCTGGACACACAGCCGATCGTCCGGTTTGTAGAGGTTCTCCAGACATTGGCTGAAGCTCTGTACGTCCTGGCTAGTGCAGTCCGCGTCACAGCAGCAGTTGACGTCGCAGGCGTTCAGCGTCAGGTCACAGGTACAGCTGCCGACGTTGGTGTTCACCGGGAAGGTGGTCTGAGTTGCCGGCGCCTCTGTGGCAGGAGCCGGCGTAGTTGGGGCTGCTGGGGCTGCAGTCGATAATCCCTGTGTTGTTGGACGTTGTGTTGTCCCGGGTGCTGTTGTTTGGGCTCGCACGGCCAGCAGAACGGAGCAAAACGCGAGGAAGAAAAACAACGAGTGGAATGTGACCGCCATCTTGGTGTAACCGTCTCTATGGTGCGGTCAAAGGTCATCATTCTGCAGAGTAGAAATGTACCTCAAAATGAAAAAAAAAACATTTTAAGGATCTTTATTGTGATTATTTTGTGATTATATAAAAGACTGTCTACAAATATCGTGAAACTTTTATGTTTTATCGATTTTTTTAGCAAACTGATGAAAACTAGAGGTCACGGCGCACGCGCACTTCTCTCCGATTCGACGCGGTGTTTTTGAGTTTTTGTTTTTACGGTTTTCCAGGATGATTTACAAACTCATAACAACGGGAGCACATGTACCACTTAAAACGTGACGAATCTATAACTACAGTCCACGCATAGTAAGTGCACAGGTCTCTGTTCTTTGAGATAGCAAGATTTCGTAGAAACTTGTAGTATCTTTGTGACCGCCATCTTTTCTGATTTCTCATAAATTATTTTTCTGAGATTTTTCATTTTGCCAAGTACGATTTCCTTCTTCCTATTCTTCACACACCTTCAGTATTATTACATTCGACAAGAAGGTTATATTTTCAGCAGTGCTTTGTATGTGTGGTGTGTGTGTGTGTGTGTAAATTGTGTTTGTGTGTGCTTAACTGCGTGTGTTTAACATGATACCAGCAGAGACAGTCGAGGCTGCCACAGTAGACACGTTTGTGTCTCGGGCCTCTGCTTCATAACAACTTACCTTGACAACGGACGGATTCAAGGGTATCGACCATGGACTGATAAATGGACTAACGAGTATGCGTCTACAAGTGCGAGTATTGCGTCTACAAGTGCGAGCGTCACCACCCCCAAACATGCCAGTATAATCTTAGTCAAGATTGTGGGCATCAACGGGAAGAAGAAGAAGAAGATAAAAAAACTGTGAAAGCTGTAGTGACATCAGATTCAGAACGAAAAGTGTGAGGGATATACGCATGTGCGCGCGTGAGTGTGTGTGTGTGTGTGTGTGTGTGTGTGTGTGTGAGGGATATACGCATGTGACCTATTCTTACCAATCCTCACCTATCTTGGAGCCCTCTGCTGTGATGCACATACACACACGCTGTGACTAGAAGTAGGTCATACGATAACTGACCCGTAGACTGCCATTTTGTTTCTCAAGCAATACTAGTATTTTGCCCCACAGGTGGCATGCTATGCTTTGGCCTATAATAACCTTAAGACAACCGTTACAGGTGGCTAAGCGTCTCAAGTCTAAAGCACTGCCTAAGGGTAAGACAGATAAGACAAAAGAAAGTAAGAATTCACAATTCTGTACACAAGTGTGGGTGATGTATCAATTTATATGGACCAAATGGTAATTAAACAGAGATTTACTGCAATGATATTACGTGCCCTAAAAAAGCATGTTCCAAGTTTTACAATATTGGTGTGTCATATTTAGGAATCAATAAACATTGCGCTCTCCTGATGTTCTCAAATTTCAGGTTGACCTTGAAGCCTGGCCCCGTCATGACTTCTACCGCAGAGCGGAAGTTTGCAAACCTGCGCCGTCGTCTGGACCAGCTGGGTTACAGACAGCCGCTGGGCATCGAGAGTCTGCCGCTTGTGGAAAAACTGTTCGCAGACTTGGTGCATACAACAGAGAGCCTGAAGAACCTGAAATTGCAGGTGTATATACTAGTAGTATATTTGGAATGGTATTGCCACAACAATCAACATTCAAATGCAGCATATGTATAAGTAAAACCTGTACAAGAAGTTTTAAACTACCATTTATTGTGACATCTAATAATTGTGTGTAATCATGATAAATTATTACTGTTTGTTTCTCACTTTCAAAAGCACTCTGTAGTGAACCTTAACTTGATGTCTGCTTCTGAACTGACTGCTGTGTGTACTGTCTTGGATTTTTTCAGGAAAAAAATTGGGTCGGTTGGTCGAAAAAAAAAAGTTTTGCAAAAGTTTTGAGATCGAGGGGCTTACTCAAGTTATAGTTAATTTAGGGGGTCCCTGGTAGCAAAGTTAAGAGTTTGAAGAAAAATGATAAATGTACCGTCCAAAATAGGCACGTACAGCTACAGTACTGGAATTTGAGGGCCATAGTTAATTTGAGAAAGGAGAGGTAGTGAAATTTTGTCAACACGAGGTGTCCACCATCTATTTGAAGTTGTTTTGTTTTTTTTCAAATCGGTAAAAATTGGGTTGGGAAATCCGAGAAACAACAAATAAAGTTTTTGAGGCCTAATCATTACCTGGCAGCAGGAATCAAAAGCTGAAAATTTTGATGATGCATCATATTTTCAGCTTTTGATTCCTGTTGCCAGGTAATCAAATATTTTGATCTTCAATAAGGGTGTATATTTGGTGCAAATGCCTATGATCATTAAATGATACTTTTATTATCAGAGTTAATGATAAAATTTTGTATTTTGGTGTCATAGATACTTAATTCATTTTAAATAATCCTGTGACTTATAGGGAAGGTACATGTAGAATAAGATGTACATGTAATACCAGGCCCCTTAGTAAGCAGCAGGGTACTGTATCTCTGTTTGTTTCCCTGCAGGGTGGCAAAGCCTCTCAGCAGCCCACAGACACAGACGATGATACGGCAGAACCGTACCGCACCGAGAACGCCCGTCTGGTGACTGAGAACAACAAAATACATCTAGAGCTCATCAACATCAAGGAAGCAGCAGATAAACAATCTAAAGGTACATTTCATAATCTGTATACATTTTCTATGAGTTGGACATTTTTACCCTTGTAAAGGAGGTTTGTTTTTGGTAGCATTTGTATGTAAGCATATTTGTATGTATATGTGTATCTATGTGGTTTAGAAGTATAACTTAAGAAGCTGTGGATCGATTTTCATTTTGACACATGATTAGATCTTGTCATATGGAAGAAATGATTAGATTCTGAACCTCCTGGCAGCTTTACAAGTACTGCAGCAGAACTTGATATCTGGCATTCTAGACAGGCTATTGGCCATCATTTTTGGTTGGTACATGTAGATAGTTCTTGTTTTTGAAATACAAGTTCCACTTAGTCAAACATGTAGATAACATAGGATTCAGAATAGATTTTTTAGATTTCATCATTTAACCTGATATTTATCAATGATAATATCAAATCAACAGTTTGGGACGTTTTTGTTATTTTCTTTACAAAAAAGCATGATTTACATTGCTGATGTTGTAGTATAACAGCTTTAATCCACATGAAATTAGAATATTCCTGGATGTATATTCCAGGCCATACTCCATGGGTTAAATGTACTCAAGGCTAGACTTGTCTGTAGCTCAAAACCTCAAATATATATCCAGAATGCCCAGAATAAGGTATTATCTAATTTCTAAAGTATTATCTTGCAAAAATAATTTAGTTAAAAACAAGAGTTCGTAGACCTCAAATGTATTTAATTTGATTCAATTTATTGAGATTACAGACAATGCAATTGCAAAACCAGGCAGCTTATTAGATATTGGGTGCTAACACAATGTCATGCATTTACACTTTTCTTAGAATACACATAATTAGCTCAAATGGTCAAACAAGATTAAGCCTTGATTAAGACAGGGGTCAGAGGTCTAGTCTATGTACAGGTAACTATTACTGTAGCAGAAATATTCGCGGTGCCACCTCACAGCGAACTTAAAACCACCGCGAACATTCTTCTATTATGGTATTAGACTGCAGTCTATGGTGTTACTGCGGACTTAAATCCACCGCGAAAAGTCCTTTTTCCCGCTACCGCGAAATTAATTCCCTGTGAACTTAAATACATTTACAGTAGGTAACAAATTGGAAGCTACAGTATAGATATGTCTGAATGGTTTAACTGGACAGGGCTCGAAATACTGGGTGCATGTGCACCCAGGTGCACCCAAAATTGGAGCTGTGCACCAAATTATTTTCTCTGGGTGCACAGGGTGCACCCAAATATTTTCTTAGGTTTATGTATGTAAAGATATCAAAGTATACTTAGTATACATGTACATCATATTCTTGACATCTAAGTGTTAGAAAGTTAATAAAAATGTCTGTTGTTTAAGGATTTCATAGCTTGTAACTAAGTTTTATTATCAGGTTATTACTTAAATTTAAGTGGTGCACCAAAATTTTTTTTGGTGCACCCAATTTTTTAAGCTGGATGCACCAGTGCACCTAATCCCAAAAATGAATTTCGAGCCCTGCTGGAGAACTGTTTTTTGGAAGAAATGTAGCCCATAGTGTAGTGTTCAATTACACTTTGTTCCGTCCATACCCTGTGAACGCACACACATGCACACTTAACCCATGTATAAACTATATTCTCCATTTCTCATGGAGGTAAAAACAGTATATTTCAATACAATAAATACATGGCATGGAGTAAAAGTATTTACGAGTGACTAAAGGTGGATCATGGACCCGCTTTTACGGGGGATATTTGTGCACTCAAAGTTGGGGCAGTGTGGGTGCATCAATGCGATATACTATATAGTATGTGTAGGGTTACATGTACATAAATATTACACGCATATTATTGAAATGCAAGTGTTAGGACAAATTTTATCTTTGTTGTGCAAACTTCTTTAAAATCTTGAATTTAGCTGAATTTAACTTTAGATTCTTATGTTGTGCTGTGGAATTTTTTTGTGTGCATCTATGAGGGCCTCAATACCCTTTTGCGTAGAGCGTTATCGGCCGTTTCAATTTTACGTAGAGCGTAGACGGATCGCTTAATTCAACGTAGAGCGTAGTCGGTGCATTTTGCGTAGAGCGTAATTGACTCTTCTCATTCTACGTAATGCGTTGTAGCTCCCCGGAATTTACCGTAAAACGTAATGGATGAATTGTGCATATAGCGTTATCAAACCTGCCCTAACCATTGCCCCGTCAAAATGCAGGAAATTGCGTTTCAGAGGGTCGAGATTTCAAAATTTCGGTGGACCTCCTCTGCGACGCCCCGCACAATCTGCGCTCACGGCGACATGGTTGAAATATGTTGGGGCGTCACCCTCAAAAACTTAAACTGTACGAGGGACGGTCAATAAGTAATGCCCCTGACCCATTTTCCATAGCAGGAGATTAATGAAACTTGGCACAGCTATTACTCTTTCTCTTCATATGAACCACCCAGAGTTATGCATTTCTCCCATCGTTTGATGCAGCTCTGGACACCGTTTTTGTAGGACACCCCAGGTTGGTCCTCCAACAGATGCCTCATCAATGGCAGAAGAGGGACGACCAGGTCTGGGAGCTATTTCCACAGACTTCCGGCCATGTTTGAATTCAGGATGCCAGCGTTTTACAAGGTCATATGATGGGGCATCATCACCATAAGTTTCTTTCATATCATCAAAAGTCTTCTTTGGTGTGCGTCCTTTCAAATACAAAAACCGGATCACTGCGCGACACTGAACTGGTTCCATTTCACACATGGTCCATTTCGCACCTGACTCAGTTCAAACACCAGTAAATCAAAGACCATAATTAGTTCAGAGCTGTTTTTTGCAACATTACCTATAAAGATATGAATCATTACACATACAAAATTTCATCTAGATCAGACGACTGAAAGTGGGTCAGGGACATTACTTATTGACCGCCCCTCGTATTCTTGATAGAAATGGCATTAAAGATTTTTATTTTTGAAATGGCATTAAAGATTCGTCGACGAAGGTTAGACATCCAGGTAATAAGATAAGCGGCATTAAGTATTGCCAAGGAAATATGTTTGGGGGGGGGGGAAGCAAGCTGAAACCTTGTGTATTTTTGATGATGCAAATTTCATTAAATCGAGCTAGTATAACGGCAAAATTTACCCCTGAAAATGCGAGAAACAGCGTTTCAGTGAGTCCCGATGTCAAAATTTTGGCAGACCTCCCTGTCCCTTGTCTACGGCACAGAACAATATGTTGAGGGAGCGTCGCCCTCAAAAATCTTTTAAACAAATAGAAATTTTACTATCGTACTCAGCTTAGTTAACAAGCAGAATGTGGCCCCCAAATGCAGGAAATGACGTTTTAGACGGTCAAGATTTCAAAATGTTCTCCCTAGCGATGACTTGCGCCTCGGGCGCTCACAACAACATGGTGTGAATTTGTGTGGGTCTTTGCCCTCAAACATCTCTTTCTTGACAAACATGGCATAAAATGATAATGTTTAGCATAGTCTTCCAGCAAAATTTGTCCCTAAAAATACAGAAAATGGCGTTTCAGAGGGTGAAGCTTCGAAATTTCCCCAGACTAACCTTGCGACAGCTCGCTGACGCACCTACGATACTCGAAATCGTGAAAATATTTTGGAGGCATCGCCCTCGCTAGAACTATGCATGTGTCTTTCTAACGGAATTGCCATCAAACTTAGCTTTGTCTGGTAGCAAAATTTGCCTGTCAAAACGCGGGAAAAGGCGTTTTAGGGGGTCAAGATTTCAAATTTTCCCGGGGAGTATGCCCCCGGACCCCCCTAGGATTGTCCAGGTTTCCCCCTAGGATTGTCCGCCTTTGACGGGTTGCGACATCCATTGCAGTTCTGTTTTCATTTCTAGTCTCCAAGAAAATGTTGCCCCTCAAATGCAGGAGATAGCGTTTCAGAGGGTCAAGATTTCAAATCAAAATGTTCCCGGGGAGCATGCCCCCGGATCCCCCTGAGATTGTTGCGCCTTCGGCGCTCAAGATGATAAAGATTCGGTCGGCAATATTGCGCCCCGCGTTAGAAATTTGCTGTCGCCACCTCTGCCGACGGTTACCATGAATACTTTTAACTCAACTTTTGTATACATAACGTGTGGGGAAGCTTTCGAATTTAGCGTAGAGCGTAACGAGGCTTCATGAATTCAGCGTAATACGTAGCCGGCCATCAGAATTTAGCGTAGAGCGTTTTCGGGACCCCCCCATTGGGGCCCTCATCTATACTATAGTTTTATGCACTAGTGCACGTATTCCAAAAAAAATGAATTTTGAGCCCTGCAGTAGCACATTCTCTAAAGAATTGATTAATACATACTGAGACACAGAAAATGCTGTGACTAATTTTGTACAGACTGAAGAGAAAGATAATAACATACCATTAAATGGCAACATCAATAATTTAGCTCACCCATGAGTGGGCAGGTGGGGCAGCGGGTTCACAGTCATGTCAGGGAGCATGTATTCTGACAAACCTCGGCGTAAAGGGTGCTCTGTCTGCGGATACTTTGTGTCCCATGTCGTTATTTCACAAGGGAGAAGAAGCAGGAGAGACCATGGTAGGACTATGTGTTGATATGGCATTACACAGATAAGGAACTAGTACCAGCTAGGGTACTGTTATATATGGGAGCTGGAATACTGCAGTAACTACACCTGGTAACAGACTGTTATAATGGTCTGAGTAATTTTTACAGCTATCCACTGAGTGTCCAGCTTCTTAGTATCAGTTACTAGTTTATGCTATTGAGCTGTTATGTTCATTCAGCATTATTATCTCATAATTTGACTTACCGGTACATTGTAGGAATGTGGCTATACTGTAGAATGAACATTGAATTGTGACTAAAAATTGAGGGGGCATATGCCATTAATATAGTAACTATTAGTGGGATTTGTACATAGCATGTTTGCTTTGTATTTTGGATAAATCTATATTGTAATGCAAAAAAAATGTCCATATTCTATGTATAGATAAGAACAGGTGGAAGGCCATTGTGTTCTGTAATGCCCTGGGGACCCTCACGGTTTGGTTATAGGAACAATCAAGGGTCATTACTAGCGGAGTATTGTCCAATTACAATTGAAATGGTGTGACATTTGATAGCTATATATAATGTATTCCCATGTAGAGCTTGTTTCATTTCATATTGTACATGTAGCTTACATAAGACATGTACATGTGCAATTTTATGACGCCTGTGTAATGCATTTGGCAGCAGAAATTAATTCAACTTACAGCACTGTCAATCCGATCCTAATGACTGTAGATTATGTCCATGCGGTGAGTTTTGTATAGAGTTGTAATTGCTTGAAATACAATTTGCATTCAGTATATGCCAGTAACAGTTATTTTCAGCACATTCTTGTGATTCATGTATGCAGTCAATGGATGTGTCACTGAAAGTCATTTTATAATTGTGTTGTGTGTGATGGTTTTAGATCTCAAGGCAACCATCCGGAAACTTGAACATGAAAATGCAGATCTGCGCTTCCTCAACTCACAGTACATCCACAAGGTAAGTTTGTCATAAATCAGATTTGAGTTTCTGAGCTCACTAAGCAGCAAGAGATCAGCGAGAGTTCCATGATCTCATACCTTCTTCAAATAATTATTTTCTCATTAGGCCACAGCAAGTAAATTTCCATAAAATTTATTGATTCTATCGAAATGAGAAAAAAATCAATGCATGCACAGATGCCATCCTTACAGTTTACAGGTCGTGTCCCTAGCATGCCCTAATGTGCATTATTTATGTGGAGTGATGTTCATCTAAACCTATGTGACATGCAGTGAAAAATATCAACAAATCCATGCCTTTTAAGCTTGAGCTTCACAGGCTTAGCTATACATTATGAATGTCATTTTATCAGCTTCAATGAATGAATAAAAGTTTGCTCACATAATTTATTTAATTGCTTCCTGGTCCTGTCCACATTACAGCTTTACTGAAACTCATATAACAGGACAGAATACACCTTTGGCCAGAATATGTCCAGGTCTGGTCTGTCCAGGAGTTGTATGAAGTGGTGTGTTATGTGTGTGACAGGTGCGTGCTGTGGAGAGAGATAAGAAGTCCATGAAAGACAAGATCCAGCAGCTCCAGGAGAAGAACCTCCAGGCTGTGGTGCAGACTCCAGGTAACAAACTTAGGGTCCATGTGAAACAACAGTTATGATTAAGGGCCTTATCAATTTCTAAATGGCCCCACAGATAATATGATAGCATCAAATGTAGTACAGCATTTTGCTACTACAAACTTTCATGTCAAACTTGTTTAGGTTAACAAACAAATAGATTGTCTTTCATGACGTACAAGAAAACTTCTGGACAAGTAATGATTTAGGGGACATGGTCAGTACCTTTGTGGCATAAAGAAGTGTCAGTATCTAGATGTTCAATAAATGGTTAATACCTACTAAGTATGTGTTCCAAATGATAAACCAAACAGAAAGTCACAAGATAGGGATCCCCCTCCCATTACTGCAGGTGGGAAGAAGCGGAACATCCCGTTCCACAGACAGCGTATGGAGATCGACTCCCTGGTGCCCCCCGCGGACCGCCCCAGCCCCCCTCCCAGCCCGGTTGTGGAGGACCCGTACATCGCTGACCTGCTGGAGGTGGCCGACAACAGGATCGACACCCTCACCAAGGACAGCCAGAGGTTACATGAGGACAAGGAGGCTTTGGACAGGAGGATTAAGACACTGACTAGACAGGTGGGCCTTTTTTTCATTAGGCCAAGTTGATATGATTATATGGATGAACCTTTCTTGGCATAACAACAAATATATCTTTGACTCCAGTACAAATGCATAGAAATCTGTATCGCCTCCTGCATGCTTCTGTGGCACAAGGGGTAAGGTAACCCATTTTCTGGAGTTCAATTCTAGCAATGTCTGGCTAGGGACATGTTCTAAGGATATATTGTAAGGTATTACATTCATCATTTTGGCCTCATGTATGAGAGGGCTTCAGGCATAAACTTCACCATCAAACCTCTTCTTATCATCATCATCATCCGAGTTTGCTGGTTGCACTTCTTATACTAAGGCCACACCAATTTAATTTCTTGGTTCATGGATTTTTTCATAAAAAATATGGAGCGAGAGGGCGAAATAAAAATAAAAATTGTAAAATGGTTGGGGTAAAGGTAACGGCTAATCCAAAACATAAAGAAAAAAAGTTTTCAGCTTGAAAAAAGTACAAAAACACTATTATTGTACAGTAACAGCACCTGTACCCACACTTTAAGGAGCTTATAATATAAAGGCCAATTTGCTACACCAGAAAGTCGGTGAATGGTTTCATTAATGGTGAAAATTTGCTGAGTGCCAATTTTTATTATTTTTTTTTCTCCAAAAAATAGGAGCGAGCAAATCCGTGAACCAACAAATTAAATTGGTGTGGCCTAAGTTATAGAAGAACCCAACATTCTTATTGAGAAGAGTAAGGATGACCCAGTGTGCTTGCCTACACAGACAAGCTGTATACATATATAGCGGAGCCGCATTGCAATTCTAGCTATCAAAAAAGCATCTCGTTCCATCCTCAGTCTGAGCGTCTGAGGTTCGACAGCTTCACCCCTAACCAGTGGTCCTTGTGTCCTGGTTGGTTGATGGACCTTTTTTCAACTCCACTCTCACTGTTCAGTCTGTTTAGATTAGCTTTTTGGACATTTGAGTGTCTCCATTAGATGAGAGGGTCCAGCATGCTTCCCGTGTTGGCATCTGATGATGTCCTCGACTGACCTGACCTGATTAGATGAGTTATGACACTTCAAACATTGCCCAGCTAAATATGTAACCCTGCCAGGTCCTTTGATACAAATACCCTGACAGTATAGATGTTATCACAGTTGTCTCCTTGGGTGTCTTATCCCATGATTTCTGCCTTGATCATTGATGATAATCTATGACAGCCACCCTATGATATGTAAATTATTAAGTTATGATTGTACAATGATATGTAAATTATTAAGTTATGATTGTACAATAACCAAAGTGTCCATGAAAGGTAGGATCTATGGATCAAACACATCCAGCACATCAAGTCAATTTGTGCCAATTTCTTCTAAAGCAAGTGTTTAATTTATGGCCATCCTGTAACCTAAACTCGCATTCAGCTCTAATTCAATCCGGACTTGTTCAGTTGATAAATGACATTAGTTGTAACTGAGTCAACTTTAGAATACTCCATGGCACTTACATTACACGGACACATCATCAGTTAACCTGGGGTTTCTGCAGCTGGCTGTTTCAGGTCTGTGGTCGCGGCATTATACATGTAACAGGTCCATTTTTAACAAAATCAAAAAAGAAGGAGAACTACAAAAGAGAGACAAGAGGATCTTTTCACTGTTTTCATTTTTTGTCAATTTCAAAGAACATGCAGGAGAAGAAGGAGAGAAAAAGGGATATGTCCTGTGGTCACTATACACTCTCACCCAGGTGACTGATCCGAGGTTGATCAATCCCTAAATTGTGTCCATGGTTCCAAACTTTTCTTATTAAGTTGATATTAGTGACTAAGGCAGGGAATCCCTGAGTCAGTAGTGATCAGTGATGCCCATCCCTGAGCCTAGGCTATTTATATGTGTTAGTAGACAATGAAGTAAGCTGTGAAAATACTGGGCATGAGTGACCACCTGATAATAGGTGATAACTGCCGGCCCTGCCCCCCTCATGTTTATCAATAGATGATAATTACATGGACCTGTTAGGCCTGTTCACCAGCATACTCAGGGATCACCGCAGTGGGGGAAGCCATCTGCTTATTGTGCCAAGCATGACTGCAAGGATATGTATTAGAAATTAGTTAGTGTTAGTAGTTGTAGTGTTTTGTTGATTGTTTAGAGTTAGGTATGGGGTCCATGAATGACTGGGTAAGTATTATTTTGTACTGTTTGTTATAGAGGAGACTTGTTTTGGATGCGTTGAAACATATGTTTCACTGCAGCTTGTTGCAGTCATACACTTGTCATACAGAGTTGTGCAGTAGTAATATATTTTGAAAACTGCAGAAACTGCATTAGATGTACATTCTGCATTAGATAAGTGCTAATCTTTGGACATTAGATTGTCAATATTGACATGTGGTATGCAAGGGTTTGGCACATTTTTCTTTGTCTTCTTTCAAGAAAAACATGTTAAATACTTTCTCCTGGAGAATCTTTTCTGGATCTCCGAGAAGCTATTGAATTCCAGAGAAGATTATGTTCTGATAAGACTCTTAACAAAATATGAAAATCTCCAGACTGGTATTAGTGATAATACCTTTTAAGATGTAAGTTACAAATAGTAAATTTAATTGAGGCAGTAATATTGGTTTCATCCAGTGAATAAGTACAGACTTTTCATTACAGACACAATTAGACAGTTTTCTTAGTTGTCTCTCCCATTGGGACTAATTAGTAAAGGACACACCAGAATTAATCAATGAGGGGTGGAGAAATGTGGGCACCAGTAATTTACTAAGGTAGCAAAACAAAGCTGAACAAATTGTTTATTTCCCAAACTGTCATGATAAGGTTGTGCTATAACCTCTGCTTAGTTCTATGTCTATGCCAAACGGAATCTAATGTTATTTTTTTAGATGCTCACCTGGCTTAGAAACAAAAGAAGTGTTATTGCAGGTGCCCTCCCCACCCAAAAAATAACATTACTGTACGGTAGTATAGTGACCATACAAGGTAGAAAATACCCCATGCACACCTTTTTCATTTTTATTTGAATGTCTTGTCATAATTGGACTGTTCCCCTTATGCTGTATAAACCCATGCAGTTAGATACAACACACTATTAGTTAAAATAACATGTTTTACAGTAAGCTACAGTAGAACATGTTACCTTACCCCCTGTTTATTTTCCACAATAGTGCAGGGTTACCACATTTCAATAGTTCTCCCAACTGTGTACTGTAGATATCTACTATTCATTTATACGAGGTTGGCTACCTGGCTATCCAGCCCCATAACATAACGCATATTTACCCTCGAGACTTGATTCCTGATATTCTATCTGACAGGTAACCAAAGACGCTTTCTGCAGGGGTAACTCTCAATGGCTTACTTATGCAAATTTGCTCTAGGTGTTTTCAACAGTAACCAATCGGTGCGTGTGGCGGCCGTGATTGGCCAGGCCCTTATCAGTGACGAAGCTGATTTGCATCAGAATGGGGGTCATTCAAATCAAACAGATGTTGAACAAGGGAAGCGAGCGTTGCACAAATCATGCTGCAGTGTTTGCAAACTTTAGATGGGCAGTTTGAAATCCTGCCCCGAGTGGCAGTTGAAATTTGAATTTGCTAGAGTGGAGGACGGCAATAGCAAGTCAAGTGTAGGCCATTATTATGCATTCCCCCTGCTAGAGGCTGTAAGAAGGATTGGTGAATTAGGTGAGTAAATCAAGTTATTGGGTCCTACTGTTTAAGCTGTTACTGGGTCTTATTTACAGTGTTTAATTTGTGAACTTCTAACCTTCAAACCAAACAGAAGGTTGTTGTGGACCTTGTTGTATTTTTGATTTGTTGATTAAACCATTAGTGCAGTTTTATTCAGATCAGATTGAACGATTCAGTGTCTGCTTACATCGGTTATGGAGTGTTAATTATTCGTTAAGTGGCAGTTACTAGTTGGCTCGTTATGTAGAGTATTTGCTCTTTTGCTCATACTGGGAGAAGTTGTGATAATCACCTGTTTCGTGTGTCCTTTTCCACGGGGTGAAATGATTTTCTGGCAGAGTGGGTTTGAAAGGAAAGGCTCTGCCCCCTGAGGCATAGGGACAGGTGCTACACAAACTCTGCAATTAGAACTATTCACCACAATTTCACACCTTTTGTCAACTTCAACACTACACATTCATTTTTTTGATTTCCTAATTTTTCTGTGACAGTGTTTCTTAAACGTGTTGAGCACAGCTTTCTTAGGCCTAGGAAAAAAAAATGTTGCGTTTCCTGTTTTTGTCCTGAAAAAAATAGGTAGGTAAGGATTACTGTAAATGCAGAAATGTTCGCGGTGGTTTTATGTGTGCGGTTTTTGCGATGACCACTTCACTGCAAAACCGCCGCGAACATTTTTCCATCATATTATGAGATTACAGTCAATAGCGCTACCGCAAACTTAAAACCACTGCAAACACTCCATTTTCTTGCTACTGTGAAAGTAAATCACCGTGAACTTAAATGCATTTTTAATCTTTTTTTCTTGTAATTTTCATCAGGTTTTTCTAGGGTAGGTAGGGAAACAGGAAACACAACATTTTTTTTCCTAGGCTTTACTGGCAAATGCTTGAAGACTAAATTTCCTTCAAGTCAAATCATATCGCATCAAAGGATGCGAGGTAAGTTTTGATAAGGCCGAACTGATTTAATTTCTTTGGTATTTGAATCCACCAAAGGTTGCCTCTTTTTTTTTCTACCTTACTCATTGTTTTCTTGCAAAAATCCAATAAGCATGAGGTGCAATTGGTGTGGCCTATAATGACAACTTGACAAGGCACAGCCTGAACAAGCAATAGAAAAAGACGTTGCCCTACTTTTATTCTGTGGTAACTATACAAACACTTTTATTACAGATTGAACCTCTGCAATGTATGATACATTGTGCAAAATTATGTAAACTCAGTCCTAGCAGTCTGGACTAAACGTGATTATTTCTGGAAATTAAGAACAAGAGTCTTAGATAGGCAAAGACTTACAGTCAGTGTTTTGTAATCTGTAATCTAGTTTGGGACTAATAACTGATGGTATGTACTAATCAAATGTACTATAAGATGTTATTGAGTCAGATAATGTTTTCACACTAGAATGCTACATACTTGAGGAGCTTTTTTTCTATGATAATGTATATGTCACAGGGGAGATTGGAATCAAGGGGGATTCGGAATCCTCCTAGGGGAGATTGGAATTCCAATCTCCCCTAGGGGAGATCAGAATTCCAATCTCCCCTAGGGGAATCTGGAATCCTCCTATGGGAGATTGGAATTCCAATCTCCCCTAGGGGAGATTAGAATTCTTCTGGAGTTCTACTGGAATTCCAATCTCCCCTAGGAGAATCCAGAATTCTCCTAGGAGAGATTGGAATTCTATCAGGACAATCTTTGAATTTACCAGGAGTGGATTCAAAGTTTCAAACAATGCAACAAAGGATTTATAATTATTTCTAAGAATAAATCATATCTTATGCTTTATATCTAACACTTATTTTTCTGACAATTAAAGGTTAAGAATACTTCTCTATAGTGTACAATAGCATCTTATCCTATACTATAGCTCATTAAACATCATATTTTCAAACATTTAGTAATAGAGGAGAATCCAGAATTCTACCAGGACAATCTTTGATTTTACCAATAATCAGAATGGATGAAATTGTTTTGGAAAGTAGACTGAATCATTTGAGTCACTAACTCATAATCATATAATGGTATGCAAATGTCACCAATATGTAAATTAGCTACATTTGCATATGTCGTTATAAGTTAGTGACTCCATACTTTAGAGGTCATTTTCCAATCGAAGCCAGTTCAAAATTTGACAAAATTAACAGCATAAAGTAGAATTCCAATTTCCCCTAGGGGAGATTAGAATTCCAATCTCCCCTAGGGGGATTCGGAATCCTCCTAGGGGAGATTAGAATTCCAATCTCCCCTAGGGGGATTCGGAATCCTCCTAGGGGAGATTAGAATTCCAATCTCCCCTAGGGGGATTCGGAATCCTCCTAGGGGAGATTGGAATTCCAATCTCCCCTAGGAGGATTCCGAATCCCCCTGGATTCCAATCTCCCCTGTGACATATACATTAAAGACTGAATATTCTGGTACTTATTTCAGTGACAATCATCAAAGCACTGAATGAATTAATGTCTTTTATACCATTAATAGAATTTTCAAGAGAATAGCAAATATTGTCACAATAGACAGTAGACTGGAAAGTGGAAACGACAGTATACTGTACAACGATAATGGGAATTTCAAACATCCAAGCACTTTCAGCCAGGTCAGGGTGGATGCAGTGATCTGTGTTGAGAGGTAGCTGTGGTTGTTCATGAAAATAAAGGAAAGGACACAAGATCTAAGCGAGTATTTAAGCTTTCAGATTCCGTTACAACAAAAGAAACTTTGGTAAAAGTATGGACTGCTAAAGATAAGGACATGTCTATGGCTAATTTTGTATGCATTTTGATCTAACCTGTTTTGTTCTTAGGTGGATTTGATTGAAGAGGAAGGTGAGGTCATAGACATCATTTTGGAGAAGAGTCCTGTTCCACTTCTACCTCCTCTCAGGGTTAAGACACTTTACTTTCATATGTGGCAACCTGAACTATCTTTGGAGATTGTTATGCTTCCAAAAACTCAAATCAATATGAAAGTGCAATAGGTATTATAATATGACAAGGTTGTTAAGGATTTTACTCACCACATAATTTTTAAGTCAGGGCTTGAAATTTATATTTGGGAATTGGTTGTGTGCATTTGTACCTAACAAAAAAGATTGTGCATAGAAAAAAATGTCAACAAAACCTTACTCTTTAGAGATTGAAGCTGACATTCTAATTTGAAATAAGTAATACACAAAAGGTTTTTTTCTGACGCTATACCTTTATGTACATAACTCTACAAATATCTTGGTGTACAGTCAAATATCAGGTGTGCACATCCAACTTTGGGTGCACAATAAAAGTGCTTTTACACCCTGTATTTTGAACCCAACAAGTGGTGGTGGCTTTCCTGAAAATGGTTTTGGTTTTAGAAAATCATCAGGAGTCAGCTTACAGGTAGTCTTTCATAGGGTCTACATGTGTGGTTGGCTATTGACATTTTGTGGAAAGGCTCAAAACCAATGGGACATGCTCTAGCTGTTACGTCTACATGTTTGTACAGGTCATGTACATGTAGGTGCCATCTCAGATGGACAGTTCATGGTCATTAATGTCATTATACAGTGCAGTATATGGCAGCATGATGGATGGTATATGTACATGTACAGAATGACTTATATTAAAGTTGTATTGAACTCTGCATGGGGGACAAGGGACTAAAATAAATGCTCTTTGAAGGTTTACTATTTGCATGTCAGGTATACTAATATAGATATATTAGATGTTTTTGTGTATTTCTATACAGATCAATCAAGATGTTGGTTTTCTATTTCTTAAAAATTCTATAATCAAATAAACATGGTCAAGACCGCCATATAAAAAAGACAGAAATCTACTAAATACAGCAACAGGAGTCCCTGAGGCATGTACACTTCAGGTATCCAGGTGTTCAAACATTCTTGTGAAGGCCTTGTTAACAACATTTTTAACATGGTGAGTTGACAAATAAATGTCGATGTTGGACTGTATAACATTTATGATACTAACATTCAGCCTGGTGTCATGTATTAAGAGTTATAAGTGTATTAAGGGTATACATGTTGGCTTGTCTGTACAGGTTGAAGCTCGGGACAAGGAGATAGAGCGGCTGGGATATCTGCTGGAGGGAGGGCGGCCCCAGGACGTGGTCTCGATGGAAGGCAAACTGCGGGCGAATGAGAAACTCATCTCACATCTCAATGTACAGGTACAGTTACTCCCAATATTATCACTCCTACAGTTACTGTCACACCATATACGAGGGGCGTGCAATTAGTAATGGTCCTGACCCATTTCCCATAGCAGGAGATTAATGAAACTTGGCACAGTTATTAGTCTTTCTCTTCATAGGAATCACCCAGAGTTATGCATTTCTCCCATCGTTTGATGCAGCTCTGGACACCGATTTTGTAGGACACCCCAGGTTGGTCCTCCAACTGATGCCTCATCAATGGCACAAGAGGGACGACCAGGTCTGGGAGCTGTTTCCACAGACTTCCAGCCACGTTTGAATTCAGGATGCCAGCGTTTTACAAGGTCATATGATGGTGCATCATCACCATAAGTTTCATTTATTTCATCAAAAGTCTTCTTTGGTGTGCGTCCTTTCAAATACAAAAACCGGATCACTGCGCGACACTCAACTGGTTCCATTTCACACCTGGTCCATTTCGCACCTGACTAAGTTCAAACACCAGTAAATCAGAAACCACAATTAGTTCAGAGCTGCCTTTTGCAACATAACCCATAGAGATATGAATTATTACACATACAAAATTTCATTTAGATCAGACAACTGGAAGTGGGTCAGGACCATTACTTATTGCACGCCCCTCGTACATGTACTATCTCACCTAAAATAGTGATATTCCCTTCATCTCAATGTACGGGTGCAGTCTCACTGTTTACTACATGTATTGTACCCACATCAGTTACCATCACACCTATAGATACCGTTGTACCATATACTATCTTACCTACAAGTACTTAATTCATACGGTTTACTATCTAATACCTACATCTCAGCTCAGTGTTCAGGTACTGTCCCAATATAGTACTGAGATACTATCTCACCTATGGCTATAACTCTTACGGTACTACAGGTACTGTCACATCATACAATATACCCTTGAGGCTTTCTAAGGTATGGCAACAGGAAATCCAGCTTTTGTATCTTTTGTTGTGGATATGCTATAGTCATGATTTTTCTAAGGTTGGTAGCTGTTGGGGTGACAATAAGGTGGCTTAAGTGTGGGTCCCCTAGCAGCTTTTTTGGAGCTGTGAATCTGGCAGGCTCATAATGGGGTGAAGTCTGCCATCTCTAACTGCCATGTTTCCCCACGCAGGTGGACTACCTCCAACAAGCGAACCGTGACCTTGAGCGAAGGTTACAGGATGTTCTGGAGGACCGTCGCTCGGCGGCGCGGGAGCAGATGGAGCTCAGCACCAGGAACGACAAGCTGATGTCTGAGCTGCAGGACATCGACCGTCTGGCCGGGGAACTGCAGAAACACAAGGAACAAGCCATCACCACAGCCGACAACGAAGTCCGCAACATTGAGGTATGGAACTTTTACTACTGCAAAGTCAGAGCTAGGACTGTGTACTTATTACATGTACATATACCTGAACATCTGGTGTAACCTATAGTATACCTGTACACGTATACACAATTATAATCCAGTAACTGAATAGTGCCCTCCATCCAGACACATGATGATGATGATATAGACCCTCAAGGAAGTTTTTTGCTGTAAATTGTAATCAATATGAAGTTGCCAAATATAATTTCTGAGGTTGTGTTCCCTTCAAAGTATCATCTGTGACCCATTTATGTGTGACAACAAAACATTATTCAACATCATCTGCTAGGGCGGGGTTAAAGTTCTTATTATCTTAAACCTGTTTTATAACAGATTGAACTGAGAAGGTCCCAACGCCAGCTGGAGACTGCAGAAACAGAGGTGGCCACATTGCGAGAAGTAAGTTCTGATTGTTTTTGTTTTTTTTCTGACTGACGTTAGCTGGCATTTGGTACTTCTGTATGTGGATGGGTGACTTGATGGGGTGAATGTCAATTTTGGGCCTCTTATTCATGCTATAAGCTATGTTCCTTGGTGCTCAGATTTTCCAAAAATGTGTCTCTCTTACCCTGCATTTGCTATAGTCAAGTAATTGCTGTTGCAAGCAATAGATTTATTTATGCTGAAATTATGTTAAAAAGCTGCTGACAAGTCCTTTAAGGTCATATTATGTGACATCTTTCTTTTCTCATTCTGTATTTTTCCCTGTCAAAAAATGGCAGGCATTTGGATTTTTTTGTCGTAATCAATACAATTGATTGACTGATTTCTTTGACAGGAGCGTAAGTCCCTGCTGTCCGAGAATGACCGCATCAGCTCCGACCTGGCAAACAAGATGGCGGAGGCGCAGCGCCTGCACGATCTGATGGACAAGGTGCAGGAGGACAAGAGACACCTGTCTGATAGGGTCAACAGGCTCACCAAGAAAGGTAACTGTCAAGTTTGAATCATCATGATGTAAAAAATCAAACGGATAGATGAAAATCCGACAGCAAAAGGTTTGCTTGTTGCATTCATGATGCAAACATGCACCCACAGGCAAACTGTTCCAGTACCTCGAAAAGGCATAGTAATGCATGATTGGTAATGTGACCTCTGACCAGCTGCGGTTGTTGTGATTTTGCACAATTTTGTGCTTCTGCGTCAGATTATCGGTCTTTGATCGGAACCAAACCAATGTCTTGCTAAAGCTTCGTTTCTTTATGGCCCTGGAAATGCCTCTGAAAACATTCTTCTCCCAACATTTTCTATAATCATTGATTGTAAATAGTTTGGCCTTGTAAATTGCCCTTCTCCAGGTGGATCTGTATTGGGTAAACACTGTTGTTGACATCTGTTGCTTGCTCCACAGAGAAAGACCTGGTGCTGGAGCTGGAGAGACTGAGAGACATGTCTGTGAGACACAAGAGAGACAAGTCTCCCTCACGACTGGACAACTTCATCAAGAGTCTGGAGGAGGAAAGAGATTATTACAAACAGGAGGTCAGCTAAAAAAACTTATTACTCTTAACATGTCAATGATAATCCATTATTTTTCTACAACTATCATTGAGTGGAACTCCTTATCATGAAGTACAGTTAGTGTAGACATCCTCACTAGATAGCTATAGAAAATACTTCTGGCAAGATGTGCAAAGGTTAGGTGTGACAGCAGGTCATTGTTACAATGTTACATCCTTTTTGCTAAGAATAAAAATTCCCATGAATTGTACTGCTATTATGTTACTGATTAACTTGCTTGCATGTATTTCTAGGTGGATGTTCTACAGAATATGATAAAGAAAAGATCAGGGAGTCCAGCTAAAACACCGACCTCCACCCCAACCAAGGGATCTTCCATCAAGGGCACTCCCACCAAGGGCACACCCACTAAGGGATCAGGGGTGGACAAAAAGGTAGGACAGTTCACTTACAGGCATACTGATAGTGTAATTACTGGTTCATGATATTGATAGCAACATTTTTTCGTGCACCACCACCTGCCACACTAGCTACACATTGTCACTTTGAGGCACATTGTCCTGTACTTTGTACAAAAAGTAGAAATAGAGAACCAATTTGCTATAAAGCAGATTTCTAGTTTGATTTGTGCTTACAAAAATTACTGTTTGGAAGGATTTAGTCAAAGAAATCTTTTTATCAGTCTTTTTTTTGCTTTGGTCCAATTGTGTTTTGTACTTTAGTCTTGTACTTGTTCCATACCAAATCCAGACGGCTGCCCACTATGAGACCATCCTGCGAGTGCTGGAGGATGAGCGTGACTTCTACAAACGGGAGTATGAGATGTTGCGTGCCTTACGGCGGTCACCCACGAAAGGGTCTCCTCCAACCAGAGACAGGGTAAGTGGTACAACATAACTTTGATGCAGATTAAAATGTTTCACTGAAATTTTCACGCAGCAAGTTAAAAGAAAGAAATTCAAGACGTCATATTTATCATCACTGCACTAAATCTAAAGAGCATGCATGTAGTATCATAAATACATTGTAGCATGTCACTACATACTTGTACTTGTGTTGCAATCCTGGGCCATGATCCCACAGACTTCCATAGAATGTTTTGATTGTGCATTACTGTAGTGTCTTTGAATATAAGTACTTTATAAGATTCGTCTACTATGTTTCAATTGATGTTTGGAACAATAAAAGAACACACAACATGCTGTATTCCGTATCGCCCTCAGTCCCAGCCCTACCGCGGGGTGGATCCATCACCGGCCAATTATCTATCTATTCTATGTGCATACTAAAGACTGATAATTCATTTGATTCCCCAATGTTTTGTGCATTAATGGCTTCATATTGTGTCCAGTCCGTAGACGATATGACGGAAATTAGCCGCCTGCGGCAGGAGCGTGACGAGCTGCAATCCATGCTGGACAAGTTTGAGCGCCACATGGCCGAGATTCAGTCCAACGTCAAGGTGCTGACAGGGGAGAGGGACAAGACCAGTATGCTGTATCAGCAGGTGGGCACAGATTCAGTTTCAGGTTCATGTTCATGGTGACAGGCACTCACATTGCAATGTGTCCATATCCTGCTAGGTGACACTACACTGTTGAACACTATGCTGCTGTATTGCATGTGCAGCAAGCTTGACTTTGATAACCTAATCAAGGAAGGCATTGTTATTAATTTCTCGCATAATGGTTTGACCACAGTACTGTAAATTCATTTAACTTTGCTTTGGGAGAGGAAAGTAGATTTTTGCAATACCTGTAGTTATGTTGCCTCCACTCCCAATACCATTGTAGCAATGTTGCTTCCACTACCAATTGCTGTAGTAATATGACCTCCACTACCAATGCCCATAACAATGTTGCCTCTGCCCTCTGCAGGCACAGGAAGAGATCAACCGTCTGAGGCGAGACGCTGTTCGGTCACCAAAGTCCCCCAAAGCCACGCTGGCAGCTCAGTCCATCCTGCGTCGGGTGGAGAACGAGCGTGATGACGCCATGGCAGATCTGCGCAGAATGGCCACGGAGAGGGACAGTCTCAGGGAAAGACTTAAGGTCAGAATTCCTCTTTTAGACAAATAAATATTTCCAACATGATTTCTTATTAAAATTTGGAGGCCTTGATTGTCATATAACTTCGATCTCTGGAAAACTTTTCTTTTTGGGAAATGAATGCCATCTGTCACTGGTATCTAAATCCTAGGAAGAGAATTATGACTGGAAAATAAGGGAAATGGTCTCTAACTTTCTTTACAGATATCTACAGAAACTGCACTTACAGACAGAGCTCGACTAGAGCAGAGAATAGAAGACCAAGACAGCCAGCTGTACACAGTAAGTTGATTCTGACTCTATGTAACTCACAGTAAGTCCCAATTTTTGTTGAAGAGGAACTTTGAAATTCCTGGCAACTATACTGTCAACTTTCATGTCAAGCATCTTTCTCTCAATGCAAGGTTTTAAGCCAGGTGTTACCTGTACATGTGTGTACAATGTGTTGTGTGACCTGTACTTGTGTGTACAATATTGTACTATTACCTGTTTTTGTGGGTACAATGTTGTATTACCTGTACATGCATGTACAATGTTGTATTACATGTATGTGTATTGTAATGTACAATGTGTTATGTACCTGTGCAGGTAGACCAAGAGCGTGCTGACCTACAGGGGAGGGTGGCCTCCATGAGGGACATGATTGACACTCTGGAGGACCAGGTTAAATCGCTGACCATGAAGGTGGCATCTACAGAAGAGGAGGCTTCACAACAGAAGGCCACGGCCACACAGATGAGGTACTGATCAGGAAACTTTGCTGAAGTACTCAAGCTCAAGTTCTTGTTATACTAGAGAAATAACCACATCCATCTTGAATAGCCATCGGCCTCTGGTAAAGTGTGCAGCACTGGTGTATCTTGTGCTGTACTGCAGGCTGGCTACATTGTTTGGCTGGTGCAGATACAGAATGTACAATGAGAATACAAATGAAGGCTGCTGCATGTTTGATAATAAAGTAAGAGTTGGAATCAAGAGCATATCAAAGTATGAATTCTGCAGGTCATGCACGTAGTAGAGCCATGGCATAAGTGTCTGCAACCTTTCATTCAACATGCCTCAAATTTTGCTGGCTGTTGCTGAGCCAGCATTGCCCCATGGATTTTGTACCTGATTCAAACTCAAACACCAAAATACCACAACTGCCATCCCTCACCAGATAATGCAGAAATTTTGTAGTAAATTCCATTCCATACAAATACAACACTGAACACTAATCTTGACAGGACAAACTGAAGAAAAAATGTGTATGACAAATACTCTCCAGTCTGAAAAGTTACCTACTATTTTGCTGTGCAGGCTGTTGGCAGAGCAGACTGAAGCATCTTTAGAGGACTGTCAGCGGCGCCTCACCAGGAAGGTAGGGGAACTGCAGCAGGCTGAGGAGAGAGGGCACTCACAGGCAGAGAGAATTGGTAGGTTAGACATACAGGTGCACCAGTAGACAATACATTTACTTCAGCTATAAAGGGTATTTTCACGTGTTATATTTTGTGTTATTTGTGCTCTATTAGTGGATATGAAAATAGGACACCAATGTGTTGTTATCGGAAAAGGTCATCAACATGAACTATTTTTAAGGACAAAACAAACCGACAGATTTGCTGCTAAAGATATATGTCAAACAGTCCCTACATTGTACTTCAAAGGTGCAAACCCTTCTTCTGTGACTAGGGTCTGCAGCAGTGAACAGTAAAATGGGACAAAGGGGTTTCAAGGGTTTCAGTTTATGTAACATGCTGCAAAATGACACTACCGGTATTTACTAACCTAGCAGAGGTAGCAGACTTCATGTCCCTATATCATACTGCTTTGCTGCCTGTCTAGTCCCACAGACAAAAAAAGCTGCTTTACGGATGTATGGTAATGCGACATTGAATATTGGGAATGACATAAGTACATACAGACAGTCACATTGCCTGACACAAACAGACAAATAGGCTACAGATCTAGACAACCTGCAGTCCTTTGCAGGATTATCACTAATCTGAACCCATGCCCTCCTCATCCACAGATGACATGAATCGTGTCACTGCTAATCTGAAGGATGAGATTGCCCAGCTGAGAGGTGCGGTCAGTTCGCTGGACCGTGAGAAGGACGGCCTTCAGATGAACGTAGACGAGAAGACGGAGAGGGTGGTAGGGCTGGAGGAGAACGTCGCTAATAAGGTGAGAGCTGCAATTTGTATTCAACCTTTTGTGGATCTGCATCACCTGAAAGTTATCTTTTGAAATTCATGAATAAGTCACAACCAATCCATATATTGTCATGTTAGCTTGTTGAGTTACACTTCTTTGTGTAACATGCAAATCACACCATATTTCTGTCTTTTATTTCAGGAAAAATTGATTTCTGAACTCAGGTTGAATGTTGGAGAACTAGAAACAAGACTAGAGTGAGTATTGCTTGTCTTTGAATAGGGGAAAATAATCAAATAAGACATGCCAGTATAAGACGAACCAAATGAAATACAACATGGAGAGCAGTTTATGAAAAGTGATATTTTAATGCATGTGACTTGTGATACTTCTTTGATGGTACATGATACTTTTCTACTAATCAGTGTCAAAAGTATTTCCGTGGGTCACTGTTTACAGACTTAATGATATATAGATGTATCTGTTTCCTTGTAACAAGTCGGCCTATAGATTTGTTTTCTTGTGGAGTCTGGTACTTAGCTACTTTCTACATATGAAACATAGTAAGTTTTGCCTGTGTGATCTAACTAAAATCGCTAAAATGTCTGCCTCCCCAGCCGTGCCAATGATTTAGTCAGTAATAAGGAGAGAGAAATCCGCAGTCTTCGCCGGCAGCTAGACGGGACTACAGAGGAGCTCGGGGAGGTCAGCCGAGGTCGGGAGGTGGCCCTGAGGGAGAACAGGAGACTACAGGAGGACCTGGGCACCATGACCAAGGAGAACCAGGTTAACACTTCTTATGGATAACAATCACCTTCGTAGTGTGTGTAGTCTAGTGGTTAGTGACTCTTTCTCTGGTCAAAGAAGTTGTGAGTCCAAATCCCGACTGTTTTGCTCATCTGAGATGCGAGGTAAACAGTAACTGGAAAGCATTGCAGTCCCTGGCCTAAAGCTGTGGTTCACTGTTCATTGTGCTTGTTAAAGAAAGCTAGGGGAATTTCCCCTGTACAACAAACCTGTAACTAGTGTACATATAGTGTCTGCCTTATCTGTTCAGTGAGTTCCTCACCTGAACACTTTATGGAAGAGTTCTTCAAAAAGCATTATACAAAACAGTTCTATAAAAGCACCTGTTTTTTATACTTGGCCAATGTTAACCATCAGGCCATGCCTGCTGTCTTGCCATCCAGTTGTACAGACTGTGCTAATCATGTGCTTTATTTTGGATACAGGCTGTTCATCAGGACCTGGATGAGACCATGTCCGACAGAGGACGTCTCAAGCAGCAGGTGCAGGACTACATCACAGAGGTCTCCAGGTGTGAGGACCTCTTGGCAGCTAAGGTGAGAGTCCTGTGGACTAGTAGACTACAGGCTCTGTCGCATTTGTTTCACAGTTGGAGACTGAGGGCATTCTTTAGTTAGTTGTGCAGCTTCTGTAAAAAATTCAGATATCATTTTGGAAAACTAGTTAACTAGTCTTGGATCCTACTCAACAGTTGGTTTTGTCTCAGCCTGTTTAAAATGTTCATTGTCAAAATCATATGACAACCTATGGTGAATGTGAGTGACAGAAGAAACAATGGTACAATGCAACACTAGTTAAAGGTGTACATGGATCAAAATTTTCAATGACCACTGTTGCCTTCTTCAGGATCAATGATATGGCCTTCTTTAAAACTCTTACAAAGTGATCCTTTTTCCACGTCCTGTATTCTGACTTTGTCCAGTAAAACGGTGATTCAATGTGATTGTGCTGAGAGTGATCTGACCAATGGGATATGCTGTGTGTTTAGGACCGTGAAATAGCGGACCTGTTGGAGAATTACCGCAAGGCGAGCACGCAGGCAGAGCGGTGGGAGATGGAGGCTCATCAGCACCAGGGAGAGTCCAGTAACACCAAGCTGGAGCTGATGTCCCGCGAGTCGGAGGTGCGCAGACTACGGGAGAAGGCAGACAGTCAGGAGAGAGAGATACAGGAGGTAGGACTGTCCTCCTTTCATACAAAGTCAATGTCAAGTTCATGAGATAGTATATAAAGAAGTCTCATCGTTTAACGGGTTTTAACAATTATGTTGATGGAATATCTATATTTTCTACCAATGCTTTCACCTATCAGGAGTGCAGTACTGAGAAAGACTGTGTAAGTAAAGATTATATTTGATACTAGGTGTACCGTGTAGTACCTGTTATCACAGATTACATTTATTCATACAATACAAAAGTGTGCTAACTGCATTGCATCTGCAACCATGTCATTTGTAACCATGACTTTCCTAGTAATACATGCCTAGAGGCATGCCCAGGAAAGTCATATATACAAATGTCAGGTCCCAATGACACATACAGACACATTCAAATGTTAATTCTTTCCAAGAACAATTGAGGACTGGAACTCCCTGCCTGGCTCAGTAGTGGAAGCTCCCATGAGCTGTCCAGATCCAGACAGAGAAGACCTGACTTCCTGGGCATGCCCCCTCCCAGATATGGCTTATACATAAGATTGTTGGCTGAATTGTATCAAGGAAATCTTGATATCAATGGTTTATTTTATCGTGACTTGTTCTGTATGATATGCTTCATGTGGTAGCTCATATGCAAGACGCCTTAGTGCATGCATGGATGCTTGTACATGTACATAATACCTTGTTCCATGGTCCCTTAACTGTCCCATGTCTGTGAGTATTTCATGTGTACATGTTTGAACTTGTGTGTAGATGTTAGAACTTGTACTTCACCTTGCACCCTAACCTTTCCTGATGTCATTTGACTGCATTAGCCAGATGCCATCTTAAACATGTACATACTGTTATTGTTCACCTGTTGAGATTTACATGTTTGTACTGCTCACCTGTTTCAGCACCTGGCAGCCCAGCAGGCGTACGAGCTGCAGGTTTCAAACCTGACAGTCTCCATGCAGACCCTGGAGGAGGACCTGCGGCAGGCGGAGGAGGAGAAAGGCGCGCTCGGCACCGATCTGTCGTCCGTCCGTGAGCTGTGCGTCAAACTGGACACCACAAAAGAGGCGCTGTCACGGCAGCTCACTCAGAAGAGTGTGGACTCAGAGCAGGTAGGGCATGTGTGCCCATGTAGGGCATATAAGGAATGTGTCACTTATACAGGGCACCCAGGTAGGACATATGGGACCCAGGTAGGGCACATTGGACCCATCTAAAACACAGCACAAACCACACCACATAATACTAGTTGGAGACTAAGAAAAAGGCTTTGCTGACCAACTGTTGTTCCCATACCCCTGGCATCCAAAGTTAAGTGACAACATTCCAAAATACTTCACTGAGGTTTCATGTTTTGAAAACTCTTGTTGCACAACGTAGGGATTTTTTTCATGATGGCATCTTTTTATCAATCTAATAGGCCAAGACAGCATTAGAGGAGCTACGAAGAGAAGCAGACTTGCTCCGTAGCCAAGTGTCCAGCGAACGTGCGTCCGTGCGCAACCTGGAGGGTCTGCTGTCCACCAACCGGGAGCGAGAGTTTGCCTCGCAGCTGACGGAGCAGGAGCAGCGCTCGGAGATCCAGCTGCTGAAGGACCGGCTGACACTGGCAGAGAGCAAGACGTAAGAACCAACCAGAGCCTCCGACATGTCCGCTGGGGGGAACAACAGGGCCTAATCTGGCTTTGTTTCTTTGTTTGTTTGTTTCACTCAACCGGTAAACCACCTAAAGAAGTAACACACCTGTCACCAGTTTTGTACAGAAGGTACAAGCTGCATACGACCATAAAGTACAAGCTGTGTAAGACTGTTTCATCATCATCATCATCATCTTCACCGCATATCAGTCAATGTTACTGAGGCGGGCCATCATTGATCTCCACAGTTTCTTATCAGATGCTGTCCATTGCACCCCCTCCCATGTGCATCCTATATCAGCAAGGTTTCACTTCACAGTTCTCCTCAATGTCATGGCTTGTCCTCCCCTCTTTCTTCTTCCTGCTGGGCACTAGTTCAGTACCACTCTGGGGAGTCTCAGCCTCGGCATTCGAACAAGATTGTTTACTAGTTGTATGAAACAAACAAACAATTGCAAGTTTGAGATAAGCTTAAAGCAACAGCTGGAAAAGGTAGCAGACTTGTAGGAAAAATTATGTGACATCTGTGGCAGCTGTTCATGTACAAGTTCCCCGGGCAAGTTGGAGGTGTCTGGTTGTGTTTTATGTGTTGCTGCTGTTACAAGCAATGTCTGTTCTCTCTAGTAGCAGACTTGTAAAGGTATGGTTAGTTGTAGAGGTATTGTTAGCTGTGCAAGTTACAGTGCACAAGACAAGGATATCTGTTTACAGTGTCTATAGAACATACGTTATACTTAAACTTTAATATGTATTACGTACATAGATGTATATACGTAAAGGTTAACGTAATTCATGAACATGACTTTCTTGAGTTGAATGTAATACATGATAAGTTACATGCATGTATGTAATACATATTAAGTTCCATGTAATACATGTATGTATGTGATGTTAAGTAATACATGTCGAGTTACATGTTTTATCACCAAATTACTGGTACCATATTGCACAATGCATCTCACTACAACGCCATGAAGTTTTGTTGCTAATGTTGTCCAGTCAGAGCCAGCAGCGTGAGATCACCACCCTGCGCACACGAGCAGCTCAGCTGGAGTCAGACCTGGAGAGAACCAAGAGGAACCTCACAGCAGAGAGGTTTGAAAAGTATGTCACAGTCAAACACTCAGTAGAAACTCGAAATGCAACATTTTCATGAAAATGCAGGATGTTTTCCTCCCAGTAATTTGCCCTTTATGAGACCAATACAAACTTGTGATTGTTCATATTTGCTGAAAAAGCTGATCCAGCTGAACCAGCAGTTCTAAGCTCTGATTTGTTTGTGACAGCAGATGATGAAGTAGCCAGTACCATCTAGAGTATACCAGCCTACATTTGCAAATACATTCTGATCAGGTTACATTGTGGATGGACAATGAGCCATCTTACTGAGTTTTCCGTGGCTTCCATCATTCCATAAAGCAACACCCGCCCCAGTTTAATCAATTCGTGATGAATACAACAACGATAGTTTGAATTTCTAATGACTGTGTGTTTTGTCCAGGGAGCGAGCATACCAGGAGCTGAGGCGTCGTGGTTTCTCACCGTCCCGAATCTCCCCGCCCACGGACACGTCCGGTCACTACTCACGGTCCCCCTACAGGCGGTCAACCAGCCCGCGCAGGTCAAGTCCCCCTAGGAGCATATTAAAGTCGCCTGATCGGTCGAGAACGCGGTCCCCCGATAGGTCGATCACGAGGTCTCCCCTGACGCTGTCGTTTGGAGACCCTGACGACAGGTCAGGAGCCATCTCACCACTAGCCACAGACAGAGACGTAAGTACACATGGACATGGTGGGAAATGATGTATCCAGTAGGTACCAAGATTGAAGTAGAAAATAAATTCTCATCTACAAAATGATATTGTTAGGTTATCCAGTTCAGTACAGTACTGTAAATTCAGTTATTTTTGCAGTGATTTTATTTCACAGCAGGATAAAAAGGATTTTTTTTTTCAAATTTGCAGTTGAAACAAATAATGTTGTACAGCAGTAGTACATTGGAAATGTTTTACAGTAAGTATCCACTACAACCTGGGGTTTCCATTGTACGACTCAAATATTGAAATGCTGATGTTGTACACATTAAGAAATTCAATATATTTCAAATTGATTACATATTAACGTCACTTTTTTTTGTCTTTGCATCACAAATCTTGCCAACTGCCTTAAAAGTTGAGCAAGAATGACATGATTTGATGCACATTGTTTCAAGACATTACAATGAATCACCTTCAGTTAGGCAAAATTGACATTGCATAGAATTATATTACATCATTTACATTACTTCATCTTGACAATTATATTGTTTGGTGTCATGGTTTGAAACTGCATATTCATAGTTTGTGTACTTCACGTCCTACTACTGCACATGTGGACATTCTTTTCACAATACATGTACAAAAAGTACATTTGTGTAAAAGATTAGCTACTGCAGTTGTAGACCTATAGGACATCATCTCTTCCTGTTACACTGCAGTGTTAGTGGCTGACTTCTCATGGTCACAGCAGTAGTTTAGCTGTGACCCTGCTGAATTCAATCATGGGCGGATTATGTGCTGACTCCAGTGGTCCTTATATGATGATGATACATGTACACATACATGTAAAGGGAGGGGAACTCTATCGAAATACAGTATGCTTTGATTTGAGAACATTGCAAGCTGCTGTATTTTGGCATGAGTTCATGTCTATGTGGCCCTTGGAAGACAGGTATGTGTATATGTACATGTGCTGTGAGGTGATGTCCTATCTGGTGTGTTTTGTGTCAGATGGAGGGGGCAGACTACCAGTTAGAGGGGGAGGAAGGGCCGGACCGGGATCGGAGTGAGTGCAGCTGTGTTATCTCTCATGCATGCGTCATGACAGGGACTGGTCAGGCAGGGAAGGATGGACATAATCTGTTAGCCGATGGAACAAATTGAGAAAAAAATGTCATCAGGAATTTAAAAAGGAAGAGTGGACAGTAAAAAGCTCCCTGTAAACTGAGCTACTGTGACAGCCTGGCTAAGACACTGTACCAAACCTTGGCCAAACAAGCCATGTTTCAAAGATACTTGAAATTTGAAGGTACATGATATATACTGGTAGCAAGCACACGTAACTCATCATTGCTCAAACATGATAAGAATGGATAAATTCATCCGACTGTAAACTAGTCCTCCACATATGCATAAACTGCTAACTTTGTATTCCTTTCTTTCATATTATGAAAGATTATTCCAGATGACATTGTGGTAGTTACAGATAAACAAACTACAGTGTATTTGAATGCCATGTCTCTCTCTTCCTGTGAAGAACTTTTCACATATATTCGAACCTTTTCAGACTTTTTCAATCAAATCTGGCTCTGTTGCAGGATACACAAATTTTCCAAATGTCCTTGCCTGACCATTCCCAAGTACAGTAATGTAGAAATGTTTCCTCTGTTTATAAGGTTGACTATCTAGATCTGTTGCATGTCATCTTAGAAACACTTTTTAGGAAGGACAGTTTGCTTGCATCACTCTGCATCATTCTCTGCCATTTTTGACATCATACAATGTCTTGGCTCTTCATATCTGTCATTGTCATTTGCTGTAAAACTTTGCTGACTCTGAAAATAGTATACCGTAAAAAATCAAATGTACATTTTGGAAGATGTGAACAGACTGTCTTTGTAGTGGTGAAGAAGTCCTAGAGTTTGTAAATGGTTCATTATCTTTATCTTGTTACTTTTGGTGTAGTGTAATATTTACCTGTTCCAAGCTCTTCTTTCATTAGTATTTTCAAACTAACCTTTCAGAATTTTTTTTCTCTGGTTCCATAGTGGTGTCTTTTTGTGAACTGTTTATATATTGTTACAAAGACATTGCTATCATTGTTCTGTCAGTTTGTAGAAGTTACATGTAGAGACATAGTTGGTGTTAGCAAGATTCCTTCTAATAATATGCTGATATATCAATACATATTGCATATTATATATAATAATAATATTTTCTATGTTTCCATTTGATGTTGTTAGACTTTGAGGGTTGTAAGGTGTAGTGAAGAGTGATTACCGTTGCCATATTGAAAAAAAAATTGTCACCTTGTTGAAAACATTTCTAGACATGTTAGTCATTAAGCATACACCTGTGTGACACAAATGTAACATACATGTTCAATAGAAAGTATGTCTTGTTATGTTACCGGGTATGTTACATTTGGGTTTGGTGTATCATGACAAAATCAGCTTTTGGTGAAAGGTTACAAGGTACAGAGTTGCACACAGACACTGCATTTGTCCTGACACGATTTCGCATGGTTACTTGCAGACTTACAGTACACTTATGTGGTACATTTTGTACATTGTATTCAGGTCATTGCACCAGTAATTCTGCATTGTAACATGTCAAAAACTTTTTTCTAAATTTGTTGTTTTATGATTTTTGGCAGGAGGATCATCTGGCTCCGAGACGTAGAGTGGACTTCCTGCACTAAAACGTTGCAACAGCGAACACTCAGTTCAACTGCCACCAAACACAGAAGCAGTTACTGTATCAGTCGCACTGGAACTTCAGCAGCATTTCTCAACAACAAGTTTTTTTTTCCAAAGCTGAATTGCTAGCTACATGCTTTACATGTGTATCCTTTGTCTTGTATCCTGCTCATATCAGTTCTGTAGTCCATGGATGACACTGAGATGACGCTAGAGCGATCATGAGTTAACTCAGCTCCATGTTAGGAGTGAACAAGGTTTGAAACTCGTGGTAACTGTTGAAATTTCAACTAACGCTTTCGCCTCACAACACTGGCTTGCAAGTATCATCCATTGTATAAAGTACAAATTCAACATGGTGCTACAATAACTGTAAACTCTCCTGATGTCACATTGGTTACAAGCCTTGTTACCTGACATAGTAGGAAGCTAGAAACTGCACACTACAGTCAACTACCTCTTTGTAGACTACTTTCTTCACAAAACCACCTTGTCTGATACACTGAAAGGGAATTTCCTGTGTTGTTTTCTGTATTATAGATAGCAGACTTCTTGTAATACACAGACCATTCAATCACATCACTACAGACATGTAAATATTTCAGGAATTGCAGTCTTTGTCCAATTATTTTGTAAGTTGTGATAGATCTAATCACATGATTGTTCTCTTTGCATTAAAGTATTAATTCCCTGTGCAAAAGCTAATCAGATTGATACAGAATTGCACAATTCTTCAAAAGTTTTTATTTTGATTGCCATTTATATTTTATATATATAGTACATGTTAACACTGTCCCCCAGGTGGTTTAACATGGTAGCGTCCAGATCAGTTGAGTGGTTTTACTGTTGTGTAAGAGTTACTGTAAAGATGTTGGGAGATTCTCCACAAAATGTATTTCCAATGACAATTTAATTTCAAGAACATTATTATAGTACAAGTTTTTCTACGGTATCAGAGGTGGCCATATCAGTATCAACCGTTAGAAACTGACAGTTTTAGAACATAGTGTTTGCATTTTTTTGCTACAGCCATAACTTATGGCACCCGTCCATGTTCCTGAGAATTGTTACAATTATTGAAGACATTCTTCCTGTTGTAATCCATTAAAAGTGTGTGATGGCATGCACCAACTTTTACCACATCCACAGTGTGGTGTAATGCTGAAAAGGATCTTTATATTTTGTCTGAAAGAGTTATCAAGATGATTCAATAAAATAGTTCAATCTTACATGTTTGTTGTAACTCATTTTATCAATAAATTGTGCATGTTAAACTTAGTCATGTAGCTGTCATTTGAGTCCTTAGACTTTAATAGAATAGGTAACACAACAGTACTGCATGATAGCTGTAATCCACACTTACTATACTTGACCCTTCCTGATGCTTTAAATATTCCACTTGAAATTTTCATTTTCTTTTCCAGAAACTATTCATGATGATTTAAAATCTATACACCACAATACCTTTTGAACTTTATTGACATTACATAAACAATACATATTAAAATAATAGCACATTTTGTAGTTGCCTGCACACTAGATGCACAAGAACAACTATGAATACATAAACAGTATGTCAACTATAAAAAGTTAGCAGTTAAAAGCAAAATCTGGAGAAACTGACAAGTGTAGATTTTAAACAGCTTATGTTTGTATTAAAAAAGTTTTCCAGATTTCATCCATAGATGAAGACACGTGTACATGTAGACTCATCTAAACTGTCCAAGAAACTATGATGAGACATCTCCATGTGAGGTAGTCTTCAGATGTTTGTTATGAAAGATGTCCACTGTTGTCTCGTGGCACTCTCGTAGGTCATAGTCACAGAAACCGATCTGGAACGGGCCCTTCAGAGAACAACAAGTTTACATTAGAACAGTGTGAATTCTGTGCGGTTATCACAGAATTCACACTGTTCTAATACTTCTATCTTTTCTGAGTAAAATTCAATGCTTGCATTCAATCCTTTGATCTAAAGTGAAATGTTCTGACTAGATGTGTAACCTCAAATGACAGTTACATCAACTGACCTACACATTGAACCTTCTGATGCTATGAAAATATCCAGCAACTAATTAAAAAGTGCAAGTTTGAATTCTTCACTAGCTGAAGCACAGTTTACCTTTGTTGGTTTGAAGATGTCCAGTCCTCTTCCTATCTTGATTATCCAGCCATTACTAAATCTGGCAGAAAAAAATAAGAACATCACAATACAATGAATATTCTTTAGGTACAGGTCCAAAATACTGGAATATTCCAAAATACTAGAAAATCAAATTGAATGTACCTGTTATCTGAATCTGATGTTATATTAAAATTTGAAATTTCATTTAGCCTTTTTTCCTGTCCATTTCATTAATACAGTCAAGTCACATGACTACATCAAAGAGAAGATGCTGACCTGATCTCCCTGTCATGTAATGTTGCAGAGTACTGAACATCCAGGCTGATGCTGTACTTGTTCAGACTGTCTCTCAGTTCCCTCAGCCTGCCCTGCTGCTCCTCTAACCTGGGACCCTACAAAACACACCAGGGATCAACTTGTAGTTCTGTCTAATTTCTATACATCTTAAAACTTTTGTGGTAGTGTTATTTTCACAGTGACCTGTCAACCACAAATTAATGACCATGCAAATATGAATTACTACAAAACACACCAGGGATGGACCTCTCTAACTGCTTGTAAATTTATGACAGTGTGATTATGTGTTTCTAGCCTGAGTGTCATACCAGAGCCCCGGTAAACTAACCAGAATGACAATCATCTGGGTAATGTGTTAAGTGTATTACAACTACACTACAAAACTGTTTTAATCACAAATTTAAAACACTGCAGAAACCTCCCTTTCCTCCTACCATAACATTGTACCTGCTGTTAGCATTAAATGTTCATTCTATAAATGTACCTCTTCTTCTCCTGTGGTGAGGTGTATCCTCCGAACCTGCCCAGCTGACTTCACAAGTAACTCACAAAACCTCAGGAAGTTCATTATCTGGGAAATAAGAAGGGAATCCGTCAGGAGACCAAGTACTACTCTACGGCATAAACTTGGACAAACTCCGACATAAAAAATGCAGTCAAAGAAAAATGAAATCAATATTCATCAGCATACCATCAACGTACCATAGGAACCATATTTTGTAAAATATATCGTCTTACATGCACTGGAGAACTCCAATCTTACCTGGTGTTTGGACCTAATGTAGGGATCGTCCACCCATACTTCTGTCAGGGTCTGGTCCATGTATGGTCTGAAGAGTCTGTCATAACTGTAACCTACTGAACCAGCAGCAATGTGGATTTGTTCATGGTACTTTCCAGCTGAAATAAGTATACAAAATTTAGCAAAGCACACTACAAGATAGATTTACAAATTTCCAAAGCTATCCTGAAAATCTTACAATGATCACTTAGCAGGCAATATACCCCCAAAACCCTGGTTAAGCTACTTTAGAGGACTACTAGTACAGCATTGCTGCTGAGTTATTACTACATGTACTTCACATCAAAGACTCCAGCATTGCTTTCAGTTTATGTCGCACATACATAAACCAGTAATACCCATGGTATGGGAGTAAAGTCTGCTAACTCTGATTAACTTCATGTCTATTTTATTGAGTTCATTGTGTTTTGAGTAGAGATGACTGAAGTGTGTTTGCATCCGTTGGTATGTGGTCTATTCAGTCTACCACACATCTAACATGATCAAACTGGCAACTGCAGCAGATGCTTCACATGACAGTCATCTCTGATCTATACTGAGATGCTTCAGCAAGGTACCCTGGCCTATAGGTAACTCAAGGAAAAGCCATAGCTTAGAAGTGAGCTGTGACCATGAGTAGCCATGTAGTATGTGACCCAGACAGCAGGTCATCTCACCTTCTTTTTCCAGCTGGACATGTTTCTTAATCTCCTCTGCCCTGTCCATGTACTCCCGTATCCGCTCTCTGTACCGGCTCTTCTTCGTCTCATCTGTTGTTGCTGTAAAAGATTACAAAAGAAACACAGGTTTCATTTCTGTTTTACATAGACATCAACTGGAGGGTTTCCTTTTTCATATATAGTTCGCAATTGATTTGACGTTGAAATTTAAATCCAGATTGTGTGTGTGCAAGGAGGTTGAAAGAGGGTGTGTCACTGTGTGGCTCAGTCTTCCCGGGAATTCCCGTTTGTTTCTGTGTCTGTTTCATTCTAAAACACAACTGTCAGTGAGTCTGGATCACAAAGCAGTAATGAAGTCTGCCATCTCTCTAAAGCGGAAATACACCATGAGACGACGTCGACGCACCCTTCAGAACATCCAGTAGCAGCTGTATCCCCTCCTGATAGCAGACAAGCGCCTCGGGCAGGCGTGAGCTCCCGTCCAGCTCCACAGCGCGCCGCAGGACACTGGTGGCCGAAGCCTCCATACCGGCCAGTTTAGACATTCTGTACTTACTCAACAGCTGTTAGCATGTCCCAAAACCAAATGAACTGTCGCTTATTTTGCAGTAAAAGGCTTTGAAAGAGGTTTGAATGAGTCTTTTTCGTTTTCAAGAAACACAGAAAGTCAAAGTTCGCATGTCAAAGTTCAAAGGTTGTGGTTGTACGGACTATCACAATTATGATAGGGAAGAGCAGATATTTTTATTTTATTTCATAGGATCAGTTTTAATTTCTTTTGATTACTTAACGAAGTGAAAATTATGATATTTTATTTTTTAAATCATCATCATATTGAACGAATTTGCTCCATAAACGCTTAACGTAAAAAGTTAATAATGAAAATTCCCCTTTTATATTGTGGTAGCTTCCATGGTTGCCAAGGGGAACAAGTTGACACGGTGTAAACAGTACAATATCCCGCCCCCTGTGTAGCTGTCGTTTTCGAGGCACATTTATTCCACCAGTCGCTAAGAGGACCATCCCAAGGTCTTGACAAGCCAAGATGTCCTTCCAACACGCACCCAAGAAGGCCGGACTTCCCAGGGAGGTGCTGAAATGGTTACAAAGTCTGGATCTGACGTACTCAGTCAAGAATGTCAGAAGGTGAGGCGAGTCAAGGTGGAACATTTTATTTGTTACCACAGCAAATTAAGATGTTGACATGGCGAAGGTTCGGGTGACGTCTCAAACAACCCCTTTTGTCTTAGAGCACGTTTAATGAAGAACGCATATTTGATTGAAATCAGTGGCAGTGGTTTTACCCTTTAATTCAGGGAAAGTTGAGCACATCACACGAGGCCGGACATCATTTGGAATATCACACAAATTAAGTAAAATATTAAAGCTTAAGCATATTCGAAACTCGTTTATATAGATTTTGGTATACAACATGCTCTGTAGGACACTAGTGTCTGTGATAAAAGATAATGTATGATTTGTTTCATCATCCAATGAAAACGGTGCATTGTCTATTCATTTCAGGGATTTCTCCAATGGCTTTCTGGTTGCTGAGATTTTCTCCTGGTATTATCCTCAGTCCATCCAGATGCACTCCTACGACAACGGAACATCCTTACCCACCAAACTGGGCAACTGGTCCCAGCTGGAGAGGGTGAGCAGTTTTCAATTGTCTTCTTCTGCCATTAGTGCCCACGATCATGATGATGATCATTCTGGCACGTACAGAGGGTACCCCAATTGTATGATTCACTCACACTGGGAAGGACCCCTACTCTTTTTGATTAGTGCGGTGGGTTCTTAAGCACACTTGGGGTGTGGCTGTCCCCGAACACAGGACGGCCATTTAACGTCCTATCCGAGGGATGTCCCTAGCCGAAGCTAGGTACTCATTTTCACCTGAGTGAAGTGAGGCAAGTCATGTAAAGTGCCTTTCCCAAGGGCACAAGATTGTTTACTTTGAGATTTTGAGACATGGCAGGGTTGAACCCATATCTCTTGGGCCTGAGCCCAAAGCCCTGCTGTATTGCGTCACTCAATCTCACATAAATGTTTCATGATTTTCAAAGTATACAGTTGATTTAGATTGTATGACAGGTTTAGGTTGTAGTACTGAATTAACTTGTTCTTGGTTTTGCTGTTTCAGGTATTTGTAAAGCACAGCCTTGACATTCCTAAGGAGCTGATAGATGGAACGATCCACTGCAAACCTGGGGCTGCAGAACTCCTGGTACAGCAGACGTACACCATCCTCACCAACAGGATGTAAGTTATGGTTAATTTAGAATGAGTTGGTAGTCCAAAATTTGCATTATTGCAGTTATCTTGAAAGGCCAATTAAAGCTATAAGTATAAAGTTCCTGCATCCTACCCTGGGTACCATCCTTAATTTCTTAATTTACACTCGCTGCCCTAAAAAGTGTAAGGAGCCCTGGTAGAAATAGGATGGTACCCAAGCTACCTCCATTCCATACCTTTGCCAACAATTATAGTTCTACTTTTTCCATGGCTCCTCTTCAGTACAAACAATCATTATACGATTACATTGACATCCATTTATACAAAGTAGAATATTGCATGTCTTTGCAGCTATCATCCTTCCAGCATTCCATCAAAACTGACATAATATATATGTAGATGCCATACTTTGTACCTCGTACAATTGTTGTGCAATAAAGTTATATATAACAACCTTTTTCCATTGTTTTTGCAGAGTGAAGAATTTACCTTCTGAGCAGGAGCAGATTGACTTCACAGACAGAAGTTATCAGCTGACTCTGCCCATGCATGCGAGGTCCACAGTTTCACAGGTAACATTATTGATAATGATTTTCATATCTCTCTAACATACATATTAATGCATTGTTTTCGTCTTTTTTCATTGACTACATGATTCCTGTAAGACAATATGGTGCAAATGAATAATTATGCTTTTTCTTGCAGGCATTGAAAAATAATTTGAAGATCACAGAGTTCATGACTGACCCAAATGTTATCACCTGTCAAGAAAAGGTATGGTTAAATTTTCTTCTTTCCAGATATGTCTCAGCTCTCTTGATTAGTTCAGACTCTCTGGCTCATGAATCTGTTTTCATTCCAGTTGTACAATTATGATTCTGATACAAAAAATAGAGGAACAACAAATAATGATAAGTATTTGCTAGATTTCTAGCAGGCTTTACATAAATTGTTACATGTTGCATTGACATGCTACACTTTGAAATCATTGACAGTGGAATCAACATATCAGAATATACTTTACAACTGGGATACTATATTGTATTGAGTTCAGAGAAAGAAAAAGAAGTAAAAAAGTTTCCAGAGAAATTTATAATTTTCAGTGATACTCAGTTGTTGCCAAAGCTGTGCCCAGAGTTTTCCCAGTGCCATCTGTGAAGTGTTGATCCTAATGTTCTCTTCTCTCCTCCTCAGGCTCAGCAGCTCATCCATAAACATCAGCAGCACAGGGTGCAGGAGAGGGTGGAGGATCCAGGTAGGTCATTGTTTGCAGACACCCCTTTTTTCATGATATGCTTTATCAGGTTACTAAGTAATTTCAGAGCAATGATGGCAGATTTAAAAGTTTTGGTTGTGGTAAAAGAACTTAAATGAACATTTACTGTCACTGTCTGTGTTGAAACTTAAGATCATCGGAGAATGTTTTTAAATGAGAAAGTTGATCTTAGATGAATGTGATGTCATAGTCAACCTTGCTTGTTCAATGCTCTAAAACTTTATGTATCACCATTCCTACATGTAATTGAGCATAATGCTTTATCACCCCTCCACTCTGCAGTCCGTTTTGACATCCAACCCAGCATAGGGGAACTTGCTGTCCGTATTGCACCAACAGATTCCATCCAACCAGCAGGGGAGTACTCAGTGCCGAAGCCACCCAAAGGTAAGGCCAAGTTCAACTTTAACTTTGGTCTGTGGAGACTGACTGTTTGTAAATAGCCCCTGAACAAATCCATGAGAACAAAAAAATTATGGAACAAGAGGTCTGGCATTTTGAATATGAGATACACCAGGATTGAGGCCATGTGTTTTGCTCATCTTGATAGGATTTTAAAAGGCTGTAATAAAAAATCTTTCAAGTTGATCAACAATTCTGTAACATTCATAGAAAAAAATCTAGTTGTGGTAAAATGTTCAACTGGACATGGAGACACTTAAATGTGTTTTTAGATTTCTGCATAGAGATGTTGGTTAAAGTTTCTATCTTTACAATGGATTACTGACAATTTCTGATGAAAGGTTAGCCAATTCTGAAACATCCAACCACTGCCAAAAATTAATCAGTTGCTTCTGTAGCTTTTGTATTGTGTATCTTATTACCTGGATGTCTAATTGTTATTGACATAATGTAAAGTAGTAAATTGATTTCTTCTTTATTTCAGCCAAAGTGCCCCAGCCACCACCCAAGTCTCAGGATCCAGTGCCCAGTCGAACTGTGGCCTTTAAGGAGATCACAGTTAGTCAGATGGGGAAGCCAACGTTAGTCAGGCCAGGGCTGAGGGAGGATCCAAAAACTGCACTTCTTCAACACTAGCACTTGCATGGAAGCTGCATGGAGAAGTTAAACTGTTCGCCAACTTTTAAAAAATGACTCACCATAATTTCACAGTAATTTCTCTTTCAGTATGGACACAAGATATAATGCACATGAGATTTTTAGTAATGAGTTAAAGGTTGTCAGAATTCAATATCCCGATTAAGAGCAGGTTGTCTCAGGTTGACAGTTTAACTTCTCCATAGTGTCAATTTAGGAAATCAGATGAACTTTCATGCTCGTATGAAAACTTCTAAGTGTCAAAAAGACAGAATCTGTCAGAAATGACTCCTTCGTAATGTATATAAACCATTATTGAAGTAAGATGTAACTTGAATTTTGGCACATTTTTTCTGAACAGGAGTTTCAATGAAAGAAACTGTTCAGACTTTTGTAAATAACAATGTCGTTAGAGAAAATTTTAAATGTGCCTAGCTGGCACTTTCTCAGTTGAGAGTTTTATCCAGCATCAAAATTACAGACAAGAAAGTGCTGCTTAGAATCTCAAAGAAAAGCATGCTTTGTCGAATTCTGGGTGATATGTCCAAAAGAGACTATCTTGAATATGCCATTAAGCTGTTTACAGTCATTGTTGCTAAACTGAAGTGTTCACATTCAGCTTTTACAACTTTTCATATGGCTTTCCATTGGGTTACTTGCTTCATAACAACTGATGCTAAAATATGTTAAGATATGTAAAGATATTTTAAAGAAGGTTGATACTTGATACCTTAAGTTTTCATTGTACAATTATTATACCAATTCATAATTGTAGCAAATGTATGTGCTTATATGGCAGGGGTATTTTCTGTCAAGCTGTGTACATATACAGAGATTGCCATTGAATGTATGCAAGAGTCTTAATAAAAACATTTCACTCTGTAGCATTTAGCCTTTTCATTCCATTTTTCTTAGCAGGGTATGTTTAAAGTGACTTAATAGAAATTCGAGCTGACTGACTCAAAGTTCCAGACACAAAGAGGTAAACCTCCTCGCAGACACAAAAAATCCCTGCTGTATCTGTCCATGGTACTGAACCATCAGTTTTTGTATATTTTGTGCCTGGTACATGGTTTTTAGATGGGCCATTCCACAGAGGCAAAGCGCATTTTCTTTATCATGAAAATGGAGGTAATGAGCTTAGTCTGTTTGTTTGTCTTAATGTGTGTTCAAATTTGTTCCCGCTGGCATGGGTCCAAGTGATTTTGCCTCTTGATTCTATGTCCCCTAGTAGTGGGGACACAATTTCTTTCATAGGGATCATAAAACTGAAATAAATTGTCTTCACTACTAGGTAGAATAGAATCATAGAAAATGGAAAAAAAAATTAAAACCTGTGCTTGGTGATTAATCAGTGATGCTCAAACTTTAGTCAAAGAAAAGGAACAACACGTCACCAATACCAGCAAATGAGGCTCTGTAAAAGAACAAACCTACACGGCCTACAAGCAAGTGACACTGGCTCAGTAGCAAAACCTACTTTCAGTAACACCCATGAAATTGAATTCTCATGAAGGCATCTGACAAAGTTGTGAGGGTAAAAACGACCATCCATTTCAGTTTTGTCACATTGGGGGGAAATGGATACGAGGTAGGCCTCTAGCTAATCAAAGCTCACAACATACAGTCTCCAGATGAAGATATACTGGACATGAGGACAAGGAAATTGTGTTTTGATCCTATGCCTCAACTTCGATATCTCTGAGCTCCTGTGCTCTGGGAAATTGGCGTTTCTGCCCTCCAGCAGCTTTCTTTAAAACTACATGGGCCATTTATATACTTCGAAAACAGAAGAATGAATTTTCATCATTTTAACCAGTAACTTTAATGGGGACCTTTGATGGATCATGACCAATGTAATGATTTGTTAACTACTGGTATGCAAATCAGGACATAATAACGTTAAATGAAGAAAAGTTACTTTTTAATCGTGCTAAATGACAGTTATTTTTTGTGACAAGGCAAAATGACGGAAAGGCCAAAAAAGAAACGCAATAAAATACGTCGAAACCTATGACACATGCATCCAAAGTCCCCAACATCTACCTCCTAGACGTCCAAAGCTACGCCCGAGCCTAACATCTGCTTGAAGAGTAGTGCTCTGTCAAATTGTGTCTTATTGGTTACATTAGAAGCTATTGCGTAAAAATAGACCAATCAGCTACGTTGTGTCGCAATGCACAGGAAGACCTGAAGGTCGAAGGTTACTGTGTGAATTGTCGGCCATCTTGTTGTCTGGGAGTTGGGCGGAATCTGCCGATTGTTGTCTTGTTTACCTAGGAACTCTGAGCTTTGTTTACTCTGGAGCTCCAGCACTACTCTTCCATGGACAGGGGAACCAGGTATCAACCGGTGAGTCCGTTTTGGATACATTATAAGTATCGAGGTTTGTTCGGTCAGTTGGACTTTGTGAAGGGAATTTAAATCAGGTGATATTTTTGACAGATGTTTATGTATTTTTTTTTAATATGGTTATACATCAGTCAAGATGTGCGTGTTTCATATTGTTCTAAGTGTAACAGTTAACTTTTACGTCTACATTTGTTTGGCGATGGTGGCGCGTTGCCATAGATAATGACATTAATGCTAATTCGAGTGCGATTCGCGACAATGGAAAGGGTCAAGAAATATACAAAATTGATCATGTGTGAAAATCTTTTCGATGACACTGTATATAGCCAAACTGGAAGAAATGATTATTCACTATTCATGAGTATTCACTGTGCCGTAACTCGGTGAACATATAACAATAAATGATAACCCATTACGTCATCATGTATACTGTATGTTTTGAACGAGGAAGCATGATGCAATCAGGACAAAGTCTCATGAACCGTGTTTAAAACATACTACTAGTACTACATTATCATGTATTTGTTACCTCTGTGAGTGGAGGTTTGGGTGAATTTGTGTGTATGTGTGTGTGTGTGTGTATTAGTTTTATGCATAAATATACCAGAGTAACTCAATAAGCTATGGATGGATTAATGCATAAATGGTCAATGATATTTAGTTTCGTAAGTTGGTAGATATTGGGAAGATGAAGGTCACTATTGTCTATGGGCCTTAGTACGAGGGCAGTGCCACTTCCTGTTTCTGTGTCCTGGACGTGCCATGGTTTTGATTTGTTGGTTGCAGATAGCTTTTGATGTCAGTAAAATTGGGCCCTCTAGTAACTCGTTCTGGAACTACAGGAGGAGTTTTGAACCCAAGAAAGGAATGTCATAATTTCATAGATACAGAGTCATTATTGATGATGTCTGGATTTACTTGTCTGAGATGAAATGATGTTGAAAGACCATCTGGAAATGACAGTTATCTCTTTCCATGTCCTGCTCAGCTGACCAATGAGGAGGAGACTGAGGTCACCATGGAGATGTCCAGACCTCTGACCGTGGCTCTGGTCGTCCCTCCACCCTCACCTGCTGAGACCCAGCCAGGCACACCTGAGGAGTCAGGTAAGAACCAAACTTACACCTGCAGATTTCACATGGGAAGGTGTTTGTGTGCCTTGCACAAGAGATGCATCATACAGTAAGCACTTCAGCTATAGGAGGGGGGAAGACAAAAAGTCTGTGCAACTTCACTGCGAGAATGAAAAGTTTTTGACAGATACATTGTAGGTGACAAATACCGCCAAAAAGTTGCTGTTTCCTGTGGTCATCATACTTTTGCAGGTCGATGCAACATTATACATTTATGTATTATGATTGCTCTCTGGCATATGTATAGTGTGTGCTACGGTAGGGATCCTGTTATATTGTGACATGTGTTTGTACCCTTCCAGACCATGAAGAGGACAGACTTGAAGCCAGTGCCCAGCCTGCCCCACCTCCCTACTCAGAAGTGGCAGCCAAACTGCCCACCTATGAGGAGGCCACCAAGATCACGGACAGTGTGAGTGTGCCTTGACTTATGCTCACACCCATGCATCAATTTACATTGAAAGTAAAGGTTTCAGTGTCTTTTTTCCCACAAGTAATATTTGTTTCCTGATTGTTCCCGGTGACCTGATGGTTTTCGTAGTCTACAGTCATTGATCAGTGCATATTTTGTAACAATATACCAGTATGCCATCATTACATATGTACATATATTGTTGTTGCATATATGTATACAATCAGTAGATATATGTATACAAGTACATGCATGCCATAAGAATATATCTACATATAGACCATCGTTATATATTCACATCTATGTGTACGCACCCAGACTTTGACAAGTACTTCCAGCACCTTTTGAATGTTTAAAGATTGAAAAGTAGATTGTTTAGTTGGAAATCTGTGGTATTTGTTGGGTTCAACTGGGCATCTCAATTTTTCAAGTCTTGTTTATACATTAATAATAAGTGTGCTCCATTGTTATATTAGTACATGTATATTTAAATATATATTATATGATATACATGTGTATGTGTACTTCGCTTTTAACTTAGTCCATACATTTATTAATAAGATACTAGTGTGATGTATTGTATTGTATCTCTGGGAGAGTGTAGCCGTAGTTGCGTATTTACTTGAATTTGTTTACTTAGTAACTGTCGCGTTCTGGAGCCCTTCTTTCAGGCGGGGTGAGCAGTCGCTCGAGCACGTCGAGTTGTTGTTGTTTACTCGGTTGCTCAGACAGGCGATCTATACCTGTTCAAAGAAAGGTGTTCTAGAACTGACAGAACATGACAGGTGTCTTTCAAATAAAAGGGCAGTTTTGGCTTGGTTGTCGTAACTTACTGACCTAAGACTCAGACGTGTCCTTGTGTTTTGCGTCTGTTCCTATACCTAACACTAGCAAATGTGTTTGCAGAATGGACAAGTGACAGAGACCCTGAGCAGTGATGATGAGTCCATCAGCAGCACAGGCAGAGACATGACCATGGGCAATGACTCCATCTTCTTCCTATCATTTGTCTGTAAGTTCTTGTTGTCTAAAAAAACAGTGTTTCAGACCATATTCACAAGCTTCAAATCTGATGTAAAATGTCACAGAGAAGGTTAACACCCAGCATTAATTTGTTGCATACTATATCAGATATACAGCCAAAACTGCCCCAAAAGACCACACGGAGTACCAAGACAACCTAGTCGATGTGGACAGGTCATCACTATAGAGACTTGATTGTGTCAATGAGGAAACTCTTGTAAGAAACCCCTCAAAAGTGGTCACATTGGCCAGGTGGTCTTAATGTATAGCCTATAGGTTGTGATGTGACTTTACATGGTTGTGTTTTCTTATTTTTACATGGAATGAATGAATGAATTTATTGCTCAACAATCGCACAGGGTACAATGTATGGCAACCATGCCAACCAATAACAACTAATAGCTATACAGACAATAGTACTAAGAGGCTACATACAAAACAACAACAAAACATTATCGATAACAGTACAATTATAGTCCTGATACCAGTAGCTTAATTGATAAGGTACAACAAGTTGAATTTTTAAAGTAAAATTCTGCATCCCTTTCCCTCCCCTGTTGCCAGTTGCGTTCCTGTTTAACTGGATCGGTTTCCTGATGGCGTACTGTCTCAGCTCCAGTGCTGCGGGACGTCTGGGAGCCCTGTCAGGCTTCGGCTTGTCACTGGTCAAGTGGATACTCATCTTCAAGGTATTGTAGGTTTACTACAATATTCTTTCAACAATGACGTTTTTTTAAAGGCATAGATACATACTTGCGTGGATCTTCTGCCCGGCACCCCGCCTCCTTCGGGAGTAGGGGTATGATAAAGATCCACGCAAGTCTTGATCTTGGGAGACTAGGTTACTCCGTGAACAAGATGGACTGATAGCCATCAAAAATTTGGAGGTACATGTATGTGTCTTTACCTTTAAAAAACGTTGGAAGAACATTGTTGTAACTGTATTCATATCATGTGTGACTGATGAACCCCTTCAACAAGGGGTTGTTTTGTTGGGTTGTTTTGCATAGTCGGTAAACACCTTTATGCGTAAAGTCTCAGAGCAGCTTAAGAATTGTTCTCTGAAGACAAAAACTTGATATGTGCGTTTGAATGTTGTATCTTGTAATTGTTTCCCAGACCCTCGAATTTTAAGTATTCAACTCTCTCCATTTGATTTTCCAGCACTCACAATGCTGTACAGATATTGTGGACAGCCAGACCTGGCTATGGTGGATCCTCATTGTGTTGGGTGAGTCACTCAGATGCTCTAATAAGTGTTATTAGAAAGACAAGTTAACATTTTTGCCCACCCTGTAAAAACTTCCAAAAGTGCTAGCACATTTGATTCAATAATCCTTTGAAGCAAACTATTCGCTGCACTCTCTTGGATGCTGTCTGGTTTAATCGTAGGCAGGAACTTAAGAGATAGTAGGTTATTTTTTCGTTCGTTTTTGTGTGAGTATGTTCGTTTGGACTACGATAACTCTTGAATGTCTAGATGGATTGTCTTGATATTTAGTATGTTGATGGCAGTTGACCAGACCTGGAAATTCTTATATCTTGCGCCCCCTAGCAATTTGTAACATTATTGTATAACACTGGACAAAGTGTCATTCATGTTTCCCCTACCTACAAACAGTAAATCAGTGCTAGATGTTTTCTCATACATGTATATGACTATTTTAAGGATTACTATTTTAATGTGTTCCATTCAACAAAGTTGCCCATGACTGAGAAAAATGTGACTTCCAGTGGCAGCCAGGTTTATGAAAATGAAGCTAACATCAAGAGGTCCCAGTCATGAAGCTAAGATTAGAAGTAACAATGTGCCTTACCAGACTGAAAAACGTGTTACCCGATATTAGTTTGAAAATAAGTCCATTTTTCAAGCTGAATAGATTCAGATGGAGTGCTATGAGTTGCATATTGCAGGAGACGAAATAGTATATATCTTTGAATCAAAAGATCTGAGACTTTATTTTTTTAATTTCTGCCTCTGCAGGTGTAATGATATGTCTCCAAGGACTCTTCAACTACGTGCGTGTCCGCCGGCAAGCCATACAGGGCAACAACCGACACTACTTGTTCTTCTACTACTGAACAGTAGGGGCTAAACTTTTCTGGATTATCTATCCTCCAACAGTATAAGTTCCTATTTTCTTCCAGAGGGTCGTTGTTGTTATATGTAATATTACCGATAGATAAGACCTGTTAGTTACATGTACATGTACAGGCCAGGGCAACTTCATTTTGTATGTACTACATGTATGCCGGAGTGAGAGTTGTATGGGTATTGTGGAATAGTGTCATCACAGGATCCTTCTGGTGAAGATACGGACAAAATATGCCTTTATTAGTTGAAGTTACATGAAACATGACTAAAATTACATACGGTCAACATGTTCTTAGATTTACTATTATACTAAAAACCAGACATCAAGCACAAATGTCTGGTGAGGCCAGCTCTTGGGTGATGCAGATAGACTGGTCTAAAAAAAATTCTCTCCTGTTTCTTGAATGCCTCCTATCTTTAAAGTTTTACAAACATTCCTAACTGCTCTCTGATAAATCCTGTGTTTAACAATTTAGTAGATGGAAAGTTATAAGTTTGTATGTGCCATAATCAAGGGATTAAAAAACACAATAGACTGAAGTGTAAAAAAAACTCTGCACGATGCAATGATACTGTTTGTGCCATTTTACAGCTGTCTTGGTGCTGGGGAATTCTGTACATGTAATTATATTAAACTGTAGGTCTATGTGAAGTCATTTGTGAGCTGTTATTAATGGTGAGAGTTTGTAGGTAATTTTTCAGTTGCTGTGAAAGGAGAAAGAGGCCGGATTGTGGTTTAAAACTGTCAATGGTGAAGATCTGCTGGTTTCTAACGGTGGTCAGTCAAGTTTTGAGCATTTTATTTTGAGCAGCACCAAGTGGTGCTGTGTGTTATGATAAGGAAAGCCATGTGACTGTTCTGTTCAACATCAGTGAATTGTTATGTGTAAGTTACAATCGAGGAGAAAGTCAAAAATACTAACAAGAAGAAAACAGAATGGAACATTTAGATTTTGATGTATAAAGATTGTATAAAGCTGAAACAATATTGCTATACGCTAATACTATAAAACCAATTTTTCTGATACATGTACCTTTCTGATGGTTCTTTCAAACGTCAAGGAAAAAAATTTGAAAAAAAAAAGATTGAATAGTCTGATTGAATCTTCAAAAGTTAATTTCAAAAACTACTTTAGAGAAAGTTACAGAAGATGCTATGCCTTTGCAACTTACAAAATGTATTTCTTAAGCTTAGGATAATTTACAAATATCCCATGGCAGGATAGTGTTCATGATCATGGTAAGGTAACTCTGACATGATTTTATGGAGGACACCCCAAAACTGATACAGGCATGCAGAAAAAAAAACATTGGGAAAAATGCAGTCAAAGGATATTGTAGGTCAAATTGATTGCTTGGAATATATAATGGTGGATGAAATGTGATTGTATCAGTAATGTATACAAATAAACTTCAAATAACAAAGAAATGTTTTAGTGAACATCATTTGTTCCCTTTAATCTCGTTTTAATCCTATCAACTAGATCTGGAAACTGAAACTTTCTTGTATATATATATCCCTCCCCCTCATGTGTATTTGTATAAGATCACCACATTTGCATAAGGACCACCTGATGTACACATTCAAACCTTTACAATTCACCACCTATACATACATTGTAAGGACCAGGTCCTGGTAAGGACCAGGGCCTGGTAAGGACCGCCAGACCATTGATATACAGTCAAACCTGTACAAGTCACCACCTCTACATAAAGACCACCTTGCTATTGATACACAGTCAAACCTATACAAGTGATCACCTCAGTCTGCATATAAGGCACCTGGCCATTGATTATTTTGTCCATGAACCCAATCATCAACAATACCGTCCATTTTAACCATTTTCCCAAGTAGCATGAGCATTCACTATTGACTTGTTCTTGTTGAAATGTCCAATTGTCTGTGTCTCAAACCTTTACGACTTGATACAACTTGTACGACAGGTACCTTTGTTGCTCTCTATTTTTTCCCCAAACACTCAGTATGTTTGACGACACAAAAGAATGTATGGCCACAAATAGAGTCCCTCCCTTACAAAAGTGGCTGTCTCCTGAAGACAAACATGACAAGTTCAATACCCAGCATTGCTTGTGCAACAAAAATGAGGTGGGTGTTCCATTGAGAATGTGTTTGTTTATTTTTCAACACAAAAAGTTTCTATTTGGGACATTCTGATGAGATTGAGTATGTAGACAGGTTTGACACCATATATTTTTGTATTGAAAATAGACAAAAATGTTAAATTCCAAAGCTGCCTAAATTTTTCACTTTATTTCGTCAGCAAAAAGGTGACACTTTTGGAAAAGTGTTTGGTCAAGACAAGGACACAAAAGAACAGGCTCATATCTACCCTACTTGTATACAGTGTTGTCCAGCTGATCCAGGGCTGTCTCTGGGACCCATACTTGTGATGGATACTTGTGGTCAGTATAACTTTAGAATGGCCGGATGGATTGTGATAATTGGCCTTGTAAGTCTTGTAGGTCTTGGTAAGATGAAGGTCAAGGTCGCGTTTGTGCCTCCTGGCAGCTATTATCAGAACTGCAGCAGAACTTCCTATCTTATGTACTGTTATGGCCTTGTTTTTCATTGTGACACTTCTATGCCAAGAGAAACTGAAGTTGACACTATAGATACATATGTACAAGGTAAAACATGGTATCCTCATTAAGATCACCCCACCCCTCCCACAACCTTCATAATCTATCGTTCACTCTCCCACAACCTTCATAACCTACTGTAATTCACTTTGTTTTCACGGTACTAAACTTTCACGGTCTGAGAAAATTTAACCTGTTCTCGGAACTAAATGTTCACTGTCGTGGCAAGTACACAGAAAAAAGTCTGTGAATTATTTGTTATCAGTAATGATAAGTTCACGTTACAGTCGTCACCGTGAAAACTGTGAACATAACAGTACATTGAAAAAATCAGGAATTACAGTAATAAAAACTGGTTAAGAATTTGATAACCTTGTCATTGAAAATTTTGATCTTCACGACCTTACAAATGTACATTTCTTATTCCTGTACTGAACTCATCTTGGAATGAAATTTTCAGTTTTTGCGTTAACAGGACAGACCAGCATATACCAGTGCAATGGCCGAGTGGGTAGAATGTTTGCCTTGCATTCAGTAGGTCGTGAGTTTGATCCCCGGCCGAGTCATACCAAACACTTTAAAAATGGTACATGCTGCTTTCTCTCCTTAGCATTTGGGAAAGGGTATGGGAGTTAAACACACACCAATACCAGCGGACCAGCCCCCTGCTATAGTGACTTGCACAAATGTGTGGCCCAAGGGCTACAGAAATGGCGATGGGCACAACCCCTATAAGCATCTACACAGATGCACAGGCAACTTTTTTTAACTGCAGCATGTGTAGGAAGTCAGACATCCTGTGACCAGGGTCCAAGTAGGAAGTGGAAACCAGCCTGCCCGTGTCAGATTCTCCAGGATCAAATTCCGCGGATCCTTGGGTTCAGACCCGGCTGGGGCACGGTGTAAGGGTTTCCATTCATTTTTATCTCCATGAAAAACGGAGATATTATATAGTTTTTGTGTCTGTCTGTCTGTGTTTGTTTGTCTGTTTGTGTTTCCAGATATTTGTGGTCAGCATAACTCTAGAACCTCTGGATGGATTGTAATTACATTTGGTATGTGGGTATATGTTGGGAAGACAAAGGTCAAGGTCAATTTTGGGGCTCCTGGTGTGTGTTCTTGGTACTGCAGCACAATTTTTTGTATCTTTTGACCTGGAGATGCTATGGTCTTGTTTGGTAATGCAGGCAGTCTCATTTATGGAGAAACTTTGGGCACTGGCCTCAGGTATCAAACTTCTGCACATAAAAGAACCCAACACACCTGAGAAGGGTGGGGGTGACCCAGTGTGTTTGGCTGTACCAGTAAACACAAGCTGTATCAGCCACAGTAATAGCTAAGGCCAAGGGGGAAAATGTTGTATTTCTGATTCTTGGTAAGAAACCCTAACCCAACCTCTGCTTGGAGAATAGTCTTGCTCCAGGCACATTGGACAGGGAGGATGGAGGGTTGATACCAGTATGCGGGTAAGATTAGATAGTTGGAGCCTTTGGGATCACTGAGACAGCTCAGTTTTACCAAGGACGTTATATCAGGTCCTTGGTTTTACTCTGTATTTGTCCCTGCTCTTTCATACAAAACTGGACTGGTTTTACAAAGCAGTTGAATAGTAAAAATAGTACGATACATGAAGTAACTTTAAACATTTTCTGTGGTCATCCATCCAGACTCAGTTACACTACTGGCTCCCCACATGTTCCATGTTCCTCTGATCTCATTGTTTTCTGCAGAAGACATGAAACAGGAAGCTACTGTTAATGATAACAAACATTAGCATAGCCAACAGGTGAGAATGCAGAACAGGTATTTTTACCCCTATGAATAATGGAGGTATAGTTTTGACCTTTTGTCTGAGTGTGTGTGTGTGTGTGTGTGCATGTGTGTGCGCATGTGTGTGTGTGTGTTATGTGTGCGTATGTGTGTGTGTGTGTATGTTTGTGTTTGTGTGTGTGTGTGTGTGTGTGAGTGCACATACATGTGTTTTTCCAGGATGTGTGTGTGTATGTGTTTCCAGAGTAATAGCTTCAGAAGCCCTGGATGAACTGTGATGATATTTGGTATGTCAGTAGGTGTTTGAGGCATGAAGGTCAAGGTCAATTTTGGTACCCTGTCAGCTTTCCTTGGTACTGCAGCAGAAGTTCTGGTTTTGCATTTCAATTAATAGTGTCATAATGGTAAATGAGAGAAACTCATGTACATTGACTAGAAAACAATTGCAGCATGTTTTGATATTTGGGGGTAAGTTTTCCTTTTAACTACAACAAAAACAGAGGTGTGCCAGGCATCAGGCTTTCTGGAAAAGACCGACTTAGGTGAAGAAACGTCCATGTAAGACATTATGGATGCTGGACCATGGTTTGTTTATTTGTTGTGAAGTTGAACAAGTCTGCCAAAGCTCCAGCCCCGCATTTTCTCACGCTCCTTGGGTTCAGCCGGTCCCGTCAGCTCCGCACCTACCAGGGCGGTGACACCACCAACACCAGGGGGGCAAAAAGAACAGAAAGCCCAGAAAATTTCAAAGGATGACATTTGAACCTGGGCCCGCTCCCCCAACCTCACCTGCTTTCTTTAGCGCTGGTCACGTGACCGGCCCAATTGTATCCCATCTGTTGCCTCGTGGTTGCTGTAACTGGACACGGTAACCAGACACTACAGGTAATGACAACAGCCCACAGCCAACAATAGAAAGGTAAATAGTCTTTCTATATCAAACACAGTCCATTTCCTGTCCCTTGCACAGCCTTGTTTGAACAGCACTATGAATACAAGTCTCCATCCTTACCTGACCTGCCCACCTATCCCCACAATTTCCTATCACTAGTATCAGGTCAGCCTTTTTGCTCAGAAACACAAGCCACTTTGTATACTTCAGGAGAGGAAGTTTATAACGACCAAAGTGGCCCCGATGGAAAGGGCGGAGTTGTCTGAAATTCTGTTTGTCAGAATGTGGTGACAATCTCATTCGAGTTTTCAAAAACATTCATACATCTACAAAATCCACAACCCTGACCTGCGCTGGCAAGTATTTCACTACACTGAAATTCTCTCTGCTATGTTGACATTCTTGAGTCCTGATAATTACAGTAACTATAGTTTTAGGATATAAATAAACAGAAAAACGTCCTATGATGGGCAATAGCTACATACAACAAGAAACCGGACACAAAAGAACAGGAAACAAGACATGTCATACATTTTGCCCCAAACAAATACTCCTCTCTTCCACTCGCTCTGGAAGACTGGTAGAATACAACTGGCTCAGTCAACGCATCACAACACACCTAAGGCTGGCTTAACGCACACAGGAACTGTCGTACAATGGTTAGAACCACTGGCAGACACACTTGGAAGAGACCAACATTTTTCTTTGTATGCACATACACCTGTAACCACAGAATTTCTAACAAAATCTTACTGTGATGATGTTTTCTTTCATACCTGTTTCGTCATTTGAAAGTGTATTTTGAACTAAAAAAAAACATAGCAGTTAAATGTTCTCCCACTGCATTTTGTACATTGGCAATGAGAGGAGACAATCAGAAGTAGAGAAGACTAGGGAATTTGGGAATTTTTCCCCCCGAAATACCATTTCATGCAAATCCTTACCTTGAAAAGGTATCCTTTGGTACAGGGCTGTCTTCATGACTTGTTGGGATGGAAATTGTTGGATGGACAAAAAAATTTGCACTGTCCATAAAAAAAATATCAACTTCCTGACATGAAATTAATTAAAATGAATTTTTGTAGATCTAATCACTAAGATTTTACCATGATTTAACATTACAGCAGGATTGGAAACAGAACAAATGAAAATTTGAATTTCATGGAAATGTTTACTCTGTCTTGTTCTGCATTTTGTTTTCTTTTGCATATTTTGTGTATCTCTATTGCAAACTCATCATATTTATATCATGAAATCTGTAACTATAAACTTATATCTGAAGTAAATTCTTTGTTGTTTATTCTTAAGTGTACATGCTAGTATTATGATGCTGTGACAATTAGCTGGAGCTTGGTGAAATGTATCCTAGCGGAAGTACACTAATCCTGCCCCAATAAAAAGGATTGCACAAACAATGTAAATGGTTTCTGGGAGGGGCCCTGGACCTTTTACTATAGGAAGGCACATAATTATCATTCTCCAAGCAGAGGTTACAGTCAGATGGCTATTACTAGTCGTAGTGGCTGCATTTTGTTTGTCTATCTCAATTTCCTCCACCGGTGCAATGGCCGAGTTGGTAGAGTGCTCGCCTTGCATGCGGTAGGTCGTGAGTTCGATCCCCGGCCGAGTCATACCAAAGACTCTAAAATTGGTACATGCTGCTTTCTCTGCTTAGCACTCAGCACTAAAAGAGGAAGAGTATGGAAGTTAAACACACATCACTACCAGCGGACCAGCCCCCTGATGTAGTGGCTTGCACATGTGTGGCCCAAGGACTTCAAAGTGGAGATGGGCGCCACCCTACGCGTCTGTAGATGCATGGGCAAACTTTAACCTTTTTTTTTTTTCTAGATCCACCACAGAATGGTGGGCTTCAACCTTTTTAATCTGATAGCACATAAGTAATGGCACCAACACCAATGGCACCAACACCAATTTTGAAGGGAAAGCCCTACCGTGGTGCATTCTGTGACAGATCTGGAGGGAGGTGTAACAGTGGGGTTCAAGCGCCGCCAAACTGACCATGCCAGTCGGGCTCTTAACTTTTGCCATAGCGGTTTGCGGTGCTGGGTTCGTGGTCTGGCAGCCCGGGTTCGAATCCTGGGAGACAGGAAACTATTTCTACTTGCTTCTCACAGAGGCTGACAAAAGAATCATAGCCACTTCTAGCCCTACCGAAAGTAACATTGACCTCTGATCTACATAAACATGTCATAATACAGCAAGGGACATCACCCTAATGAAGGCAACAGAGTAGCTGGCAAAGAGTCAGTAGAGAAAAATGCTTTAATGTGAAGAGATGTACATAATAACAGTTTTATATTTGCATTGCTGATTCTGCCAATCTTCATCTGTGCCTCAGTTACATCTGTAACAATGAAAAATGCATTATATGACAATAAGGTACAATTTACTACACTGTTATCATAAGCCAGGCTGTGTGATCCAATCAGAATACCCGGTTCTTACGGGTGTATACTAGTTTTTGATTTGTCTGTATGTTGATAACGTTAATGACCTGCTTATCCGTGTGTGTTTACAGTGACACAATGCTTGGCCAGTGACCTACGAAACAATGCATAACCACCACATTTGGTGGTTCCTCACCAGGCAAACCTACTACATGTAACGGGAGGTGCCCCAACACGGTACGCTTTTTCTTGCGCTCAAACTCATGGCGCTCCATCGCTAGTTGCCTGAGAGTGGTCAAATTTTGATGACTGAATTTTTTACACATAGATTTGAACAACATACTTGAATAAGAAATGCATTCATGTGGTTCATGAACCTTTCGCGCTGCATGTTACAAGCGGCAATTACTGTGAGACAATTTCGTGTATGTAACCTTCCAATTTTGTGCTACGCTGGACAGTGTGCCTAACTCGGTACGCTTTTTTTACATTTTGCTCTCTTCAGAAGTAATTGGTTAATTTAAGTACACAGAAAAAAATTAATAATATGATATTTTAGCTTTCTTTTGACAGTAAAATCGTGACTGTATGTACTTCTTGTCTCACATGAGGAAGGCTGTACCTAGAACAATCCAGCTCATGTTTTTACGGGCAATGGGCTGAATGCACTGATTGTGAATGCCCGACTAAAAAAAACGATTACGAAAAAAAGACACCGCTAACATCAACAAAACTCGGTCTGATTATATGAAAATATCATCTACATCTCTCTATCAAGTCTTATTTTCATAGACAGCACGAATCATTTGTTACAGTCAAATAAATCTTTGGAGCGTTCTCTAGTCTGTGACCTTCACGGCCACACTCCCTTGGGAGTACAATGGTGGCAATGTTTATGTCGCTTCCTTTTGGTTGCTTTTCTACTCAACAGACATTTGAAGACCCATATTCATAGTGTTTTATGGAGCTTTATTTATGTGTATCATGGCAGTTGTGTGACTGCTTGAAAGAGTTCGTATAGTTAGCGACACGAGCCGCCAATACGCAGAGGCCGGTGACCGCAGTGATTCAGCACTGTCAACATTACTGTTAGAATTCTGTTTAAAAAAAAAACATGAAGTAAATATGTTAAAGTATACTTGGAATGCAAATTAAAGCTGTGTGCATGGACTTGGTTTATTTACCTTTGTAATCAGCATAGTCAGTGGCAACAAACACGGTGTACTTATGGATAATAAGATCAGCAAAAAATCCGTTCCGTCTTACGACGGGGACCGTCTTAGGGCGGCCCCCGTTACATTTAGTAAGGTTATTTCTTCTAGAATTCAAGTGCTATCAGCTAGCAAAAGGTCAAGATCATATTAGAGATCAAAACCTTTTGCAGCAGTACCTTAGAAAGCACCTTCATGTACAATGTATAATAGAACTTGTCCTATACTTATACCTGTTGTTTGTCCTTCGGCGTCAATGATGACCAAGAACATCACATTGTTACCTACCTGCATGTTAAATATACAGATCCATCCACAGGTTGTCAAGTTTTTGAGGTATAACAAAGCCAATTCTGTAGGGAATGCATTTGTGAAATTTTCAATACCCCCTCCAAAAATCAAACACACCCATCCACAGCTTCTTGAGTTAAGCTGTTAAGCTACAAACAAATGCTACAGGAAATGTAGCTTCCATGGCAGAGAAAGCATGCACCTTAGTAGACTTTGTACCTTTGTCCCTTACTTAACACTTGCAAGAGTCATTGAACTGAAGGAAAAAATGTAAATATATTCACTTTTACAGTGGTTTGATTTTGCAGCAGGAAGAAAAGGAGGTTTTGAAAAGTTTCTATGAGACAATTCTGTGGTACATTGGAAACATATATTAAGGTGTATGAACTTGCGGTCGAAAGGTTATTCAACTTATTGCAAAAACGGCGAGAATGAAATCACGAATGTTTCGAGACTTGTGTAGTAGTGTGTAGAGCTATATCTAAGCAATTATGCTCAAAGGGGCCTCCATCTCAATGTCAATTTTGGGAATTACCTTCCAGCCTACATCAGGCAGATTGTAAAGCAAATCATACATCTTTGTTGTTTGTTGGTCGTCAACACAATTACATTCATAAATAAACAAACAACCCTGTGAGCTTTAGCCTTTAGCAGGTAGAAAGACCCGCTGCCTGATGACCTTGAGAGGTTTTGACGTCCTCTTGCTTCAGGTTCTTTCTTGAAGGCGTCCAGGAACTAAGGACCTCTGACTCTGAGGCTTTGTTTGTTACATTTGGTCCCTCTGCATGTTTGCTGAAAACTTGGATAGTTTACAGGACTGTGTGGTAAAGAAACTACAGTCAAACCTGTAAGTGACAACCTCTTACAAGGAGGTTAGAAAAATATAACCTATACATTAGGACCACTTACTGGTGATTACTTAAATAATTTTTTCCAGGATCCCTGTCTATTGTGATCAACTATTTCCAGAGAAGTCTGCTGCTGCAGTTTTGGGTGTAGTCTTGAATCCTGTAGACATGACAGAATGTATAGTTTCCATCTGGCAGTCCAAACCTTCCTTCCGGTCGTTTATTTAAATCGCCCCAACCGGCAGCTGCAACTACTATTCCCTCACATCTTCCACATACTTACCAGCACGGGATGCTGTCCCAAACGCAGTACACTTTGGTACAGGCCCTTATTAGGCAGGATGGAGGTAGACAATTGATGATGCAATCATCCTTCCACTGTGACCCTACCTTGGAGGACTCCCAGATTTGCACCAAGAATGTAGGAAACATAGACCAGGGCTTTCTCCTGCTCTATGTTTTGTCACTCACCACATTTAACAGGGAGTAAGGTCTTTTCATGGAGTAAAACTTGAGCACTGGATGAGAAAATTGTCTAGGAGGATTTAGGAAATGATGAAATTTCAACCTTGCAAGCCACAATTTGTCTTTCTGAGCAGTAAATTTCCAATGGAAGTTTTGATTGCACTGGTGATTGCCTAATAAAAATGTCATTAAGTTGAGATTTTTACTTGCCAGTAGAGACTGTATTGCTGAAATTTTTCCCTTCAAGAAGGAATGCTGGAGAAAATCCTGATACATACCATGTAGATCTAAGACAATGACTGCTTACATTCGGACAGGAAAGGGTTACTGTAGAGTAAGCAAGTAGAGTAAATCAGTAAGCCTAAATATCCTGCTTACTGTAAATCTTGAAACTCTTGCGTGGGCTTTATTTTCACAGTGAAGTCATGACACCGTGGATACATTGTCTCCCTTTCATGACTACTGTACTACAGAATCAATTCAATAGCAAACATAGGACACAGCGAAAATCTCCATGAAATCCATTTTCCTCCTGGATTATTTTACAGTATTAAAAAGCCTGAAGAGTAGATGACAGGGGGGAGGATGCTGGTGATACGCTTGTTTTCAAGATTCAGTGACAGCACATCCAGATGTCCTGGGTTAGAATCTGTTGATATGCCACCAATCTTGTATCCTTGGGAGAGGCACTTTACACGACTTTCCTCACTACACTCTGGTGGAAATTAGTTCCTAGCTTTGGTTAAGACCCTGGAGGTTTAGACCATTCATAGGATAGTATGTTAAAGAGATCCCCTGTTTGAGGAGAGCCACACATTGAGCATGTTCAAGAACCCACCACACATACCAAAAAGAGGATGGGTCATTCCAGGAGTGAGTGGCTCAAAATCTAGTCCTAAACTCCTATGGCCACACCTCGGGCAATTACTGTTGTGTTGAGGTCACCTGAGTCAGCTCCAAATGGCAGCCGCTTGAGAGAGTAGTCTGCCAACCCAATAATAGCAATAACATAATCTACGAAGATGATGTACTTACTAGCAGGATTAATGTCCAATGATGTTTATCTCATTTGTGCCTCTGATGGGACTTAATTTTGGGGTTTCTATCCCTCTTCATTAGTTTAAAGCAAGTAACTATGAACCAAGGCGTTGAATTGATATTGACATGGCCTTATCTGTGGTCTCAAAGGAACAGGAAGCAACCCTGAATGTTTCAAAGTGAAACCGTTTTTTTGTCGGACTGGTCCCGAAAAACTGGACCTGACAAAAAATCAGAGGACCGGATGTTTACTATGCAAATGATGCGCTAATTTACACAATTCATATATCATGATCTGTGTCTAACAGCAATGTTATAAAGATGAAATTTCTGTTTCCTTAGTACAAAATAGGTCCACTACAAGAAAGCTGCTAGGAGGCCCCAAATCTGATCAGTTCTTTTAAGCAGGTCAAGACCTAACCACAAGTCAAATATCAGGACAGTCTATCCATAGCTGTTCAACCACAAAACCACAGAGAAAGCCACAAACGCAACCACGAAACCATGCTGCCATATGCACTGTCTGAAGTCATCTACCCCCACATTCCCCCAGGTAGCCGCCCTGTTTTACCACAAAGAATAGATGTGTAACTGTTCTGTCTATCTGTTCCCGTCATGGCTGGTCATGCAAGACTGGCAAGGGCAGTCCCCTCAAACTGACAAGGCTTGAAAGTAGACTGCAAGCTGCCCTACAGACTGGCTGTGCCAGCCCCCATTCCTCCCTCAGGCTAAGCTACAGGAAGAAGAATGGTGTCATAGATGCATTGTGAAGGCTATCAGGACACATCTGTCAGCTGGCCAATGGGTAGGATATCTTACCAGGCCTGTCCGACAGATCTCCTTCCATCGTGGTGCAGCACTGAAGAAGTTACGTACCCAATGATGGGACAAAATAACGACCGGCAGACACTTACAGGCCAAGAATTTGTCAGGAATGATTATAGAGTGATAGAAATTACCACTTTGGTCTCGCTTGGAATGCTGTACCTGGAGGCTAAGGAAGCAACGTTACAGATTACACATATCTGCAAAAGTGAGTTTGGGTTATCAAATACCTTTATGATATTTTTCAGTTCCACAGCAAAAACTTGTCGATAGTGCAAGCTCACCTGTACACCAACAAATCATAAGAACAACCTGCTTCCGTTCCAGACCATAAAGCTTTAAATTTATGGCCTGTTCCATTCTAGACCATAAAACTGTTTCTGATCTGAATTATAAATGAAACAAAGGTCTGACTTAGAAAAAAAAGATCATACAACTGCAATTTTCGGCATGTTTGGCCACGTTTAACAGGATTCTAATCTCATTACTTGTACAGTATATCACTTATCAGAGTACTGTTGATTTATTTACTTTTGCAGTGGTTTTATTTTGCTATAAGAGGAAAACGGTTTTCATTGTGTCTCAAATACATGGTTTCAAATACATGAAGCGCGGTAGTGGTAAATTGGAAATTCACATTCATGCAAGCACAAACGTGTGAATGTTCCTAAATGTTACCTCACCTTCACTTCAGTCCGAAATAACATCTGCTGTAGGAAGGATAGCGCTTTCCCTGCTATCTTTATTTCAAAGGTCACAACATAGGAAGTGCAAGTTGGGGGGCCAACTGTTGTATGATAGCAGTTTTATGATAGGTACCGTATCGTCGGATTTTATTTTGCTAATGTAAATCAGGACAGGAAGTCTGTAATCCTCAAAACAAACCTTTTAAATAAATACTACCACATTCAACATGTCCAGGGAACATACCGAGTTTACACAGCTTCATTTACATGTCGATGGCTATTCCTTCTGAGAATATCTTTCTCTGTGAGGCTATCAATTAAAATTCCCAAAGCGTATGAAGTCTAGAGCCTGGCTGCCATCATAGATTACAGGCTACCCCCCATCCCCATATACCATTTTGAGGAAGCGGGTATGGGAGCCCCTGTAGGATAGCACCTTGCAATTTTGCAGGTTGAAAAACAGCATTGGTGAATACTGCAATAGTTAGGCATAATAATAATGATAAGCGTTATTAAGTCTCCATTTGCAGATCTAGTAAATAAATACATTTATCCTTCAAGCAGAGGTTTCGTTTGGGGGGGGGGGGGGGTAGTAGTAGTGGTTTCTTACAGCTGCCTCCCTTCCCTACCTCTGCTTGGAGAATAGTAAACATAAAAGCAGTTTGTAGGATAATGCCTCTTCAAACTCATTTCCATCTGCCAAATCTTTAGAGCACTACAGTTTGTGGCTTTAGCAACTTACAACTTGTGTCATAAAAAGCTATTCTACAAGAGTTCTTCATTGTGCCTTCCTACATTTCAACAATACAATGTACTTCTAGAATATTGCAAGCCTTTTCTCCCATCATAAAGTAAGCCATAAGTTGTCTGTCACAGGCTGTGTTATGTTCCTGACATTTGCACCCAAATGCTTTATCAACTGGCTGACAAGCCCTCTCCTGTGCTGCACAAGAGCAGTGGTCGAAGCTCAACCCCCCACCCAGAACACTAAACCAACATGAATCGGGCTTGCCAAACACACGAGGTGAAACTTTTGTTTCCCACAGTGCCCTACAACATCAACTACACTTGAATGGACGCTAAGAGACAATGGAAGCAAACAGACTGGAGTGAGTCAACTTCCGAGAGTGCTTGCCGACACAGAATGCCTGAGACGCCAAGGTAACTCCCCTCCATATATATTTAGCGCGGAAACCTGATCTGGCAACGCATCATAACAGCCTGTTTGAACGGAGGCGGGAGCCCTGGCATCCACAACACAATGTCTACAGTGCAAATAGGGATGATGGACTGGTATGATAAGCGAACAGGTCTGACCACAAAACAAGTACTGTTTGTCATGATTTACACCTGGTCTAACCTTGACTTTACAAATACCACTCCACTCCTCAAAGATTAGATTTTAGCATGCTCTTTACCCCTGCAGTTAAAAACACCCTATCTGGGCCAGTGAAGTGTTTTATATTGGAAACAAATTCTCAGTGTAAAGTTGAGGTCCAGTCCCTGCAACCATAGCACCATCCACCATCCAAACTGTACATGTAAAAACATAACGCCACCAGGTAGCCACCCATTCCAACCACATTGCAAATGTAATCTGACAACTCGGCTAAATCGGTCGCTAGCTACCGTAATGAATCCTTGCAAATATTGGACAGCGATGCCGACAATGTTTGCACTGCAATCAAGGCTACCAGGCTAGTCCTCCCCTTCAGGGGAAGTGTTGCATGGCTGGGCCCCAGATGCATCTGTATGTCCCTTCCTGTTTGGCTACCTCGGATGGATGGCCGGCAGCTCGACTTTAGGGGGACTTGACAAAACTAAAGCCTGAGGCAACAACAAATCTCAATACCTGCATTGTGAGCCTCCCCTATGTACACAAGTGGGGGACAATAAGGCAGGGCAGGACGCTGCCGTTTGGGGTACATTGAACTGAAGCAAGGCGTGTACACACCTCACTGTGCACCTTTACATAGCTCTGATCAAAAGTCATAAGAAAGGATGTTCACACAACCTGTCAGGCTACAGATTGCACTGATCATACGGGCCCTGTTTTCAAACCTGGCACTTGTTTAATTCCACACATGTGTGAGCAGACTTCAGCAGAGCTTCCCATACTATGTTAAAACCCTTTCCTGTTGGGATAGCCTTTTGGCGAAAAGTTTGTATTGGTTTCGGATGAAATTTGTAGTTTCTAGACTGGGAAAGGTTAATCAAGCACATAGGCAGGCATGGTTTAACTGGGACATCATTTAAACCATGAGTTCTGGATAAGTTAGTCAGTATTATAAACAGGATTACATCCAATTACAATGTATAGAAATATCTTCTTTCCTGGAGGAAGAAATTCATTAGTTACAACAAATTTACTGCATCTGCATGGCTCCATGACATAAATGTATAGCACAGTACAATCTGATGTGAAATACTTCATAGGGTAAAAAGAAACATTCAATGATGGGAACTTTGGATAGGAAAAACAACTTGTAACCGTGATAAAAGAGGCACATTTTGCTTGCTTTGGCTGAACGAAAGCTATTATGAAATTCTGACTGTGATATAAGTCCTAAGAGTTGAACGTAAAAAGAAAGGTTTTTATGTGAGTACACAGAGTAGGATGACAGCTGAACTGTATCTTTTCATGGCTGGCCTACAAGCCCCCTGCCTGTCTCTGGATTTCACCACTGATCATGTTATAAACCCTCCACTAGCCACGCCCTGATCCATGTACTGTAAATCCATTTAGTCTTGCTGTAGTTTTATGTCGCAGTTTGAGGTTTTTGCAGGGATTTATATTTACAGTTATAGTACAATAGTATTACATGTGTACATCGGAAATGCATATTCACGGTATCATGAATTTGTGGTGAGTGGTCACTGCGAAAGTTTCAAGAGTTACGGTAGCAAATAACACCACCCCAATCACGTTACTGTAGAGGAAACAAGCTAGACACAGTTGTCCAATTAAACTCAGTAACTCAAGCTTTTTATTGGTGATTGGTTGTACTTTCCCCACAAATGGCAGTGTTGAATGATTTAAGTATACTCCCACAAGGAGCAACTTACTACCAATCCTAAATGAACTCTAGATGACCTTCAGGCATTTGGCAGAAATAAATATCATAAAATAATAGAATTCCAAAATAATGATAATAAATACTTTTCTTCCACTAGCAACAGATGCAAATAAAGGTGTTGAGAAAAGGTCTTAAATATTTTTAGGAAGAGACAGGATTTTGTACATATACAAACATACATTTTAACAACTATACACTCTCGCAAAAGTGCTACTGACTTTGCTTTCTCAACAAATTCTCTCCAAAATTTCTTACATGTTCAATATTTTCAGGAATGATACAACAAATCATATAATACTGTACACATTTTCATACAATATGGCACCTCTCTCAACATAATTATATACAAAAATAAACAAACAGTCCCGTGACCTTTTCTGTGGGATTAACCATTTGGGAGACTTGTAGGGAAGACGTGTTTAGTGTTCAACAATCTTCTCTGTCTTTACAAAAGACTAGCAGGGGTGACTGGGGCATCTATGTGTGCCAGAATGAAGTAGCCTTGACTGCTGCTGGAATGGACCAGCCATTTGACAGATGTAATTCCTGGGAGAGTTAGTTGTTGTGAACCGAATGACATACAGTGCCTTTTTCCTGTACATTGCACAGTCGCAGGGAGCAAATCTTTGACACAAACCTTTCATTTCTGCCTTTTCTGCTCGGCATGCATGCAGAGAGTAGATTTCTCAAACATCTGGTTTTAGATGTAAAGGGAGAGAGGGGAAATGCCATCTACAGCTGCAGTCAGGACCAATGCAGACTCTAGAACAAATGTCTATTCCCAAGAGGATTCCTCTGCAAGCCAGAGGCATCCCAGTACAGGGATAACAGACAGATACATGTAGAAACATGTTGAAACCAAGATAAGGAATGAAATTAAAGTGAGAATGTGGCCAAAACAAAAAGGGTTTTCCAGGTTACGTTAGGTTTGGTTGTTATGAAAAATGTATGAAGGACTCTTTTTAAAATGCGATCCATTGCAGAGTAGGTATGCAAGAAATTAAGAGATAAGCCCAATTGAACACTTTCCCACTGAACATTTTGAAATGAGTATCCTTCAGTGTTGTCACCTTTTATCAACACTGTACAAACCAAAGGGGAAAATTTTCAACTACAGCTGTACTGTATACAAAGTCTCGGAGTTGTCTTTCACAAAGCAGTGGTTTGGGCGGGTCTTGCGCAATATACTCTGGCTCATGATTTACAACTTTGGGTAATAATAGACAATACAGATTGAACCATATACATAATAATGAATGTGCAGTTGGTAACAGAACAATTTTAGTATATAGAAATTTTACATATGACAATTGTTACAACAGAACAAAGAGTTAAGAATATTGTGGCAGAAATAGTAAGATAGTTATGGATTATTTCTCAGGTGATTTAGGGAATAGACACTGGGAGGATAGAAAATAGATTTATGGGTACAAGGCTATGCAAATGAGCTTGACAGGCAGTGCTGTCCACTAGCTTGAGAACATAATTTGTTGGCTTTATTTATTATCTACTACTTATAAGTAAGTTTACCTGTACTGGCGAGTCTGTACATTTCCTGTGTTTGCTAGCAGTTCGTTTGGTAGTTGGTGCTTTGAGCCTGACTTCTACACAAACATCCCTTTTTATGTTCTCTGTGGTTACAGGCGGTGGTTAATCTCATACATCCCCGCACAGGAAGGTAGCACAACAGACAGGGCAGGAACATCCCCATGAGTCCCAGGGCAGTCCAGCGGAGGAAGCAGTGTTTCCTACTGCAGGAACAGGGGTTGTCTGCGCTGCGGAAATCATCGTCACAGTTGTCTTTGCTACAGTGGTAGAAAACTCCCTTCACACAGCACATACATGTCGCATAATCCAGAGCATCTTCGCTAGTACACATCAACCTATTCCCGCAGGTTGCATCGTTTGTACTTTCTATTTTCTTCTCTGCGCAATCCGGACATATGCATCTCCCGCACTCCGAACACTGGAAGAAAGGATGCTCCTCCGATTTGATTTCAGTTCTCACCTTGATTTTATTCTTGTCCGTCTCCTTTTTAATGGTGCTGGTGTTATGTTGAAACTTTGGTTTCTTGTGTGCGACCGTCCTTACCTCTACATGGTCCCGGTCGGACCTACTGTCCACTCGTACGATAGTGTTGACAGACCTTAGCGACCCGGTTGAAGTTCTTTGCAGACTGTTGTTATTTTTGGTCTTCTTGAAGGGGTCCACATACTCGTTCTCCACTCGATGTGAGCTGGGTTTAATCTGGTCTATAGAAAGAACGTCCTGTTCGTTCTCTGGGACTTGAACCCGCGCGCTCCTGTTGTCCCCAGAGCTGCGTTCCGCCCTTCTTGTCGAGCTACTCCGCAGGTTGCCCTGCCGCGCAAAGTTGGCTGATTCCCGTGAAATCCGAGCGGAACTTCCGTGGGGAGGACTCCGCGAGTCGCGGCCATTTTCAGAGCGGGAGGCGCTGCCGTCTCTCCCCGATTCCCGGGACCCTCGTGTCCCCGAGCTGTTCCTGAGATGTACCCTGGAAACCTCCCGAGCGACTCCGGGGACCGGTTGAACCGACCGCCTGCCCGGCTCGCGAGGACTGCTGTGTCTGTCCCTCCGCGCGGGGCCGGGTCGGCTCGGGTCCCGCCGCGTGAAGGTTTGTGTCCGCGGAGTGGTGCGGGGACTGTCCGGACACAGTTGACGGGGTAACCACACTAGATCCGGCTCCTTGTGTCGCACAGTCGGCTGCTGGCGGCTTCTCCGGGGCTCCATCTAGTTCTCACCGCGGCCCCGCGATTCTGCAGGAAACACAGGGAGAAGAGAGACCATTTTAACGACAGCCACAACATTCTCCAACTACATCCGGACCTTGAGTCATGCGACCGGGGATCGCAGGCCTCTTCCGTAGCTAAATTTATACCAAGCTTCCGTGGGAAGCGCGGCCAGGGCTCGTTCGTGCCTCCCGAAATGCGACTGCGAAGGAAATATGCCCCCTCATCACTTGATACTCGAGGCATGTACCTCTACACACCAGATTCTACACTACCAGTGCCTGCTGAAAGTTATACCTGGCCCTGCTTGAAGGGTGTGTAGTGCATTGAGAGCGCCTGCTTGTAAAATACAGGCTCCATTCAAGCATAAGCAAAGAGCGGAAACGCGGTTTGACGAGGGGGAGAGGGGTCACGCAAACTCCCTCAGCCGTGGCTGAGCCGACATGCCGAGATAGGACGGTTTGGGAGGTCCCTACAGTTCTAAACACATCAGTATTCAACAACAGCACACTTTGTAACATAGCAAAGAAGTCAGACCGTACAAAAGAACAACCACTACGGTGCAAACTGGCAAGCGAGCGACGCGGGCACCGCCGGCCTCGCTCCAATTTAAACACACGACAGGAATTATGAATGAACGTCGCCCGCACGCTACAGAACCGTCACGTCGAGCCAAAAACTATCCTACCGTACTTACAAGCCCTCCATGTACGATCATGGATCGTTATCCCTTCGCTTCTCCCATGTTTTCCAAGCCCAGTAAATCCTGCGGTGGAAGAGCTGATCAAGTTGGCCAGGCTTCCCCCGATGTGTGTCCACCAAATATGGAGGGCCAGGCCGCGTCAATCTGATGGAAACTGACACCTCATTAGCAGCCTCTGGGGAGAGTTACATCCGGTCCACCGGCCGCTCATTGGTCACAGTCTGATCCTTTCATTTTATCAAAGGGGATAGTGTATTCCCTGACCCGGTCCGCATGCTAATGGTGCCGAAGAAAAATAGTATCCAAACTATGTCTGCGCGACCTCCTTGGTCTGAGAGAGAGCTCCTCTACTCAAAACAGGGCATGTTGTCAGGAGATCTCGTCCGGTTTGGCTATAGTAGTGATAATGGGGTATTAGTTTGGGGTGGAGGCTACGTGCTCCAGAGCGATCCGCTCGGAGGTTTTGGTATTCAAACACCGCAGCTATTCAAATCCGCAAGCCGGGCATTTTTGTTGCGACCAAGTACTGCGCACCAAAGTTTTCACAGCCACACGCACCTCGGAAAAGAAAATTGTCTGCTTGCTTTTGTAGTCACACTCGGACGGTCCTGTGTAAGGCCGCGGTCTACCTCACTGTGTATGGGCGGGGGTTGAGCCAAGTGACACCGAGAGTCAGATGAACATATAACGCCTTATACAACGTCCTTGGTGGAAAGAATTAAATTCTTCCGGTGTCTAGGACTATTAAAAATCCGTTTCACAAACAAACTAGTAAAATTCATGGACCAAGCCTTCATAAATTGTGAAAAGACAAAAATGATTCCAAAATAGGCAGACAGTTTTTGTGCCAGTATTTATCCTCCAATTTCAAAGATTTTATACTATTCTGGGTATGACAGATTATGTTATATGACGAACAAATTATGTTCGTTCGCGTGACTTTAAATCTGGGGTCCCATGTGCATCGTTCACACTTCCAGTCGGAGATTTGTCTTCTACCTGGAACCCACCAAGGAAACGATAAACAAGTATGTCCGGAGCTCTGACGTCTTTCCTGTCTTGATTGATTCAAGAGCTTCTTATCAAACACGGTTGTAACAATGTTGTTTGCTTCCGCTTCGGGACAAATATAATGATTAAACTTTTACAGACACCGACTTGTACCAGCAACCAGGCAATTTGGACAAACTCGAATTAAAGTACAATGTTATGGGCATGTATTTTGGGGGAGGGGCTTTGTCAAGAGAGGGATTTATTCTGCATTGGACTCTTTTGAGAACATATACTTTAATACCGTAACATATACTAGGATGTTGAAACTGGAAGAACATGTGAAGGTAAACAAAATATGTTGAAAGAGCTAGAGAATGTCCATGTTCCATTCCTTCAACAACAACAAAAAAGGGGGTTTAAAAATGTGCAGACTCGGCCCTGTGACTTCTTGTCTTGTGTGTGAATGTGATGGTTGTGTAGAAAATAATTTAGCGAGGCTGAGAACAACGTTTCACATCTGCTTGGCTCTGAGTGGCCTCCCGGTGCACGGCCCCCCGGCGCGCCATATGAAACTGATCAGTGGGAACACGGCGGCAAGGATCGGGGTCGGCTGCTGGCCGTGTTTATTCTGCTTGACTTCCGGATGTCATTCACTCATACAACAAGCGCATCCTCCCCCCAGCCTGGGTCCAATCCACGACTTCCCGGGGGGTGCCGCAAGGTCCACAACACCGCCATACCATGAAGGGTTGCCCGAGCGGTGAAGGAAAAGTGATTGGCGGCGGCGAATCCTTTGCCAGCGAACAAAAAAACCTGAAGATTTGTACGTTGATCCAAACGTGCAGACCTTTTGTTGTCGGCCCTGGAACAGGTGGGTTATTTTTGTTGTCCTTGATTGGCCGGTGACGTCCTGACAAACCAACTTCCGATCTGGCCGCATAGTTAACGCTTCTGGCTGGATTCCAGCGGCCAGCGGGGTCTTTGCACTCTTTCTTTCAACAGTTCAAGGCCAGCTGTTCGCACGTCTTTGTTTTTTCTTCTTTTCTAATTCCATCCTCCTTATTTTGCAAGTAGTTTAGATACCCACACAAGTATGTGTATTCTTGATTTGGGAGGGATGTCCAAGATTTTATTAGAATTTTGCAACTGAGGGTCTGCATGGGGGATTCTGATAAAGGACTGGCTACAAGAATGATTAATTCTTCTTCAAGAATTATTAATTTGCCAACATTACATATTGATAAATGTATTAAAAATTCTTGGATTTAATTGCTTGGGCTAGCTTTGAGTAACAGTGAATTGAAATAGCTTGCAACAAAAAGGCATACTGACTTCCCTTTTTCTTTAAAAAATGTTAATTGTATTTTGTAAATGTTTATTAGCTTTTGCCAAAATGGTTATGTTTTTGGTACGGTTTGTTTGTCTGTGGACCAACTACAGAAGTTGCGAATGGGTCTTTATGATATTTGATATGTGGATAGTTCTTAGGACATCTAAGGTCAAGTTCGACAAAAGGACTCCTGGCGGCTGTCTATGGTACTGCAGCAGAACATCCATTTTTTATGTCTCATGTTCTGGATATGCTATGGTCGTAATTTTTCAGTGGTAGATAGCTCCTGGGACAGAGCATATTAGTATGATAGTATTAGTAATTTTTTTTTTTTTACTGCATGGCCGAATTTTGCTTGAAGGAATAACTCAACTCTCAAGAAGAGGTAATGGATTGTCATGATATAACGTTACATATATAATCATGCAAAGTCCGTCCTTTTTAGATACTGTGATTCGGGACATAAGTCCACTAAATGGAGTGGCCACACCAGTTACATCATGTTTCCAGTGGTTAATGGAGTGGCCACACCCATTATTGTTCTTGTGGAGTCATATCAAAGAATTAAAAAAAAACACCATTTTGCTGTAGAGCATCACACAAAATGAATCTAAAAATCCCAATTAGCGCGGGGTACTGGAACGCCAGCTGGTGTGCTGCAAGTTGTTTCTCCTCAGCTGAGGCGCACTAATCAGCCTGACCTTCAGCTCTAATCATGATGGAAGGAACAGCTAAAGTGTGACATGCTACTTCCTACCTCTAATCACCAGGCGGAGTGGCAGGGGAAGGTGCTTGGCAGCCATGAAATGCTGTCAGAGGAGTCAATGATTAAATAAATCCACAATGTGCCTAGCGATAGTCACATTTTTTGCCACTGGCAGCAAACATTGAATTATGTACATGTAAAGAAAAAATGATGGGAGGATTGAATTTATTCATTTTGGATCATTATGGATCCCGTTTGACTCTACAATGGTTAATCAACAGTGACACAGGTTCTGTATGAAGTACCATAAATGGTGATGCCTCTTGGCACTGCCTGCATTGAAACAGACCAGTTTTCTACTCTCTGAGCAGAGGTTTGGCTCAGCTGGTTTTTGGCGTTTTTTTAGGTGTTTTTATCGGGCTTTCAAATGTTTGGGTGCAAGACATAAAGAAAATGGTACAAAATAGAAATCCTTGTAAAAATACCTAAAAACATTTTTTTTAAAGCCAGAGCTGAACCTCTGGGTGCAAGACATTAACTCCTTAAGAAAATGACACAAAATAGAAAGTCTGATAAAAACGCCTAACCTCTGCTTGGAGAGTCCTAGTTTTCCACTTCCATGACCTAGCTAAGGCCACACCAATTTAATTTCTTGGTTCACGGATTTTTTCATAAAAAATATGGAGCGAGAGGGCGAAATAAAAATAAAAATTGTAAAATGGTTCGGGTAAAGGTAAGGGCTAATCCCAAACATAAAGAAAAAAAAGTTTTCAGCTTGAAAAAAGTACAAAAACACTATTACTGTACAGTAACAACACCTGTTCGTTGAAAATTACAAAAGTAGCATCAGTTTTTATGTTTGCTACACCAGAAAGTTGGTGAATGGTTTCATTAATGGTGAAAATTTGCTGAGTGGTAATTTTTATTTTTATTTTTTTCCTCAAAAAATAGGAGCGAGCGAATCCGTGAACCAAGAAATTAAATTGGTGTGGCCTAAGGGTCACTGTTAGATGCCAGTTAGGCAACTAGAAATCCAAGTACTAGCCAAATCATTTATTTCATTCCTTAGTGGGACCCCAAAATTTCTTGCTTTTTTCTCTGACATCAGGCAAAAATCAATGCATGTACAATGTCATCCATGAAATTTACTTGCTGTGGCCTTAGTTTGGGCTATTGCTAATAGCTATGTATAATCTTTGTTATTTCCTGAAATACCCATAGCTTTGTCTGGGAATACTTCCTAGTATTTGTCTGAGATAAAGGTAATGCTGCCTTGTCACCTTTTAACTACCCACTGTGGATGGGTAGTGCCCGATCTGACATTGTGGGAAACGTATTCCTGAAGATTTTATTGAATTTCTATTTATTACATTGATGAAATGTTTGCAACTATTTCAGTCCTGTGACAATTCAGTTCATTGTAGAAACAAATACTAGAGACTTGTAGAAGCCTCCAATGAATGCTTCTCAAACACACCCCAAAATTACTTTCGATAATGATGTTTTTTCCCCAAGTAGCATGACCACAGAAAATCAGTTGGTCACTGTGGAAGTTTTGAAGTTTCCAGATAATGATGCTTGGAGAAACGCTAGCCCACTTTCTGGGCAACAACACCCACAAGTATAATATTATGTTAACCAAGCAGATGTTTGGCCCAACATTTTCTTTTTTACACGCTCACTTCAGTTTAAAGGTCACTGTCTTCAAATTTACACAATTTTTTTTAATCTATCCATCCATTTGGCTGGCATTGCAGGCAGCCAAGGTGCTAATATGCATTACCTTATGTTTATCTTTACCAACTTGCCATGATCAACACATTCCAATCAGGTAGAATCATTGCATGTACACTTGCTCAACAACTATAAACAATTAATGAAACCTGTTATGCTGCTTACAAAAATACAAACAGGCGTCACACACAGACTCAAAGACATAACTTTCTCAGCCACTATGATAATGCAAATAATAGAGCATCCTTTGCATAGTTAATTGTTGACTGAGGTATTGCCAGAAGGCAACGCCACAGGAATTTCGTTTCGAGTTATTGACAACAAGGTAATTGGTTTGTACTTTGGTACTCAGGAAGGAAGGTTTGCCACAAAGAGCAGGAACAGTCTGAATGTGGAGAGCCAAACAGAATGATTACCTTCGACAAGAAGTAGTCGATAAGGCGTCAGAAGGATGACGGCTGAGACACAACAATTTATCAGTTTCGACCTTCTTTTCAAAAGTCTTCATCAGAATGACACCCCAAGAACAAATACTTTTGACAAGAAGGTTATGTTTTGGGGGCTAGGCTGGTGTCTTTTTGTGAATAGAGCAATGTTAGATTCTATGTAACTCAAGAAATTATGGATAGGTTTTCATGGTATTTGGTGTGTTGGCCAAATACAGAAATAACTAGATTATGGGCCCATGGCAGCTCTGTAGGGTACTGCAGGAGGATTCCAGCTTTGATATGTCATTGTCTGGACACAGGTCAGTATTTTAATGATAGGTATAGTCTAACTCTTGGACTCATGAAAAGTGGGTTTGGGCCCCTTTGCAGTCCTTTTGAAGCTGCAGGGGCTGATTTCAAAGAAGAAGAATTCAAGACAGGTTTGGCAGATCATAATGACAAGAGATGATCAACATATTAACTTTAGTAATTAAGTTTAGATGCTTCTTATGCAAATGAAAAGCTTCATACAGGCAAGCCAGAATTCATAGTAGAACTTGTAGAACACACTCTTCTCATGTACAGTTGTAGTTTGTGAAAGATGGCTGTACAAACCAGAATTTAGCATTATTAAAGTGTGTTAAAGAAGTAGAGACAGTCTCCTGGCTCCCAGGATTTGAACCTGGGCTGAACCCGAGCTAATTTTGCCAAACAGGTCAGACCCCTTTGGCATGGTCAGTTTGAAGGTGCTTGAACCAAACTGTCACAAGTGTAACCAGAGCATAAAATGCAATTTGGACCCCACCCCCACTCAACTGGCATTACAGGTCACAGGAGAGGCTGTTGTTGCCTTTCCAAGCCCTTCTTTTGTGGAGGATAAAAGGACACTAGCCTTTGACCCCCACAGGGGATGTTTGCTGATGATGGCAGATACCTGTCAACACCTCATCAGCCTAGTTATAGTACTATTACCGATATTTCATATGTCTTAATTCTCTGTGTATCACCAGTGACTGGCTCTCAAGGACCAGTACTCACTTACCCTGTCCAGGTACAAAGCTACATTATACATTCATTTCCATGTGTAACAACCTGGCAGTCTGGTTGCTGGGGTCCGCATAGGTGGGCCAGCCAACCACAGCCACTCATTACCTAATAGGTTCATTAATCTTAGCGTTAGCGCCAAAACTTTGACCTGTTGCCATGGCAACCGTTTGGTGGCTGTGGTTGGAGTGACAAGTTGCTTCCTGTGTGTATTATACATGGGGGAAAATGAGGCCCTTGCAGGCTGATCCTTATCAGGAAATGTTTTACCTAATGTCAATCAAACCTCCCTGGGTAAAGGAGAGAAAAGATTATTTGGACACAACCTAAATGTGCAGCATAGAATGGTGACCAAGCACTGTTTGCAGGGTTCTTCAGGTGACCTAATTCTCTGTTGTCTCAAGAATCTCTTCACAGGGGTATGCATTGTTGTACAACTTCCAAGCAGATGAAGAAAGGCAAAATCCTATTGTTTCTCAAGCTCCTGGTTGTGCAAAGTGGATGATACAGAGTGGAGGACCATTTGGAGACTCTTTCTATGGTCACACCAATTTAATTGCTTGGTTCTCGGAATTTTAGAAGTGAGAATATAGCAAGAGGACACCTCAAAGCTAGAGGTTAGGGAGGAAAACTTGGCACCAAGGCACAAACCAGGTCCTCAGGCTTCATTATCATTATTTTAAAATCTGAGAACCAACAAATTAAATTGGTGTGGCCCAGGTGGGCGCTTTCTAGTAAGTTTCAAATGGTCTACTGCTCTGTACAGCTGGGAGCTTGAGAAACATTAGGATTCTGCCTTTCAACATCTGCTTGGAGTTAATGCATTGTAAGGCATTGGCTAATCCAAAGACACTGTCCTTGGGCACAATATACTAAATGTAGACACCCCAAAACCGATTGGAGGGTGGAAAAAAAGAAAAGGTTATCATAAGGGTAGTCAAAACACACAACATGGTGTCATTAACTCTCGTAATTCCACTGGATGGCATAATACCGCCACATGAATATAATACATAAATTGAAAGCAAATTAAAGTGATGTACATTGCACATAATTATGAGAGTTGATGTTACTGGTATATTAAGGGTTTAGAGACATTTACATAATCAATGTATGCAAAATCTTTTCACAGCCTTCTTTGCATAGGAAATAAGACAAGATAAATAAAACAAGAAATGTACAAAAGCTCTTGATATCACATGGAGGTTTCTGAAGTTTTGTTAAAATATTGGTGCCATTTTTTCTATTCATATAACATGTATTCATATTCATATTCGACAACCTTGAGAGCTGGTCCGCGAGCAATTCTATGAGCCTCAATCCCAAAAAGTGCATGGCGATGCATTTCTGCTTCATGCGTCAACCGCCGCAGATACCAGCACTTACCCTTGGTGGACAAAACCTTACCATTGTCACACAGGCCAGGCTGTTAGGACTACACATTAGATCGGAGTTACGTTGGGACGACCAAGTAGACGTGATGGTGTCTAAAGCCAGCAAGCGTCTCTTCTGTAGTAGACTGCGCCGATCCGGAGTACCAGCATCTGATCTCACCATCATATACTGCGGGTACATTCGTCCCATTCTGGAATATGGTGCTCCCTGCTGGAGTGCCACACTCACAAGCAAACAGTCTGCAGCCCTAGAGCGAGTACAGAAACGTGCCTGCAAAATGATCATTGGACGCCGGTACGACTCCTACTCAGATACGCTAGAACAGCTCAATCTCCAACGCCTATCAGACCGCCGTTGGAGCCTGTGTGTTGACTTTGCTATCAAAGTTGAGAAATCCCCACGGTTCTGTTCTTGGCTGCCCCCCACCCGTGCCCAACAGCACGGTAGAAACCTACGCAACTCTGGACAGTACCAGCAGCCTTCTGGGTCAAAGCGCTACAGGTCAAGCGCCATCCCGGCCATTGTGGAAACGCTTAACGGACTCTAACTGAACTTTACTCCTCAGTCACACGTTGTCTCGTCGAAGTTTTAAAAGTCTATATAAAGTCTAAGTCTGTAAATAGTGGAATACTTTGAACATAACAAATACGTATTACTTCGATATTGTATTTTAACCAGTATCTATTGACCCATTGTTTTAACGTCGTGCATAAAGTTTTCTAATCGATGTATGTTGAATGGAACATGATTGTAATGCCCTCGCAATTCAGCCTCTTAGGCTGCCAGGAGGACTTTTATGCTTATTGCTGAATAAACCAGTCTACTACTACTACTACATATTGCCCTGCATCCATTCTATATTGTCTTGCCTTTTTGCTATCTAGACTGTTGTCTTCACCGATCCATCCCCTCCCCAATAGTTACTGGCCTGTCCCTAAAGCCTGGCCCAACTGTGTAAGTTATGGAGCACATCTCTCCTGGTATGTCCCACCGTTGGCCGGGATCCACTCCCCAGTAGTTACTGGCCTGTCCCTAAAGCTGGCCCAACTGTGTAAGTTATGGAGCACATCTCTCCTGGTATGTCCCACAGTTGGCCGGGATCCCCTCCCCAGTAGTTACTGGCCTGTCCCTAAAGCTGGCCCAACTGTGTAAGTTATGGAGCACATCTCTCCTGGTACGTCTGTTGTCTTCCGTCCCTTCCCCAATAGTTACTGGCCCGTCCCTAAACCGGCCCAACTGTGTAAGTTATGGAGCACATCTCTCCTGGTATGTCCCACAGTTGGCCGGGATCCACTCCCCAGTAGTTACTGGCCCGTCCCTAAACCGGCCCAACTGTGTAAGTTATGGAGCACATCTCTCCTGGTATGTCCCACAGTTGGCTGGGATCAGAATAACTCTCACTCCTGGGTAATGTGCAGGCGTGAGGCCAACTCAGCCAGGAAGGAAGGAAGGAAACACAGATTCCAGGCTTAAAGAGCCTTAAATGAGCAAGCGGCAGGCTGGGAAAATGTTAGTTGCTGTAAGTACAATGTTACACCTGTTTGGGGGAAACAGACATAAATGGAATATAGTAAATGTTGGTACATTCAGAACATTTCAAGGGCTCTCCACCATCAAGTTGCCCAGTAGTACATCAAAAACTTGATGGCCATATCCATTTGTTCTCTCTAAGCAGAAGTTGATGGGGAAAATCGTTACTCTCCAAGCAGAAGTTAGGCTCTGGCTATTTTTTGACATTATTTAGACGTTTTTGTCAGGCTTTCTATTTGTAATATTTTCTTGTTGTCTACTGTGTTATTGTTGCCTAACGTTAGGCCGGGAGACAACAAGAAAAGAGGACAAAATAGAAAGCCTGATTAAAATGCCTAAAATAACATAAAAAAACAGCCAGAGCCTAACCTCTGCTTTACCTTTTTCTTATAATGCTGTCTTTTTTTCCAGCTATCCTCACCAACCAATTTTTGGGTGGGGACAGATCTAGCTGTCACTCTGCTTGAAGAGTAATTGCCCCTCTGGTGAGTGTTGAACCCCTTTGAGGACAGCAGATGACAGCCTTGAGGCAGGCTCCTTGGGATGCTCACTATGTTGATGTCCGTCAGCTCACCGGATCCAGAGGCTGACCAGATCCAGCAGGGCGCCGGGTCCAGCATGTCTCCGGGTCCGGCAGGGCCCCGGGTCCGGCAGGGCACCGGGTCTGGTAGCTTGCTGGGTCCGGCAGGGCACCAGGTCCGGCAGCTCGCCGGGTCCGACAACTCGCCGGGTCCGTCAGGGTACCGGGTCCGTCAGGGCGCCGGGTCCATCAAGGCCATTGTGGAAACGCTTAACGGACTCTAACTGAACTTTACTCCTCAGTCACACGTTGTCTCGTCGAAGTTTTAAAAGTCTATATAAAGTCTAAGTCTGTAAATAGTGGAATACTTTGAACATAACAAATACGTATTACTTCGATATTGTATTTTAACCAGTATCTATTGACCCATTGTTTTAACGTCGTGCATAAAGTTTTCTAATCGATGTATGTTGAATGGAACATGATTGTAATGCCCTCGCAATTCAGCCTCTTAGGCTGCCAGGAGGACTTTTATGCTTATTGCTGAATAAACCAGTCTACTACTACTACTACATATTGCCCTGCATCCATTCTATATTGTCTTGCCTTTTTGCTATCTAGACTGTTGTCTTCACCGATCCATCCCCTCCCCAATAGTTACTGGCCTGTCCCTAAAGCCTGGCCCAACTGTGTAAGTTATGGAGCACATCTCTCCTGGTATGTCCCACCGTTGGCCGGGATCCACTCCCCAGTAGTTACTGGCCTGTCCCTAAAGCTGGCCCAACTGTGTAAGTTATGGAGCACATCTCTCCTGGTATGTCCCACAGTTGGCCGGGATCCCCTCCCCAGTAGTTACTGGCCTGTCCCTAAAGCTGGCCCAACTGTGTAAGTTATGGAGCACATCTCTCCTGGTACGTCTGTTGTCTTCCGTCCCTTCCCCAATAGTTACTGGCCCGTCCCTAAACCGGCCCAACTGTGTAAGTTATGGAGCACATCTCTCCTGGTATGTCCCACAGTTGGCTGGGATCAGAATAACTCTCACTCCTGGGTAATGTGCAGGCGTGAGGCCAACTCAGCCAGGAAGGAAGGAAGGAAACACAGATTCCAGGCTTAAAGAGCCTTAAATGAGCAAGCGGCAGGCTGGGAAAATGTTAGTTGCTGTAAGTACAATGTTACACCTGTTTGGGGGAAACAGACATAAATGGAATATAGTAAATGTTGGTACATTCAGAACATTTCAAGGGCTCTCCACCATCAAGTTGCCCAGTAGTACATCAAAAACTTGATGGCCATATCCATTTGTTCTCTCTAAGCAGAAGTTGATGGGGAAAATCGTTACTCTCCAAGCAGAAGTTAGGCTCTGGCTATTTTTTGACATTATTTAGACGTTTTTGTCAGGCTTTCTATTTGTAATATTTTCTTGTTGTCTACTGTGTTATTGTTGCCTAACGTTAGGCCGGGAGACAACAAGAAAAGAGGACAAAATAGAAAGCCTGATTAAAATGCCTAAAATAACATAAAAAAACAGCCAGAGCCTAACCTCTGCTTTACCTTTTTCTTATAATGCTGTCTTTTTTTCCAGCTATCCTCACCAACCAATTTTTGGGTGGGGACAGATCTAGCTGTCACTCTGCTTGAAGAGTAATTGCCCCTCTGGTGAGTGTTGAACCCCTTTGAGGACAGCAGATGACAGCCTTGAGGCAGGCTCCTTGGGATGCTCACTATGTTGATGTCCGTCAGCTCACCGGATCCAGAGGCTGACCAGATCCAGCAGGGCGCCGGGTCCAGCATGTCTCCGGGTCCGGCAGGGCCCCGGGTCCGGCAGGGCACCGGTCTGGTAGCTTGCTGGGTCCGGCAGGGCACCAGGTCCGGCAGCTCGCCGGGTCCGACAACTCGCCGGGTCCGTCAGGGTACCGGGTCCGTCAGGGCGCCGGGTCCATCAAGGGCGCCGGGTCCGACAGGGTGCCGGGTCCAGCAGCTCACTGGGTCTGGCAGGGCACCAGGTTCGGCAGCTTGCCGGGTCCGTGTTCCGGCAGGGCGCCGGTGCGGCAGGGCGGCAGGGCGCCAGTCTGGCAGGGCGCCGGGTCCGGCAGGGCGCCGGGTCTGGTAGTTCACCGGCAGGGCGCCTGGTCCGGCTGGTCACCGGTCTGGCATGAGGCCTGGTCCGGCAGCTCGCCTGGTCCTGCAGGGCGCCGGGTCTGGCAGGTCACCGGGTCAGGCAGCTCACTGGGTCCGGCAGGGCAGATTCTAAAATCTCACACAGTGGAAAGTCTGTCACCATCTAATCGACATTGAATAGTTGTGTCTGCCAAACCTTCGATGAGGTTAAAAATAGGTTTTGCAGTAAACTTTTTAGAACGTTTGGGTACTGCAGCGCTGACTAAAAATCTATGCAGGTACTGCAGCATTGAAACTGTAGATATGCCCTATGGATTGGAAACAAGATGGCATCTATAGGGCATCAGAATCCCAAGATGGCGACACCCTTTGATGTCAACACATTCAAAACAGGCTTTGCGAACCAGTAATATTTCATATAGCAGTCCACTAAAATGAATATTTCCCATTGTGTTAGGCAATACTGTAGATTCTAAAATTTTCCATGGAGGCAAATCATAATAATATTAAAATATAACCCCACCCCATTCTGAACAACATGGCCTTCCTCCCATCAGTCTGCCATCATGTTGACAAAGTGGTCAGGGGTAAGGGTTATCACTGCCTGCACCTCTGTAGCTATCAATCTACAACTGCTGATAAGTCACTTCCGCTCTGGCAGCTAGGAAGTCAGTCTGTCAGGCCTCGCCTACTTGTTGTAAGGTTAGTGTGACTCAGCTACAAACCAGATATACTGTAAATGCATTTAAGTTCGCGGGGATTTAATTTCGCAGTAGCGGGTAAAAGGACTTTTCGTGGTGGATTTAAGTTCATGGTAACACCACAGACTACAGTCTAATACAATAATAGAAAAATATTCGCGGTGGATTTAAGTTCGCGGTGAAGTGGTTACCCCGAAAACCGCGAACATTTCTGCATTTACAGTAACCTACTCTCCAAGCAGAGGTTAGGCTCCTGCTGTTTTTTTATGTTTTTTCTAGGCGTTTTTATTGGCTTTCTATTTTGTACCATTTTGTTGATGTTTCACAGCCTAACGTTAAGGGCATCAACAAATCAGTTACAAAATAGATAGCTTTATAAAAATGCGTAAAAAAACATTATAAAACAATCGGAGCCTAACCTCTGCTTGGAGAGTAGATATAAGCATATTTCAGGACTTCCAAACTGAACAGGAAGGAAGCTACAGCATTGGGGGGTGGGGGTTTCCTGGTTATGCCTCACTGTAAGGTGTTGATTGCAGTGGGGTGTTGTTGAGATAGTACACGTATGGGCAGAAGTATCTCTGGGATCTGCAAAGGGCAGATTTGGAATGCTCCATTTTTTGCAGGGAGAGGGAGTGATCAAAAGGCGAAAGAACAAAGAGACTTGGCAGCTATATAATAGTTTTGGATACCACTGGCTATTGAGTGAGTGAAATATGCTATAGTATTTGCTCACAATGTTTAAAAAAATCTTGTGTTAACTTGAAATTCATGGGGTATTGCCTCAGAGAGAATCAGTTCATGACAATACATATATGAGAAGTACATGTGTATTATCAGACATTTTGGATTCTTACTACATTTCAATTCAACTAAATGAAGTGTGAAAATTTGAGTAATTTCATCAGGCATTTAAATGTATCATTTTGCTTGGTTTTGTTGTTAAGACTTTATAGGAGGCTTGTTTATACTGTTACATTAGATTAGATTAGATTAGTTGTTAGATATTTGCAATAGTATATAGTTCAACTCCCATGTATATTCAGATTGCCATACATTGTACCTGCTACAACTGTTGTGCAATAAAGTTCATAACATTATATTCATTCATTCATTCATTGTTTTTTGTATTTGTATATTCACTGAAATAAATAAATAGATAGAAATCTACATAACTAAAAATGATAGTTTCCAAACTTTTTATGTAGCGTCCTGATGTCAAGCCTAACATGAAGTGGATATGAAGGCTCTGCTTGTGGGGTGAAGAGTAGGTGAAGAGTGAGTGAGTGTGCATGTCACGTGTTATTACATTTTTTGGTGCACACCTTATTCTTAATCTTTCATTGTTCTTTGCAACCAAAGTGTATTTTCTACCTGTTACATGATACCACAGGGAACACTTGACACATCGATCTGAAAAAGGTCTTCAGACTCTCTAGTCTAGAAAAGTCTTTTGCTGTCCAGGTAACAGTACATACAAAAAACAGGTTGTCATATTAATGATTGTTTATCAAAGATTGTGGATGTTTTGTACACAGTATTTAATCTTATCTGTCTTGCCATCTACAGGAGTCTCTGTCCAACAGACCTGATGGGCTTTGTGTCCTGTCAGTCAGGAAGTCATTTCTTCTTTAAGGGATTAAGAAGGATTAAGTCAGATCAGTATTTGATAAGGATCAGGGTCAAGCCCCAGTAAATCTAGGCCCCAGGTCCTTCTAGCTTCATTTGTTAGAGAAGGTTGTTGAACGTTTACACATTTTAGTATTAACATTAGTGACTAAAACATTCATGTCTGCTCCCAGTATTTCTAATGTTAATAAAGGGAAGGAGTACAGACAATGGCGGTGGTGGGGAAAACAGGAAAAGCAAGTTAGGTGCATGCACTGTAACCTGAAGAACATTAAATCTGCTTTTACATAATGCCACCAAACAATCCTTGTCCATCATACAGTACAATTAACTAAATACAAAATGAAAGAAAAAACAGAAGTCACATTTTTGTGTAAAAAAAATGAAGACCTTTTGACTTGACGGCAGGGCTGTCTTCAAGATTTGAATTTTTGGCTGCCCTACTGATTGGTTGGGAGTCCTAAACCTTACAACAGTACAATCACTTTCATGTCATAAAGTTCAGATTTTTTAATTAAATGGGTGAATCTTTTTTCCATCCTAAACAAGCACATTTCTGTCCCAGGACGAAGGAATGGAACCTGGAGACAGCCCTGCTTTTCAGGTCAAAACTTACACTAGTTTACAGTAGTTTGTGTACATGTATTTGGGTTATTTGTCCCTCAGCAGTATATCAGAAGAGACGTCTAGCAACTAACAAAGTTATTGCAGCTAAATGCACAGCTCGGGTATAAAATGCCATTTGCTCTTCCAGCCTTTTCCTTGATGCAAAGTTTAATGTTGAATGGAAAACCTGGAAGGCAGGTTCAGTTTATCTATCTATGTCTGCAAATAGGGGCTCTTTCATCATGCACTACAGCCAAGGGCAAGTTGGATGAATCACAAATATATTCATGACAGCCATCGCAGAAGTGATTGTAATCATTTACCCGGTAATCTGAAGTCAGAAGAGCATTTGAATCAAAAGAGCATAATGTGTATTTATTTGTATTAGAGTTTGCCGTCATAACATTGGTTTGTAAGAAAGATCACAAAAATCAAGGGATATATCAATATACATGTATCAATATTGAAACTCAAACATTTGTACTTAAGACTATAGAGTCAGTTTTACATAGATATTCTTTCACCTTAGAAGTTCACCTTTCAACATTGGGTGCTGGACAGGGATTTTGCTGTTTATTTCACCAGCACAAGTAGTACCAATAATATTATAGAAACAATTTATTACACAAAATAGAAAGGTTACATCTTTCGTGCATATGTTAATTATCTATGAGTATGAAAATCTTATAAATCTTATTCACACTATTTCCAAATAAACAAATCTTGTATTACAAATAAAATAAAAATTTCTGAAGATTCTATCAGCTCCAAAATATTGATCCACCTTTGAAGTTCAACCTCGTCACCGTAGGACAGGACTAGGCATCAGTGGTGGTCTGGCGGGGAGGGGTGTCCTGTGGATATGGTGGCGGTGGATCGTCTGGAATGGCTGGACCCACAGGTGCCATTCCATGGGTGGGACCTGCTCACGACATAAAGAAAGATAAGAAATCAAAGATCTCATACCTCCATGAAATATTGTTTTGGGTAAATTTGGTATTGGGAATATCTTGCTAATTCTGTTGTAAAAGGTGTGCATTTTCCTGGTAGCCAAAACAAAACAAGACTGTTTCGGAGGTGATAAGTATGAATTTTGCGATTATAAAAAAAGGTTTTACATCATAATGCCATGGCTCTGATATGTCAACTGTACTTGGGTCTTTATGATACCCAGTCTAGTCATCTCTCAAACATTTGCTCGAAAATGTAACAGCAAAAAAGAACTACAACACAAGACTTACCTGGGAGTGGGTTGGTGGATATAGAGAATATATCAGGTGGCAGCTTCACCAGATTTCTGTCAACCACTCCCGACTTCTGAAAAAATAGAAACAATCATTTATCATCCGTTGAAACTAACAAATTCAATATTGAGTCAGAAAATGATACAATCGTAACAGTATTTGTATGTTTCAGATGCACTGTTTGAGTGGGTTTTCACTTAGTTTTTGCACCTACTTTGTGTAGAGAAATGAAGTCAAACTAACCTTACTGCTGCTTCGTCGATATCCCCAACCTGCCAGAAGGCACGCCAGGAGAGACAGGGCGACCATGATGGAGGTGGAGATTTTGACGTAGAAAACGATGTGTCTGCAAGGTGTACAGACAGACCTCTGCCGAGGGGCTTCCACAGCAGATTGCAGTCCAGTCTCTGTATATGGAAAGGATGACAGATCTGCCTTTCATACTAAGGCTATAACATGTTACAGGGCTGTCAGTGGATTTTTACAAATTGCAAAGTATGACCCTCTCAAGGTAGATGAGTAATAACTGTTATAGTATGAGTTGTTTTGACATGAAGTGTCAACTATTTAGTGTACTGGAACTTGCATACTTGCTCCCTCAAAAAATTTTATCTTATTTTGCAAGGGAGTGAGTTTGGTAGCCTATAGGATGACACCCAGGCTGAAATAATTGTATCACAGCTGATAAATGAAATAGGATGATATGACCAGCTGTAAAAAAATCTTTACAACACATTCCTTCCCACGTGGTTCAGTAGTGCTGTATGTCCTAACATCAATCACTATCTGTATACTAAGATATTTTTTGACCACCTGAGTTCAAACATACCTGCAACCTGAGCAGTGTGGCAGAACTTCCACCATCCAGTACTGCCCCACCCCGTGGTATATCCGGCATAGGCAATGGGAAGAGGGTCAGGGTCTGTCCACTGCATGAACGGCTGAGTGTCGCCACCCCTCCCAACTGAAATGGTTCCGTCTGAAGACCAGGTGATCCAGAACTTTCTGTACTCTGTTGGGGAGTTAATGCCTGTGGACAAAGACAGAGATAAGACAAGAAATTAGAGATCCCATACCTCTAAGTAATATCTAGGGTGTTTGCACACACACAGGTATACGCACCTGTCCTTGGTGCTGAACACCACTTCTTAGTAGTTAATGATGGGAACATACTGTAAATTCATGGGGAGATAATTTATAGAGTCAAGTTAATATCTTGACAAAATATAACAACTATGTCCATTTCACTGATCACATACTCCACTCTTTGACACATGCCAGACTCGTGTTCCTTACTTATGGAACACAATGTGCAAGCCTGCACTTCCTGCCGGCCTGCTAAAGACATTAAGACACACAGGCTAGCTCAACCTTCACATCCTGACAGTCCCGATTATAACTCAGCCCAAGAACAAACGTGGACCCGGGCCAGAGCAAAGAAACTTGCACACACACAAAGACAAACCGACCCAAAACAACAAACCTTGTCCCCCCAACGACCTGGAGGTCAAAGGGCTAGGTAGGTAGGTGGGTTGGTAAGTTTGTACTATAAATTTGTACTGTAACTACAAAGTATCAGAACTAACCGGATGTCGAGACTGTCACAAGATTGTTGCCCTGCTTGCTCCTCCGTATGACAGACTGTGTGTTGGACCAGCCACCGATGACAATTTCATACATGTCGTCCAGGTCCTGGCTCTGGGATGACAAAGCCACGTGGACGTCATTGTTGGCCTGAACATCAAATATGAAGCGGTCTCCTGTCAATCGGGGCTGATCCCAGCGGTACCGGTACTGGGTGTCTGTGCTGGTAGTCTCACACACTCCTAGAACACAAAGATTTATTTTGTCATTCCATCAAATAAAGAGACTTCATCAAATATTCATGAATTAAAAAGATAGAAACTACATATACCTGACACCTGTAGCAGGGTAGATGTCATGTACTTAAACATTATCCAATAAAATGTACTGGGTCATTACTCTTCAAGCAGAGGGTGAGGCTTTGGCTTTTTAGGTGTTACATCTGTCTTTCTAATATTGTATTGTTTCTTGGTAAATTTTGCATAAGGCCATGTTGATTTCATTATATGGATGACATCCTCTGGGAACCCCAAAACTGATGCGAGCCTGCGAATAGAAAAAAAAGGTCCGGCCAAAAAAGAGTTGCCTTTATCATGAAGACATTAAACTTTACATAATAGAAAGGCCAACAAAACTGTCTAAAAGCAAGTCAGTACCCTGGCCTTAAAGATGTCCAAAATAAGCTAAAGCCTATGTTGAGTTCGATTCTTACCGTTGCGATCCTGAACCCTGTACACGGACATCCTCCACGTCCCCCCGCACCACTGGTCCGCTTCGCCCGGGCACGGCTTGTCGCATTCCGTCTCCGGGCGGCGGCTGCCGAGACCGTCGAAGTGATGTTCCGATCCGCACCAACACTCACGGGAGTACTGAGTGGCTGGAGAAAACGGTCATATGTGATACTTGACGTTAGGTTTTTACCGCATGACAATGATACCACATTCGTCGTAAGTTGTCGTACTACTTTGATGTAGAATTTTCAAGCAGGCTCTGACAAATATAACTGTCGACAAGTGTTTTTCGACAGCTGAATTTTGTAGGACACATGTACGACTATTCTATGCAAGAATGTCCTTACTAGTTAAAGGAGCCCTAAGCAGTTTTTGCCTGTTTTAAGTAGAAATATTTTGGATAACGTAATCTGTGTGATATTGACATCTACTGCATTATATTTGCACATTTACATCGTTATTTCATACATTGAGTGGTTAAAAACGGCGCAAAAACAAGCTGCGCGAGGATTCCCTAATTATTATACCCCCCAAAAATTAGGCCCTTATCCAGCCAGTAACTGTTTTCCGTCGACAATGTTCGGCAAGTTCCGGGCGCATGAAGTTTTTAACCACTCAAAGTATGAAATAACGATGTAAATGTGCAAATATAATGCAGTAGATGTCAATATCACACAGATTATGTTATCCGAAATATTTCCACTTAAAACAGGCAAAAACTGCTTAGGGCTCCTTTAACGATTGGACAGCAATTGCATGATGTATGTGACTGAGTCCTTACAGTGCTAAGTTATAGTGCAGGTTCAACTTTTTGTGGTCGTGTCAGTCAGAAGTTTGTCTTGATGTCTAAGATATGAATCCGAATACATGTGCTATGATATGATATATGATATGATGACTCACCAGCGTAAGCGTGTCCGTTATCCTTGCAGTGGCGCACACACATCTCTGATGTCATCATTTCAGACGACATGAAGTCCGCCGGAAACCTGCGGGACTCCGTGTCTTCGTAACAGCCCTTGTAGCCTAGACAGTCATGTAGACGTCAGATCAGTCATGTTCGTAATTTGAACATTCCAACATACATATAATAGCTTTCTTCCCTAATCAGTATGTATAGATTTTGTCATGTTCAATAGCAGAGGCTCAATCAATTGGATATGGTTTTGGAAATGGTCAGACGTGAATCCGTTAGCATCCAGTACAGTCTACCTTTCGTCAAGGACACTGAGCAATATAGGTAGAAGAGAATGTTTTTAACAATAAATTGTATTTATTGTTGAAACGAATCAACACCTGTACCAAGACGTCCATTTGAGTAATAGGCATAGAAACCGGTACAACGTTTGGAAAGACCCAATAGACAGATGATGTTACATAGCGTTACCTGCTCATAAAACTTGCTGAAGACAAACCAAAATAAACTACTGTAACGTTATGTCTCTTGGTTCAATTCACATTTGAAACAGATGATTTTTTAATGGTGAATTTGGGGCCACCCCTCCGCTAAATGTTGGGAATAAATATGTACCAACCTGGAACGCCGACGCACTCATATTCCACTGCCAGATACTTGAACGTTCCGACACACGGATCGCCGAAAACGCCATTTTCGGCCCGTACCGAGCAGGCCTCCCTGCCGTCACACCGCTCCTGCAGGACCGGGAGGCTGGTGGGGCTCCTGCACGGCGCTCCGTTGTAGACAGTACCGCAGACCGACCCGCCGGGCGCCCGGCCGTACATGGCCGACTGGATACGGATCACCTTGTGAACAGGACACTGTATGGACATGGTGGAGTGCTCGCACACCAAGCCTGGCTGCAGTTGAGGGCCTGTAGGACAAAGATGCAATTGGTGTGACGGAAAGGGCGTTTGTTAAATCTTCTAAGAAATAACAGTTTTCTAAAGCATTTGGTCGCTACATGGCACACGAACATGGTACTGCGAACTTTTTTTTTAACTTGGCAACACTTGGCTTTAAGTCTCTAGTCCAGAGCAATTGTGTTAGAAAGCTGAAGATGTCTGAGGGATGTTGTGCGAAATTCTGGCGAGTCCAACTTCTTAAGTTCTCCATAATGACGCTATGGTGTCAAAAGTGACACATTGTGTAATAGATGACTTGTAGAAAAAAACATGTCAACTTGTCAACCATTTGAAAGACGAACTCACCTGTTACAATCCTGTAGACCTCGTTTGCCCAGGGGCCTCCCTCACCGTCGGCCCGGCAAGCGTCCGACCGGCCGTACCTCTGGTAGGTTTGCAGTGCGTTGGCCGACGCAGCACACCAACCTCCATTCTGTAAAAGATACATTGTAACGTTATAATCATTTACAACAACGACAGATAGCAATACACAACCATCCATTTTGTGAAACAAAAACTAAGTACCGAAGTCTACTCTCTAGCGCTTGAGTCCCGAAAGGACGAACGTCACACAGGGTTGAAAGCAAAGAACATTTTCAACTTATGTCCCATATAGTCTTACAGTTTATACACGAAGACCCTGATTGGTCAATATCTTACACTCAGGTTAGAGCGCCCCGCACTAGGGAGGCACAGAAAAGGTATAAAAGGAGGAGTGGTCCGATCTCTGTCATTCTTGAGAAAGACAAAGTCGAAACTGGTACAATACCGTCGTCTCTGAGCTCTCATTTTCCCAAGCTACGAATGATATTATGTCCCCCAAAGCCTTACAGTACATGAAGACCTACCTGAATGGCAAACACGGTGTATCCCCGACTGGCGGCGGCATCCCGACACTTCCTGACGGCGTCGGTGCGTGATTCGTACCGTCCGTCCAGGCGGGGATCGGAGCCCTCCAGTGTAGGGACGGCGCGGTCAGCAGTGTCAGCCCAACACCCGAGCCGTTGCAGCTGACTACGGGTAGTCTCAATCGGCGATGGGTGTGGTGGGGCTGTTAGATTTAGATGTGGCAAGATACTCACATTTAGCAGGTAGAGATGTGGCAAAGGGCACATATTTAGCAGATATAGACTTGGCAAAAGGCACATAATATTTGTAACACTTAAACTATTCTAATTATGGAATGATAAGATACATTGTGAAATTCTAGTTGTTCATAGATGACTTGATGTATGGCAAAAGTCCCGTGGTCACTACACCCAAATCTAGGAGTACGCGCTGATGTGACAGAGCCAACAAGTACCGAAACATATTGCGAAATGTTTAACGGTCCAAATGGACCGCCTCATTGCATATCTAGCCTCTACCCAACTAATCACGCGGGGGACGGGGAGAATACTTTGTCATGGGATTTCGGTCATCATAGTATTTCATCTACCCGCGCAGAGCGAATGTTACCCTCTTTTTCAACTTTCCACAAGCCCTTCGGGAGGCTCGTTAGAAGAAACTGCATACCTCTCATGTGCTCATCTGCACACCTATCCCGTGCTCCTACAATCTGGTCCGCAGTCATGGCGAAGTTGTACAGCTGCAGACAGGCGATACGACCCGCGTAAATGCGACCGTCCCCGTCCCTCTTAGCCACACGGACAGGGTACTGACTTGCGACCGTTGAAACGCCGATCACTTTCTGACTGACCCGTTCCCCGTTGATCCAGAGGGATGCCACGCCCGTGGAACTGTCGTAGGTTCCGCCCACGTAGTTCCAGGCATCCTGACGCAAGACAGCTGCACCGACAGCAGGTGAAAAATGACCGCCTCTTCCCACCGTCCTACGTAGTACAATAGATAATTGCTGTTAATGTCCTGGAACCTATCTGGATGGAGTAATAGATAAGGAAAGTGTTGTCACCACCAGGGACAGGGAAATCATTTTAGGGACAGGGAAAGTGTTTTCAGACCCATGGACAGGGAAAGCATTTTCAGGAAAGGGTAAAGTGTTTTTAAGGAAACCGAAAGTGTTTTCAGGGAAACGGAAAGTGTTTTCAGCACCACGGACAGGAAAGTACTTTCACTACCAGGGAAGGGAAAGCGTTTTCAGGGACAGGAACGTTTTTTCAGCAACAAGGAAAGTGTTTTCAGTGACAAGCGTTTTCAAGGTCGAATATTTTGTGTGATGTGTAATCTTACATACCGCATGAAGAGGTCCTGTGGACCAGTCTGCCAGAGATGTACCGCCCACTGATTGTTGTTCCCGACGTAGTTGAAGATCGGCCCGGCCTCCCCGGTAGGATATATGTGTGCCAGTATGGTGTACGAGGAGCGCACATCCAGGCCCCCGTTGTTGGGGATGTCGATGTAGGAATTTGCTGTCCCAGAAAACAGGAAAGCGCCGTTGACGTTTCCATAGGGTCCTGGGACCAACCGAGTTCCTGTTGCCACTCCGTCATTTCCGTTTCCTGTTATGTCCGATGCGCCGTACTGCGCGTTTAGCGGCCACAGACCTACCGGGTCAGCTCCTGAGAACACGTGATTTTGGGATGAGTAACTGTTACACGTTAGAGATATGTTGAAACCTGTCTCTGTTGTACTCAAATAACTTCGGAGACACTTCATAACGTAAACATTCCAACAAAACGAAAACAAAATCTCCGTACAAGGAGGTAATAAGGTATAGCCTGGGTACCATCCGTATTATACCGGACTTCAAGGTAGCGAGTGTAAGGAGCCCGGTAGAATACGGATGGTACCCAGGCTAGTAATAAGGCGGTTCATTGTTGTAACTTCGCATGTGCATCTTAATGGCACTATGGGCAATACGTCAAAGATGAAGGCCCCTAATGTGTAAACTGTTCTTGTCTTGACCATTCGCTTTAAACATGTCCGGAGTACGTCCGATTCGGTAGGTTTTCAGAAAAATGTCAAAACGTGTTTTGTTTCATGTTACCCATAATGCATTTCAGTTGAAACCATAAACCATACACTTTTTTTTTCATCAAAGCCAGGTTTAACTACAGTTAGCTTATGAATTTCATGGTTCAACATCGATCACACGAGTATGTCTGTACTATTTGATACCTGGTGCTGGGTTACACGCATACGCTACTTCCAGATACTTGAATGTCCCGACGCACGGATCTCCAAACACGCTGTTTTCCGCAGAAACGACACACGACTGTTGGTTGTCGCACGCTTTCTTCATCACTGTCAGACTGGTTCTGCTACTACAGCGGGTGGTGCGGACGGGCCCACCGCACACGGTCTCATCGGTCCGGCCGTAAGAGGCGCTCACCACCCGGATCTGCTGTCCATCAGGACACTGCAGGGACGCCGTCTGGTGCTCACACACCAGCTCGTTCTGCAGGCTTCCACCTACATACAAGAAACACACGGTCGGTTTTCAAACACATGTAGCAGTTTGGCTGCGGCACCAAGCCCTGGCATACATAGCCGACCATGGCCTCCCGGCCCGACCTTCTCCAGACATTGGTTGGAAGTTAGTCGTGAGCAAGATTATCTGTGGTTTGGAGTTGGTCGGCGAGGTTAGCCTCACTCAGTCACATGGCTGTCCAAGCAAAATCAATCGCTGTCATAGTTGAAACATGTACATACAAAGAAGAACTCACGTCGAATTATCTTGTAGACCTCGTTTGCCCAAGGTCCGCCACTGCCGTCGTCTCGGCAGTCTCCCGAAGGCCCATACACCCTGTAGGTTTCTCCAGCTTCTGCAGATGACGCACACCAACCTCCATTCTACATGGGAATAAAAAAAAAACATCACGTTGAGTACTGAATTTGAATCATGATGATGCAGACATACGGAATACAGTAAAGAGTCGTGTAAACGCACGTCGATATAGGTAAGACATCCAGGTAATAAGTTTCTTGACCAACTAGATATGATTTTGTCAGTAACACTGAGGAGATCTGGAAAAAGCTGTTTTTATACCCTAACTATGAATACAAAAGAGCTGAAGACATTGAAAACCAATCTCTTCCAGATCTCTTCAGTGTCAATGACTAAAGATAGTACATGCTATCTGAAACGGCTGACCGTTTCCAAAATCATTTCCAGTTGCTTGAGTAACCGCTTTTCGGCGTATGTAAACGCACAATTATGATTATTCCAATAAAATCAGCGCACTTGAGCTCATTCGTACATACCTGAAGGGCGAACACACTGAAGTTACGACTCTGCGCCACGGCCATACACTTTTGGAAGGCCCGCTGGCGTGACTGGTAAGGTCCGTCCAGCCTCGGGTCCGACCCCTCCACCGTAGGGATGGCCCTGTCAGCGGTGTCCATCCAGCACCCCAGGCGTTCTACCTGTATATCTGAGGAAGGGAGTTCGCAACGTTACTGTCTGGTGATATGTGTGACATAAATCGTACTGTATGAAATATACTAGCCGTTTACGCCTGCGAAAGACAATTGCATCTGTATTACTTATTAAATCCTAAAAAGAATGAACTTGTACAATGTTGCACCATTGGGAAGAAAAAGGTGACTCACGTTTGGTATCGGTACATTCGTATTCGATCTCCAGGTACTTGAATGTGCCAACGCATGGATCTCCGAACTCGCTGTTGCTTGCTGTAACCGAGCACGACTGTTGACCGTTACAGCGACCCTGTACCACCGTGAGACTGGTTGTACTGCGGCACTGGGTGGTGTACACCGCTCCTGCACAGACGGCTTCGGGCTGGGTGCGGCCGTACAGGGCCGACACGATGCGGATGACCTTACCAGACGGGCAGCTCGCAGTCAGGGTCTGATGTTCACAGGCAAGACCGTACTTGGGCGCCGAAGGATTAGGATCTCCTGTAGCGAAAGAACCAACAACCAAAATTTCGCCTTCAATCGAACCGTCTTACAACTGTTTTCACATCTCAATTTATACTTTTTGTTCAATTCCTGTTTGACTTAAGATTGTGTTCAGTCACTGACGAAAGCTAGGGAATGCTGTCTGAAGCGTCTGACAGTTTACAAAACTTACCCAGTTGCTTGAATAGTTTTTGTAGCGAGTATCTTACTATCGGGATGTCTAACCGTCATGCACAAAGTAATCGAAAGTTCTCACAAACGCTACACGACATGGTCTGCTAAACGCATATTGTACGGTACAAGTACGGTAAGAGTTGGACAGACCGTGTTGGTACTTGGCTTCATGGACGACGTTTCGTATGGCTCCGTCGTACCCCTGATGGTAGCCTGTAACGTCGCCCGTCCAGTCCGGAGGGTCGGCACACACCTCTGGCTGCAGGTTCAGCACCAAGGCCGTGACCGACAGGAGCGTCGCAGACAAGGTCAGGCCCACGGTCCAAACATTCTGTCGAGAAAGACAGAGCGACCCATTACTACATAGGTCTACAGCAATCGTCAGATCATATACACACACCTTTCAATCATCGAGAAAATTTTAGAGTTGTCAGCTATCAAATACGGTCAAAGCTCGTCAATCGCGTGTCAGAGGCTGATGACTATAGCTAGGGGAGGCTGGTATATGGAAATGTACTCACCAGCTGGCCTTCTTCAGACTTCCGACCACAGATGACACCAACAATACCAGCAACAGCGACCTGTATTTGTGATTACAGGAAAATAAAAGTTTGATCCGTAAGATTTTATTCCGAAATCCTGCTGATGGAAGGGTTTGTTAATTGGAATAGAGGCGAAATATGACTTTTGATTTGAATGTTTCAAATACCATGCGTTATGCATTATCTGTGATCTTCAATACTAGCAACAGAGCAAATTAAAGTACTAGTTTATATAGAAATACCATAATCCCGTGGTTGCGAATGTAAGGCGGTACCGTAAAAGTACCTGGACATTAGAAGTTCCACAAAAAATACGAAGTACATGTATATGATTCCATCCTACACTATATAGTCTTTTGTGAAGTAGATTAGTTTCCTCCGTTGTACACGTTGCCATATACGTTTGTACAATATGTATTGTGGAGTACTAGTAATCAAGTAATCAAGTTATCATTTATCTGTTCCTGTATAGCTCATATAGTAGTAACTCCTCCGGCGTGACATACCAGCTTCGCCTGCACGAAGCATGGCAGCAGTTGGTTATATCAGACTGAGCGACCTGTCACGCCTGACGTTTGCACATCTAGCTGCAAGCGTTGTTAAAAGCTATCTAGTCAGCATGTCCTTATTGTACTTGGTGGCAAGAACATGCACAGGTGTAGGAAGTACGGATTTTTAGCCCCTGAATCCTGGGTTGAAATATAGGCACACTTACCCCCAGTCCGGTACACACACAGACGGTGGCTGTAGTCAGACCTACTCGGTCTCCTCCCACCCCCAGACCGACTGTCACCAGCCCCAGCACCGTCAGCAGCCAGCCTACGGGCTGGTACAGCTCCTTCTTCTTCATCTTCTAGCTTTTACCAGACTCAGTGGATCGATGGTCTAATACTAGAAATTGGACAAATAGAGTCTATAGTATGTTAGGGGAGTCAGCCGGCCAGAGCACTAATATTTCCTCGCCGCCGGCCGGTCATTTCACTCCTAGGCCAGTTAACTCCTACTAGGCTGTTATTCCTAACTTGACCAAAGTCCTCTATTTCTATTCGGCCAGGCCGGGGTCTGGTAAAGACTACTACCGGTCCACTCCTTCTGCAGAGAGTCAGATCCGTGAACCTGCGAATGTGTACCCGCAATATGATTACTGGCCCGTACTACATGAATGACGTCAAGGTCTCCATGGTGCACAATATGGCATATTGAGAAAGCTTGGAAAATATGATCGGGTTGTGGGCGTAAGCAATTACCTGCCGACCTCGAAGAAAAGCAGGAGATTAGAAATACCGTCTGGGTATTATTAAAATGAACCTTTTACGGGGGACCAGCAAAATCTTCAACCGTAGGAAAAGGTCTGCAGACGTGAAGTGTGCATGTAGTCAATTAGAGACAGGGAAAATTACCCTAGCTCTTTTCGACAAGCACGATGAACAATGGAAGACGGATTATGCTCCTTTCCAACAGCGTGCATTTTTGGTGAGCGGCAAGTTCGGATTCGAACTCCCAGCCCTTCAGCATAGTATCTATTTCAAATGTCACTCTACTTTATTTGTTAACAGACAGGTTAAAAAAGTATTTCATGGTTACGACTACGTAACCGGTGTGCCAAAATCTAGATCTCATTGTGACACAAAAATACGACATTATGGCCATTCAGGGCATCTCTCTCTATATATTATACCAACACATCTCTAGCTACATATTTAACATTACTAAGAAACGAGAAGAAGTCGAACAAATGTATTAGACTAGATTTAGAATCTATGTTTTAGATTAGTATTAGAAACCATGTCTACTGTATTACTACCCTTTGTATCAATATGCCTGTACTTAGCCCGATAGGGCATGAATGTGCAATAAAGGCTATTATTATATAAAACAATATGAAAGGGACTAGTGTCTATTCATACAGGTAAACAAAATACAGAATACACCAAGAGGCATGTTTTGTATGAATTCACTGATACCAAGTACATGAAAATATATGAAAAGGTCGCAGCACAAATGATTGTATTCTCTGAATTCTCAGAACGGTGTTTCCGTATACCACAGTATATTTGGTATACGAAATTCAACATAAGGCTTACTTGACAAAGATCAAGCGGACTCCATATCCACATTGCACTCCATATCCATATTGCACGCGATTGAAAAATGCCCCATATTGAATAATTGATGCGCTACTTCATGTTGGCATCCATACGTAATTTCAATGATTACTATGTCGTCCCTTTACTACATAACACTAGTCCTTCAGTAACGATGGTCTGGCCTGTCAAGACGTACTGACATTTTTGTAAGTTTCGGGCAACCATACACATGTTGTGGTTGAGCTGACACAACAAGACAGGGGGAGGAAAAGGTCTAATCGGAGTATGTGAGAACAACAACACAATACATCAGGTAGCATAGTTTTAAATGTTGCCCCACATGTCATAGAAATTTACAAAATTCGGCTAAAAATCCAAGAGGACAACCCACCACCCACCTTACTCCACACGCTTCCTCGTCTAACTTACGATACAGTCTGATAATCACAAACGACCTAGCAGGCTTTTCGTCTACTGTAATTTTCCACCGAAAGAACCCCCCAAACCCCCAAATGTCAGAACCCCGAATGTAGCCAAAGACGTCACGCTAAGCCATTGCGAAATGCAGTTGACGTAGCCTGTAACTTCTGTAAAACGGAACCAGGAACATAGACTAGGGGGAACACGGTTTTGATGACCACAAAGTCGTCATGTTTTAAAATAAACCTCAATATAAATTGCGACTTCATAGTAGGTAATTGCGCAACATATTTGTCGTCTTCTAGCAGTGGTTGACTCATTTGTGTTATCATATAGCTCTTAAAGGACGCTTAAAGGCCAATACTCTGTTGATAACGTACATGGCTATAGATGTATACACAAATATGCATCACAAACGTTTCTTGTTTATGGGGAGGGAAGCATTTTCTTCGGGGCCCTTTCTGACGCACCTGTTTCAAACTTCCTGTTTTAAACTACCTGCGGCAAGAACAATTTCCTCAAGTGTGTAACGTTAGGGTTTCTAAGTCATAAACGTTCTTCTAACCGGCATATCTTATCTATATACAACAAATAAACCTAATTTAATGGCTACAGAAACGGCAATGTCGCCACCTACCTGTGTAAGAAGATGAGACTTGACCTAACAAGCTGTTGGGTTAGTATGCATGATCCTGCATATGGCAGCCAATGGCGAGTTCCGTCAGGACTAGTCGAACAGGTGTGTCAAAGGTTACAGTACGGTAAGACGGAAGATGTTCGCAATGATTTAATTTCGCGGAAGGGAGAAAATTAGGAAGTCGCGGTGGTTTTAAGTTTGTGGGTGAAACTGCCATGCAGGTTTTTACTGTAAAATTAAAAATGTTCGCGGTGGTTGCAAGTTTGTAGTAAAAAGGTCAACGCGTAAATAAAACATTTTCCCCTTATACAGTATTTCCGGTTGTTACGCTTAGATGACCTACAGGGCATCAGGACTGAAACTGGACCCGTCAGCTTTTGTACTGACTCAGTCTGTGGTTGTTTACATCTAAGACAATTAGAGAGGTACTTCGGACGATGGGAATTTAAGTCTTATCATACAATACGGCTCAGTTTGAATTGTTTTGGTTGTCAGATACGGTACTTTTCATCAACAACTATAAATACTAGTAGTCGACACAGCCAACAATGGGTGGGGTTGTTCATCCGTGTTAGCATTAGGTAACAGTGGAAAGTTAAGGTTATATTAATATTCGAAGGACGGAATAGGCACGTGCAAATGTACAGTGTGACACAACATTAGGTAACAGTGGAAAGGTAACGTTATTATAATATTCCAAGGACGGATACGTACGTGAAAATGTACAGTGGCTGTAGCTGTAGCCTGAGTTCCATCCTCCGTAGTGACCGCTGGCTCACTACTTTCGCTTGCTAACCACGGAGGATGGTACTCGGGCTACAGTGGCTGACTGTAGGACCTGGAAATTATGTCACACGCATTTCCATCCAAGTCATTTGACTCCCCATTGCCCCATATTATGATACGGGTGTGTTAGTTTGTCAGCTCATAATCATCTATGTCTATTAATTAGATATGTAAATGAATAAGGGTTCTCGAAAAGCCATAAAATCCATGAAGTTTGCAATCACAAGTCTTTAGAATAATCTTGCAACTATACACGGAAAATAGAATATATAGTACATCAGCTACGTTATCTAATCATCTCTGTTGTTCCTGCCATATCCGCCAGGTGTGCTACTATGGTACTTTACAAAGTGCCTACAAACACGCACTGCAAAAAGTTGTATTCCTCACAGGATAAGCCATAAGTTTTCAATGCAAACATTAAATCTAATCAATGAGTTCTGTTGAAATATCTCAACCAAACGTGGAATGTATAGATTTGATTTTAAGTCTATAAAAACCCACGGTTAAAACACATGTTGACACATGAACTTTTAATTTCAGGCAAATCACCACATTTGATGTAACGCGATACCATAAAACTTAAAAGATACCATAAAACTAGTCAATTACTCTTATCAATTACTGTCATCTTATATGCGTTAAGTGTTACACCATCATTTTAGCAGCTTACGAGGACTGTCTGCACTGAAAATGAACAAAAATGCGAACCGTTATGTTCTTGAGTAATTAAGCTTTTACTAATTTTAGCTACAAGAAAAAGCCACACTCATGTCACACATTTTAGTGCCTGTATCTCTGGATGGACGAAAATCAACCACTGAAATTATAACAACTCTTCATGTCCATCTGTGGTGCTCTGATGCACATGAACGATTCTTAAAAACAAGAACCTTTCCATTAGTCAGATCTCACACTCCCAGGGTATCCAAAATAGTTTTGATTTACCATTTCAATAACCTTTGGCATATAATTTGCCAAGAAATGTTGGCTAAATCTATGATTTTTCAGAATTCATATCTGGAGACACTCCCTAAGGTCATATACGCGGGTCCATATATGCACAGTCAAACATAGTTCACGCACACAGTAAAACATTTCCATTTCCAAAAGGGTACAGAAACATCAAAAAGGTTCTCCACAAAAAATCCCGTCACAAATCTGCAAATTGGTCTAGAATAACGGTAAATGTCACTTGCCCCGGAGAGGAGATAGGCGCCGCCAGGGAACTAAAATGCCTATTGATACAGCACAACATGTTGTGCTGCCGCTACGGCTGATTTATCATCCTACGGCTGATTAAAAGGCTATGGGACGAATGGAATGGACGGTAAATGTCACTGAGTATGAAATTCAAAACACAGCAAATATGCACACATACAAACAGCAAAAATGCATCATTCAAATCTTCTGATCATCAGTCATGTTATAAGGTGGAGGTTCTGATACAGGGGGCGGGGCACCGCCAGTGTGGGGTACGGCCCGGGTTGGGCTGTCTGCTGTCCTGCATAGGGCTGGTCACCAGGCGCTACAAGAGATAACAAAGAGAACTGATGTAACGTTACATGTATTATGTATGTACTATATATATATATATATATATATATATATATATATATATATATATATATATATATATATATATATATATATATATATATACCTTACTACTTAGGAAAACGGAAGTATGAAAACTGATGATGAGGAACATGTATGTGTTAAAGGTGAAGAGTTTCAATACATTCTGCGCTCAACTTTAATGTGTTATTGTGTTTTCTCCAGAAATCACAGGATCATGCTTGATAACAAATGAAAATCAAATTCAATGATCTACGACTACTAGTGCCATTATGCTGCAAAATCGTACCTAGCAAAAAAAAAACGATACAACATAACATACACAGCTACAAACTACTTGAAATTATTGTGACTGAAGAAAAAAATTAAAAGGTCTTGTTTTGTGAGTAAGATCTCGCTGCACTTGCGTCAAGCTTGCGTCACTGCAAGGTTCGTTCACTGTGTCACTGTTTTGTGGTTTTCTCCGATTTTTTTATGATTTAGATATTACGTAATACATAAAAGTATGACTTAGAAGACGACAAAATACACAAACAGTAAGAAAATGCGTTCTTTGTTCTCTGAAATTCGTTGAGTATCTCTCTAACCCCACAGTGACGCAAGCTTGACGCAAGGGCAGCGAGAGGGAACCTTAAGATGTCTCACCTGTCTGCACGATGATTTCCCCATAATGCACCTGTTGGGCTAGGCGCTCTCCAGGCGGCTGGTAAACGATGGCATGTGTCTGAAACGCACAAGGTACATACAGATACTCTCCAAGCAGAGGTCGAGTCGCGGAGATATACTAGTAGTCGAAAAAAGGACAGGAGGAGCGGCTCTGTATTTTTTTCGACTACTAGTATATCTCCGCGACTCGACCTCTGCTTGGAGAGTACATACAGAGTGAACGTAAGCCGTCTGCAATAGCATTGCTTTTAGCTTATTTCCTGAAGCGAAATGTCACTTTCTTCTGATAGACAGACAGTGAAATATTTTTGCATCTCAGTAAAACGTTTTTCAACAAAGTTAGAAATCACACTGTGTTGCTGGCCTTACTTGTATGCATTAATTATTTGTACATTGTCAAGAAACAACCAGAAGCAAAAATAGCATTTGAAATCCAACCATGGCAACTGAGCCAAGCCCGTGTCTCCACAATCTCACCACACACAAACACTTCCACGTGCGCATGTGCATACATGTACACACACCAAACACACACCACACACACACACACACACAGAGAGAGAGAGAGAGAGAGAGAGAGATACGCACACACACAGACACACGCACACACACACACACACACACACACACACACACACACACACATACACACACACACACACACACACAAATACGCACACACACAGACAGACACACCCGCACACACGCGCACACACACACACACACACACAGACACACACTGCCTACCGGAGGTTGTTGTGTGCCGTCACAGCAGTTCCTACATGCTCCGCGGCAGGTCCTGACGCTGACGATGAACATCAGAACTGTCTCGGCAAGTCCCAGCAGGATCTGGAGGATGTGGAGGATCCTGACTCCCCAACAATTAACACTGCGCCAGTCGGGAAACAGATCGTACCTGCAAAACAGAAGAGTTATAGTGTCAACATGTATCATTGGAAGTAAAGTGTACCTACCCCAATGTGCATGCGTCTTTACATGTTTTGATAATGTCTGAAAGAAAGTTTCTTTTGTTAGATTCGTTACATAACCAAACTGCAACAATCAAGTTGTCAACATCCTTTCCACTTACCAGTTATCAGACCAATAATCACTACAGCGGTGGGTGTAAATAATCTGGCCGTCAATCTCGTGAGGGGTGCCTCCGTCACGATCACATGGTCCCGACACAAACTGGTCACACCGGATTCCATCGATGCCTTGTCCCGCGGCTGCGATCACGAAAATCCCAAAGGCAGCGATGATGCCAAAGATGCTCATCACCAGTAGTGCTATGCTCTGCATGGTGGGAGGGGTGGTGGTGGGGGGAACGAAAAAATGTCAGAAATTCAAAGACTTTAAACTTTCACTAGATACACTAGACAACATTATGAAGGGAAGAAACATTCAGGTAAAACTGCTACTGCTGTGTACATCTAGTAATTTAGATAAACCAGCCTTAAGAAATCGTTTTTTGAAACACTTCATCTATATCTGTTAAACTTTGTAAGAGAGTTAAGTAGAACATGGAACACCTCACCAGACAGGCATTATCAGGACTCTTCTCTCCACAGACAGCCAAGCCTCCAGCAACTATAATCTGTAAAACATCACATGGGATCACCAGTAATATACATGCAACTGTACATGTACATATTTGCATGGCAGCATGCAGGCATATGCAATATGTAGGCATGTAAGACTGCCCTGTCTCATGAGACCCATAGATTCTTGCCTATGTGGACAGGCGGTCGCTATAGACACGATTGTCAATGATTGTGTCAATGGGAAATATATACATGTATAACGGTCACATTGGTCAGAATTTGCTCATGTATGTAGAGATGGATACTTGTACAGATTTGACCGTAACGTTCCACGTAGTTTCAGTCACTCTTTCTGTAGCAAAGAAAAGGCAGTCACACTTACAATGATACCTCCCCATATGGGAGCGCTGATGTGATGGACACCAGCAAACGGGTATCCTGCATACACCCCATCAGCTATCGCTGCCAGGATGGCGCCAACGACGCCCAGAACAATCAGGGCCCAGCCGAGGTTGTACTTATAGCTGCCTCCACAACTGCCGAACTCACTGCAGCACATGGCTGGATAGATGGAAATAACATAATGTACATCTGACTGCAGAGGTTACAACCATACATTGTAAACCATCATTACGCCTGTCACATAGTCAGTGAGCTTTGGCTGTAACTATTGATCACCTGTGTCAGTAACCTGCATGTGAGTCAAACATGCCATCTCTGATTGCCCTTATTTGTATGTATTCACACAATCTATGATGCATATTATTGACAGGAAGTACTGGAATACAATTGATTTAGTAAACATCCAATCAAAAACTCAGGGAGTAGAGAGGTCACCGAAAAGCGTAACTTACGGATCTATTATAAAGACGTGATCAAGTAACCGAAGGCATGGGCGGTGTCAGTCCGTAAACCATGAACCTTGCAGAATATGAAAGTGAAAGAGAAGACCGACGGGAGATCAGTCGAAATAACAAGTTGTTATGGTACCCTCCTGTCTTGTAACAGACTCACCTGGTCAGTGGAAACGCCTTGCAAGTGACAGCTTCAAACCAAGGTCAAGTTTGTCAGTCAGAGCGTCTTGCACGGCAACTTTCAGCTCCTTCAGGACTACACAAACCGTGCCGGTGTCACGGTCTCAGGATATACACTGTTCCCTGTTGTTGTGCAGAGATGAGTTATCGGTAGATTTGACCTCTATGGCATCTGCAATGAAACTCGATCCATCTGAGCCTTTGTGCTGTGGTTTCAGGTAGCCTTTCTTTAGCCCAAAACAACAACTGTCAAACAAAGCGCGCAAAGCTTCAAATGTCCAACTCAGTCCTCAGTTTTGCTACCCTGCCTTCGGGAGCGGACAAAAGCGAACAAGGCTGGGCTCCAGGCTACAGTTTCACCCGATAGCCTTCTGAGAACCTTTGACTCCTGTGCCAAACCTGTTCTTTATATGGATGTGAAAACTTGTGGTGCCGAGAAATTGAATGATCGAAACTACACACGAGTGACAAAACATCCCTGGAGTCTCCGGAAATAGTAGCTTAGCATGTTGGTCCGAATTGGATATACATGCTAGGCAGATTTCTCCTTGCCAATGACATAGCAATTTCCGTCCGTCTTGTAAAGTAAAGTCCAAGTCTAACAACTTGTCATCGTTCAGGTTGAGTTTTTAGCTTGGCAGATATTTTTATCAACGACTGCAAAACATCGTCCAATAGATGGGGTTATTCGTCCGTGTATAACATAACGTTAGGTAACAGTGGAAAGTAATTATACTGTTCCGAAAACGGAATAGGTAACGTTACGCGCCAATGTACAGGACCTGAAAATAAAATGATATTTCCAACTTGAATGCATTTGACTTCACACTGCTCCATAATCGTGACACTGGTGTGTTAGTTTATCAGCTCATGATCATACATGTCTCTTAATTCAATAGGTTAATGCATTGAAACATTTTTTCTTGAATGCTGAATGCTTATATGTAATTGGTATTCAATTACATAGATTTGATGCTTCCATTGTATACTTTATCCATTAATGTGGATTTCAATTTATTTCATTGATTGTTCACAACAACAGTAGTACACATGTTGGATATAGCAGCAACAAAGAATATTACATGACGTAACTGGTGTGCTACATATCATACATGTACTTCCGTATATAGCGTCCATATAATCAACATGATTGCGGACTTCATGAATTTTGATTATGACTCTTCTAGACTCCTTGTACCGCTGCAATGATCACATCATGCCCTTGGTTCTCTGATACACATAAAACATTTAATAGCAGCTTTCCATTAGGCGTATCTCATACTCCTAGGGTAGAAACATTCACCAAAAGATATATTGGTTTAATCCATGCTTATTTCAGAATTCATGTGTGGGTCCGTAGTATATCAGTAAAATTAATGTTTACCTTTCGAAAAGGGTAGCATAACATCAAAGCAGGTTTTCCACATAAATTCTTGTATGCGTCTAGCATACTTAGCTGATACATAAAACCAGTGCCATTGAGTATGAAGCTAAATTAGGTGGGCATATGAAAAACAGCAAAAAACGTTCAAATCTTCTGATCGGCACCCATGTTGTAAGCTGGAGGTTCTGATACAGGGAGTGGAGGCATCCCTTGTGTGGGGTAAGGCCCAGGTTGTGCTTGTGGGTTGTAGGCTGGCTGCTATCCTGCATACGGCTGGCCAGGAGGGGCACCAGGCACATGCACTATATACAGGAAACAACAAAGAGAACTAATGTACCCGTATCATATATGTACTGTATAAACTGGACAGGAAAACATTACAGAAGTATGAAAAGCGATCATAACGAATATGTATGTATTGAGTAGCCTCCATAGCAGGCTCTCTGCCCCTTATTTTGGCTCATAATACAATTTTGTTGGCTATTTCTTTTTGTACTGGATTGCTGAATTTCGGCCGTCTCTGATCACCAGCCCCGCAATCATCGACCCAGTACAAAAGAAATGGCAAGCAAAAGTGTATCATAAACCAAAAAGGCCCCAGAGAGCCTGCTATGGAGGCTATGTGTTGAGGTCGAAGAGTGCCAATTCATTCTGTGCTCATCTTTACTGTGTTGTTGTGTCTTTTGCATTAATCACAGGATCACGTCCCATGCAAATCAATTCTAAGACTACCAGTACAATTCTGGTGGATACTATTAAATAACACCATTCCAAGACACCATGAGGGTTTTTAGGCGATATTTATAATTAGTCTGAATTATTTTGAATAAAAGAATATCTGAGCCACAATAATTAAATTATTTTCAAAAAATTGACTAAGAAAATACTTATTTATTTGAATTTCTTTGAATATTTTAGAAACATTTGAAAGTAACTGTACAAAAATATCTTTATTTGGAATAATTGTGAAACCTCTCTGTGATTATTTCACATTTACAAATATTTACAAAAAATGGTAAATCTGGCCAAATGGTAAAATTAGTTTATTGCCCCCATAAAAGTAAGCCCTATTGTTGCATCAGTATATTTTTAGATTTCACTGCTGGGCACTAGTGGATCCTTTGTGGTGGGCCATTGTTGCATGGCACCCAACCATACTTTGCAAGGATGTGTGAATTGCTATCTTCCCAGCCCACTGAACCATTTACAAAAAATGGTAGAAAATGGTAAATAATGGTAGAATGCTGTTATCATTATTTAGAAACCATTAGAAGTATCCAATTCCACACCATGAATATTTCCAAAGTTTTACAGGACCAGGGAAATATTTATAAAGTTGAAACAGTGTTAAAATATTTCTGAAGTATCAAATGTCCTAGACATATAATTACAAAACTTTAAAATCAATTATAAACAATGGCAACAAACATCCGCATGGTGTCTTGGAATGGACTCTAAAACCATATATTACATCATAAAATACACAGCTACGTACAAACTCGATATCATTTTGGCTGTAGAAAAAAATTTAAAGCTAAAGGGTAGCTAACCCAGGCTTGTCTTATTTAAGGTGCCTCACCTGTCTGGACGAGGATTTCCCCAGAGTACCCATGTTGGGGTAAGGGTTGTCCTGGCTGGTAAACGTGGGCTTGTGTCTAAAATGTACAAGAAGAATATAATATATACAGAAGAGGGTGAACTTTGTGTATACTATCTGCCCTGGTGCTTCTTTCCTATAATAAAAAATAGAATACAAAATCCAACTATGGCAACCCCCCCACCACCAATCACACCATCGCACACAATCACAATGTACACGCAGAAACACGCGAATCCGACAAACACGACTGACACATATACGCTCGCACACACAGAAACGCATATAACATCACACACACACAAACAAACATAGACGCGCACACACGCACACGCGCACGCACGCACACACACACACACGCACACACACACACACACGCACACGCATATACACACACGCACACGCATACACACACGTACACGCGCGCACACACACACACACACACGCACACACACATACACACACACACACACGCACGCACACACATACACACACGTACACGCACACACACATACACACACACAGAGACACACACGTCCCGCCTACCGGAGGCTGTTGTGCGCCGTCACAGCAATTCTTACAGCAGGTTCCACAGCAGGTCCTGATGCTGAGGATGAACATCAGAACTGTCTCAGTCAGTCCCAGCAGCAGCTGGAGGGCATGGAGTGTGTATATCCCACCACAGTCAACATCACTGCCCCTGAAAAACAGAAGTTACAGTCAACAGACTCAACACCAAATGACCATTGGAGCTAAAGCGTGAGCACTCCAGCGCGCCAACATTTTTATATGTTTTGATGAGGGCTGGCATGAAGTTTCTATCTTTGCATATATCATAACCAACCTACAGCAGTCGAGTCTTCAACATCCTTAATGTTTCTGTGTTTTTTTGGGGGGGGGCATTGTTTATTCACGGAGTCTACAAATAGCGTAAACTTCTGTAATATACACCACATCTACACTGCTAATGCATCAGTACAAACCTCTTCAAGACAGTTTGCTGTATACTGAACAATAATTATGATGTGACAGTAATCAGGGCAAGGTGATATATTATTACCTGTACTTTTAAGCAAGTGCAAGTACTTACCAGTAATCAGGCCACCAAACACAGTTATGGCCGTGACCATACGTGCTGTTTCGGTCACATAGTTCCATTGTCGTGAACCGTTCACAGTTGGGTCCATCGACGGTTAGTCCTATGATGGCAACGATCCAAATCACAAAGGCAAAGTTGATGCCAAAGATGCTCATCACCAGTAGGGCTATCCTCTGTAAGGTGGGAAGGGGAAAGATGTTTTAAATTTTTAGACTTTAAACTTTGGCATTACAACATTGTTAATGCAATAAAAATACATTCAGGTAAGACTACTACTGCTGGGTACATTTTGTAATTTAGATAAACCAGCTTTACAAAAATAAGTTTGTGAAACAATCATAGTGCTGATATTACAGTACTGTTTTTAATGTTAAATGTTGTCAATAATATCCAGGTGTTCAAAACATTATTGAGAAGGCCTTGATAACACTGTTTTTTTTAAATATGGCAGTTGTAGGGAATCCTACGGAATCATGAGAGTTGATGTTACCAATGAGGTTCTTAATATTATTCTGTCATCATGCTAGGGCTTCAGTTCGCCACAACTTTTTTAGTTTCAATGTTACATTTTTATTTCCATCAATGCAAACCGCCTACACTCTTGCCAGTGAGAAAGTTAAGAAGAACAAGGAACACCTCACCAGACAGGCATTATCAGGACCGTTTCCTCCACAGACAGCCAAGCCTCCAGCAACTATAATCTATAACACATCACATGGAATCATTACTAACAGTTTATTTACTAGTAACATTACAACAGTATTAGAGAAACTTGAGGAAATGGTGACATTTGCTTCAGCCAAGGCAATCTTTAAACTGTACTAGTAAAAAAGACTCTGAGTGAAAGGTGAGTTTGGGTTTATGTTTGAACAACGATAAATATTAATTCCACAGAGACATACAACTGTGGAATCCTGGCACACATACAGCTCCTTCTGTGTCGTCTTTAAAACCAAAGCCTGTGCCTCCCGTACGTGGGGACCCTTCTCTATAGAACGCTAACCAATACTCACTATGTTACACGATCATTAGAGTCTACGTCTACGTATGTTGTGTATATTCACTGTACTATATTATGTAGATTTTAATGGAATATTGTACGGAATGTGTTTAAATTAACAGTCGCTTTTATGTAACCAATAAGTCTGTGAAGAAGACTACTACTTTTTATGCAGTAAAGAAAAGATAGTCAAGAACTTACAAAGACTCCTCCCCATATAGGAGCGCTGATGAAGTGGACAACGGCAAACGGGTATCCTGCGTACACCCCATCAGCTATCGCTGCCAGGATGACGCCAACGACGCCCAGAACAACCAGGGCCCAGCCGAGGTTGCGGATACAGGTCCCCTCGTACTTACAGTTCCCACAACAGCCTCCCTCACTGCAGCACATGGCTGGATAGGGAGAAAATAGCACAATGTACAGCGGCGGTTACAATCATACATCGTCATACATACATCAGCAGTAAGACCCTGCCGGATGCCACATAGTCAATAAGCTTCAGATCACGGTATTCATTGATCACTAGAAGGTCGTCGACATAAGAAAAATCATCAGCTAAAAATCTACCCCATCAATGACTTGCAAACATTGGCCAATCTCTAAAATGTTGGGCGAGAGGGCAAGACTTACCAGAGGCAGCGCAGCGGCAGAAAATTTCTGATGAGAGCGAAATATTGCTGACCGACTTTTCAGCAGGTGGAGCGTCCCGAAAGCGCGACAAACTTTAGATGGTCCGGGGCATGCCCACAGGAAAGCAGAACTTGTGGAACAAACTGAGGCGGTACTTGCGGAACAAGCTAAATGCTTGCGGAACAAGCTAAAGCAGAACTTGCGGAACAGGAACATCCTGTCAACAGCCAATATCATATTATCAGTATGACTGTGTTTTTTTCCTGTTCTCCTCGCTTGATTACGACACTTTCATACTCTTTAAATAGTGCAAAAAGCATGTTTTTATTAGCCACAACTCATTAGGAATTTGAGACTAGCTCTGGCTTCTGTCCTAGATGTGACCAAGGAACCTAGACACGGGCGTTGTCAGTCCGTGAACCATGAAACTTGCAGAATCTGAAAGTGAAGGCCGAAGGGACATCAGCCGAAATAACAAGCTTGTAACAAACTCACCTGGTCAGTGGAAACGCCTCGCAAATGACAGCTTCAAACCAAGGCCAAGTTTGTCAGTCAGAACGTGCGCGGCAAGTTCCAGTCCCGTCAGGGCGTGTCGTACAGGTGAGTGAAAGGATACTGTTTCCTCTTCTTGTGCTGAGATAAGTCATCGGTACATTTGACCTACTGAAACTGGAGCCGTCAACTTTTGTACTTGTTTATATATCTTCCAATTGATACCTTGGCATAATCAGGTAACTTTTCATTAGCCCAAAACAACTGTCAAAGCGCGCAATGCCATATACAGCTTCATGTATCTCCTTGGTCTAACTTGTTCCTCAGTTTCACCGGACAGCCTTCGGAGGAAATTTGTCTCCTGTGTGGAATTTATTCCGTTACTTTCCGATTCTATTGTCTACGCCGACATTTGCTTTTGAATAAACTCATATGACATATTCACATTCATATATAGAGTGAAATTTGGGGCACTGAGAAACTATAAGTGATACAATGAAAGCCAGTGTTTCCTAAAATCGCAGAACTGGCCCATAAGCGTGTCAGTTTGTCAGCTCATGGGTATACATGTCTCTTGATTTAAAAGGTACATAAATTTAAAAAAAAAGTCTTATTGAACGCTTAATGTCTACATATTTAATATGAGGATTCTGGAAGAGCCATCAATAAGATCTAAAGTCTGCAATCATAGGAATAATCTGGGTACTACTGAGTATATATAGGAGTAAATATACAGTACACCAGTTGCGATATTTAATCATCTTTGTTGTTGCTGCCATGTACTATTGTTGTTACAACCAATGCAGTACAATTGAATCCCACATTAATGGATAGGGCATAAGTTTGCAAAGAAATCCTGAAATCTATCTAATCAAATATCTCAACCAAACATGGAATTGGTAAAATGGCTTTCAAGTCTATCAACATTCACTCGTTATGTCATAAGTGTTACATCAGCATTTTAGCAGATTACCAGAGCAGCCTGCACCGGAAATGTGTATTTAATGCAAATATCATTTGTTCCTCCATAGTGAACAGGAACAACAACTCCATATCTCTTACTGGGAAACGATCCTGGCGAGATACATTTCGAGGATCTTTACTTTATTACTCAGTATTTGTTCCTTTGTTTTCACTGTCACATGATATTTTTATCTTGGATATATTCAATGCGTATTTTGTTCACATACATTTTTATTGGAATGATAATCAGTTTCCTAGCAACAACTGATTTGCACAATGCATATTTCAGCTTCTACAATCATAAGTGCTATGTATTCAACTCATTATGAAGCATGAATAGGAATTATTTTGAATGATGGTTGCATGAAACATACACAGCTTTTAAAGTTGAATTACATGTACCGGTAACTATATCCTTTACATACAATACATTGATCCTGACTGTCCATCACAATTAGCAGTTCAATGAATGACAGAATGGCAATAAGCGGTTCAACCAATGCGAGAGTGGACACATGTCTGTCAAATATTTGCATTTTTATGCTTCATTTTGCATCTCCACATGGCCTGTGGGATCAGTCTATCTAACAGGCATTAATCTCTAATAACAGGCATACATCTTTTGAATAAATCTACTGAATAATAATGTTAATAATCAGCATCAACAGGAAGCACTCATTTCAGTGTCTGAATCTCTGGATGGAAGATACTCATTCACTGCAACTATCACAACTCTTGATGTCCATCTGTGGTGCTCTGCTTCACATGAAACATTTCTAAAAGAAGCTTTCCATTATGCATATCTTACACTCTAGGCTAGCCAAAAATATAATATTGTTTCACTGGTCTTTTTCCATTTACACTGCTCCCTATGGCTAAAAATTTGCCAAGAATTATTGGCTCAATTATCTGTTGTTATTTCAGAATTAATGACAATCTATCTGGAGACATATTAGCATTTGTGTACTTAGCAAAACATAATGTTTACTGTCCCAAAAGGGTACAGAAACATCAAAGCCCGTTTTCTACATATAATCCTGTTACAAGTTTGCACAATGGTCTGCACTACTTAGCTGGTACATAAATTGTCATTGAATATAAAGCAACACCCAGCAAGCATATGAAAAAAAAGAAAAAATGCATCATTTAAATCTTCTGATCAGTAACAGTGTTATAAGGTGGTGGTTGGGGCCCTGCCTGCGTGGGGTACGACCCAGGTTGGGCTGGGTATGGGCCAGGCTGGGTTCCAGGGTATGCCCCGGCCTGGGGTTGAGCTGGGTAAGTCCCAGGCTGCGGCTGGGTTGGGTACGACCCAGGCTGGGGTTGGGTTGGGTACGGCCCAGGCTGGGGTTGAGTTGGGTACGGCCCAGGCTGGGGCTGCATTGGGTATGACCCAGGTTGTGCTTGTGGGTTGAAGGCTGGCTGCTGTACTGCATAAGGCTGGCCACCGGGCGCTACGGGGACAAAGAAGAGAATTGATGTATGTAGTGTATCACACATTACAGAAGAACAAAAAGGAATAATGAGGAATGTATGTGTTTAAGGTAAAGAGCTCCAGCTTTCAATGCATTCTGTACTCTAATTGTTACTTTCTTACTGTGTTTTTATCAATCCCAATGATACTACCAATGCAATTGTCATAAAAGCTGCAAAATCACACCAAAAACGCAAAAGCATGATAAAATACATGGCTACAGACTTAATCTTTGTATGGGTGGCCATGACATTGAAATTTGTATTGGCTTCTCTAACTGCTGCCAACTACAGACAGCAAAACGAAAGTTGACATTCTTGTGACCTCAGAAAAAATCTTAAAGGGTAGACCCAGTCTGGTGAGTAAGGTTTCTCACCTGTCTGCATGATAATGACCCCAGAGTGCACCTGCTGGGGTAAGGGCTGTCCTGGCTGGTATACGATGGCATGTGTCTGAAACGTACAGGAAGAGGTATATATACTAGTATATATATATGATAGGGTTACCTTAATGTATGCCATCTGGCCTAGCATTGTTGGCTTCTTTCCTAAAGTAAGATATCAATTTTTTTCTGGTAGATAGAAAATTACCAGTAAGAATGACACTGTGTTGCTGGACTTACTTGCATGCACAGTTCTTTGTAGAAAACCAATGCAAAAAAATAACAATCAAAATTCAACCATGTCAACTTAGCCCATACACAAACACTCCCACGCACGTGCATACATACCGGAGGCTGTTGTGTGCCTTCACAGCAGTTCCTACAGGTTCCACAGCAGGTCCTGATGCTGACGATGAACATCAGAACTGTCTCGGCAAGTCCCAGCAGCAGTTGGAGGGCATGGAGGGCCTTTATCCCCCCACAGTCAATACTGCGCCAGTTGGGATACAGATCGTACCTGCAGAACAGAACCAAAATACAACAGTCAGCATCCTTGATGGGGGATACTGGTGTTTTCATCCACAAACTTTACAAAACATCACAAACTGTTAAGCCACATATACCACATTTACACTGCTAAGGCATCAGTACAAACTTCTTCACATACAATTCACATACATGACACATACAAAATACCAGGCAGCACTTTACTATATACCTAACATAATAGTTTGCAATAATCATGACGGCACAGTACTCAGGAAATGGTAAGGGACAGTAAACAAGCAGTGCTCAAAATAATTTTTTCAGCCTTGCTGCCCAGGCGGCAACCTGAGTCAAAAGCCAGGTTGCACCATCAGGTTGCCCACTTCCAAGTTATTACTTTCTTCAAATTAGCTACTTATCCATTATCTTTTCTTCCAGTAATAGTCTTCCCAACTCGCTACTGTAAAGCTTATGCATGTAGGTGGGGGAAAAGTGGTGTTCCAACTGCAAAATTTCAGGTTGTCCAGTGTGCAACCTGGGTTTAAAATTTAGTTGCACCAAGCAAAATGTGGTTGCAATTGCAAGTGCACAAGTGGGTATTTTGAGCACTGAACAAGTGCAAGTACTTACCAGTAATCATACCACCAACCACAGTTATCATTGTGAGATTCGTAACTTTCACAAGGTCCCAGTTTAAACCATTCACACTGGTTTCCATCAGCTATTAGCCCTATGGCTGCGATGATCCAAATCACAAAGGCAAACATGATGCCAATGATGCTCATCACCAGTAGTGCTATCCTCTGGGGAGAGAAAAAACATGTTAGAAATTTCTAACAAGTGCAAGTACTTACCAGTAGTCAGACCACCAACCACAATTCCAATCCCAATTGTTGTCTCCCTTACATGGTCCCTGCACAAACCAATCACACTGAGTCCCATCGACGCCTAGTCCTATGGCTGCGATGATCCAAATCACAATGGCAAACATGATGGCAAAGATGCTCATCACTAGAAGTGATATCCTCTGTAAGGTGAGGACAGGGGAAAGAAAAACATGTTAGAAATTTCTAGACTTTAAACTTTCACAACAGTTAATATCTATGTGTTTCCATGAATTGAAAAAAGGGTAAAGATGCACTGACTGAGATTCTTTAAGGACAAGAAATATTCAACTGAAACTGCTACTGCTAGGTACCATCAACTCTCACATGATTCCACCCTTTGCCATTATGATAATACTGTCACATCCAAAAAAATGTACACCTAAATATCTGCAGACTTATATATCTCAGGATTACAGGATGCTTCATTGGAACATACCTTTAAATATCTTTAAATTGTATTTTTTCTCATGTGGCAGTATTATAATTTTATTTGGTGGATTCATGAGAGTAATCAAGGTGAACCTGCAGGCTGGGTCTGACAAAAATAAGTATTTTGAAAAAACAAACATAGGGCTGCATATAGGGTGTTCATCTGTTAAACTTCATTGACACTCTCCTCAGTTAGAAAGTTAAGTAGAGCATGGAACACCTCACCAGACAGGCATTTTCAGGACTCTTTCCTCCACAGACAGCCAAGCCTCCAGCAACTATAATCTGTAACACATGGGATCATGAGTAACATTCAGTTAAATGTAGAGGAACTTGAGTAGTATATGGTGGCATTTGATTCAACCAAAACAATTTCTTTTAAAGTCCAAATGGGAAGATTATAAAAAATGACTGTAGTCAAAGGTAATAAGTAGTTTGGGTTTGTGTGAGCAATACTGAATATGTTAAGGTGCATGTAGGCATATGCAATGTTACATATGCAGGCATTTCCATGTACTGTACAATCAAAACTTCCCCAAAAGACCTCAGGGGACTGATAAAATCTGGTCTATGTGGGCAAGTGGTCATTATAAACAGAATTCTTGAAATTAAATAAAACTTGTGTCGATGGGAAAAATCGAATAAGGGACCATCAAAAAGTGCTCACATGGGTCAGATTTTCCCTATGTAGAGGTGTGACCGTACTTATGTAGTTCCAGTCACTTTTATGCTAGCCTTCTTCATAGACATCTGGAGCAGATGTATTGTATGTAGACGAATTTCAACATGAACTACTAGTAAGGTTCTCTATGCTGGGAAAGGGAGTTTTGCCGCACCCTTTCCAGGCAGTGAGTCAACCTTTAGCCATGTTGAAAATCCCTAATGAGTGTTCTCCCAATAATAAATGCTCCAGAAATTTGTGAAGAAGGCTACTTTTATGCTTTTATGCATCAAAGAAAAGGCAGTCAGACTTACAAAGGCTCCTCCCCATATGGGAGCACTGATGTGGTGCACAACGGCAAACGGGTATCCTGCGTACACCCCATCAGCTATCACTGCCAGAATGGCGCCAACGACGCCCAGAACAACCAGGGCCCAGCCAAGGTTGCGGATACAGGTCCCCTTGTACTTACAGCTGCCTCCACAACAGCCTCCCTCACTGCAGCACATGGCTGGATAGGAAGGAAAATGACATTGTACATTGTAAGTTAGTTTGTGTGACACAAACTGTAACTGGCCCCTCCCCACAGAGGCCGGCAGATGTTGGGCGGGCTGCTATAAACAGGATAAAATCAGGCTAATTGTAAATCAGCATTAGGCCTCTGTCATACAGTCAATGATCTTTGGGTGTAACGTTAGATTTACTGATCACCAGAAGACTGCTGAATTTTGAAAATAATTGCCAGAGACAATCTACTGCATCAGGGACTTGCAAACATTGTCCAATCTCACAAATTTTGGGGAGATACTACTATACAATTAGAAAATGATACATGCAATTAGAGTTAGATCTCGCAGACTCATGAGCTGATTGATTCTCCTGCTGTGTGACACTCAGCTGAGGCTTTGGGATAGAAATGTACGAGATACACAACCGCTGATTGGTACATTACATGACATTGACTAGGAGCAGACAACAGTTACTGGAGAACACTGACAGCTTGCATCAGTACATGCAGCTACTGACATGCTGCAAATAGGCTGCTGCTGCTGATGAGCCCCATCTTTCAATAATTGATGTTGAAAAAAAAAGCCTAAAAAAAAAGGACTTTTACGCCCATCAGAACCCACATCTTGTCTGGCCATGGTTCAACTGACATGCATGCTGTTTATAGGATCAGCTGGTCCCTTGATGGCAAGACTAAGTTGGAGCCCCCTCCCTCCCTTTCCAAAATGAAGATCATGCCTTTCTGTGTGTGTGACATGTGTGTATAATAACAGCCAGTCCTGTCAAAGGGAAATGTTGCATCAGGGAGAAAATGGAACTTCTTTTGATGGTTTTTAAGTCAGCCGTAGGGGTGGGTACCGGTACAGAAAAAGACCTGAATCTGGACCTGATTCAGCATTGTGCTCAGACAATGATCCATTTCACTACAAAGAAATCCGTTTTGTGAAATATTTGACTCACACTGGTGTTTTAAAATCTTACAAGGCTAACTGCCTCTGTACGATTGACTGTAAACCTTGGAAATGACTCTAAACTTTACTCTAATTCGCTTTTGTTATTTTCTTCGACCGGTAAGTGCCAAAACGTGTGAATGCCTGATCAAGTAGTCAGTACATTTTTTTAATAGGTCAAACATCCGGTCCCCATGATTTTTTTCAGATCCAGTTTTTCCAGACTGGTCCAATAAGAAAAAAAAAATGGTTTTGTACCGGTACACTGTACTCTGGTACCCAGCCCTAGTCGGCGGTTGAAACTGCCATGCGGGATCTTGCAAGTGTTCTCATGCAAACAAACAAGCAGACCCGAGCCATGTTGGGATCGACATTACCCATCGTTCTTGTGCCCCGAGGGTGGTAGCCTGGCCTGCTGTTTCTGAAGACCCCTAATTGGGGGAGTAGCATTGGCAAGGGAAAAGAACATTTCCAGTGCATGTACAAGGTTTTATTAATAGATACATGTACTGTAAGGAACATTTATCATTGTAAACCTTGTTTAGTTATTGTGCGCATGTGTGTGTCTGATTGTACGTGTGTGTGTGTGTGTGTGTGTGTGTGAGTGTGTGAGTGTGTGTGTCTGTGTGTGAATGAGTGCATGCATGTTTGTGTTCGTGTAATGTGTATTATACTATCTTTGAACTCTGAACGGGACTACTAGTGAAGCCTGCCATCTCTGATCTTATTGACAGGAAGCACTGGAATACATTTGAATCAGTAAACATCAAAGCATAGATCCTGACTGAGTGTAGTAACCGCTCGAGGGCATCTGAGGGGGGTTTACGGAAAAGCCTGGGCCCAGCAGGCTAGCCTGCAGGCTAGCCAGGCCACCCTTTTTGGGCCCCAAGGCTATGGTTGGGGTTTTGGCTGATAGTGGATTTTTTTAAAACCTAAAACTGGGTAACCGACAACTCCAGTACATGCAGGGTGCATTGGACAGAAGGCAAAAGTTTGGTCATATCTATGGGGGATTGGGGTTGGTTTACAGCAACGAACAATCAACATCCACAACAGGAACTCCCAGGCTTAGTACATTTACTTTTCCTTTGACTATACTGCCAGTCATTCCTACAATATAGTGTCTATCAGTAATGGTCCTGCATGAGAGAAAGGAATAACACAACACTATACAACCCCCCCCCCCCTCACATACAAGTTCCTACCACTAGACTCAATCGTTACACATAACATACATCCATTCCTACATCCATGCTCACTGACACTTGATGTTTGAGACATCTGTTTCAAATTTGATGTTTTGGCAAACAGCCCCCATCCTAGGGTCCCAACTGTTGTCTTGGGTTACCACTGACCCAGTTTTCCCACAAGGAAATTTCATATGAGGCCCAACCATCCTTTCTGTAGGCACACTCATTCAAAGCATGAGACATCTGTTTTGAATTTGATGTTGCGCCCTATCATTTCCTGACCCATCCTAGTATTCTTTATTTCACCTAGTAACAGTTATCCCTTCCCTTCAATCTTAAGTTAACATTTCCAGTATTTTCTGTTGTATAATTGGAATTTAGTTTATGACTGTTTTCTTCCAGTCTTGGATGAGTTGTTCATTGCAAGTCCAGCAATATGATCAACTTTCCTCCATCCCACCCACAGCTGGAATTGTCACTGACCCAGTTTTTACTAAGAAAAAAAGTTCAGCTACAGGACAAACCCCATGCATAGCCTTGGGGCCCAGAAAAGGTAGTCTTTCAGGCTAGCCAGCCCAGCTCCTGGGCCCAGGCTTTTCCGTAAACCCATCTGAGGGGATAGAGTTGTCACCTGGCAAGCGGGACTTGTGCAACAATAAGAACGTGTAAGCCAATAATACCATATCATCATTACGCCTGTTGAAGATGATGATGTCCCAGTCCGAGAGTTTAATGTTGTTTGAGTGGTGCATAATGATATGGCAAAAAAATGGGAGAAAGGTTTTGGTTTCTGGTCAAATTATGAACAAGAGACATGGGCGTTGACATAACGTTACCAGTGCAGTCCGTGAATCATAGATTAGAAATTACCGTGTTTGAAAGGAAGATCGAGGAGAGATCTGTAGCTTTTATAACATCGTCGTGCCTTGTTGTAAACTCACCTGGTCACTGGAAACGCCTTGTAGTACTAAAGATAACTTCAATACTTCAAGGCCAAATCTGTTTTGACACTCGTCAGGCAAGCAAACGCAGGAACTGGAGAAGGTGCATTGTGGGTATTATCAGTGCTGCAGTACACATAAATTTCGCTAGTCGGTGTCTCCAAGCAGATATATCGTAATGTCTTTTTAGATAGCGTCGTTTGGAGGTGACGCCCTCAAGCATCATTGGACTACAACGTTAAAGGTTACTTTTAATTATTCAAAGAACACGCACCAGGAAATATCAATCATAGTGATAACAATGCCATTGATAAAAGTGTGGATTTCTTTATTACATCGCAACACTACAGGTAACGTATCATAGGATTGTTTTAAAATTCAATTCGAAAAGCAACTTATATAAACAAATCATAAATGTTAAAATAAGTAGCAATGCATCCTCATTACTTGTTGCAAATAATACATATAACGTTAGGTATACAAGTGTTTTACAGGAACGTTAACAGTCAAACAAATGATAACGTTAAACAAATGATCTATTTACATGGCAAAAAGAATAACGTTACAGACATTTCGATATAACAAACTAGAGTACAGTGTATTGAAACGAAATATAACGTTACATGTGAGTAGTGTATACACAAAACATGGTATTGGCAAGTTCAAGTAAGAACACGGACATGTACCAATTCTGTGCGAGGGGAACATACGCACTCACAGATATGACAGTTGTATACAACCGGTATGAACCGCAGTTTATACCAGATACAGTCAGCTGCAAATATGGCTTTGTCGAACTCCATTCGTTTATCCGAAGATCTCTTTCCGATATATTATTACTACTAACGCATTTATCACACATAGTCTTTTGTAGAATACATACACATATAGCTCCACACACAGCACTGAAAACATAGATTTCAATCACATTTCTCACGCGATATGCGCACATCGAATGAAAGGCACATGTGTTTCCCGTACTCTCCAAGCAGAGGTTAGGCTCCGGATGTTTTTTAACTTTTTAAAGGCGTTCAAAGTTTATCGAGCTTTCTATTTCGTACCGTTTTCTTAATGTCTCACGACCTAAAAAGAAAACGGTACAAAGTAGATAGCCCGATAAAAACGCCAGAAAACAGCCAGAGCCTAACTTCTGCTTTGAGAGTATATTTCCCAATCGGTTGCCGCTCAGACTTGTGCCTGTGAGTGGACCACCATAGTAGGGTTGACGGGTCCGCTGACATAGGAGTAGGCGGGTGGGGGTCCCGTTGTCACCGTTGGTTGAGGCTGGAAAACAACCGGGTGCTGTACGCCTCCACCAACATAGGTCACCCCGGATGTGTGCATGGGGTAGCCACCATAGCCCCCGGCTGTGGAAACATTTGACTTGTTAGCAAAACTCGATAAAGACCGTTTCTAAAAATCCTTTAACCTGGATGTGCTATTCTCTTGATTTTTGGTGGCAGATGGCTTGTGACGTAAGGAATATATGGTGTATGTTTTGGTCCCCTACCAGGTTGCTCTGGAACTCTGGAACTAAAGGGACGCTTTGTCAAAATCTTCTAAGAAGGATAGCTGGACAGCTGGACAAGAGAACGACATCACGTGTCCCAAGAATACAATGCCTGTTGTAATTGGCAATTTGGGTAGTACTGATGAGCAGAAATTCAGGATTAAACCCGACTGTTTGCCTTCTTACCTGTGTTCTGCATGATGATCATTCCCCCAGCCGTCTGCAGTGGAGCTGCCGTGTGGTAGATCACAGTCTGAAAATTAAAATTCATCTTTTTTAATGATTAAGTCAATCTTTACGGTCCTGAAAACAAAACCATTACGGCTAGAATGTTTTGATACAAAAGTGTTACCGTCATTTTTACATATACAAGTACCTCACCTAACATGGAATACTGAATTTTGATTGTTACGGCTTATATAGAGAAACTTATAAAACATCAGATTGATGTATAAAATACTAGTAGACACGCGTTACTAATTTCACTGTTCGTACCCCTGTAAGTAGCCTACGGGTATGAATTTGCAATAGAGTAAAATGTATTATCATCTAGCCAGACGACATTGACCAATCAAAAGGCTCAATTTCCACCATTTCCCCCATAACCCAGGTCATTAAGACCCCATGTACTACCCACATCCGGGTTATAGGTCTCGTTCTCAGGGTATGGTCAACCATTATCAAACCCTTTAAACACGAAAAATCTCTGAGTACCGCACGTACCGGCTGGACGTTGTTAGACGAGCACATGCCGACACAGCACATGATGGAGGTGACGAAGCCCAGAACCATCTCAGTGAAGCCCAGCAGCAGGTTCACACCGTGGAGAGCCCGCATGGCGGCGCAGTCCCCGCAGTATGCCCCATCCACGGCGATCCCAGCAGCGGACACGGCCCAGCAGGCAAAACACACCAGGATCACGAAAATACTGAGTGGTAAGAACGCCGCCATCTTCGAAAAAAATACGAGGCAATTATAGTAATTCAACATTGATTACTAAACCTTCACTCAGGTGTTTGTGCGATTTGAATAAAAGATTGTCCAAGGTTAGCGCTAAATGATTATTTTACAGTTTTTAATCTTCATGTAAGTTCAATATAGAATGCCTACATAAACCCTGGTTCATTCTCATTGTTTTCCATCTAACTAAGATGTATAAGGTATAAGATGTATATCGCAGAGCTTTATATTTCGTATTGATATACATATAACGATTCATACACTTTTGCTTACTTACCAAGCCTTTGTTTGTAGGACTTTTGCCACTGAACACCCCGACGATGCCAGTAACGACGACCTGTAGTGAAATGACGAGTCATGACTGCAACCAGAATGCATGGTTCTCACTTCTACACTTCAACCTAACATTTAAAGTTAATGGATATGAGAAGAACATTAACTGCTGTGTGAAGAAACTTAGCTTTCTCAAACGTTATGTACTTATGAAACCCATTTCGTTTGCTCCTACCCATAGCCAGGTTTACATTTAATCATCATGTAACGACTTTCTCCTGATCATGTTGTAAGCCGTGGCAATTTAAGTAAATCTAGTATCAGTTGGAATATACACGGACAGGGATATATAGCATGCATATAGATCTAGCCTGGTATCCAGCCGTATCATTTATAGTTCCCCGAGTCTCTCCTGTCCTCTCCTAGCCTGGTATCCAGCCGTATTCTACCGCCCCTAGCCTCTTCTGTCCTCTCTGCAAATACTACTAAATTTATTTGCGGAGAGGACAGAAGAGACGCGGGAGCTATAAAACGACTGGATACCAGGCTAACATAGACCCACTCACGAGAATTCCGCTCCATATCGGCGCGCCGATCTGATGGAAGGTGAAGAAAGGACTATCCGGTACAAACGCAGCGGTGGCTGAGATCCCCAGGATGACGCTGAGGGAGCCCAGCACGATGAGAGTCCAGCCCAGACCCAGCACACACGAGCCGCTGTACGACATGGTGGCGGGAGGTCCGTCACTGGTGGGGGGAGAAGCAAGAACCATGTATTCTGGAGATGTTGAACTGTAATTTCCAACACGAAAATTAGACTTACCCAAATTTTCGACTGAACGGCACCAGTCTTTGTCAAATGAAATGAACAATCCACTGCTTCTGTGACGTCACGTTATGTACATGTAGATAGCACACGTGACTCGGTGAGCAGTGGATCATAAGTTGCAGGAAGTCTATGGCGCCCACCGTCAGTTTTCAAGTTAAGAACTATGTATCTTAAGCTTCATCCACCCTTACATTTACAACTGTCTTAAGAAGCGAGAAGAAGTTGAACCTATACATACTAGCATACATTAGACTTTGTAGTTGCATGTTGTAAGATATTTTGACTCAAGGCGATCTAACATACATTCCGAATACTTGTATAAGGCCTTGCAGAGTTGAAGATAACACGGGACAAAGGCCGACTTTTACACATTGTTTACACAAGTTCACTCAAGTGTATACATTTTCCTCACTCTACATCTACAGGTGAACAGATAGCTCCATAGTTTGAATGTCCTCATGGATCGATTAAGGCTACATATGGTGCTACCTAGTACATGCGTGCCTACAGGTGTAGCGACAATGTTCTTCGAATTTTTATTGTCATCTTGGTCATATCAGTTCTATGGTACACACCTGCCATATGGTCACGTTTATGGTACTAGTATCATCTGGCAACAAGGGTACCTGCTGGCTGCAGCCCCTGTTTATTGCGTCACATCTGATAATCTTGATAAAAGTAACGCATTGCCGCCTTTTTTGTCCCTTTGAACGAGCGGTCAGGTTTGGAGTTCTGTTAGTAAATAACGAAACTCGTGATGCTCACCATAGCGGCGCTCCTGTAACAAAAAATTAAGAGTTTCCCTCGACGAACCCCCAGGGCGAGCTACAGGTGAAAAACAAAGATGGCGACGGTGTTTTCGCTCCCATATGACATGTACAATGCGCTAGTATTCAATTTCGTGACCTCTTGCGTCACCCGTTCCTATGATACGGTGGAGGTATCGGTAGCACGTCGACTATTGTAGTCAGTCGCTTTTCAGCGGCCAGAGGACTCAAACCTTCTTGCTATGATATTGCTTTCTTATCAAACACATAAACAGCGCAAATGTAGTTAAGGACAATGGGCTACCGGGAAGCCACTATGTACTTTACATGATGAAGTCTTGGCGATAAGACGGGAGTTAAAAGAGATCTTAAAAAGAAACGTTGCCTTTGGTGATCTGCAAATCAAACCATTGATGATCAGCATAAGGTGGACTTTCATAACGCAGATGAAGCTCTAAAGCCTTTTGATGTTTGTGTTCTATCAAGAGGATCGCTGGAAACCAACTGGTATGTAACGACATGACGGTAACTTCAGATCTACGAAGTTCTGTGATGTTGAAATGTACCTTTAACTATACTTTTTGCCGTCAGAATACAGGTGACGGAATCCGATCCACACGTACAGCATTAGCAGATGCATCAGGAAGTTCAGCGGCCCCGACCAATCTCAACAATACATTGGATGCTTCGAAACATACAAATGCAAAAGGCCTATCTAAATGCCTATCTGAAAATGCATTGCAGTTCAAAACTGTTTTTCGTGGTCTTCGAAATACTGAGCAAGTGCTCCCCTCCTCTCGATGCTATTTGTACCAGGAACAACGCTTCCGAGGAAGGGAAATTAAGACACCTTCTCGACGGTTGTAAGAATGTTTCTTCTGTGGCAAAAGAAATAACTTGGAGGCATTCAGATCACAATCTTTACATGTATCTTAATCTCACTTATTGAGATCTGTAGTTTTCTAGACATTGCTGCAATAAACATAATATCTTTCCTCTGTATATTCAATGATTCCTCTCAGGGCTCTCAAAAAAGACGGCTTTTGATTTGTCTAGATCTCTTTAGAGAGCACCAGAATGTTCGGGATCGGCCCGTTTCTAGAGTGTTCAAATAATTTCGGATTGTAAGTTTACCTTGACATGCAGGTCACGTATGAAATTTTAAATGATGTTTCCTGCACATGTAGCGATGTGATGTGCTGATTTCCATAGGGATGTCATTAGGCCATATTAAGTAAGTTTTATGGATGACGTAAGGGGCGCTTTGATTTCCTCTTATCTAAAGAAATAAAATAAAAAGATTTCTGGAGATGTACAACAAGACAATAATGAAAGTAGCGAAATATGTCGTGTGGTAGCCTTCATTGTACTCCTAACGAGGTGGTAATGAATGTAGTTGTACAAGTGAAACTGGTTCGGTGAATGTAGAGGCGACACAGGTGTGGTAGCTGGTCAACTCGGTGATACAAGGCAACCACACAACCTAGTGTCACTTTGTGCACTTCTTGAACGCAGGAATAAAACATACTTGTTTGCTGTGATGACATGTTTCATAGCTTCAATTCTTGTCAGAACGTTTATGGTCTCTATGAAAATCAAAGCACCTTCTTTTATTTCCCATTTTGCTGTTTTCTTCACGCTCTCGCATTAAAAGTTGGAGCCTGCGTAGGGCGTCATTGATGAATTTACTCGCTATAGCCTCAGTTGTGTATTAGTCACGACGAATTGACGCAGCTTCGCTCCCTGATCCTTTAAAACAATCAGAGATCTTTATCAGACACGGGATGTGCAGAGCTAATCTAGCATTAAAAATCTAACAAAGGCCAGCATATCATGTACCTCAAACCGGTTCATCAACTACGTCTACCTTGTATTACTACAAGATGGCGTCATAGCATGCAGCTTGTGTCGGTGAGTTACGAAAAAAAGTTTTTAGATGTCAATAAGAAAGACAAACAGCATGAGGTTGAATAGTTGTCTACTTCTGAGGTGATAGGTTGGGGGTTTTGTCATGCTGATGACACCTGACAAACATGCTAAACCTTTGATGTATCAATGCATTAGAGACTTGTTGTACAGGTTGGCACAATAATATTTCAAAAGCGCCCCGGGCATTGCGAAGAACGTCTAAACCTGGTTACGACTGTTACGCGACAACCAAACGGAAGGTGCTTATTTCTAGACTAAAACATTTGTTATTTTAAAACAGTAGTAAAACTGCAGTACCCTCCGTAAAGCTAGGGTTTTACCCAGTACGTCAGCACACGTGTGCATCCCAATCGGCCTTTCAACAGCTCCAGTCTGTGTTAGTCTCTAGGGATCAACCTGTCATGTCCTTCCGTCGAGCTAAAAAGGTTAGGTAAGTCTGGCGCGATCTTGAGGTCTTATTTTAAGCACTTGACATCTATTTGTGACGCTCGTTCAGATATTAACTAAATCTGGAATATCAGGGGTTCATGGCGTCGCCATGGTTTGTCATTGAAGTCTAAAGACATGGCCTTTACGTTTCGGCGAACTACTGTAAATGGGGAAATGTTTGCAGGGTTTCACTTCGCCGCATGGAGAAATTCGAGCTTTCGCGATGGTTAACGTTCTAAATTCGCTGTTGAAAGTGCCACGCAGGGTTTTACTGTAAATTAGAGATGTTTAAATTTGCGGGGGTTTTAAGTTCGCGGTCAAGACGTCTCCGCGCAAACCGCGAACATGAAACCACTGCGAACATTTCTTCTTTTACAGCACACCACATGTGATAGGCTGTGTTAGTATGGTCGCTTTAGCCTTTATAGTGAGATGAAAATGACGGATTTTGTCGAGACGCAAATTACCATCTGTGGCCTTCTCAGATCTGGGATGTTTTGTCAAAATATTTTGTCAGATGACTTTATGTATAGCTTGAAGCATGATTCTTTGTAATTTGTGTAAGTTTTTGTAATTTCAGGTATCGTTGATTTAATTTTTGCGTTGATAACATATGGGCATATTGAAAAACGCCAATATAAATGAATATAGGTGATGCGTGTCCCCTGGTAACATAAATGTGAACAATGAACAACAACAAACAATCTTGACATCCCTGTTGCTAACCGAGGATTTCTATTAATATTTGGCGCGTGTATGGCCCTGTGGTACGATATGTGTGGTTTTTACGTACCTTACCGGTAGATATATTGCCCACTAAGAGCTTATGTTTGTCGCAAACACCAGCTGTTCCTTGTTGGAAATAATTCCAGTGCTGGAGAGAAAGGCATGTGCCGTTGTACTCACGTGGTGGAGAGGTCACCATGTCATAGTATTTGAACCAAGGACATTGCAGGTGTCTTTTGCTTTTTACGTCAACCGTTATCTATGTCAACCATCATTCGGCGTAACATCCCAGCGCCTGAACCGGTATTTCTACACACCAGCTTCGCAGGCACATTGTGCGGCAGCAGCTGGTTATATTACACTGAACTTCGAACTAAACAAAATAGATAGCTATCAAGTGAGGAGACCTCTACTGTACTTGGCGCCGGTGCCGTTACGAGTTCCATTCTGCGATAGTTCTAGAAAAACGACCTTTTAAAGACGTCAATCCTGTGTTGTTAACTCTAGGTACTTCAGGGCAAGACTATTGTAACAGTGGGGGGTTTAAGTATCGCCAAACAGTTAGTTCTTGTTGTCTGAGCTGACATTAGTACTTCAGTACTTAGTTTGTACGTCTATCTGTTAACAGTATTATGCAAACTTAAATGGAAAGGGGCAACAAATGTCTAATTTGATCTAAAAGATCGTCACATTTCATATAACTCTAGTTCACCTTTATCCGTAGGGTAACCTTTATCCGTTCTTTTTAAGAACAATGTATTTAAGGAAATTAAGTCGACAGATGATGGTTTCAAACCGCAATATTTTGAAAATAGTGCAATTTGAAACTAATGTTCTTCGATTTGATATCGCTGGATACCCTATTTAGCAATTACATTGGATATAGGTTACCCCGTGGACTAACGTTATTTGTCTTAAATTGGTCGCAACACATTTCGCGCCATTCTTTCCTGGCCGATTATATGGGTACATTCACATTGACCCGACCTACTATAGCACAGTCCCTGTGGAGTAAATGACGCACGTCTGGGACAGTTTTAAAGCCTTTTCACTGCCAACTACGTACATATATAATACATTCGGCTCTCAAGTTGGCGTGACAATAGAGTAATAAACTATGCTAATGGTGACATCTATAGCATCAAGGTCAACGTACTCAACGGGATGTCACCTATGTTACTACTTATGGCAGCTTCAGGTGCACAGGTAAGACGTTTCAAGTTCAAATTGACCCCCAAAATGGCAATCTGTTGAGAGAGTACAGGACAAACCTTGTCGGAGACGTTAATCTCCAAGCAGATCCTACGGTAGCATAAGATACTAGTAGTATCAAAAGCTGGCTGAGGGGTGAAGCCGGCCTAGGATCCTAGGAGTGTGTTTCGTTAACGGTCTGCCGTCAATGAAATAGGCACGGGCACCGGTAGCGAGACACACTCCTCTGCCAGCTTTTGATACCGTCTTATGCTACCGTAGGATCTGCTTGGAGATTAGGAAAGTGTAACGGTTATGTTGTATTTAATTATATGATTATCGTTGCCTAGCAACGCAGGCATGGTCAACTTAGATGGGAAATTTGAAAAGCCCACACAGCTGTCTTTTTTTTTAAATTCTCTGTGATGGCAAAGTTGTCAACTCGCAGTGGTATACTTGTTCCGTTTTACGACAGACACATTGCGTCGTAAATGTACCAGAAAAGTGCCAAACACATTAGGGAGCCTCCTACGACTATTGCATTCTGCACTAGCGCCGCCCACCTCTTAACTTGGTTGCCATATGCGGCACAGTTTGGATCAACCGTTTATCTTTAATACGAGATTCTCATCAACAGAAATCTCTCTCCCGTTTTTTTACGCAGGGGCAGCAGAAGATCCATTTGACTCGGAGCCTCATCTACTGAATGCACGCGGGACCTTCGCTCTTTTGTGGATTACCCGCGGTCCTAAGTGCTTTTTACGCACGGCTTACTGATGTACCGAGAGACCATACAATCGTAATGAGCCTGCCAGCCCAACCGTGAACGGTACGCGCTGCGTCGCTCTCCCAGGCAAAAACGCGATTTTCCGCGGATAGCGCCGCGTCCTTTCCGAAAAGCGAAGATAACTCGTTATTGATAAAGCGTAGACAGCTCGCCTTATTACGGAACGGCAGATCTGGACATCTAAAACGAGAGAAAACCACCTCATCGACCGCGCGACCGGACCATGAAATTCCATTTCCTCCCCGCACACTTCGGTTCAACGGAGAAAACACTGCAGTATATCCCCCAGTGGACGTGAGTGCTGCTGCAGTGGTGGAGCAGGCATCGCTACATCTCTCCCAGGAGTTTTAACAGCTCTGTCTGTGACGTACGATCTTCAAGGTGACTTCTTTAATCCGTGGCAGTGGTAATGCGGAAGAACGCTCAGACCCACGGTGGACCGTGAGGGACAGGTTCTGACATCGCTAATCGTCTAATGAGGGCCATTTGCATGGAGCACAGTTGCGCATGAGTCGCCACCGTAATGAAATATAAATGCGCGGGAATAAGGCCGGAACGACTTGTGAAGACGGATCCTTATCAACAGGTTGTGTCGGTTCCATGACTATCCGCACGCCGACAGACATATCCTTATCGAATCTCGCTTTGCCAGACACCAGGACATCGTGACGAATCATGGGTTGCGGGATCTCCATGGAATCCGCGATGACCAAGTCAGAGAAAGGTAAGTTTTGCTTGTCACTATACCAAACGTCGTAGTTCCTGTTGTCAGAAGGTCTCCACTCAGTTCTTGAAAACATATTTCTTTTTGAATACGTGGGGAAGCGAAATATTGAATGGAGACTTGTACATCTCTGCCCGACTGAGCTAAGTGACATGTTGACAAACACACACGTTCGTGCATCATAGTCTAGCACATGTATTCAGCTTGGCCTTGCTTCTTGGTGATATTAATCATTATCAAAACTGAGTGAGTTGTCTCTCAAAATATGTGTTATGCCCTGTTCCCTAGCATTACGCCTCCAACCAACATCACGACTCCCATGATGTTTGTATTGTACTTTACATTCCAATTTACCGTAAGCTCATGTAATGATGTGCTTTGAAAATTGATCAAACCGTGGCCCGCACGGTACTTGGTAGTGATGAATAAGAAATGAGGTTGTCATAATAACATGCTTGCATATAATCTATCGGGCGTTAGTGCAGGCTGAATGCGCTAATTGCTTCTGATCGGTCGTCATCTTCCGTAATATACGCTTCGTTGATTTATGAACATCAGAAGAAGAAAGGCGTTTGCGACCACAACACGTGCGCAAAATAACCGCAGTGCCATGCCTCGGATACCACGGTTGGGTGGAAAAGCTTTCAACTCCGCGTGGTAAAAACCATTACGAATTATCAGGAAAATTGTTACATTAATCATACATATTACATCTATTTACCCAGTCGTGTGTAGATCAGTGCCTTGCCCGCATAACGTTAGAACTGTCTGGTAGATTAAATCATCAACATACCCCTACCGCACACAAGCAGACGACAAACCGTCGTTAATATGGACTTCCTGTGTACGTGGATATGGGTTTCGATAATATCATATTTCGGAATTTTATTGAATAGTCTTTACCGTCCTAATACTGAACGTAACATACGCATTGTAATTTGTAGCTGTAAAAATACGGAATTTGCATGCAGCCCTGACTCTAGCAAATGTGGAGTACAAATGTGGAAATATAGTACCACTGTGTCGTATTTTGAAAACACAGCACTAAAGCTAAGTAAAATATTAGCTGATGTTTCGCAGGCAAAATAAAAATTAATAGAAAACACAACGGGAGGTATGCAATTCATACATTTATAACTAATAGATAGTCGTAAGGGAGAATACTATATTAAAGGAGTCCCAGTGGCAGCAATGAGGCTGGAATACTGTAGACTCGCCAATGTGCCTCTCAGATATCGTTGATATGTAAGAAGATCAATCAAACAGTAAAGATATAGTTGTTTTGACATCGAGTAGGAAATATTATGTAAATGCCAATATCTGTCAATTATGGATCATTGCAGCCTTTTTTTAATGAAACTCTACAGTTTTAATGAGTAGAGTGTGCCGTCCCCCCTATAACATTCCGAACATGCGCACAATTCCCCCAGCTGCCGGTGACGTGTGCGTGGGAAAGGTTAACGAGCACCCTGGGAACGTTCCCCGTCTCACACCGTACCCTGGGAACGTTTCCTGCCTCACACCGTGAAGCGAAGTGCTTCTTCAAAGGCATTTCTCCTCGGCGAGTGGTTTTGACATTCGACTCGCAAATAATCGCTGACATCACGGACTTTGATCTTAAACGCGGTTTTACAATATTGATATCCGGCGTCAGATTGAGCTTTAGCTTTGCTGTCCCTCAAGCTGATGGTATTATAAAATCCACTTTTCTTTTATTTCTTGATAGTTTTACTAGGACTTCAATCTTGTCTTGGTGTTTTTTCAATAATTTGTCTGACCCTTACCTCTACCCCACAACCTCAATTAAAAGCGGTCAGCTGGCTTGTCGATTTGAGTTCTTCCTGAAGAAATAAAGGCACAAACAAACAAACTTTAGCAAACAGACAAACAAACAAACAAACAAACAAACAAATAAACAAACGAAAGTAGGTATCTCTGTGTCATACGGGTGAAACGTAAACAACGTTATGTCTCCAGGCATATGTTTAAATCATGGGTTCTCTCTCATCAAATCTATCAAGCACACTATTTTAAGGCTTGCGGAAACAAACGTTACCACCTCCAACAGAACGTACTACTCACTTTTCTGTCACTTATAAACTTGTATGCTGAAAATGCAAAGATTGTTCTTCTGTGGAATTCCAAGTGCGAGACAAAGAATGATGTATTTTCTTTGGTAGTTGATGCAATACTTAATTATCAAGGCCTGTTTTCCATAGCCAATGAAGGAGACCGAGTCGCCCCTTCTGTTCTCCATACAAAGTATACAAAGCTTAAGGACACAAAGTCTTTACCAATATCTTCTTCAAGTTCCATGTCAGGTGAGTGCGAGGCACCACTAGGCTCCCTGTCTTCAGCTGTCATCTCTTCCTGCAATTCTGCTTCCTTCTTCTTCTCCGGAAACCTGGCAGCCATCTCGTCTCTCTCTGACTTCTTTCTTTGCTCCATTTTCTCCTTCTGTCGTTTCTGTCTTTCTCCCTGCTGTCTGAGACTGGCCTTTTCTGCTGCCAGTTCCACACCTATGATAGATAACACATGCGGTACAGATGAGGTACACAACTAGAGCATTAGAACACTCACATGTTCATTAATGTTTTTTGTTGTTGTTCTTTTCAATAATTTCTCTGACCCATACCTCTTCCCTCACGACCTAGATGAAAAGCAAAATGCAGGCCGATTTGAGTTTTTACTAGGTGCATAAATAAAGGCCCAAACAAACAAACACACGAAAGTAGGTATCTCTGTGTCATAAGGGTGAAACGTAACGTTGTGTCTTCAGTCATATGTTTAAAACAGAATCATTGTGCTGGCTTTTGTCAATGGGTCCTCTGTCTGTCAAGTATGCTGTTTTGAAGCTTGCGGAAGCAAATGTTACCACCTCCCACAGAACATACTACTCACTTTTCTGTCACTTGTTCATTCATTCGGGCCGAAGGACCTGAGAGCTGCAGTTCGATGTGTGCGGTGACAAGTGAGTATGGGCGGCTGCACAACGGCAGACAGTAACAGTTAGTTGTCTCCGTGTACGAAGGCTTTGTTTTTCGTGTGTCTGAATGTTTGTGCTGTTGTGTGTCCGTAGTTATGTGAATACACTGTCAGCACTGACTGGAAGTGAATGGGAAGATAGAATAGAAGATTCTGAAGGAGCTACTGATCCATGTAGAATGGGGATGTCTTGTTTTGGTCTGTCTGTTAACTGGTCGTCTGTGTGTCGTCTGTGTTGTCGCAGTTGTATATTTCCACGTACCAGTCACTTTCGTCGTAGAGAGACAGGAAGTGACCAATGGGCATACTGTAATGTTAGTCGAAACCTTATTTGCATGATTGATGAACTCCAATTAAACCGGTGCTGGTGCTTTATATATTTCACAAAGTTGTGAGATCGTCTAGCTCTTGCTTGTCTATGGATAAGTAACGTTAACACTGAAAACTTCCAGATCAAACACACAACAAGTGGTTGCAGAATATTTGTAGTGGAATCAAACGTGTTTTTCATGTATCATTTCTCATTTCATGTATTGAGGCATCATAACATATGTCATCTATTGCAAGTAGTTCTGTGGACATAGGGTATACAGCGTTTGTATTCACAAGCTACAATTCTTACAAGAGCCATAGATGGATATCTTATGTAGATTGAATCGCATGCATTATGGGATAGCGAATGGCACTGACTATCTATAACCTGTGCGACAATGACACTACAGAAGTCATTCAGGTACAGGGATAAGTTTTGAAACCGGCCCGACGTTTCAGACAGCTTCCTTCCTCTTTCGTCAGTGCCTGAACAGAACCCAACAATTGGAATGACAACAACAGAACTATGTATGAAACGTTGTTTAAAACGTCTGCTGTCTTCTGTCATCTGCTGTCAGAAACGTCTGGCCGTTTTCAATACTTGTACAGGTACTTGAGTAAATTTTACATGGAGTATCTCATAACCTAATGTCTAACCTTCATCGACGTATGTTTAAATTGACGATGAGTCTGAATCGTTTTGTTCCAGCGATGAAGGCGGCGATCCTGATCCAGAGATGGTACCGCCGCTACCTGGCCCGGCTGGAGGCACGGCGCATGTGCACGTGGAAAATCTTCCAAAGTATAGAGTACCACAATGAACAGGACCAGCTGAAGGTACTGTGTATACTGGTGTGTTACATGTATAATGATGGTTAAGTGCTCGTGTGCGACGTAGTCCGATGCACTGCCAAATATCAGTGAGACATGGAGACGCACTCCGAAAAATTGTAATTTGATTTGCTGGGAGATAACTGGCTTAGATCACCTGTTTTGTCCCCCTCCCATTCACTGTAATTGAAAATAAGTAAATGACTAGATAAAGGGGATATGTAAAAAAGAATCGCATCAATCGTGTATTTCTGTTACGTCGCAAAGCTGGGCGTATTTCATGATCAATTTGGAGAGAACTTGTAGTTGTAATTGATAATCCATGATCCAGGGAAATGCTGTGTTATTTATATTCTTGTTGCTGCTCTCTTTCAACAAAAGAAAACGGTTTTCGCCATGGCAATTGTATCGCCTAAGCCTCAGTGATTTGTGCACGTGTGTTTGTTGCCTGTCAACAGTCTCATGGTGGTATTTAGTCATAATACATAAAATGGTTTGCTTCAAAACATTAACAAACTGGCCCTGTGTAATTCATCTTGAGTTCTTACTGAGAGCTTTTCTATTTTGCAGCTACATAATTTCTTCATTGATATGATGGATCATGTAGGAGACCATGGTGAGTGAAGTAACTCTCATTGCGTCTGCTTGGTTCTTTCTTCGTTTTTGTTTTTATTTGTTGATCAACATACAGTACAGGGCAGAGAGTTGATGAACTCCATATAGCATTCTTTCTTTGTTTGTTATTGAATAGTGACTTACCAAGCTGATGAAACTGTTCACCGTGGATATGCTTCATTTAGTGTGCTTTTTTCACTCAATTGTGATAAGATATTATATTGTACCATTAGATTGTAATGGAGTAATGTTGTTTACTCCTCCATGCAGGGCCCATCCTACAAACCCAGAAAAAGTCTCCGTTCCCAGTCCTGTTACAGAAAGACTTGACCTCAGGTGAGAAATTTAAGGAAATATGACTATTCACATGCGCGAAATACATATACAGTAAAGGTAATAACAGATTGTGATGAGTATGGAGACCTCAGTCAATTATCACATGGCATGACCACAGTCGTCGTTGGTCTTCGTATGATTTTGACGTCGTAGGATTTTCATTGTGGTTTTGACATAACCACAGCCGACAATTATAGCCTTTTTAAGACAGCTGAATATCATACGGCGCATCCACGACTAACCGAATAATCCTCTCAGTTTATGATCGTACGACTATCGCGCGACGACTGTGACCAGGTCCTCAATGAGACAGAGAGCGTTTCTATCTAGATCATAACGTTACTTCTGTAGGGTAAGTTATGTAGATAACAAACGTTCGCTTAAACATTTAACATTTGTCAGCGGTTGGTTCTTTCATGCAATGCATATTTGCTCGTGGTTTGACCCAAGGAGGTGTCAATGGAACACATGACGAGTCGGAAGAAGACCTGGTATCGGAGTACGAGAGCATCCCAGTTCCTGCCGACTACACAGGACTGCGGCTGGACTTCCCGCTAACGGTCACCCAGGTGACGCAGATGGTGGAGTACTTCCAAGAAAAGAAGGTAAGAGCCATGTTTCAATGGAGTCATGCAAAACAATCTGGTGATTAAGGATTTGATTTGATTTATTCGACTGTATAGAAAGAAATGCAGCCAGAGCTACCCAACTAGCCGGAGGCAATTATCAAGGGCTAGCCATGGTAACTGTAAAATATGCAATAACAGCGTTGCGTTTATCGATACATGAGTTTTTTTTTCGAACTAGCTTATACAGTCAACGCAAGATACGGATAACTTAAGATACGGAGACCTGTGTATACTAGCTAGGATTGGCAGTCGTACGATTTGTGATACTCTATCAATGGTAGCTTTCGTATTACATGTATCTGCGATAATCTATCTGTAGTACAAGTAATATTACGAGGCTATTTGTATGGGATCAAACAAGAGTTAATTAATTCATTGCATCATCTTCGTCTCAACTCGTCTTACTTTTGTTTCTCACTGGAATACTAAAGTTCTCTTCATCTCGTTTGCATATCAATTCATTGTTAGGATATAAAACCTGCTCTCCAACACAATCTCTTCAGTGTCATTGAGGAAAGATAACGGGTGTTATCTGAAATGTCTGACCGTTTCCAAAATTATATCCAGTTTCTTGGGGAATTGCTATTGGGCAATCTGGTGATTAATGAGTAAATATGGAATTCTTTTTGACTGTAATTAAGTCTAATACAGCAGTATATGGAGCATGTTAAGTTAGATCTATAACGGATATTTTCTTTTTGTTTTTAAGGCTCTACATGCCCGATATGCCGTTCAACTTCTGCATGAAGCACGTAAGCGCCTGAGGCTCATGGGCAACATAACCAGGGCAACCACCGGAGTATTACACGACATAACGATATGTGGTACGTAGTGCGCTGTGCATTTTATAAAGGAGTGTCACATGGTGCTCAAATGCACTGTACATAGCTAGTATCACGTTTTTTGTGTCGGAGAACTAACATACAAATCATTCATATTGTAAAGATTCGATGCGCTATTTCCGCCGTACACAAAATAAAGCTCTTACCAACAAGCTTCCGATCAGTCCTCTGATTCTTGGCAAGTCAAAATGACCCGAAACCTATGTTAGGTGACTTGACTACACGTCAAAGATACCCAGTTGCATGGCTGTATCGACCCCCTTCTCCAAAGATGTACTGCACTGTTTCTCTTAGAACGTAATCCTACTCAGTGTATTTAGAATGCTGCATAAAATCTCTACATAATCAATTACCGTTCCAGATAGACCTCTTTCTACAATTAACATCATTCGCAATCACTCTAATATTTGTGAATGAAAACGATGCACATGTATATGCTCATACACTTTATCTTGCTCGCTTCCAGGTGACCTACACGGCAGTCTTGATGATTTGTTCGTCGTCTTTTATAAGGTAAATTTCAGCATACTTGGTTAGTGGTGGGCAATACCATCGAACAGTGACAAGGAACAGGCTGTGGCACTTGTAATGTGGGGTGGTGAGAGTCATTTCTGTAAAAGAAAAGCTGTCAACAGTGAGAGTGGTTATGCGTTTGATGAATACAAAGACCAACGTTGTCTTGTGGATAGGATTGTTAACTTAGAATGAGTATACCTAGCTTCGGTTAGGACGTCCTTTCGTATGGGACAAGCCACACAAAAAGAGTAGTGGTGCTTTCCTGTGTGAGTGGTTCAAACCAGTCTGGTCTTACACAGCGAATATGCGAAACAAACAAACAAACAAACAAACAAACAAACAAACAAAGAGAATGATAGAAAACTGATAGCATATTGTGTTATCATATCTGTTATATTTTTCCAGAATGGTCTTCCCTCTCCTGAAACGCCGTACGTCTTCAACGGTGACTTTGTGGACCGCGGGCCTCACTCCGTGGAGATCGCACTTCTTCTACTTGCATTCCTCTTAGTTTATCCAAACCAGGTTTTCCTGAATAGGGGCAACCACGAGGACTATCACATGAATCTCAGGTATAGTCAGTCGGCTGTTCTTTCATTTGATCTGAATGTGTATTGTGAAACGGATTTCACTCATATGAAAGCTGCGTGATACAGTAGAACATTGACTGTTTCTATGCATATTGACATTTGTAACTTTCATTCAACGCAAAAACAGTATTTCGATCGCTCATGCGTCGACCTTCTTAAGGAGCGGCGTGATTCAATTACTCGGAGTATGTGTCGTTTCCTATTCAGCTGATGTAGCAAAAAATTCAATTAGGATAACATTCACTTACGATTGCCGCTCCTGCCACTATACCTCAGGCCCTCGTTATCCAGTTGTCACGATGACAGCATTTACCAACACATGACAGTACTTTGCTTGGCATTTCAGTCGTGACTCAAGCATTACAACATTAGCCCATAGAAGATACCAACTTAGGCCTCAGCCGAAAAGACGATAGTTTTATCCTTTAATGTACATCCTAAAATGAGCACTGCCTACTTACCATTGATCTATAGGAGCTCATTGTGTAATGAATGAGAAAGTATTAACCAAATGTATCAACGTTATAGTGGCTTTCTTGGGCAGGGTTGACTGTATTTAACATCCACATAGAAACTGTTTGTCCGCAATTTATTATCGAAATGCCATGTCGATAATTGGTAAGAAATAAGATATCGATGCCTTCTTTATTTTACAGATATGGGTTTATCAAAGAGATTATAGTGAAATACAAGGTAAGATATACGGGAATAAGATGTAATGATTTTTTTCTTAAATTTGAATTTCTTTCTGATCATGTTTCTGATCTGAGACGTGTGTATTGAATGTTGTATGGCATAATGCTTCACAGGTTAAATCATTAGATCAGCCATTATTCGATACGGAGACATTGTGACCGTTTATGATCAATTCTATTTCTGTTTCGTTACAGAAAAATGCGACCGTTATGGTGAAAAACTTCAGAGATGTCTTCAGCTGGCTACCGCTGGCCACCATCATTGATAAAAAGATTTTTATAGCTCACGGTGGGATCTCTGATACAACTGATCTCGAATGCCTCGCTTCCCTCGAAAGACATAAGGTACGATCTTGCATTCTGATATTGTATCACTATTCTAAAGTTTGCAGTTAATTGTATGCCATACGAAAGTCACTGTTTTACAGTGTGTGTGGAAATAGCATATCAAATCTCTACAACCTCGTATTCTTTAACACTGGATATCAACTTCTAGACTGTAACTATTGAATTGACCATCATCCAAGGGTTTCGACATGAACTTCTACAAACATACAGTTTCTCTTAGACGATGACGTTGAATTCAACTTTTACAGTGATAAGATCTTAAATTTGGTCTGAAGTAACGAGGCGGATGAAGTGTTCTTCGTCTACTTTGTTGTCTGACTGAAATCCATGTCGAAATCGCAACCACCGCAATCTCATTGGACGATGTGAAATTTACAATGAACACTAACAACATTGATATTATCGTCTTTGTTTTCAGTTCATAACAGCTTTGATGCCGCCAACGTCTGACGAGGACCCACTGGGTATCCTGACGGGCAGGGAGAAAATAGATCGGGAATGGAGACAGGTCAGTGAAATACTAAGTACTATATCGCCATGTCCATACTGCAGTGTTTGAAACTGATCTGTGACAGTATTTGGGCGACTATGTTACACATTTGTATCTGTACTGACGGTATGTCGAATTTCTTCCATTACTAACGCTTACTACATGAATGTTAACGGACTGCCTGTGAGCAAGGATAATATAGTCCTTATTTGGCCAAAATGGTATCTGAAGATGCTGAACGATAACTGTTACATTTATCTATGTACGGATTGCGTGCCTAATCCATGATCCAGCGGTTAGTGACCCTGCCTCTGGATTAAAACGACGCAGGGTTGAATGGTCTTGGATCACGGCTGTTATCGTTCACTGAATATGCATGCTATGGATTCCAGCCGCAATCCTTATAAATTAATACGACGGAACTTAAAGCAGTAGTATTACATTGTTCATTGTATACTCGTTTGTCGAAGATAACTAGGAGAGTGTACATGTGCGTCTGGCTCCGTAGATTCTTGACCTTCTGTGGAGCGACCCGCGCGGGAAGCTGGGATGCGGCCCCAACACGTTCCGCGGGGGCGGGTGTTACTTCGGTCCTGACGTCACCGGTAGGTTCCTCAAGGACAACGACATGCAGCTCATTATCAGGTCGCACGAGTGCAAGTACGAAGGGTACGAGTTCACACACAATAACCAGGTGAGGGACATATTCTGATAAAAGCAAATACCAATGCCGTTTTCATGTGTAATTTGCCTCCATGAACATGTGTGACCGCGTAGCACAGTGGTACATTCTTCGCCTCGTGACCGAGAGGTTGCGGGTTCGAATCCAGCAGCTGTGTTACCGATCTTGTGCCCTTGGGAAAGGCACTTTACACGTATTTCCTCACTTTACTCAGGTGCAAATGAGTACCTAGCTTCGGCTAGGGCCGTCCCTCGGATAGGACGTTAAATGGAGGTCCCGTGTATGGGGAGAGTCACACCCTATGCACGTTAAAGAACCCCCACACGTGCGATGGTGCGGTGTGAGATGGAGCAAACCTTTCTGTCCGGAGTTGGTGATTCACTTCAAATCACCCGGTTGGAGGCCTGGCGAACCTACATACCGTATCAGCCAGCGAAAGGGTATATCACCCCGTAAGGGGCGGTATAACCCCGCCGCGTGTAGACATGTGCAAACATGTGCACATGTGTGTATGGCGGCTTTGAAAATGTGTCCTTAACACCTGTTTCGCCATACCCTCCAAATGGAGAATTCTAATAAATAAATAAATAAACATAACATGTACGGGGGGACATGAGGGACATCTTCCGATAGAAATAAGTGCTAAGTATGCGCACTGACTGCTGGACAAATTTCTTCAATTCTTAACGTCCATGTTGATTTGATCATATTTATGACACCCTATGAGAACCCAAAAACTAACGCGAGCTTGCGAATAAAGAGAACGTTTGACCAAAAAAAGTTTCATTCATTATGAAATCTAACTTACCAGGAAGGTTGAACAAATACCAAATGAAATCTTTATTGACACGACAAAAGTACAGCGACTTTCAATATAACAACTACATACAGTACAACTAAACAGACAGGTACGATAATCTATAGGTGTGAATAAGTCAACATAGTGGGTCTAGCGTGTCATTTACACTATTGCAATTGGTTCTACGGTACAAGCATTTATTTGTGAGGAGGCAATCTTATTTTTTGTATGTTTGTGTCAGGAATGGTTACATGAAGCCAGCAGATTCATCTAGTATTTTTCACCGTTGGTAGGTTCCGCTCATGGATCACAGATTTGGCTGCTTGATTGTGGCATAGAGTTAACACATCTTGCCCTTCACTCTTTTCACATGAAGGTCCTGACCATATTTTCTGCGTCCAACTACTACGAAGAGGGGAGTAACAGAGGCGCGTATGTTAAGATCGGTGCGGACCTTCAGCCCCGCCTGGTACAGTACATGTGCACGTCGTTCCACATGGAGAAGGAGATGGCGTTGTCGCAAAGGTCTGAAAGGTGGTAGCAAAACGTACTTTAAACACTAACAAGTGGTGAAATCTGTGGTGTCATTAACATTTCAACCTGCTAAGAAAAATCACTATTAGACTACCAATCATTTAATTAATCTTCTATTTATTGTTTGTCTGTTTCTACATTTTTTAATTCTTAGTTGTCATATTCTTTATGATGTTATACAGTATTTCTATTTCTCTACCGATATTTGCTTAGTCATCAATTATTCAATTATCATTGTTTCTTTCCTAAGGTATCATTTTGTTTATCGGTATCTTGCACTGTGTTGTATTATTGTTTGATGTATAATGATAATTATATAATTTTCATATCTATTCAATCTTTATTACTTAATGCAGACGAGCGTACTTTCAATCATGACTATTATAGATATAAAACCATATCTATTATTCGATGGTGAAATAACGTTGTCTGACAAACTATTTTGTCTTTGCCCGACACGTCAGAATAAGCATCATTGAGAAGGCAGCTATCGTGTACCTGAAGGAAGAATGCTATGCAAACAAAACTGCGCTCATGGAGGCCTTCCGCCAAATGGACCCGTCAGATGAAGGTGAATATGTCTTTTTAAGATCTAGTTAAGAGTATTTCACCTTTTGCCTCCGAGAGGTATAGTTTTTGGTTTGTTTTTGCGTGTGAGCAAGTTTGTTTCCACTGGCTTGGGCACAAGGTTGGCCTGGTTGGCGGAAAATGGTTCAACTGGAGACTTGTTGTAGGATGAAAACGCTGGTTTGGCCCAGGTCCAAAGTTGTTGGCACAGGAACCCAAAATCCCCTCGCGGAAAATACTAGTAGCAGGAAATTCACACTACATTCACAAAAGATTGGATTCACATTTTATGGAAAAATAAATTATTCGATTTCTTGTTTGTTAAGAATACATCATTGATTCCACATCGAAATGTTCACGTACCAAAAATGCGCAAGTCTTACGTGTTTCTGACTACATGTAGGTGTGATAACATTACGTCATTGGATCCAGACGATGACGTCAGTTCTGAACTTGGACCTTCCGTGGAGGGCTCTGAAGAACCAGCTCGTGACAACGCCTGATCGAGACCTGGTTTCCTACAAGAGTCTTTTTGAAACGTTCGCTGTGTCACACCGGTTTAAGGAGGTGAGATTCTTGCTACACCCTCTGTATATGACAGAACTTCAGGAGCACTACTTGTTGCAATTTAGAATACAGCTTGACAGATTTCAATTGAGATGACTTCAACATCGTTTTAAATACCGTTTTCAAATTACATCTACATCAATGTAATGTTAAAGGACCCACCCTACTTATCAGAAAACGCAGAATTCTTCCCGCTCTGTAGTCCTCAGTCTCAGTAAGTCGACCTTGTCCCAAGTATTGATGTATCTAATGCTTCTGACGGTCACATTTCCCAACCGAGACCTAGACGGGTAGCTTTCGAGAACAAAAAAAGTACAATATAAGAAATAACAAAACACACATAACGAAATAACACAATATCATTTGCGCAAACGTTCTGGCCGGGCCCCAGTTTGGAAAGCAACCTCAGCTTTAGCGAGAAGAGATATTGTTTCAGCATCCCGAATTTAGTTTAGTGTCTAGAAAGATTAAATTGAATCAGACATTCGCTGTAGCGGTATAAGATATGTCTCAGCTTGTGATTGGTCAGTTCTAAGAGGTCTCAAAGAGAAGATGATAGATTTATGACGAAAGTTATTGTTTGTTTTTTTCAATTCCATGCCGTGCCAGACAAATTTTACTGAGGCTATGTACAGATGTCGATACGAGCTGGAGACCATATTCAGGGCTATGGACAAGGACAACTCAGGTAGTCTTTCTTCTACATTTGTACATTTCAAACCTTCAAACTTAAGGTTAACAACATACATTTGAACACTAATGTATATGGTGTTATCTTTTAAATTCTACTTAAATCAATCACTCACCTAGCAAAAGTAGTAAAATATTCGTGACGTTGTCTATAAAAACAAAAACATTGTTTTCGGTTTCTTTGTTTGTATGTATGTATGTATGTTTGTTTGTCTCGGTGTGTGTTCAAGTTTGTTTTCGTTTGGCCCCTAGCCCTCGTTTGTTCCTGTGCTGAGTTGTAACCGTAGACTGGTAGGATGCAAATGTCGAGGTGGTCTGCGTTCACATTCTTAGGCGACAATTTGGGACATGCATGTATAATGAGTGAAACGGATATGGTTTGTACTTTGTCACTGAATTTTTAGAAAAATTAGAAATGTTTCACGAAGGTATGAGATCTTCAATTTCTGTCACCGTCAGGGTTTATTTCCATGGACGAATTTAAAGAGTCCTGCCACATACTGTCCAAACACATCAACACCCCTCTCCCTGATGACGTCATCAAGGACATGGCGCACAGCATGGACTTCAACCACGACGGCTGCATCGACTTTAACGAGTTTCTAGAGGCCTTCCGATTGGTGGATGGAGACCTCAAACGGCCAGGTCCGGAGGAGACGTGACGTAGGGCGGTGATACAAACCATCGTGGACGGTAGCCTCTACCAGGCTCTACAGGTCGCTGGAGAAATAGTACAAATTGGCCAAATTAGACAGATAATACACCTGGGGAATTAGATGGCCGATGAGTACAGTTTGCGACCTAATCTGGCGTGTTTTTGTCTTATTTGGCCAATTTCTACTATTTTTCCGACAAAAACCTGTGGAGCCTGGTAGAGGCTTCGTGGACGGTATACTGATAATGCGCAATTAAACCTGTACAAGTGACCGCCTCTAGATCTATGTAACGAGCACCTGGTCAATGTGACCTGTCAGATGGTGCCTTAAATACATTTTCCCGCTGACACAGGCATTAAGAAACCTGTCTATAGTGGACCCCTATCTTCACAGTCCAGATACTCTGGGTCCCCTGAGTGGTCTTCTTGGGCAGTTTTGACCGTACATTACCGCCATTGAATACAGTTATGAATGAATCAATTAATTTTATTGCCCACGTTATGATAACCCATATGAAATGTGAGTTATGAGGGCATACATATAATAGGGGTGGTTTTGAAAACAGAAATTGTAAAATATGTGGAAATATTTTTGCTTGATGCAACTAGCTATTTTATTACATCGTTGTGGTGTATAGAAAAAACCGTACACTGTCAATTGTAAGTACAGATTGGACATTTCATGTCTACCAAGAATATATTAAGAATATATTTCTGTCTCAATTAAGATTTCTAAAAAATATATACAGCTGTATCTGTACGTATATATTATATGACGCAAGGCTGCTGAGATATGAGACAAGCTTGTTATTTTTACCATGTAAAGAAGGCTGTGTGTCCATAGAATGTTGCAGTATTAGATAATTTGTTTCAGTATAGACTTAGAAGTCAGACGTCATCAACGCTTGTTTTATCCACAACAAAAAATTGCATATTTGTCAATGATGAACAAGAAATGTGTGTAAATGCTGTAATAGATTTCAAAAGGTGATATGTTATTTGCATCCGTTAAGATTTTTCAAGAACGTTGATCCTGTATGTGGAAAGATTTGGACCCTTCCGTATCTCAGTAACATGGCTGATAGTAGTCTGGTACGAGTCCAGACGTATTATAGCTCCCGAGTCTCCTCTGTCCTCTCTGTATTTGCGGAGAGGACAGAAGAGACTCAGGAGCTAAAATGTGGATACTAGCATTGTCAATTTTACGTATAATGATTATGAACGCTTTAGATCTAGTTGGCAAATATTATAGTTTAATTACATGTCGTGAAAGATCTTAAGTGAGCATACATACATGTACCTCTCGTATTCCAATGATACGTTGCCATGTATACGTAGTACAGCCGTTCGGAATGTCACAAAGAAGCATTGCACATTTCCATGTAGGAAAACGACAGCCTGAAATACAACTTCAGGTCAAGATAGTCCTTTCATACATTTTGTACTTTGGATTTTTGAATGTGAACCTTAAAAAATACAAACGCAGTGACATAAAGGGATTCGGCGGTATGATTCGTTTGGTAAAATAACAAAGTGACAAATTAGATTAAACCAGCCTCAGTGGGTTTGTCGTCGCTTTGAATTATGGGACAGGTGTAGACAAAGGTAGACAATAGACATATCCCATGACACCATGCGATTGTGGTAAATGGCGACAGCTGGTGACTGTATGCAAGAGAATTTGGGACATCCATGCATTCATTCAATGCAAAAGATTTAATTTGTCCTACACATGTAACACTTTGACCTTTCCAACCTCTCGAAGGGTTTCAGTGATCAAATTTAAAGTGTTGTAAGTCCGCCTCCGTCCTCCCAAAACCTAGTTTGTTCTTTATGTATGTCGTCCTCTTTCGTCTTCAGAATACCACGTGCTTGTAGCATTTCAGTCAGCTGGTTTCCGCTATTTTCCACCCGCGCCTTGAATTCGATTTTGATACCGGAGAACTTTCTCTCGGGAGTCCCCTCCCTTTCCGGAGTCCCCTCTTCCTCAGTCTCTTCTCCAAAATACATTTCTGCCTCGCCCGTACTGCTTGCACTGGAATCCGTATCGTTTCCGTGCACCTCATACTCATTGCCATTGTCGTGCACTTGCCTTGTTTCGTCATTCTTATAAAACGTCTCCTCAGTGCAATCCTGCACATTTTCCTCACCGGCCGCAGCCACACTTTCAACGTCTCTCCTTTTCAAAGTTTCCGGGCAGGGTATGTATCTGTCCCTCTTGCCTCCCACACCTTTCTCCTTCAGATTATTTGCGATGTATTTTGATTTTCTGCAGCACCCCGAACACACGTTGCCCATGTTGTTCAGCTCCCCCAGAGGCTGGCAGACCCAGAGGTCCCAGTGATCTCTGATGACGAAGTTTGATTTCCTTCCCTCGACCCCTTGGGCACGGTTGATATTTGCTACCACAATCAGGGCTTCCTCCGGCAGGATGTATATGGTACAAAGATAACAGTCAGCACGGCTTGAATAGCGTACAGAAATAGCGTACAGAAGAAGCGGGCTAGCTGATGTTACATGGAGGTTTGGCGTCGAATACGGGCGGAGCAGTTACATGTAGGCTAGCGAATACGGGCGGAGCAGCTAGGCAAGCGAAAATTCAATACGAGATGAAGAAGTCTTCAGTTTCGGATTCCTGGCTCCCGGCTGGACTGGGTCCTTGGGAAAGGCGTTCAGACGTCGGCCGGGGATGTAAGAGACAGCGGGAGCCAGGAGAGGGAAGGACTTCGCCTTTACCGTGCCCGTGTACACTGCAAAGCTATGGAACCTTTATCTTTACCTCTTCTGAGAAAAAAAAAACGGTACAGAGAGAAGACGGTCAATGCTGGCTTTTTCTTGTCTAAACCAAGCACATAGGAGACGTTCGTCGTAAGCGAGGGTCTTCTCCTTTCACCTATTGAAATGGAACCTCCGGCAACATTACCCTGGATGAAAGGATACATAACGAAAGGGGTGACCTTCCCATTCGATCAGCAAACAATGGAGCGATGAATTATTGATAACCTACAATAGGATGTTTTTATTCTGATGAATGAAAAGCTTTGAAACACCAGATACTCTACAAATATCACTGTAGTTTTTAATAGCATCGTATGAATAAATCTGATTCGCAGTATAGTTATTATTTTCAGGGATATGATTTAATCTCCGTGAAACATACCTAGCCAAGTTCATCTTTAGACAGTAAAACGTTTCACGATCACAGAGCAACCATCCGTTTAAAGACCAGCCGGGATTTCTATTGTGAATATTAGGACCAGTTTGCACCTGACGTCTCTTAGCACAGCTCTTAATTGACTACATTAACTACAGTTTTATGAGCCAACAATGATTGAATCGTTACTTACCTCTGCTGCCTCTAAACAGTTTCCTGACCGTAAGTATCTTTTCTGGCAAATGTGGTGGAACGGACCGTGAGCAGCCCTAACCTATAGCCGGAACGGGCAGTAACCCTGACCTACAGCCGTCTGTTAACGTCAACCTCTATCAGACAAGGAAACATAGAGATGACATGGCATCATGGGAAATCTTACACATGATTGCAAATTGAAGATTTAATACTCATGACACATTGGACTTTCACAATACATTCACTTAGCTGTACAGTCAAAGCTACTCAATACGACCACCCAGGGGACCGATAAAATCTGGCCTGTGGACAGGTGGTTACTATGGATAGGATAATGTTAATGCTTGTGTCCGAGGGAATTATTATCCAGGGGACGAGTAAAAATTGGTCACATTGGCCAGGTGCAAGTCGTATAAAGTAGCTGTAAATGAGAAAATATATGCCCTAGATTGCAAATAAAGATATTGGAAAACATATAATTATGCCATAGAATACTTAATTCAATTCTCAGGTCAGCCCAGCTGACTAGACTGGCCGAAGACCGCCAGAAGTGGAAGTCACTTGTGAACAGTCTTACTGCCCCTAAGGCCACCTGAGCTACGGGACTGAGTGAGTGAGGTCAAAGAAGATGTCGTGAAAAACAAAAACAACGAATATCTATAATTTGACATACCATACCCTGTGTGGTATTGAAGTTGTTTAACCTTCCTGACCACTTAGAATTAATAACGAAGCTTTTTTTTGGCCATTTTGTCCACTCGCACGTTCGCAGTTTTGGGGTTCCGAGAGGATGCCATCCATATAATATATTTTTGTCTTTAGGTTAAATGTACCAATCAGGTTAACTTGTCACAGCAGTACAGACAGGTAACGTTACATGAGCGTCCATCAGTACTGTTCGCGACCGTGAGGATGCTGTTATCTCCAATGAGGTATTGTCTTTGGTGTGTTCCTGAGTGTGTCTATCTGTGTGTTTGTGTTTCCGGATATTTGTGGTTATCATAGCTTTAGAATCTACGGTAATGGTAGATTGATGATATTTGATAAGCACTCTGCTCTGGAACTGCAGGGGCGTTTTTGTTAAAATGTTTCAAGGAGGATAACTGAAAAAAAAACCCTACAAATTTCGATATTCGATGTGCAGATTTAATCTAGACAGAAATGTATAGTGAAAAGTTTAAACTTTGTTCCAACACAAAGGAAGAAACTCACCATAAATTTTCGGCCGAATACTCCGACCTTCATTAGATGAATGATTCGCTGCACTAATCCGGAAGTCGTCGGATGACGTCAGGTAGCAGCGAATCATAAATGGCGGGAAGGCGAAACCTGCCACCATCACGGTTCAATGAGGGTTGATGTGCCCTAATGTAGATAGCCTCCTTGACGCCCCTCACAAACTAATCCTGTTCAGAGTCCAAGATACGAACTTGGTCCAGAGACACGGAGTGGCCCGGAGATTCGACGTGTATATGCTGAGACACTTCTGAAGATGTTGAACTGCGGAGTATTCGGCCGAAAATTTATTACGAAAGTTTCTTCCTTTGTGTTGGAACAAAGTTTAACATCTATTATCATAATACCGGTACGTTTACGACGATTTCTCTAGCCATACTGAATTGACAAATTGTCAACGCATCATTTTCTCCAGTTACATGTTGCTGTTATAGCTTACCCTTGCCACTTCTTCTGTGTAACTTTTCTGCCACTCTTGTCCTGCTAAAAGCGTAATATTGTAATTGTAACACGCCGCGGAATTACACGGCGAACGGGCGCGTGGTTGGGAGGGGGTAAAAAATACCGGTAGGAAGAAACACGGCACAATTAACTGCCACTATGTACATTTATACATCCTCTGATGTTCCTTCCTTTAGTGTCAGTAAATGCATAAAACATAAACCTGCATGAGCATACAAAATGTCATGAGAAAACGGACGTATACTGTCAAGAATTTTCATTTAACTTCTGTCCGTCACAACCGCTATGACGTAACACTTCACTGCTAGCGTAGATATAAAAATGGCGGGAAAATGGCTGCGTACGTTCAATTTTGCCCATTCAGTCGTAGATCCGGGCTATTATGCAACGGTTCTTCACACTTTTACATGAGTTGTAGGTCACCAACAGAAATTCAAGATTGTTGTTGAATCATGTTCGTCTTGTGCCGTGAGCATGTGTAATTATGATCTATAAATTTGGCAATGAATGTGACAGTATGTTCGTCCCACGACGAGCTGCCTACCCCGAAAAAGATACTGAAAACTTTTGGCCTTGTTGTCTTCGAATGCATTGTTATCGATGCTTTGTAAATGGTGTATTGGACACCTAGATGTCTGAAGTGTGCACAGCTCAGAAATAACTATTGTTGCATGTGTAGATCTCTTTAAATTCCATTATTTTTAATCTACCGGTATAAGTCTTACTACCGGTATTATGCCAATGCATGTTAAACTTTTCACTATGGAATTTACCAACACAGATGAGCTTTCATTCGGATAGACAGAAATGTACCTGATCAATTTCCACTATCATTCATAACGTTATAACACCATAATTCACTATTTGGCCAATTTCTGTTTTATTTTTTGGAACGCTAGAGGTCGCTCCTTTCAACAGCCAGGCCTGTTGCAGACTACCCTGGGATCAAGAAGGTAAATCCGACCTTTGACCCCGTAAGCAGGAAGTGGTTTCTCCACGCCCCTTCCATGTGATCCTGACTGCTTTCCGCCCGGCTTTTCGTCCTTCCTGTAAGTATGCGGCGTTTTCTGTGTTTCTGTGTGCATTTGGTAAATGTAAGGGTGCCCGAGGACTAGGGAGAATAGATGCCAAACGCGTTTCTACTTCTGTCTGCCGAACAAATATCGTTCAGACATCATGTGACACTGGCAGATCGGTTCAGGATCAGATCAGCTGATCACTGTTTACATTGGTTAACCCTTTGGATTAAGATTACCTTAATTAGGATCTGGTGAAACGTATTAGGATCATAACGGTTTATGTTGATCGTCATTCTAGGTTCTGAGTCTGATGCCAGACCTTATTTAGGTTTGGGTCAACACAAACAGCTATACATGATTTTTTATTCATAACAACAACAACAACAACATCATCAGCAACAACATGCTAAGACCATGCCCCATATACTATATCAGTCCATGAGTACTCAACATTCCTGAATTATTACAATAATATGCACGTCTTCAATGATTTCTCCCTTCTTCAATCAGTTGTTACTTCATTTGAGCACACTGTGGTCTGGGTGTCATCATCATGGCGTTCCGCTTCAAGGCCTCTAAGTACAAGAATGCAGCTGCCAAAGTGCCCAAGAAGGATGTGAGTCACACCATTTATTCTAAACTTTAAGATAAACCATGTTCCACTAATTTACTGTTGAATTGGCATATATCATACATAATCATTGTTACACTGTCTCATACTATGCTTCGAGTAGGTACAAGACTCAAGAGATGACATTGTATTTAGGAAAGCAATCATTATCCAGTAAAATCTGTTCTTGTGATATTTTGTAAGGGTTGGATCACGGACATCAGCGTCCCTCGAGGGCTGTCATCCCAAGGCAACCACATCAAGGCCAACTGCCACCACATAGCCTACTGTCATGACAGCCCAGGTAGGGGTACAACTCTTTGTGTCAGGGTCCCTTTTAAAAGTTTTATTTGATTCAATGATGCAACAACCCCTCTAATCATGGAGACCTGAACTACAGACTAAAATCATTATCATAGCCTGTATGTGCACTTTCGACGAGTTATTACTTGTGCAGCACCATCACAGTCCAGTTTGTCCTGTCCGGTCCTTCCAGTCCAGTCCATCTTTTCTATCCAGTCTGGTCCAGTCTTGATGATCTGTCTGGTCCAGTCCACCTGTCCAGTCCATCCGGTCCATTACTCTTCTTGCAATTGTTTTTGATTGTCAATATCCCCTGAGGAGAAATGTAGAATTGCATATGAATATATAATTATTGATATATTGATTAATTCATTTTCTGCAGGTGGAAACATCCTTGGTATATTACCTCTAAACAGTGTCGGCAGACAAGACAGATCTACCCCCTTGCTACATGCTCATGCAGGTATGTTACCTTTCCTTATCAATCAATCCTTTAATGGGCTAGATTTATTCAGTTTATCCATTTTGTTACTGGTGAGATGGTAACAAAAATTGTTTTTTTTTTCCTTCTATAGATTCTGTCACAGATTTTGACTTCTCACCATTCGATGCTTTCACGGAGACTTCACTTCTGGCAACAGGTTCTCAGGACTGCTCTGTGAGTTGGACATGAAATAGATAATAAACACAACATATAGAGAAAGTTAACTATTCAAGAAAATCTTCTATACCCTTTTAATCTTTGTTCATACTGCAAGTGTTCTGTGTAAGGTATAAATTATAGGTACATGGCAGAGCTTCTTTGTACACACCCTATTTATGGATGGATATCATGATTTGAGAGGACACTTACTGTCCTTGGGCAAAATTATTGAAGAGTGCAGAGACCCAGACCCTGATATATAACATAGAGGTGTTAGAATGTAGGAGTGTTGGAACATAGCACTGTAGGGCTTTCCCTGCATGCAAATACAATGTTGGTTAGTGATAGTGTGTCCACAGACTCTACTTTTCTATACTACCATTTGTGAACCAATCTTATAGCTACATTTAGTTTCAATCCTATAAATGTCTAGTAACTGTCCCCCTACAGGTGAAGTTATGGACCATCCCGTCAGGCCCGCTGACCGAGTCTCCGCCAGCCGCGGCTACTCTGACCACCCTGGACAGGAGAGTGGAGACTGTGCTGTGGCATCCGACAGCAGAGAACATCCTGGGCTTCTCTTCAGACAGATCTGTCAGGATATGGGATGTGGGAACACAGCAGGAAGCTTTTGGTACAAGTATAGTTCAGACAGCCAGTGTTTACTAATTAGTTTGCCTTTATCCATGGGGTAATCTTTATCTGTTTTTCTTGAAACATATCATTCATTTTGAATGTTTTTTTCATTACAATTTCAGTGCTAGAGGATCACAATGACTTAGTGCAGAGTTTTTCATGGAAAGAAGATGGCAGCCTGTTAGCGACATCTTGTAAGGTATGTATGCGTGTTTTGGAAGTCTTCTATTTAATGCTGACTATGCAGTATTCCATGCAAACTTACCGGTAGTATTTGTGTTGGCTCATAAAAGCAAGAATGTTCAATTATATAAAAGTTTTGCGAGTAGGTTTGTCTTTGTACGTTGTGTTATATCTTACGGTATGTTTGCTCTGTATTGAAAGAAATATTGATAGAGATATGAAAATGTCAATACTTCTTCTTTTCCTTCCCAACAGGACAAGAAAATCAGGGTTCTAGATCCCAGAGCTGGTTCTACAGTACAGGTAATGTTACTGAACTTACTATCACAATAATAAACATTTACGTGTAATGTGCTGGTTACATGAGTAGCCAGGTATAAACTGGAATTGCTTTGTAAGATTGTAGCTCATGTATTTCTCCTATTTCACCCTACAGGATTTAGCATATCAATAGTAACTTCTGGCATCATCATATGATGTGGCTTGTGTGTTCTAGTCAGGTGATGGCCACCAGAATGTCCGTGACTCCCGGGTGTTGTGGCTAGGAGACAAGGACATGCTGTTGTCTGTAGGATTCAGTAAGGTAGGGGCACTGCTGCAGACATACCCCACAGTCACTTTTAAAGTTCACCTTTAACATTGTATATTCTAGGTGCATCAAGTACAGTGTTGGATTTCAGCAATCTTACAGTCAAGAAATATATATTGCATATAGCTTTCTGCAATATAGAAATGTTGGATACACAAAGCCAATCATACAGTTTTTGTATGTAAGCAATAATGACTGCTTTGTTTGCAAGATATTTCCAGAATGGGTCTATATGTCCAATGAAGTTGCATCTCTGCAAGAAAGAACTTGATTATGTGCTTGACTTTGTATCAGAGTTGGATTTGTGACTTTTTCTTTTCCTTTCTACTACACATGCTTTTCTTTGCTGTCATAATTTTCCCATTAGTGTTTAGCATACAGATTCTGCATGCTAAGTGTTTGACGACATTCTTTGCTTAGTATGAGAATATATTCCACACTCTAATACTTTGACTTGATGCATGTATGTATCTGATCTGTCTGTTGTAGCTTGCATGGCTTGACTGTGCCAGTCATTGTCCATGCACATTGTATGTCCTTTATGCCCTGCACTCTTTAGATGCGTGAACGTCAGTACATTATGTGGGACCCTCGCAACATGGGCCAGTCTCTGGCCACCGAGACACTGGATTCCAACACTGGGTACATGTCCTTCTCCACTGCTGTCTCGTGATGCCTGTCTAGTGTAGCATGGACATCTTGTTCATTGTCTTGGCTGTTACATTTTTGGTGATCGCTTGTAGAAAAGTTTTTATGAATGACACATCAATAGATATAAGAATATATACAAATTGACATGAGGGTGTTAAAGACAACCTTTTATTGATATAATGTATATCTATAACAAAGGTCAATGTTCCATATTCACATGGAAAAAAAATGAGAAAAGACAAAAGAAATTTTTCAATAATTTAATATTTTAGGTGTCAAGTGCTGAAATTTGTTGTATGATATTACTGGCTTATTGATATTGGAATGTTTCTAATTTTGTCAGTGTCTGTCTCTTTCAGCCCCATCATGCCTCTGTATGATGCAGATACAGGAATGCTCTTCCTTGCTGGAAAGGTATGCAAACATGAATTTTCACAGAAAAGCTTTGGGTACACCAAAAAGAACTTTTTTTCTCTTTTTATTCTTCCAAATCATGCAAAATTTTTTCTACCATATATATGTACTAAGTGCTTTTCACACCAAAGCTATTTTTTTCTAGCCTGGTATCCAGCCATATCATAGCTCACGAGTCTCTTCTGTCCTCTCTGCATTTGTTTGATACCAGGCTAGTTTTGTTCATGTGCCGTCTCTTATGTCTGTTTGTTTCCACAGGGTGACTCTGTTGTCAGATACTTTGAAGTCACCTCAAAGCAGCCGTATCTCACAGAGTGTAAGGCTTTATACAGTTGTACTTTTGAATATAGCATTTCAAACAATCCTTGTATGGATATTAGATAATTTTGATGTGACCTGTACTTAGCTCGGTTAGGCAAAAATGTACAATAAAGGTCCAAAGAAAAGAAAACCAACAGTATGTACTTGTCAAATGATCCTTTGTAATGTTACATTTGTACAGTTTCATATTGATCTGTCCTTTTTATCTATGGTTAGGTAATGGGATCTGACATGCAAAAATGGCGTCTGACATGCATGCTTCAGAACATGTTCCATATTTGGATACATCTTTGCATCAGATGAAATTTTAGATAAGAGAGAAACATACTTTGACTTTGCAAGAAAAGAGACAGCTCAGAATCATAATTTTTGCCAGGAGATCCTGTAGATAGATGTCTATAGCCACCATGCAATTGAGATGTGATTCAGACATTGCTGCATTTTGCAAGTGTCCCTCTGTAATCATGTGACGGTTCATTTTCAGGCCAGCCCCACATGAGCTCGGAGCAGCTGAAAGGCGTTGCCATGGTGCCCAAGCGAGCCATGGAGGTGATGACAGGAGAAGTGAACCGGGTGTTACTGCTGGTGCACCAGGCCATCATACCTCTACCATACATCGTGCCTAGGAAGGTCGGAAACTTTCAACATGAACAAATCTAGCTATGTTTACAAATTGGTTGTTGGTTTGTACAATGAGTTAAAGGGAGTCATTTTGTCTATCGTAATTTGAAATTGTTAAATAGACATGTTGCTGTAAGTGCATTTAAGTTCGCGGGGATTTAATTTCGCTGTAGCGGGAAAATGGACTGTTCAAGGTGGTTTTAAGTTCGCGATAGCGCCATAGACTGTACATACTATAATGGAAAAATTGAAAACCCCAAACATTTCTGCATTAACAGTAATTTAAAGGTGATTGATATCAGAATGACGTGTCAAAAATGCCTGAAACCATTCTTCTTTTCACTAGTGCAGGCAGTTGCATTTTAGAATGATGCAACAATAATTCATTGCCATGGATGATAGGACGATAGTGTTTGAGAGTCATGTTTTTGAGAGTCATGTGTATGTTTCAGACTTATCGTGACTTCCATGAAGATCTGTACCCTGATACAGCATCAGGAAAGCCTGCCATGACAGCACAGGAGTGGAGGGATGGGGGGAATAACATGGTAAGTAAAGAGTGCTGTCTCAGTTTGAAGTTTGAAACTGTAACAAAATTGTGCTTGTGATATGTTTAAGAAAGGTTGATTTGATTTTGATTTGATTTATTTTGCACAAGCATTCAAAAAGTTAACATAAAACAAATTAAAGGATGAAGGTACATGCAGGGGGGAAGAAAAAAGCCTCTTGGCTTGTACAAAGTCTTCCTCCAAAGTAACAAGATTGAATAGACGGGTAAAAATTATACATTAGACAATAATGTAACCAAAAGAATTAACAAAATGGAAATAAATCATAATAGTTCAATAATTGATAACTAATGCAATATCATAACGGCGAAATGAATGAAATGATGTAATAAGAATATAACATTGAAAGAAAAGTAACAACTGACAATGAATGGGAGATTAATTAAATGTTTGATTATCTAATAATGACTTTTTAAACAGGTTTTTGAAGATGGGTGGGGAATGACAAAGATGTAAGGCTTCACTTAAACTATTCCAGATTTGCGGACACTTGAACAACATGGAAAACTTTCTTTGTTGTGTTTTTACTTGTATCTGTTTTAAATGGTTAGACTGTCTGGTATTGTAATGATGGTGGTCTGAATTGTGATGGAAAAGGTTCTGGAATTGCTTTGGTATACAAGAACTATTAATTGTTTTGTGAACAAAAGGCAACTTTGCAGTTTGTTTATATCATATATAGTTAATACTTTTAAATTACGAAACAAAGATGCAGAAGGGAATGTATACGACACATTTGAGACTATTCGGACGAAGCGTTTCTGCAGAAGAAGTAGAGGTTTAAGTGATGTGGAGTACGTACTCGCCCATACGATGTTACAATATGCAAGATAGGGATATAGTAAACTATAGTATAATATCATATATGTTTTAGAAGATAGTAGCGTTGCGATTTTTCTGACAATACCTATGTTTTTATAGATTTTTTTGCAAATAAGGTCAATATGTTTTTTCCAGGTAAGTTTGTCATCAATGGTGACACCTAAGAAACACGTGTGCGTAACTTGATTAATTGGTGTGTTATTAATAGCTATTTTAACATTTTCCTTACTGTATTTTTTCTTCCCTGCAAAAATAATGAAATTTGTTTTCTTGACATTTAAGGATAATTTGTTAATTTGGAACCATTTGTTTACTTTGTCTAATTCTCTATTCATTTTACTGACTAATATATCAAGGTCAGAATGTGATGAAAACAAGTTAGTATCATCTGCAAATAGTAGTGCATAAAGTTCATCAGATACATAAGCCAAATCGTTGATATATATGAGAAATAGTAGAGGACCAAGAATAGAACCTTGAGGGACGCCACAGGAAATTGATCTTGTATCTGAGGAGTAGGTATTATTAGAAACATACTGTTTTCTGTTAGATAAATAGTCTTTTAGCCATGTGAAAACATATCCTTGAAAGCCATAGCAGTTAAGTTTTTCTAATAGAATTTTATGGTTCACGGTGTCGAATGCTTTCGACAAGTCCAGAAACACACCAATGGTGAATTCATTCTTTTCTATGGCCGAGGTAATTTTATCTACTAATTTCAAAAGAGTCATATATGTTGAATGGTGTTTACGGAAGCCATATTGGTGTTCATGGAGGATGTTGTTATCTTCTAAGTGCTGTAGAATTCTCTTGTATACTAATTTCTCTAGGACTTTTGAAAATACCGGCAAAACTGATATGGGGCGGTAATTTGACAGTAAACAGGTGTTTCCCGATTTGAAAAGCGGTATGACTTTGGCTATCTTTAAATCATTTGGGACAATACCAGTTTCCAAGGACAATTTTAATATATAAGTGAGGGGCTCTAGTATTGAGCTGCTGACTTGTTTTATTAAGGAGGTACTTAATTCATCATTACCAGGAGCAGAGTTCTTAAGATTACAAATAATATTCTGGACTTCGGATACAGTGGGTGTTTCAAAGAAGCTATAAGATGGGTAGATATTGTTAATGAAAGATAGAGGAGAACAGTCAGTCTTGTCGATCTTTTTAGCTAATGAGGGTCCAATATTAACAAAAAAGTTATTGAACGCATCTACAATGTCTTGTGGGTTTGATATTTCATATGTGTCGTCACAGAGTTTGCTAGGAAGGACATTCGATTTCTTTTTTTTATTAAGAAGCTCGTTTATCAATTTCCATGTGTTTCTTATGTTATCTGTTGTCTCCTTGAATTTTTTGTGATAGTGATTCCTTTTAGATAAGCGAATTAATGTGTTGAATTTATTTCTGTAAGTTTTATATGTCTGGAAAGAAGTTGGATTTGGATTCCTTACATATTTTTTGTATAATTTGTTTTTCTTGATGGACGATTTATGAAGCGCAGGAGTGAACCAGGGTTTGTTCTTTTCTACATTACGTTCGGAGTGAGTAACAATCGGGAAACATTCTTCAAACAGAGAAGTAAGGACTTGAATAAAATGACTGTAGGCATAATTTGTGTTAGAGTAATTGTATAATTTGTCCCATGTTACATCCGCTAGTTGGTTTTTGAATTTAGTGATATTGGAACTAGTAAATTTGCGCAAACGTCGTTTTGTACTGTTAGTTTTACTCACATCGGATTTACATTTCATTATGTAAAATATAGGTAAATGGTCCGAAATATCTGTTACAAGAGTGCCAGAAGTATAGGATTCAGATAAGGAGTTTGTTAATATATTATCGATTAGGGTCGCAGATTTGTCAGTTATTCTTGTTGGTTTGGTGATTGTGGGATACATACAGCACGAGAATAACATATTTAAAAAATCTGTCGTTAGAGTATGTCTTTCATTTTTTAGTAAGTCTATATTGAAATCGCCAAGAAGAAAACATGTTTTACCTTCCTTACTTATTGTATCCAGTGTTGTCGCAAGATGACTAGTAAAGTCCTTAATATCCGTGTCAGGCGGTCGGTAAACACATCCTAATATCATATTCTTACGAGTAGGAGAGGAAGACACTGGAAGTTCAATAAAAATGGACTCCACATTTCCCTCATGCGAATGTATAGTTAAATCGTCCCTTTGTACAAACTCAAGATTTTCGCGTATAAAGAGAGATACTCCACCACCAACTCTGTTCGATCTACAACGATGTACTGAGGTATAGTTTGGGAAATCATACAGTTGAGAAGTACTTTGAGTTAGCCATGTTTCAGATAAACCTATAATAGAGAAGTCATGATTTAGAGTAGATAGATAGTGGGTAAAATTGTCGAAATTTCGCGGGAGACTTCTAATGTTTAGGTGCAACGCTGAGAAAGCGTTAGTGTTATGGCCTGACTTAAGGCACATGGAGTTAAACTGATCTTCAGAGTAGTTAACGCATGGGGTATTCGTATTTGTATCTAAAAAGTTTCCGTAGAAGTTTACATCTGGATCCCAGCTGTCAGTGAAGTTTGATTCCTTATCTGAGTCGAGCATGAAGGGGTTAAAGATCAGGTTATCATCTTCAAAATTATATGGTGTACTATTGAAATCATCTGTTTGAGTGGATGTGTTGGACATGGTCTATATAAGCATAGTTAATATACAACATTACATAGTTATACATCATTACATAGTAAAATATACATGGATGGAAAACTATATTTGAATGGTCGCATCTAGAAGTAGCATACATGAAATATTATAGGTCTACTACACACAATAAATGTAATACAGATGGAAATATGCTTTACGACATTTCCTGATTAGTTTTCTTCCTGATGACGAGTCGGTCATAACTGATGATAGCGAACTCTCCACGTTGTCTGGCTTCCCTCATCTTTGGCACCAGCTCTGCGCGTCGTTTTCGAACTTGATCTGAAAAGTCTTCATTGATGTAAATGTTGGTATTCTTGAGGTTGGATCGGGCTCTGTTAAGGATCATTTGTTTGTCCTTGAAACGCAGTAGCTTGACCACAACTTGCCTTGGGCGGGGGGAGTCATTTTTGAAGGGACCATTCCGATGAGCTCTTTCTATTTCGATTGTCTTTGAGTCTAGTTGTAACTTTTTTGTCAGGATGTTGCGTACTTTGACTTCTGTGTCGGCCCAAGTTTCCTTGGCGTCGTCCTCTATGCCATCGATGACTACGTTGTTTCTTCTGCTCTGGTTCTCCAGATAGTCCATCTTTTTCTCCATGTCTGGCATTTGTAGAGACTTGGGATTCTTTGCTTGTTCATCAATAGTGGCTTTCAGGTTGGTTATCTCTGAATTAGCTTCGTCCAGTTTGGTTTTCAGAGTGTCAACTTCATGCTGCGAGAACTGCAAAGAAGTCTTCAGCTCCTGTACTTCTCTAACTAGATTGTCAAATCGGTTATTAGTAGAGGTCATGACAGATTCTATGAATGATTGAAAGATTGATTGTTGTCTTTGTAGTAAGTCTTCATACTTTGCCTGCTGTTGCTCCAACAAATCCTTTATTGTGGACATGTCATCCTCTGACAAGTTTTGTTTCCGCGGCGGCATCGTGAGATTGATATGCAAATGACCACACCTGAGAGATATGGCGATGCTCAACTCCAGCCCTCTGCAACTCTGCAAGGGTGTAATAAAATACAGCAGCAAACGGCAGAAAGATCGCAGGAAGATAATGATATAGTATAGAAGTGATGGTGTAGTGGAATCTGCTGTTGTAAAAAAAAACTTACCGGCGGGGGCTCCTCAAAGGAGCCCGCTGCGGTTGTGACGCTTCAGGTAATATGGCGGCTGGCCAGGGCTAGTCAAACAGGAACGGCTCTCGTCTTCAGCAGATCAGACGTCGGATCCACCTCATATCAGCTCAGCAGACAGTCCACAGGCTCCAGCACACGTACACTCACAGATGAACTCGAAAAATAACTTTAGCGTACAGTTTCTGGTTAAAGATCGTAGGTAATTGAAGAGCACTGAAATTTAGCCACCTCTTTCCATGGGCGATACCAAGTGATTTTGTATTGTTGGTTGAAAATTGGCGTGTTTGTTTGCCTTGTTGAGCGCCCTGATCAGTTGTGTGAATATTGCAAAATCAGTTTAGTATGAAGGTTTTATTTACATGTGTTTGTTTCTTGAAAAGGTGACCAAAGTTTCCTTGGATCCAAAGAAAAGGCCCACAGCCCCTTCAAGGCAAAGTGGTGGAGGCCCCCCTCCCCCAGCAGCGAGTACTCGACCTGTCCCCGCTCCCAGTAAACCCGTGGTACAAGCCAAGCCATCCACTCAGAACCCGGAGCCTGTGCTAAGCACACCTGTGGAACCTGTTAAGGTAATGGGATGGACTGTAAGAGAATTATTTAGGGCAGAGGAACCGTGCACAAATAAGAGAAAAAGCATGCTTTACGGAAAGGACAGAACTATTGATGTAAAAGGACAATAACTCTTTTAGAAATGACTTCACCTGCTAAGGCTTAGGTCACATTTTCAAACTGGGGCCAGGCCAGGATGTTTAAAGACACTAAAAATTCAAAGGTAAACCTAGAAATATATTCAAATTATGCCCATGAATCTTATGTTGACATTTTGTGTATTTTGGTGTCTTTTATATCATTCTTTTCCCTCCCTAAAGCTGCACGGCCGCACCCCAGTTTGGAAATGTGACTTAAGCTTAAACAAGACCAATGCAGATCTAGATGAAAGTATCTTTGGTGTATCAAAAGCTAAGGGAAAAAAATATTGAAAAGATGAAATTAGAATTACTGTCCATGGTACTGAAATGATTGTTGTGTGGCATCACAGGAAGAGAGAAAACCGCCGTCTGTTCAGACGCCTAAACCAGCAGTTACACCAGCTCCTAAACCAGCTGATACACCTGCACCTGCAGTGGCCAACAGTGAGGTAACGGACAAACTTCCCAGCAAGGACATGGCTACTAAGGAGTCACCAACAGAGGAATCCGCTAGTCAGAAAGGGAGTAACAGGAAGAGCATGTTCCTCGCAGGTACATAAAAACATGCAACACTCTAATACTACCTGTTATCACATGTTGCAGGTCGTCTGACACTGTTCTTTTCCACGTGGTTTTGGGTTTTCCTCTTTTTCTTTGACCATCAGATCTAGAGTCAAAGGCACCTTTATATATTCTGTTATCTGCCATTCTTCAAGAGTACATGGCCAAGCCATTTTTGTCTCTGTTTTCGATCTCAGTGGATTGTCTTATACACCCAGTGTTGTCGTGTAGCGATTCCTGCTGGTTCACTAGTCTTCATTTTACCTTATCTCTGCTGTCCTTACCTTGTCAGGCATTCCCACATCCAAGTTCCGCCATCTGAAGTGCACCACGTTACACAAGTCCACCCACATCGTCAACATCCGGAACCTGAACGTGTCTCTGTACGGGGAGTGTGACGGTTTCCATGCCAACGCGGACAGGGTAGCTGTGCCGCTGTCTGTCACTGGTGGACAGATTGCAATATATGAGGTTATATTTCACTTGGCTCAGAAACAGATGTATTTGCCCTTTTTGATGAGTAGAGTGGTTTCAGCCAAGTAGCAGTTTTTGCTGCTCTTCTGTTCAGCTTATGATACTGTCGTTGTTGTTCTTGTAGGTTGGAACAGTGCTCTGAAATTGTGGGTGGGTGGGCTTTCTTGTGCTCATCAGATCTTGCTTTAAAGCTGTTCACACTTGGAGCCATGACCACCACTTATGGAACAATGTTAGTTCAGAGCTGTTGAAAATTGAATATAATGTTTGCAAATTTGTGGCTGATTGCAAGTGAACAAGAAACGGTGATAGTGTAAAAGCTAGATCCTTATTTCATGCTAACTTGCTGCTGTGTCCACAGGTTTCCCAGCCAGGCAGGTTACCAGACACAGGAGTGCCTACTGTACAGAACGGCACCACTGTCATGGACTTCTGCTGGGACCCCTTCAACACACGCAGGCTGGCTGTTGGTGAGCAGGCTAGGTTATACAGCAGTAGTATGCAGAAAATCATGTCTTTTGTAGTGAACTTAAGTCAAAGCTGCCCAAGAAGACCACTCAGGGCACTGATAAAAGCTTGTCTATGTGGATAGGTAGTCACTATAGACAGGATTTTTTATACTTGTGTCAATGGGAAAATTATCTAAGGGACCACCACAAATTTGTGGCCATTTATACAGACTTGACTGTAATTAGAAGGGATTTACCCTCAAGGGGCATTTATGAAATAGATACTTATGTTATCTAATAGTATGAGTTTTTTTCTTCCTTCAATAGCTGCTGATGCCACAATCAACATTTGGCACATCCCAGAAGGTGGTTTGACTGAGACACTGACAGAGCCTGAGTTTTGCCTTAGAGGTAAGATGAAAATCAAGAAACAACCTTATGCTTGCGAAGCGTTTCACCGGTTTTACCAGTTAAGAGGAATGAAGAAGCAAGTAATACGTCTACATCTTTTGAAATGATTTGCAGATAACATATTAAGCATATAGAAATGCTTTTAACTTTGCCAGATTTGGCACAATGTTGTGGTTGCCTGCATTCTAATCTGTCAAGAGTGTACATAGTTCATGGTGCTGAAATTTTTGCTGTTGTTAATTGATGTTGTCGATCAATCGGAAATTATAGCTACTTGACAGTAGGGGCATCTTCTCTGGATAGCTTTAACAAACACATGCAAATAGATGTGCAAAACTTAGGTGTGACAGGTTGTTCAGTGTAATATAACCAGCTGCTGCCACGCCGCGTGCCTGCGAAGCTTTTGTGTTACACCAAAGGGCTGTATCGGCTATATAGATACAGATACTCCCAGGTATATTCCAGGTTGTATAATTTATCCTTACCACTCCATCTAGGTCATGAGGAGAAGATCTACTGTATGAAGTTCCACCCCACAGCGAGCGACATCATGGCATCTGCATCGTTCGACATGTCAGTCAGGGTATGGGACTTGTCAGCCGAGCAACAGGTTTTCAAACTTAGAGGACACACAGACCAGGTCAGTGATACTTCAAGTCGCAAATTGTTGCCATTTAGCATCTTGTCCCTACCATGGTTTCCTTTTTCTTTCCACCAATGTGTGTGTAAACTGAGCATGTCTTCCTTTCTATATGCAGACAATGCCATGTGATTTCTCTTATTTCTCTCAAATGTTGAGTAAAGGTCATTTGATACTTTTTTCAAAGAAAAGAATCTACTAGTTGATAGGTGTCACATGCAGTAAATCTGTCAAATTGTAGCCTTGACAAAGAATGTTGGGCTGAAATATGTTTTAAAATGTGTCAAACACAAAATAAAGATGTACAAATGTGTCTTTGACAGATTTTCAGCCTGGCCTGGAGCCCAGATGGACAGTACCTTGCCACAGTGTGTAAGGACGGGAGCATCAGGATATATAACCCACGGGACAGCACCAGGCCACTCAGGGTGAGCCTCTCCCATTCCAGTTCACTTTAGTAGTGTGTGTAGTCCTGTAGTTATGGACCAAGTCTCCAGACCAACAGGTTGGAAGTTGAAATCCTGGCTGTTGTCACCTGACATTTCCACTACTGGGAAGGGTTGTAATCTTTGGTGTGTGGGATGTTAAGCTTTGGTGTGTTGTTCACTATACTCAAACAAGGTAGGGGAATTTCCCAGTACTGAGTAGTCAATATTGTCTTCAGTCAGTTGTTCAAAATCACCGTCACTTTTCCCACTGTATGCCAGATTTGGAGAAATAACCTCAAGTAAAACATATACATTACTTCTATGTAAGCAAGATAAATGTCGATAGATCAAGCCATATTCAACCTGATACATCTACATGTTTTATCCTTGAACACAGGAGGGAGATGGCCCAGTAGGTGCCAGAGGTGCCAGGGTGGTGTGGGCATGTGATGGCAAGTGCCTGGCAGTGACTGGGTTTAGCAGGTACGTCATTCTCTTTCACATTTATTACTCAGTGAAAATGAACAAAGAAAGCTTGATTTTTGAAGCGTGACATTCATTTCAGTTAATGCAAAGCTGTATGTTCTTCCAGGTCAAGCACACGGACCATTTTTGTATTCAATGCGGAGGACCTGTCTGCACCCCTGACTACTGTAGGCATTGATGAGTCTACTACAATTCTTGTGCCTTACTATGATGAGGACAGTAGGGTGCTGTTCCTTACTGGAAAGGTAGGTGGCTCTCTTGTTACTTACCTTGTGCTGGGTAATGTCCTTTGAAACTGAAATGCAAGATATGATGGATTTTAGTCTAATGCTACTGGTAGTTTACCTTTATCCGTGGGGTACCCTATATCCTTTGTATTAAAAACCAGGGTAAGTAGGGATATAAAGTCAACTGACGGAGAAATTTTCAAAATATTGCAATTTGAAACCACCTTCCATCCACTTGAATAAATACCCCACATAAAGATGAACTAGCATTAAATTAATCAATTCTATTTTATTGAGTTCTTTTGTTGTTACTAGTAGAAACACAGACTTAATTTGTTTGTCAGTTTGCAAGAGAAGTTGTGAAACTTGAATTGTCATTGTCTATCTTTATTTTTTTAGGGAGACAGTCAAATTTTCTCGTATGAAGTCAGCACAGAGACGCCCTACCTCATTGAGCTGGCAACTACAGCCTTCAGCTTACCACATCAGGTAAGGGTCTACTCATATTTGTTGTACAGTCGTCCTACGATCCCAAACTTACAATCATTGTGCTATCCCAAATTGAGGCACAGTCGTTGATGTGTTGTATGGGGTAAGTCTGTCTTAATAAAAAAAGGTGTCTTAGTTCCTTGTAGCTGTCTTTCACAGCCTGCATGCAAATTTTGACATGAAAATCATACAATGAAAATGTATCCCATGATTAGCTGATCATGATTTATGTACTGGAGAACGACTGTAAAAACTACTCTTATAGATCATTAGTTGTGTCATAGTTGTGACTTTGAAAATGTCTTTGAGCAAATAAAGTTTTGGATTTTGAACATAGTAAATGAAATCGTATGTACCCACATGTTCTATCCTCAATCACTATCTCTGAAATCTATAACCATCAGATCATGGGGCTGTGAGTTATTCTAGTAGTTTGTAGTAAATTCCATCCAAGTTTATGATCTAATGTACAGCATTATTTCCCATTAGAGTAAATCATGTTGTAACAGTTATGCTTTCTGTGTTATTCATTACCTTGATGTATGCATCAAAGTTTATCTGAAGTCACAGATGCAAGAAAGTAGCAAGCAATGTACAATATGCCTACTTAAATCATAAAATTATATGACAGTTTACAGCTGCAGTACACATGGTACATTTGCCTGTATCCTTTAAAATGTAGAAGCTGGTCAGTAGCAGCTGGATCTGCTTTGTACCCAATTTAGAGGCAGAGACACTATTATTGGCTTTCCCTCCCTCTAATGTGTACAAATCCTAGCTCAGCACCACAGAAAGCCATTAAAAGTTCTTCCTGTCACACCTTGTGAAAATACCTATTCCTCAAGCCACAGTACACCATTAGGTACAATTTTCAATGCATTTGTACCCAGTCTTACATACCTTCCCTGTTGCAACTAATTTGTGTGGCTTGAACATTGCATCTGTGACCCTTTTGCTTGTCTTCCCTTGCAGGGAGTGTCTTTTCTACCTAAGAATGTGTGTAATGTCAAGGATGTGGAATTTGCACAAGCCTACCAGCTGAACAAAACCACTCTAGAGCCTTTATCCTTCACTGTGCCAAGAGTCAAGGTAAACTGTTGTGTCCTTTTCACTTTTACTAAGGTTATGTTTTTTTTGTGTAACTGTGTGTGTCTTGAGCAGTTGTGGATGGATCTTTATGATATTTGATATGTTTGTAGGCATTGAAGACATAATTAGATCATTGGTCTCCTAGCAGTTTTCCATGGTATTGTGGCAGGACTTCCACTTAAGATATTGTATTCTTGATGCAATAATGCTAGTGCTGGTAGTTGACTTTCCAGACACCACCTCATTGGATAACCTCAGTAGGCTAAGGGTAATTTTCATACCAGAGCAATCTAAACAGTGAGTAGGTAAGTGTAGCAAAGAATAAATATTTTGCAGATTCAATGCATAACAAGATATTTTCTTCACCTTTCAGATGGAGTACTTCCAAGATGATCTGTTTCCTGACACCAGAGCATCCTGGGAGCCTGCCATGACAGCACAGGAGTGGTTGGATGGAGGAAACAAAGTACAGAGGATCGTCAGTCTCAGGCCTTCAGACATGAAGCCATGTAGGTACCATATACCATATATCACTACAATGCAGGGTTCTAGCCAGCGTCCGTCCTTCTGGCCTTTGATGGAATATCGCTCTGTGGACGGACATGAATTTTACCGATTCCATCCACTATGATGGACATCAGCATGTAAAGATATTAGAACAGATGCTATGGAGCCAAGCAGAGTTGACAAGCAAAATATGCCCCTCAAATAAATAGCATTTCAGAGAGTTAAGGTTTCAATATTTTCCTGGGGGAACATGCTCTCAACCCCCCTAGGATCATTGCGCCTTCTGCGCTTGACAGGATTTCCAAATACAAAATCCAGGGGAAGGAAAATGCAGGAAAATTCAGGCTGGCTAGAGTGTGGTGTATTCCGTATTATCCAAGGTTACCTTGAAGCACGACGGCGGGCCGGATCACCCAAAATCCGGAGACCAATCCAACCTACGGGATGGCTGGAACCGAGGGTGATGCGGAATACACTTGTGTTTTATTTTTTTATGTCATATCTATCCAACAGAACACACAAACTGTGACATGCATCAGAATTTGAGAAATTGTTATTAGTCCAATAATGTTATTCTAATGTCACAGCACACACACAAAGCACATTCAAATTACTGGTATCCCATGGAATCCTTGATGATGCACAGCAGTAGAAGCCTGTTAGGTACTGTAAAAGGCAGACAAGTCCAAATCACCTGAATCATATGTTATCATGGCATAGGTATTACAACATTAGAATGAAGTATAGGTACATGTGTATTACTCTGCATTCAGACAGTTGTGGTGAATCAACAGCCACTTTATCAAGGTTTTATGACCTGGTTGTGATTGAAGCAACTAGTGTGTTGGAAAGATCAGAATGTGATGATGGATTTTTTTGTAGCACACTTGTAATAGATTGGCAGATTCTGAAGACATTTTATTACCACTTGAATTTAGAATTTGTGTATACTAACCAGATGATGTGATATTCATCTCCTGTATATGTGCAAAGTATATACTTCACATTTCAAGCTGGAATGTGCAGATAAGGCTTCTATGCTTGCCATTTGTCATCCAGCTATTGTTTTCAGACCAAGTTAATATCCATCTTCTTTTCCATCAGTTGCTTGGGGGGTCTATAAATCCAAAAATATGTGCAATTTTCATTCTAAACCAAGCCCATGAGAGCTTGAAGCTTGCAGCTGAAGGAAGAATATTGCTGCAATATTGTGTAATCGAACGAAGGCAGGTCGTAATTCTGACAGCTGACATATGCCTCATTTATCACAGCCTGCACGACATTGTCAGAGGAGCAATCACTGTGTTCCCCTGTGCATGAAACTGTCATTGCTGTCATAAAACTGTCACATTGTGCCTAATGAATCATAAGTGTGGGTAATATATCTAGCTCTCACGCTGGATTGATTTGACACAACTTCTCGATGTGAATTACTCGCTAAGGATTATGAAGGAAAGGAATTAATAATGGAGGATTTTGGAAAAGACTGAGAGTTACACACACACGCACACTCACACACACTGACATGTAACGTAAGTTTACCTTTATCCGTGGGGTAACCTATATCCGTTGTTGCTAGAGACAGGTCATTTTGGGACATCAAGTCCATGGATAGTGGGTTTAAACGTCTATAACATTTTGTAAATATTGAATTTGAAATCGTCATCTGTCGACTTGATATCCCTAAATACCCGGATTAAAAAAACATTGATATTTGTTACCCCGAGGATAAAGGTGAACTAGTGTTATACACACATACATGTACACATCTTGGAATTGCACATGATATTCTTGGCAGTCCTCGTCACAATAGATTTTACAGCAGGAGTAACGTGTAGAGTTACAACCAAGAACAGATTTAGCCATTTGTACCCAAGGTTACTGTAAAATCAATGGGAGATTGTCATGAAATGGTTTTTTACAACACTGCTGAGATGGAATTTCCTGCCTGTGCGTCCCTCGGAGAAAGATTAAAAGAAATCAAGTCTGGTGTTCTGTAGTATATTAAGTAACCACAAAAGTCACTTGGGAAGGATCATTGATTCCTAACTATGAGAACTGTAAATGTCAGCGGTGCTGAGTATAGCATTGGCAGCCGTGGCCTTCTTCACAGTCTTAGGGATGTTTTGATGCACAAAATAACTGCAAAGCTGACGTTGAAGCAACTTCTGCCATATCATTATGAATGAATATTCAAATATATTTACTAATAATATTTAATGGTACTGCATAACAGAAAAATGATATAACAAATCCTCATTGGTGGGAGGGTTTCTAATGTTATCTATTTACCACTAACTGTTAGTATTTTCTGTGTGTCTCACTAGTTTTTACTAACATCAACCAGTATCACTGATAAATGAAATTTTACAAACAGAGAGCATGGGTTCCTTCCACATTGGAACAGACTAATTTACAACAGCCTTTAGACGGCTTTGCCGACAATTTTCTTGTTGGCTCAGACGATGGTCTACAGATGACGCCTGTCTGTGGAGATGATCTATCTTTACTGTTTAATCAATTGTAATTCAGCTGCAGTGAATTACCAAGAGAGATGTGTTGGCGTATCAAGCCGTAATTTCAGGGTACTGGGGAGCAATTATGGGCTGGCCTTTGCTCGTTTGGTGCATCAGATGCCCTCACATCTCCAGCTAACAACACAAAGGAATCTTTGCAATAATTGTTGTTGCCCAGTGCTTTATCAGGACCAGCATATTGTCAACTTCAAACCCAGGTCAAAAATAATCTCTGATGAAGTCCAGAGCTACGTGAACCTAGATACATGAACCAGCTTTTGATGTTCTAGGGACTTACAAAGAATAAGAGCTTTTAGCCATGTTGTTTTTGTTACAATCATATTGACATTTTTTTTCTGAATCTCAGAGGACCAGGTCCTGTAGACTGCAAGATCTAACACTGGCAGTTGTAGTCACTGTTTAATTTTGGTTAGAACATCCAAACTCTACATTTTCTTCACTTCTTTTTAGGTTTTAGCTCAATAGTTTTATCTGTTCATAATCCTTTTTAGAAATGGATGCATTTGATTCTGTTAAGTTATTTGTACTGTAATAAACTGATCGTCGAACAGGATGAAAAGGACAAGAAGAAGTAAAGTGTAGTGTAGAATTATTAAAAATCACATCCCCAAAATATGGATGACTGAGACATCATCCAGGAATTTGGTTGAAACTGGTTATTTTGGTTGTTTGTAGGAAAAGTCATCTTAGTCACTTTTCACAATTGCTATGCTGCAGCCAGCAGCATTAGATATCACTGACAGTATATATCTTGATGACTGCCTTTTAGTTTATAGCAGTGAAAATTGAAGGATTTCTTTTCATTGAGTTCTTCCTACGAGGGGCATTCAATAAGTAATGTCCCTGACCCATTTCCCATAGCAGGAGATTAATGAAACTTGTCACAGTTATTAGTCTTTCTCTTCATAGGAACCACCCAGAGTTTTGCATTTCTCCCATCATTTGATGTAGCTCTGGACACCGTTCTTGTAGGACATCCCAGGTTGGTCCTCCGACAGATGCCTCATCAATGGCAGAAGAGGGACGACCAGGTCTGGGAGCTGTTTCTTCAACATGCCAGCGTTTTACAAGGTCATATGATGGGGCATCATCACCATAAGTTTTTTTCATTTCATCAAAAGTCCCCTTTGGTGTGCGTCCTTTCAAATACAAAAACCGGATCACTGCGCGACACTCAACTTGCTCCATTTCACACCTGGTCCATTTCACACCTGACTCAGTTCAAACACCAGTAAATCAGTAACCACAATTAGTTCAGAGCTGTTTTTTGCAACATAATCCATAGAGATATGACTCATTACACATGCAAAATTTCATCTAGATCAGAGAACTGGAAGTGGGTCAGGGACATTACTTATTGAATGCCCCTCGTACAGATACATTTACTATGATTTTGCCCATTCTAACTGGAATAGAGCCATAGCTTCCAACTACAGCACAGACTTACATGTAAGCCAGCTACCAGCATTGAAGTACATTACAAGTGGTTGTGACTGTCTTGGGGAGGTCAAAGACTTAGAGTTGAAGCCATTTTGCATTTATCTAAATCCTTTTTACAGACTTTCTCAAAGACAAGAGGCTACATATTTCAACCTTGATATGACCTGCTTGAGTCTTCTGCAGTAGTGAACTGAGGTGACTCTGAAAAATCGATAAATTTCCTGTAGTTGGAGACTGTCGTAAGCCTTATATTACAGTTGTATCTCAGGTTACAAATCAGGGGATATTTCTTATGCTCCATAAAGTATATCCCACAAACCACCTCTTGTTTTTCCTGTAGCTACCAAGTAGCTGGGACACTGACTGAAGAAGGCAATTCATGGTTACAGTATGTTTTCCACAGTAGGGAAAAACATATTGTTTTTGCTGATGTGTCCTTTATTTCTTTTATTTCCTCTGTTAGGGTCAGAGGCTAGAACTGTGTTAGTTTATTATCTGTATTGTAAATATGATCAATTTCTATTCATTGACAAAAGGCTATGGGAAAACAGTCTGCATTTTTGCAAAAAAGTTGCCTTTCTAGTTACCAGGTTGCTTTCTCCAATTAAAGTTTTCAGAAGTTTGTTGATGTGTACTGAGAGCTGTTAGTGCCGATGGATGGACAGCAGACCTGTGTGATCAATAGTAGTCAATACAGGACTGATTCATGTGTCTGATAGCAACTTATCATGCTATAGAGGTGATTAGTGAAAGACCTTCAGTTTGACTTGATGCGAGAGATTCATTCATTTATTGATTAGTCATTTACATGTATTAATTATCCCAAATATACGAGCGGTATTGGCAGGTGATGATGGTCATGGCTTCAAACAGTAATTTTTGGTCACTATCAATTTATTGAATTAAAAAAATTATTTCAGAAGTGAACAATAATTTAGACTGTTTTCAACTCATTATAATTGTTAGGCCTAGAAAGATTAATGTTGCCTTTCCTATTATGGTCCCAAAATGATTAGGGTCGGTAGGTAGGCAAGAGTTATAATTTTTTTAAAATTTAGGCCAAAGTGATCTAAAGAATACAGGTACCATTATGAAGTGTGAACATAAAAGTTACCTAGGTTTGGTGGGTCTGTTTATATCCCTTTTTATAGATTTTTCTATGTTCCATGCCAGTGGTTAACCCACAAAAAAGGCAATGGTAACGTTAGGCAGGTTTTTACTAAGGTCAGCAGAACGGAAAATGACAACACAACATTTTTTTCCTATGCCGAAGGGCACCAGTGAGGTCACCAGTTTTACAATGTAATGTGGTGATGAAGTCGTAACTCACAGATAATATCTAACAATGGAGATGACAGCTACAACTTTAACAACCAGATTATTACCACGGGAGGTTTTTTCCAGGCCACTGGAGCTAGATTGTGGAGTTTTTATGGGCACTATTCCCATTGATGTGACTATCTACACCTTGTAAACTTCATGTATTTACAGTCAAGCATGTCAGGTGGGCTGTTAAGCGGGGTATGTTTTAGGTCGTATAAGATAAGGTAAAACATTTCGGAGGCTAGCTAGTACCAGTTGTAAATCCTCAAGTTCAGTCTTCCATACAGAAGGTATTGCTAGATCTTTGTCGGAAACAAGTAAAGTGGGCTTATTCAGTATGTTTTAGAGGTGGTCTGAAGGCCGCAGGGTACCTACTTACGAGATCGTAAAAGAAACCCTGCTTTGAAATATTAAGGGATTTAAGTATAAATCATATCAATGGATAGCCAATCAGCACCAAGGAGATCAGACTGGATATTATGGGATACTAATGTGTTTATCAAAGCGTGTCAGGACTCAGAAAATGCTCCTGAATTGAGAGTACTTGGGTGGATAGCTAGTCATAGATGGCCAATCAGCACCAAGGAGATCAGGCTGGATATTATGGGATGCCAGTGTGTTTCACCAATGAGGATCAGGACCTCCAAGAATGTTGTAGAATTGATAGTATTTGAGTGGATAGCCAATCAGCACCAAGGAGATGTTTGCTATCAAAGGGTGTCATCTCTGTATTCAACCAATGAGGATTGCAATGAATGCTGCAGAATAGTATGTGAGTGGATAGCCAATCAGCACCAAGGAGATGATGGTTATTATTTGGTCTCAGTGTATTTGACCAATGAGGATTGCCAGGAATGGTATTGAATAATGTTGATAACCAATCAGCAGTCAGCACCAATGAGATAATGGTTTTTATGGGCTGCCAGTGTGTTTGAATAATGAGAATCAGGACTGCAGAGAATGCTGTTGATTTGAACATTTAATGTGCTTAATTTTGCTGTAAACTTTTCTTTCCAATGACTCTTGTTTCCATTACATTTCAGTGAGTGAAGCCCCAAAAGAAGCTCCTGCTCCAAAGAAGTATGAGAGTTACAACCCCGACACTTACAAGACTGATGAGCAAAAGAAGGAAGAGGTAAAAAAAATTAGTCAGCACTTCTGGTATCTTTCACAAAATTTAGTGAAAAATTTATATGTGTTCCATTGTCATGACTGTTCCAATTTTACTCTTCTTTGTTACAAAAGCTGGAAAGCCTTTTTGCTGGTCAAACTTTTGTCTTCACAGCTGATGAGAGCTCTATAAGCCCTGCTGATTGTCACATACAAGATGGACTATAGATTTGTTCTAGTTACATGGACCTGTATTAGACTCATGTTACCATGTCACCTCCATGTAAAGGGTTACAAATCACTCTATCCCCTCCTGTGTATGGAATATCGATACCCACATTAGTTACCTTGTAGTCTACTGTATACGTTTGTCCTGATTTGTGACACCACATTAAGGACAATATTGCCAGCTGCAGGAACACAAGATGCAGGAACACAATCCTTGCTTAGCATCTAGTAAATCTGGCTATAGCTGGCACCTACGTGTGACCCTGTACTGACCCTTGATGGAGCTATATTCTAAACATGTTCAAATCGAAACCAGTCAATACTTCATTGGACTGAAAATAGCTGAAGGGCATAGGATGGAATCATGTAATTGAAACATATCCATCATATCCCACCACCATGCAAAATCCATTTAGGTCATGGAGTCTATCTTCATTTCATTTTAGTATTTCATCTTTTGTTACAACAGGTGGCAGTGCCAGATAACCTGTGCATATTAACCCTTATACTGCCAAGGCTGGTCACAGCTGGGCATTATGGTTGACCTTTGGTGTATTTGTTTGACTGTTTGAACCTTTATGTATTCATGTGAAGCTCAAATTGGCCTGCAGGCCACTTTTCATTGAGGTCATGAGGGGGGGTAAGGGTCAGATGAAAAGGTGTTCCTGGAATGGTTAAATGTACTAGATATTACCTTGAGCACCTCCCTGTTTATATGATGTCTGCTGACTTTATACATGTGACTGTATTTTTCTGCAAAGGAAGAATGTACAAAGGCCAGTTATATGTGTCAGAGAAGTTTGTTCTAGATTTCTTTGATCCATTTCATCCCTTGAACCTAATATACAAAATAGATTTTGGAAATTTATACCCCAAATACTGAGTGTAGTTAATCTGTGTTTGATGTTTTATGGTGCACCAAAGTGTATACTTTATATTGAGTATGCTTTTTCCATCTACCTCTAGTCATGAAATCTTTATTGATGGATGGTACACAACTTCAAGAAAACTTTCCTTGTAATTATGAATAGAATTCTTTGATAGTATTTATGTTTATACTACCGGTTTACTACTATATAGCACCTGGGATGCCAGATGATCATTATATTAGCTTAACTATTAACTTCTTGCTGCTATAACCTAATAGTTATTTCATGTAGGAGAAGGTTTGACAGCATACTTCCCAACACTGAGTGCATCCCTTTTCTTGTACAGCTCATGCGAGCCATGGACAGTAAATTGGAGTTGAAGGGAGACCCCCTACCCCAGGACCTCTGTGAGGGAGTTGACGATGATGAGTGGGTGAGTAAATCAGTCAGGAAAACAAGGAGTCATCCTTTGTTAGAGGTCACAGTGAAGGTCGTCATGATCGATGGGACTTGTAGTGTAGAAGTGGGTCGTTCGGGAGAAAGGGTTAATCTCCATTGATATGCTGTACTTTTTTATGCTCTAAAATTGTTCTCCCCAGAAAATTGTGCTCCCTACCTTTGTAGCCATTCTTGATTGCTACCTGGCAAGCCTTCAGAAAATTACGGGTTATTTTCTACCATTTGTTCAGACCCCTGTAGGCACTTGAGGCACAGAGGGCAGCAAGTTTCCTTGCTGCTTCAGTAGCATGGTATACTATTACAGGAGGGGTTGCTAGCCTTTCCCCTCGCAACCCCTATTTTACATCCCTTCCGAGAGACAGGTGCATCCCCCAAATATAGATGCCCTGCCCAGGATTGAATCAGGGTCTCCCAGTTACCAGCTAATTGGAGCCAGGAGCTGAACTTTGCTGCTGTTTCCAGTAGAGCTACAGGGGTATCCATACTAATTTGGCACCATACACTAAGACATTTGTACGCTAGGAAGGTAGAACGCCTCACAGGCTTGCATGCACCCAGGTGGGAGCGATGCTGATACTGATTGCACATCAGGCAGCTTTGATGACGCTGAGCCGTGATATCTTCCTCTCTCACCACAGGATGATTGATCACGGCCTGGAGAACTCCCAACCTCCGGAGCCATCTGGGATGGGGATCACCTGCCAAGGGGGAAGAGATGGAGAAATCAATTGAGTCTTCATCCCTGCACCTCAACCATGGCCGGGGCAGAGTTGAGACAATTATGTGAGCAAAGGGAAGAAGGTCTCTGGTGGAGCACAGTCATCTCTCTGCTCCAGTGCTGGTAAATTGGTTGATATTTAAAGAAAGAGCAATTCTATGCTGCACACTTTGACTTTGGGCAGCAGGAGTTTAGAACTGTATGTGAGCAATATATCAAAACTGTACTGTAGAGAGGAAGGTCAGTACCCCTACAGTAAAGTTTCTACTTGCATGTTGTGAAAGTGTGGTAGGAATACTGTGTTTGAAGGAACAAAATGAATAGTCTACTCTATGCACCATTGAATCAGAATTATTGCCCATTTTATAATATTTTGAATGTTATGATTATATAACAGTGACTAAACAAAACAGTACATTCTCCGATGCAATGTAATTAACATGAGTGGGGTACTTTATAACAAATATCATAATTTTTCTAACAATACATGTATAATACTCAATGCGTATGAAAACAGCACTGTAGCCTTGGCAGTGTCTGACACCTCAGAGTTCTGTTGTTGAGATGAAATCAACAGCACAGTTTCTACAGATTAGGAGCATAATATTTATGCCATGAATTGTACTACATGTAATTCTGCCTAGCAGCAGACACTTTGATGGCTCCTGATGAAAGCCAGTAACTCCTTGAATTCTACAATATCAGTTGAATATCTCGTAATTGGTAAAATAGAATGATTGTTGTTTAAGAAAATTTGTTTTATTTAGTGCTACAAAGAGACTGGGTGTCATTAAGTTTAACATTGACTGGTTAAAAAATTTATGTATTTTTTTTTAATATGAATGTATTAAGTCTGCAAAATCTGTTTAGCTGTCATCATCTTTTCTGCACAGAAATGAAATTACTTTGTTTACATGTCATGTTAATGTAGTGGTTATTGAATTAATGGAACTAACTTAATAATATTGCAATGCAATAATAAATCAGTGGAACAAAGTTAATGTGAAATGTCAAACAGAACTGCTCAGTCATTTTTGTGCATCTTTGAAAAGCAATTTAGAGTGTGAGAGTTGGAAGGGGTAAACTTAGATCAGTTTTCAAGATTCTTTCCAGCTAGAGCATATATCTGTACCAAATATACCTGCAATGGTTGCAGCCATATTGTCCCAACAGCCTTATGTGCCTACATTGTATGTTATGACTACCCCTATTTTCTGATACCCCCTATAAACCCTAACCCTAGCCCGGAATATATGTCTGTCCAAACATATGACTTTCCTGGCCTACATTGATACAATATGCCTGTAAACTGTCAATCTGTTGCCAGATAAAGGAATGATCTTGTCTCTATCTATCACTCTGACTGGACAACAACCCAGGCCTAAGCTGTGATGATGTTCTTCATGGTATCATAGCAGCCTAATCTTTCCAGTCTGGCTCAAATCAATCATCTACATAGTAATTCAACGTACAATCAATTTGTGTTCCCTTGCATTAGAATTTATTGATCTTTTTGATGGCAGTGTTTATGACATTGAAATGATAAAACTCTACGTTCCATGTAGAACTCCACATGGTCATACAAGGTCATAGTGTTTTTTATTTACATAAAGCCTAAATTGATAGTCGTCGTACGTCCTTCAAGAGGACAAAATTCTACAAAGGACGCAGCCGGTGCTTGATGATTAACGAGGTCGTTGCTAAGCAAAGTTTGGAGGGATTTACGCAAAGCGCTGGCTCCACCTGCTCAGACTCGCTGGCAACAAAGGTGTTACACCCGTAATGGTGAGGCTGAACTAATGCGATAACCTGTGCAGTATTTCAGACACACTTAAGCGGGTTTACAAGGGGCAGTTTCCGTGTAACGTGCTCCTTAAAGCCAGATGTTCTCTCATATAATAGAGATTAAGCTCGACAGTTTTACAGCACATTTAACTGGTCAGGTTAAAAGATGGCCTGCTTTTAGAAGTGGAACATGTAAATCATGCCGTTTATAGGAGCTGAAGGTTACAGACAGTGTGCCACTGTGACAGAACATCCGTATTCCTGTAAGATTTTGTCAAAGCTTGTCCTCCAACCAAATATGTCTGGGCCTTGTTGATAAGCAGATTTTGAACAAGAATACAATATTGGGCATGACTGAATAATACAGGTAGCACACACACATTTCCCATTGCAGCGGCCAACAAGTATCCCTGCGATGAAAGGATACTTATCACCTTTGTGGCCTTGAGAAACTCATATTACTATTCTAGTTTGGTCATCAAGATACTGGCCAAGTCATACATCATGGGATACGCTGGCAAAATACAAAATGTCGTTCTTTGAGCTAATATGTTTGGGTACAGGTATTCAATAGAAACTTTCGTGAAAAGTCCTAACAAAACGGTACTGCATCATGTGGCATGATAGGGGTGTTTGGTCCAGAATCAAAAGGACCTAACTTCAAACTGACATGCCTCAGTTTTGTGCCCTTGGGAGAGTCACTTTACACAAGTTTCCTACTTCATAAAGGTGATAAGCACCATGATTCTGTCAGGCACATTCCTTGTATAGGATGTTAAATGGAGGGCCCATGTTAGCGGTTTACTGGTATATAGACACAAAGCAGGTAAAAAATCTTACTCAAGTGTGAATGACCAGAGTGTAAGCGAATGAAGGCCAGACTTGCATTTCTAGGGGAATGTGCATGTGAAATCTTCATCAATGATGTTTTTAACTTTTGCACAAAACATTTCCTCTTCCTTTATACTCCCTTAATGATAATGTTAGATTCTATCCTCTCTCAACCCACACCCCTACTGTGATTCAGAAGTGATCTGCTCCACAGTGGGATTTCTTTCTATCAGACTCATCATGTCCTGATGACACGGGTTTCCATAACTCCATCCGTCACAGCTGGAACCAAACCCACCGGGACAATTTGCTCCTCTAATTGGCATTTTGGGTGAGATAACAGCATCAGCATCACTCAATCTTGTTTTGCAATAAGAGCGTATAAATGAGAAATATATTGCAATGAGCTTAAGGCATGCACAACCACTTAAAGTAGTATTGACATATCAGACTAATATGGTTTACCTAACGATCTGAATCCTGTGCATATTTACACAACACACTATAATATGACAGTGCCCATCTACTGCATTATCCCTATGGTCACACAGCATTGCAAGCTGACATTACTGCTTTGTTGTATAAAGCCTTCAAAATTCCAACTCTTCAATAGTATACATGTAATATTGAGGTTGCTGACATATTTCAATCAGTGGTAGCTGACAACTAACTGGGTATATGTACAAGGTTGTTGATATTGACTACTTTGGGTTATTTGGGTTGGAGTATTTTGGGGTACAGACTATAAACAAGTAGAATGCCTGTAATGTTTGACTTACATCTACAGCATAGCAATTCTTGCATGAGGATGAACATATTTTCATTGCATGTCGAAACTTTTGCATGGTTATCCTTTCCAGTGGAAAGTAATCAGCTTTTCTTTTGTACCCTAAATTGGAGTAGACACCATGACATTCATGTAATCTAACATTCCACATATCCAATGAATATTGTAGGATTAAATATATGAAACCAATCACATTACAGACTAGCACTCATGAACGGCAGCCATAGAGACGATCCTTCTTAATGGACATAACGGGAATGATTGATTGAAACTGACATTACGCTCTGACTCCAACGTGTGAACACATTATCTGTATGGAACATTAGGTTTTTCAAACTGGTGTGATAACTGGTATGGAATTCGATTTACATTTTTTTCTTTATTTGAAGTTTTTGTTAGTATCTCAAGAATTCCTGTATTTCTGAAAACAAAAAGTGCAATTCCGGTACTACATGAACACAGCAAGCCCTCTTTCACCCCCCCCCCCCCCCCCACACACAAAACCCCATTCCTCAAGTTTAAAAGCTGCATGTGATGATGCAGAGAACCACATCATGGGAGCATGTAATATGCATGTCCTGTTAGTCCTGTGAGGACTGGAACCATTCCATCATGTGTGCATCTGTCTGAGGTAATTTGATTACCAAGTCTTGTCGATGCTTCAGTGGCCCACTTAGCAGCTTTGTCATACATAAAACCACCTCAAGCATAAAATCATGGCATGTCAGGTGTGTGTGATTTCATGTTTAATTCATTTGTCTGACAACATAGCGCGCTTCTGCCTAAATTTCTACTTCGCCATCATATATCAACATCAGTGATGTACATGTATCTTGAACTTCACAATACAGTACTAGTACATGTATATGTATCTTGAAATTCACTTCTTCTTCTTCCTGTAATACAGGAAACAGAATATGAGAATATGTAAGGACGAATCTTTAGCATATAACATTATCTGAACAACTTTATCACATTTATTTTGGCAAAATCCTGTCCAACTTAGAGAAACATACTTGCACACAAGTACCCAAAACCATACATATATTTTAGACAATGCACTGGAATATTTGATTAACATACTTTTCTTAAAAAACTAAAACTGCATTTCTACCACTGTAACATTATGGATAAGATGGGGACTCCAGTAGACAAGAATAATGGAAATAAATATCTTCTGGTGGTACATATCAGTGATTGCATCAAGTATCTTCTTTAGTCAATTTGACAAACTAATACATTGAGCCTTACATATTTGCAGTTTCTTCAACTTGATAGTTTTGTCACATAGCCATGTCGACGTTCTTGTAAATTAAGATGGATAGGTGGAGGAGTTCTTTTTCAGCAGCCAACCCGGTCTCTTGGTATAATCCTCAGTTCAGAGCCATGCTTTAGGAAAACGTTGCCTGGAATCAGAACAGATGTGAAGTTGATTGGTACTGACATAAAATCCAATGTAGTATCTACATATAACACCTTCATGGTTTAACCACACTAAATCCAAAAGCAGTCTTCCACATATGTGGCCAGTTTTAGGGATGTTCTTTTCTATACTGTATCAGGATACGTTCTTCTTGAAACCACATAAGCCACACAGCAAACACATCTCTTCACATGTATTTTTGAAGAAGTTCAGGTATAGATGACATCCTACACATATTCTAAATCTTTTTTGTATTCATAATGCAATTTGTAAGTTCTCACAGACATACATGTGTAAACAATTCAGAACTACAGCTCCCTTTCAATACTCATGTTTGAGTCAACCTAGATACTACTCAGTGTCTCCATGTTAACTTAGTGACTAGGACCCAGAAAATGTGTGTGTAAATTGGGCCCATGAGTTTGAGGCGCATTTTTTCAAGAGGGTAGGGCTATTATAACTTAAAAGATGTTTGAAGGATGTTACATCAAATGATTTACCTGCAGTCTGGGCTGGATTGATACCTATTCCATCTGTGTGAGTGGAAAAACAGCAAAGACTTCATGAACAATCTCTTCCTTCTATTATTGATAATGGAACACATCTTACAAAAATTATCTTTAACTAGCATTTGGCAACAAATTACAATATTCCCTGCAAATATAGTGAACAATATATGTTATGATTATCACAACAGTGAAACAAGTCTTTACAAGAAACAATACTGCCTAGATATAGGTCAGTGTCTCAAAACTTGGAATAGTTTTGAATAGCTTATACCTAACTTTTGTTACCAATGCCATTGCAAAGAAAAGAGTTATTGCTAGGGGGCTTTAATGGCATCATGATCAACATCTCCCCCTCACTCCATCATGGATTACTCGGGCAGGCATCTCCTCAAAAGGTAAAGGGCAGATCTACAAGTAGCAAATGTTTTACCATTGGTGATGATGGCACTTGTGTCAGGTGGTACCCGAAACTGAAACACAAAAGTGAAATGTTAATTTCAGATTGTAGCATGTAACTGTTACAATATTTTGCTTCCACTTTGACTGAAATTATATCTCCCTTACCGCAACTATATATGTCCCCTTCTCAAACGACTGTACACAGTGGATATAGCCTTCCACAAAGAATGCATAGCATTTTCCTTTCGCTTGTTCTGGGAGGATTTTAGGGCCCAAAAAGCTAAACCGAAGTCAGTTGGTATCCTCAGTATAATAGCGGCGGCGGCCATGTTTTTGCAACTCGCACCGGTTTTGAATTAGAGCCCGAGATCGAACGGGGGCGGGGCATATAGTGTTCAGCTGGAAGGGTCCATTAGACTGGAAGCCCACTGCACAACACACTAACCCCTTCAGCTGGAAGAGGCCACATGCGTGCTACCGTTGTTGAAGCACAAGGGGCAAGTAGAAACAGTCTCCTGGGATTCGAACCCGCCCCCAACCTGGGCTGCCAGCTCACAAACCCTACATCGCTAACCACTATGCCAAAGGTTGGATCATTTGACAAAGTTAGTTTGGCAAATTATGACTTTTTTGGTAGCAGGGCCATATGGCTTCCCCATCCAGATGGAGTGCAATGGGTCTGGCAACATCTGCATGAGAATCGTCAAGACAACATACCCACCTCTTCTGCTGCAAATTTTAGAACTGCCGTGAATGGTGTTGCTTCTGGAACACTGAGTCTGGAAAAACAAACATATTCATGTTCCTTCCTTTATTCCTTTATTACACATATCAGTGTAAAACCACAGACAGATCGTGTTCACAAGTATACTCAAATTTCATCATCAAACGTGTCAACAAATCGACTGTGGGAGGGGGGCACTTACACTTTGTAGGGCAGTTTTGGATCCGACGTAAGCGTTATCTTGAAGGTAACTTTCGACCTGCGTGAAGCAACACAATTAGGTTATCACAAAAAGTCATGAACTTTACTTATAACACTGTTTAAATGTAAGAAATGTGTTAAAATATGTTGAGAAACTCACATGATTCCCAGCTGTGTAGAAACCGGAAGTATTCGTGTACGACTGACAGTGCGCATGTGCTGCATGAAATCACGCTTAACACGAGATCTCGCCATTCGCGAGACTTTAAAAAGACGATCGATTTGCAGACGAGAAGAGAGCAGAGTAGTGGTGTAGTGAGGAGAGTTGTGTAAAAGAGAAGTTTCTCCGTCAAAATGGAGAGGTTTTCTCTCGCTTTCTTGCTCGTGGCCAACTTAGCTTGGGCGGCAGACCTTACCCACCTGGATCATCTGTGTTCGGACGGGACTTTGCCGGAGAAAATCGTGGTGAAAGACCGCGACCGGGGCGAGTGGCAGCCGAAGTCGGGACAGCCTGTGTTCTGCTCCGAGCACTACCCGCACTACTCCTGCTGCCCGCACGACTACCAGGCCGATTTCCAGCAAGTCAACTACGAGGTGACTTCTTAAAGTCTTTTTATAATATCTCTACTATATATCTGTCTTGGTTGCAACATTTTATGTGAGGTTTGCCACTTCTTTTGAACGTCAGTAGATAGTGAATTTTCTGGTATATCAAGTAGATCTGCGTAGTGCTTGTCAGCAACGCAGCACTTGGCAGGGACAACGTAATACAAGATCAGAAACACAAAACTTTGTTTTTCCTTTGCGCTGCACCGATTTTGGATTTCTCGTAATCGTCCTCCCTCCGGGTGGCCTGTTTTCCGCTTGTTATGTAAACCAGGGGACGTGTCTCAGCCTAGTTCAACAAACATTCCAACCACACAGGGGTTGAAAGGTGCTGTATGCGCCATGCTGGGACCCACTGCACCTGTATGTTGTTGGTTAATGCCCTGCTGAAACTTCGGTATGTAGGGGTGAATGATAGTTCTTTTTCTTTGCTGCTAATCTAAAGAACTCAACCCCCTTTGTAAGGTACATCTATTGTATTTTACCAATGAAAAAGCAAGACTGAAGACTGGTATTCCGAATCGTTCTTACACAACATTTTACACATCAAAGATATTTGTTTGCAAAGAAATGCTGTTAATACATTGTAGATACTTTTCACCTTTGTAAACAATATAGATACAACAGTACCAATGTTGTGTTTGCCAGTCCAAACTGACCATACTGGATCTGAGCATTCCGACTGTCCAAGGAGCGATAAGAATTTGTCCTTCCTTTGAGCCACCACGCCAGACAATAAAATCCACAGCGTCAGCCAGCAGATAATGACAATTATCAGTTTGGGATCGGCAACACACGAGCAGGTAATAAAATGTTATATTGGCAAAATTGTCTCCGCGTAGGGAAGTTATCACTCCCAAATCGGAAATATCAGAGTCTCAAATTGCCATAGCCTCTTGCAGTTGCATCATAAAGTGCACGCAATCGTGCCGCTATGTTCATAAGCCCGTTCAGAGTAGAAATTGTGCCAGTGATTTACTGTGTGGGGTCTCCAGTCCAATATGATGATAGAAGTGCAAGGGGTCAGCCTATTGTCCCTGGTTGCTTTGAAATTGGCCACATGGTAGTCAAGGTGTGTATGTACAGTGCTCTGATGCATTCTCTAATCAGGAATCATTACAAGAGACCTAAGGTGATTCATCTCCCTATGCTGGGTCTCAGTAATGGGCAAGGGTCGGCCTCACGTTCTTGATTGCAGAAATTGTGCCCAGAGAAATTATGCTTGGAATGGGCAGGTCGCCCAGTCTGAGCTCTTAAGGTTTTTATTGGTGTAAGCTGAGCTGTTTTTACCACCATTTAGTGCCACAGGTGGGGCACTTAGCCGGTCACGGAAGCCGCCAGGAGGATTTGTTGCTCATGGAAATGAGATGAGTCAAACTGGCCTCTGTGGTGAAACTCCCTCTTCGTACTTTCAGCAGTACAGTAGGATCATCAAAATTGACCTGAAGTTCTGAACTGCAGTTCCTGTGTGACCACCCCTAGCCCCCTGGGTAGGAAATATATATGAGATATCGAGAGTGCTGCAGGTGGATATTCTGCCCATCTTCAAGATGAAACAAATGGCTAGGAGGATGTTGGATAGTCTAATGAACTTGCCTTCCGAAGCCACTGTTTGGTCTGTAGGGACCTATGCCCATTGAAAAAAGAAACTCTGCAAAGCTCCTTAGTATTTCAACCTGAAGTGTAAGGACAGTTCCTATGACAGTATGAGGACACAGACAATTGTGTATGAGTCATGTGCTTGGGGAAGTTCTGATTTTGACAGGTGAGGAGAAAAGGTGTGATTAGAAAAACGATTTTGTTAGGAGAATACCATTGCAGGGATATCACGGCTGAGCAGTTAGGGCTTCCCGGAGCACCTTATGGCACATAAAACTGTGATTGCCAGCTTTCTTCCTGTGTAAGATGCATGGAAATGGCGCTGGGCCCAATTGAGATGTTATCAGGGCGGAAAGTAGGTGACTTTTTCCCCAGGTGATAGAAGCTGAATTGCTAGACCTGTTTTCCTTTGGGGCATCTATATCACCACAGTAATGTGGTTGCTGCGGTAAAGGACTGCTAGGGTGTCTGTATTGTTCGTCTGGTATACCTGCCTCTAGGCACAATACTTCAGCTTTGCAGGCACGTGGTGGCAGCAGGTTATATCATCAGATGACTTGTGGAAACACAGCCCTGCATATCTGCAAGTATTGTTTGAAGTGCAGTCTGTACATGTACCTGATATAGTAATAAAGATTAAACCTCTTGCTATTTTTGATGTAAAGTAAACAAAATCCACATGACGTTTTACTTGTGCTAAGTGGTTGTAAGAAATAAGTAGCCTCCCAAGGAAATATGATTTTTTTTTCCTTATCTTGATATACCAAATTCAAAAGTTCAGAAAATGGTTTCATCATCAAAGGTGGGGTCGCGCTTTTTGTAAGAATATAAAAAAGCACAATGTACATTGTGACATGGCCTCTACCTGTATTTCCTTATCAAAATACAATTTACTATTATCACAGTATGTAGTCTAGCTTATGAGTTATGGTCTTCTTGTATTATCTTTTAGACAGAAGTTTATTTCAAGTCTACAAAGCCATTGCTTAAGGGCGCTATTGAAACTAGTATTAGTGCCATCCTGAGGACAGGCACTGTTGATACTGCTTTGCCGTCATATCTACGTCAGTGTTGTCTCCCTGGAGGAAATGGCCAGCGTGTGACACTTTAAGATAAATAGGCATTTAATTCTTGTTTCGGTGAAGAAAGGTTTGCCCATGCATTGCACGGCATTTCCTCTTTAGCCACACACAGGACATGAATAATTCACTCTGCTCAGTCTGTTATGTATGTGGAGGAATGCCCTAGGCGTAGTCTGATTCAAAAGTCCATTACATGCAGATGTGATTCAAATTATGCAAATGACACAGTTTAGTTGCTGCTAGTTGCATGACGGCTGAATTATGGTGTACAATACAATCAAGGTGAGTGTTATCTGAATGGAACCCAATATTGACAATGCATTGTGGCAGACAGGAAGATGATAGCATGTCACCTGAGGGAAGAACACCTGGAAAGGAGGGCATCGTAAGAGGAATGGATTACATCTTTTGAGGGATGGAGAAAGGATCGTTAACTGTGTTGTGAAATCAATATACAAATAAATACTCTGAAATAGATCTTGAGTTGGCCTGAGGATGTAAGTTTTCGGTAAAAAAAATAAAATACTTGTCTCATTATTTCTAGTATGTGTTTTTTTTTACCTGTAGATAAAAGTATATTTTTACAAGCACACTGGGACACAACCTTTTATGTAACATGTTTAATAGAGCTATGTATCATATAAGTTTCATTTTGACTGTCTTCATTGCAGAATCATACATTCGTGGTTATTCAGTCACTGTCCTAAGAAACCAGACAGAAAATTTAATTTCAGAATACAAATGTTAGTCTGATTGGTTTTCATCTGTACCAGGCCAAATTCAAAGAAGAGCAAACTAGATAGTGTCATTTTTTAATCACATTATGGAAGAGCTTTGGATGAAAAGGAATATGATAAGGGCACAGGGGACGTACAAGAAAACCAGAAGTGCCTGGTAGTTTCCAAATAATTGAGGGAAATCTCAATTGAAAAGGAGAGCAAGGTCAAAAGTGTATCTGTGGCTTTCTGGGCTTAAGCAGTTCTGTCCAGGTTTTTAGAGTAAATGGATTTATGGAGCTTAGAATTGGTAAATGTATTGATTGATATACCCGAGAGGCAGTATGGCTTGGACAGCGAGAACCAGCCAAGTCGAGACTCCTCACAATGTACGTCCAAGTTGTTTAAAGTGACACCCAGCTCACTCATATTTTTCTGGGTGAGCAGAGCATGTTCATTTTATCCAGATTTGTCAAATCGTCAACAGTGTGCTGTGGCCCCCATGTCAATTATGCATCCTGTGGCATTTGCCACTTTGCAGGGCTGGTTTCCAATATCACGCTTCATCAAAGGACATTCCATCACTGTGGAGAAATCAGGACACGAAATGCCACGCAGACACTGCAAATTATCTCGTAGGTGGTCGTTTGTCCCTTTACCCAGGATTAGTGACCTGTACCATGGCATGGCCTGCATCTGTAGCTGGAACACAGGTTACAATGGAAAAGATCCCCTGAATGCAGAATGTAGCATTGAAAAGGTGACTCTATAATACTGACTTTGATGCCACCATCAGTGTTGCTGTTTTAAAGTGTAAAGGAAAGGACCTCGAGATGACCCGATGACTTGAACATGTACTCCATTGCTTTGACCTATTGTCTGTACATAAAGACGTTTTGAAAAGTATTTTTCTACTCCACACAAACTAGAACTTCAAAAATTTTACCTAAAAAGAAAAATGTGCATATAGAGTCAATTCCAAGTCACCGAGATGGTTTTGAAATAATATTTGTAATAAGTTTGAACTATTTTGAGTAAAAGAACATTTCAGTCACTTAAGTTCGAAATTGTTCAAACATTTCAAAATAAAAGTTTAAACATGTTTGAACCTTTTTATATTTGTTAGAACATTTGGGAAAGTAATGATATAATTATCTCTTTATTTAGAACAATTTTCAAACGTCTATGTGTTTTTGTTACTGTTCCAACATGTTCCAACATTTTGTGTCATTTTTTCCCTCCATAAAAACTTTTATTGACCCCATAAACAAAGCTGCTAAGCTTGGTCCTTTGTTTGGTTCTTGTATTTTTAGATGTTCTTTAGTATACAATGGTGAGTCTTTTGTGAGAAGGTGGCAGACAGACATAATTTCCTGCACTTGGCAGGGATGTGTGAATTGCCCTCTTCCCAGCCCACTGACCCAGTTTCATCATATTGTTTCCATGTTCGAACATGTGATCACAAATGATGCATCTATGTTGGAACAGTTTAGAAACTAACAGAAATAATGTATTTGATGTTAGAAATGTTTCTAACATGTTTGAATACTATAGAAATATTTAGAACGTCACATAGATGTTATGAATAGTTCTAAACAGTTACTTATCACAGTTAGATTGTTACAAAGATTTCCAAAATGTTGGAACAAAAGGCAAGAAACACCCTCTCGGTAATATGGAATCGACTCACTTTGTTCACAATAGCTGTTCTCACTTTGGAATCACAAACCTGGTTATTAGTCATGCTGTGAACTGTTGACAAAAAAAGCACTATTGGAAAGGGCAGGAGGGGCACTGTAATGGGAATGTCAATTGACCGCTGTGTTTTTGCCAAGTTCTCATCAGTTAGCAAGTGACAGTTTGTCAATATTTGTCAATAGTCTTCTGGTATAAACAGCCATTACAAATGGACAGCCTGTTTCCTTAGCGAGTTATCCAGCAAGTTATTGACTTTGAGGCAACAGTTTTCTTTTTAATTTTTTTCTAACCAGCTTGCCTCATTAGTTTTCTTTGAATATCTGAGAACAAAGAAATTAACTGGTGAAGCCTAATTTTAGGACATAACAATGGCAAAGTGCTACAACAAAAATACTGATTTGGAACATTATATACCAGCATACTACCATCATCTACCAAGATGAAAGGTTACCTCCATACAACTTGCATCCCGAGTAATTAACTCTACTGTTCTAGGCAATTGGCAACTTTTAGGGAGAATTTTGTCCATATGAAGGTAATATGAGAGATAGTTTCGAGGCTGGGAGTTTGGAGACCGGGTATCGGAAAAGTCAGCTTCGCACCAAAGCAATCATGAAGAGAATCTGTGAGTACCCACCGGGTTTCCAGGCAATCAATAAGCACCACGCACATCCAATATATATATATATATATATATATATATATATATATATATATATATATATAGGATACCACATCTGCCTTTCTCAGATTTCAATACTGGTACTACTGTGTGGAGATATGTATGCTCTGTACTGCCAGATTGTGCCCTCATCAGGTATTATAGTCCTAGCTGGAGGAAAGCCAAATACATGACATTGTGTGTCCTATATGATTCAGTGAGGACTGTCTCCAGGACCTCTTCCCTCTAATCTGGGACGGAAATTGGTTGTTTGGACAGAAAAAAAATTCACCCCAGTCATTAAAAAACACACATGAAATAAATGTAAATGTTTTTTCAATCTATCAATTTATCAATCGCTTGCATGACAGCAAAAAAAAGTCATTGTTATTGTTGCTGCAAGTGGGGTCTCTTATGAAGTCTCTCCTTAGGACAAGCAATATCATATAGTGGACCAAATTGTACAGCATTGGAGTGGCATTTACTATAATGTTTTTTTCACAATTTTCTTCTGGACTGCTTCTATCAGGTGTTTCATTAAGTTCTGGGAAATTGATGGTAACCCCAGTGTGCTTCAAATGACGATCAATATTCAGGACCTCTCACTCGCACCAGGTCCATTGCTTCAGCTACTAACCAGCATCTGTCGATAAAAAGCCTAATAGAAAGATCCTTAATGAAAAATCGAGAAGCATGACCCTTCTAATATACTGGGATGACCTGTGTGCTGGCCCCTGACCAGACCACACTTTTAGCCTTGTCATCAACCTACAGTCAAATAAAGCGGGTCAGTACAGGTTTACGGGTTCCTAAAGCTAAAGCTAAAGTCACCCATACATCACTGTGTGATGTGTCAGGCCTGGCACCTATCTCCATTCCTACTGAATGTATAACTACAGTGACTGTGGTGTAGGGCTTGTTCAGAACTTAAACAGATGTTAGTGAAACACTGAAGGTCTGTTTCAAAACTGCTCTGCATTCGATAAGTCCTTCCTGTACCAGACTATGCATGGCACTTTAGCAGCAGCGACCATCTCTGATTCAATAGCCATTGGGCCATTCAACTTAGCACAATCACTACAGCAGGAGGCTTAAGACGTCAAGTCCATGAGTGCTACATGTACTAGTACAGATCTACAGTCATATGCGCCAGGGATCTCCCCAGAATTTTTTAGTATAGTGGAGGGGCTGGCAAAAATAACCCGCACCAACGCGCTGCACTTTCATGAAAATGGGTTCATTTTGCAATGACAGAGGGTGTCAAATACTACAAGTATAATATACTGTTGTTATTCCTTTGTTGTGAAGTGTCAAAACTACTATTATTTTGATCATTGCTCATTCACAAGTTTTTGCAGACAATGCTGACTGGAAAAGTGATGCCACTTGGTACAAAAATCTGTGAATTGTCATTAATCTTAGCAAAACTAACAAAGAAAATAGGGAAGAAACACACTAAATTTGAAAAATAGTATAGTGGAGCTGGCTGAGAGTATAGTGGAGGGCCTCCCTTATTCCACTCTCTGGGGAGAACCCTGTGCGCCATACTGTTGGTAGTCAAACCCACAACCTAATCTCCAAGCAGATCTTGTGGTGGCATAAGATAGCATCATAAGCTGGGGAAGGAGTTTAGCTGGCAAAGGAGTTTCATTCCCCAGCTTATGAATATGATACTATCTTATGCCACCTCAAGATCTGCTTGGAGATAATCCTCAACCCACAGAATGGAAGGTGAACACTTTACTCTCTTACGATCCATATGTTATTGTAATTAGAGCTGTATGAATCAAGATAGAGTAAGTTTAACTATTTTCTCTCCTTCTCTACTCTTCTTTGTTTAGATTCGATGGCTTCGAAATTGAACAAATTTCTAAGACTTTTTTTTTTCTACTTTGTGTCATTTGTTATTGTGTTTGGCCAGATAGTGATATTTTTTGGCAGGTGTGTTTTTTAATCTCTTCTTTGTCTTCTTTTGTCTGAAACAAATCACAGCTAAGAACCACCTCTTGTTTCTGGCAAATTTCACCTTTAAACTAAAGTGAACAGACATGTCTGGAATGGAACCATTTGTAGTCCAGTTGCATATGGCGCAATGAATTTTTCTCTGGAGGCATTAGCCAGATGAAACCATGAGCATTGTTACAGCTATTATAAATCACTGGTACTACTGGCACATCCTTGGCCAAATATTTATGCTACTACACAGTAAATCCAAACACTTTCCTTGGACGGCTGCCCAGCCATCAGCTTTATGGCAGCAGACTTATCCTAAAGGCTGAATGTGGACTTGCCTGAAGCTTGGATTCACATTCTGTATAACCACACTATCTATAGCATTCTCTTCATGCATGGAGATAGAAAAGGGCCCAGCTGGGTTTATGTGGTGCTTTCCTCTTAAGTTAGATAGACAGTTCCAGCATACAAATGTTCCAGCCTCCCCAGTTGTCATGCCTCCCTTGTACATTGCTTGTAAGCCTGTAGTCAAGTCAGGGCTCAAAATACTTTTTTTTCTGCATACCTGCATTGGTGCAGGTAACATTGAAAATAACCTGCACCAGACAAATTTTACCTGCACCACTCTGAATTTAGGAAGTGTGGATCATGCTAAAATTGCTAAGGAATTATTGATATTTTTTCTTTTCTAATTATAGATGTTAACAGTCAATGCAGCTGATAACAATACATATGCATCTACATTATACTTTTATAGAAATTTATGTATAAAACCCAGTACATGGACCAGTGCAAGTTAGGTGCAGGTAGACATGGTCACCAGAAATACCTGCACAGCTCCAATTTTACCTGCACTAACCTGCATATGCAGGTGGTATTTTGAGTCCTGCAAGTTTACTCCAAATTAGTTTCTTGACAGGTGTGTAAGATGAATGTTGCCTGGCTATCAAAAGTTCTATGTGTTGGCTTACTTCCATTTCTAAACTTTCTTCTCACAAGACTCCATTTTCATGTACACAGGTCCAACTCGTAATTGCAAATGGTTAAAACTGCTTTGAATCAAATTACAGCCCACAATACAAAATCCTTACTCTATATCTCTTCAAACAAACTCAAGTAATTCAGTTGAAACCACAGGCAAATTGAAGCCCTCCCTTATTCTGAAGTTGACCCTTTGGCTTTATCATTATGTTCCAATTGAGAGAATTGTAGTCAACTCAAACCATGGACTGTAACGTTGTTGCTCAATCTAACCCTGATTATCCTCAGTTGTTCATTACCATAAACATTTTGATTGTGATTTTATGTGATTGAATTTTGACTCTACATTTCTCTCAAGGATAGTTTGCTTCCTATACTTCAAACAAGTACTAGAGCACTGCAATTGACCAATGATGATGATGATGACTTGGATATGAATGAATGAATTCATGATTGAATGAATGAAAGCAGGAAGGAAAGAACAAAATTTTTTTGCCTCTCATGCACTTTAGACAGCCAGCCCCTGGAATATGAATTTTGTTCTCCCCAAGAAAGATAACTGAAAAAGGCCATCTTCAAGTTCGAGGAAGACTCCATGGCACCAGTGTCAAGACTGACGACCAGACCTTTATTCTGGCACTGTGTGTGAAATGCCATTTGCAGTGTCCTCTGTTGGATTCCCTTTTCAAGTCCAAATATGTGTATATTTTACATTAAAAAAATAGTTTAAAGGTTGGCCACACTAAGCATTAATTTCAACTACACCACCAGGTTTCAGCATCAGGATTAATACTATAGGGGAGCACTTGGATGAATTGATGGTTTGTTTATCTTGATTGTGAAAGGTTTATGATGAAAATGCCTTTGAGCCTTCATATTCATCATAAGCCTTATCGTGCATAAAGCAACATTGTGATAAGATCACATGCCATGTGTTACATAAAATGTTATGACGTATGGGTGGAATTTGTTTGATGTGCTGTATATTGTTGTAGAAATATTGTTTTGGTGTGAAATTCTGTAAACTCAACAATTAGTCATAACTGATTACATAGTTTAAGTCCTGCCCACAATATATATTATATAGTGTATAGAGTAAGGACAACAGCAAATTTTTAAGAAGATTCCTCATGTCATTACTTAGTAGTGTTTGCATACTCTCCAAGCAGAGGTTAGGCTCTGGCTGTTTTTTTTAAACATTGTATTATTCGTTTTTATCGGGCTTTGTCTTGTATCTTGTATTGTCAAAACCTAAATGACTAAAAACCGTTAAAAAAAACAGCCGGCGCCTAACCTCTGCTAGGAGAGTAGTGTTTGCATGCATACTTTGTAAAGAAACGATTTCACCCTGCAGACACCATAATTGATGACACAACAACCTGTAGCCCACAGTTGCAATAAAGCCACTTCCTCCAGCCATAAATCTTGTGTGTTCTAACCAATTCATTCCCACCTGTGAAATGACCCTGGCCTTGTAGCCTTAGTTTTTGTATCCGATAACTTTTTGCTACATTGCCGCTAGGTGATACATGTCATGTATGTATTCAGCTGCGAAGGTTCCCAGTTTCAATTTTGAGTGTACATTCTTGAAATGAAAGGAAAGATAACTGCAATAAAGGTGTAATAATTATGTTACATTGGAGTGATGTTTTATTGCTGGAAGAGTCAATACTACTTTATTGGGTGATGTCATTGTATGCTGGGTAATATTAACATGTCACCATGAATCATTTGTGAGACAGATAAAAGATTACAGTCATAGTCATACTTTATGTCTGCTACACCTAAAATGGTAAGTTTGTATACTGTATCTACATGATTGTATTTTTTTATTGTAAGTTATGACTGTTGTGTATTCTACATCTGGGTTTCAAATGTCCGAAGAAGTTACATGTAGACTTTGGTCTGGATATAGGTTTTTAAAGTTTTCTGAAGAAAAGGGGGGTTTGATTTAAATTCCTAATCACTCAGATATGATGGCTTTCCATAAGTCTGCTGCATCCAAGCTGAATGCTAATGATATGATAGTTCAGGCCAGTAACTGAGTAAGCTTCTGTTGTCAGCCAAATTCTCAGAAAACCAATTTTGTCCATTAGACTTTGATCAAAGTGGGACTGAAGAAGTTTTAACGATCAATATCACAAATGGGCCAGGAATGGACAAACTGGAACCATCTGCCTGATAGTGTCCCAGATGTAGTCATTGGGTTAGGGTTGAGTATCGGATGCTGCGGTCGGGAAGGATGTTCGGATTTCTTCCTAATAAGTAGGACACTGGAAAATGAAATATAACTTGATCATGAAATATTCAGCTTCAGAATCTGTAAATGATCGCCGGTTTTAATCGTTGTATCGCACTGTGTTAAGCCTAAACTTTATTCTAGACTCAAATGATAGTCACCTAAAATGTTTATTAATCAAAGAGACGAAGGTAGATTACAGACTGGGAAGGTTGGAAGCTCCTCTTAAGGTTAGGTTTAGATATCATATGGGTGCAGTAAGATTTGACAGGAGACCCATGACTAGCTGGAGTGCATCAATAACATTTTAATAACTGGTTGGGTTTTATTGTAGTCAACAAGAAATATCTATGACTTCTGAAATAACAAGTTGCAAAGGATGATTAGACCAATATGAATTTTCCCAGTCGCTCATAAGACTAGAGAGGTTTGAAGTGAACCATTTTTGACAGACCGTTATATTTCTGACTTCTTTGTTTCTATCTCCATATATTTGCTGAAATCCTTTTTTTGCATGGTACCGTTTTTGACAGACGGTTATGTTTCTGACTTTCAGTTTCTATCTCCATATATGTGCAGAAATCCTCTTTTTTTGCATGGTATTGATTGTTACAATGTTGCCAGCTACTTTATCCAAGGCATAATCTGTGATGTAGAGACTCGGTGAAGAGAGGACTTGAAATAGTCCTTGTGCTGCTCATCTTGCCACATGGCGCTGCCTAAAACCACGTTTGTTGCTCGACAAGTTCAGTCAAGGACACAAAATGACTCTTAGGAGTACCAGCCATTCTGTATATTGAAAGGGAGAGTTATTAAGTGCGTGTTGGCTATTGATTTTGTGTGGAGTGTGTTGTAAATGTGCTGAAGGACCGATTCCTGCTTCCCTCAAAGACAAATGGCCAGTGACAACATCTAATTCCTTAAGACCGACTGCTTTTAAGTTTGAAGCCGATGAAATCCTATATTTTGATAGCCAGGGGGGGAGTGAATCAGTAACGCTTCATTGACAACTTGGGAGAGATGTGGGAACCATTTGGCATGCACCACCAGCGCTCATACTGTGTGGTAGGCTTTGATTTAAGACTTGTCAGCATGGTCTGAATGTTGGAACAGTTATGGAAATCTTTACTGCTGTTAGATAAATGTACTGTCGTCTAAAATTCAGCGATAGCATTCTTTGCATCCAGTGAGCATGGATCATATCCAAATAGGGCGCATTGTGCGTAGTCCAGTGGTTTAAGAGACTTTGCCTCTTGACCAAAACGTCTTGAGTTCAGACCACAGCTGTGTTGCTCAACCAAGATGTTGAGATGTTAAGCCACGGTTTGTTCATTGTGCTTGTCGAAAACAGGTCGGGGAATTTCCCTGGAATAGCGAACATGTAAATACTGTACATTGCACCTGTCTTCTCTGTCATGAGAATGGGTTCCCGTTAGCTCATTCGTTCATTGGGTTTAGCTAAACTCGTTTGAAATTACCTTTACTTTCAGCTTCCAAATATTATTAGGTTTGTATTTCCCAAATTTCACATTTCAGCATTGTGCAATAATGAGTTGGACATGTGTGGCTGAGCATATACATATCAGAGGAACAATACCATGTATGCTTTATTGTCAACAGTTATATCATTTCCACCTGCTGCATTTTTTTACAATATTGTGAAATTATTGCACAGGGATGATTGGAACCAGCCAACCTTGTAGTAGAACAAGAGTCCAATGACAGAGACAGAGGACCAAAACTTAACCCATTGTGCCATAAAATGAAGTAATGTTTCAGCATGAATACAGTACCAAATTTCCCATACATGTTCTTAAATCACAATACTGTAGTATTTATAGCAATCTAAAAATTTTTATGGTCTTTGATCCTATGAGGAAAAAATAGCTAGATTATATCTGTTTTCAATTTGAAAGGTATGATAAATCTGTAGGCTGTTTATATGTTTTTGTACCTATATTTTCACCCACCCTCCAGGCAAATGCAGTTAAATGCAAGTCTTCACATTGTCAGATAGATCTGGGAACTTTGCCCAAGTTACATTTACACACCCAACATAATGAACACTATCCTCAGATGTTCATTTAAGTTCACTGACTCCCTGTGACGCTGTGACTTTTCCTGACAATGTATTTACATAGAGGGAAACGACATGTTCTATGTCCTATGTTAATTAGAATGCAGTTCATTATAAAGTTGTAATGACTACAGATAACTGAAGGGAAAAGGTACATCTAAGGGTAGTGTTCATCATGCTTACTTGGAAATGTAACTTTGGCAAAGTTCCTAGATGTATCTGGCAATGTGCAGACTTGCTGGAGGGTGTTTGTGTGTACAGTCAAACCTGCCCGAGCGACCACCTCTTCTCAGCGACCACCTGGCTATTTCGACCGCTTTTTCTCGGTCCCGATTTTTTTTCCCATTGACGTAAGCATTAAGCGACCTTTTCTCAACGACCACCTGGCCAACGCGACCGCGACCGGCCCAAATTGGGACCCATAACGACCGCATCATTTTTAAAATTGAGGTTTTCATCGATTTTTGATGATAACTAGCGCGATTTTATGCCGAAATCGGCCAGTTTGCGTCGCATTTTGACTGCCATTACGATGTTATGTTTAGAATACAGATGGCGGCGGTCAATGGGTGGGTCAATGGGGCAGTCTACTGTAATATGGGAGGAAATTTCGTTGTAAGAAAATCCGAATTTAGTTGTTACAGAAGTTGTTTTTTTAAATCTATATCATCATAAGGTGAACGAATGCTGAAACGTATATAGCCTCATACTTTTTCAAGAAAGATCTGTGTAGCTCATACCTTTTAAGAAAGATCTGTGTGAGTGCTTTTGTTCAACTGTACTGTGCATTCACCAGTGGGTAAGTACGCTATCGGGCATCGAATTCGAAAGGTGCACCGTATTTATTTCAGATAAGGCGATCAAGAACACAAGAACGCATAAAGTCTTGCATGGTAACAGCAGTATCAAAATATTGAGCTTTAGAACACTGTATCGAATAAAAGCTCGATAAAAGCTTGGGGTTAAATTTACAGCTTACAGTGTGCGTGTTGTATTTGACATTAAAGACCTCGCTTCTTTGCGTGCGTGCAGTGTGCTTGCTATTTGCCATTAAACACAACGGAAACCATTTATACTTTGCATCGGGCATGTTTTGAGTTGATACTCTTCTCAGCGACCACCTGTCCAAATCGACCGTTTTTTCCCGGTCCCCCGGGTGGTCGACTTGGGCAGGTTTGACTGTATATGTGTGTGTGTGTGTTACTCTATTAGTATTATGTATATGCCCCTGGTGGACTTCCATGTTACTGCAGTGGAATTTTTTTGGTTTAGTGTATTGTGTTGTTGACTACCTGTGGTTTTGATTTTGTTTTGTTATTCAGTTAGAGAAGATAATCAACTGGTATAATTTATACACCATATTGGACCCTAATTTGCATAATCAATGACAACCATTTACACTATGGTTAACAACATTTGATATGATATATGAGATTGTGGAACTCTAGTTCTTGCACTTTATCAATACACGTGTGATAGAATGACCCCAAATCCATTTGCCCTCTGTTTCCAGTTGATTTGGGCCATTGATTCAATATAAATTCATAAGGGCTATTTGCTTGGAGAAAAATGGGATGTGATGACTGACCTCCATAAAACATGCAAAACCTTCTTTAAGATTGGCATTGCCTGATGATGTACCTTGTAGTTTTTTTGCTGAAGAATGAACTTTCTTTATACTTTATAAGTTGTATACAAGAGTATGACAGAGGGCATAATAGTACATCTCAGAGATTTTATGAATAAAATGTAAAACTTTCATCACTTTGAATTATATTCTTTGTAATGTATCTGTATCTGTATCTATATAGCCAATATAACCGCCCTTCAGCATAACACACAAGCAATGTAAGCATTTAAAGAGGTAAATTTACAGGTGAAGAAAGACAACATGATGTATCAAAGGGATTGGCTTGGCTCTGCCTATGTTGAAGTTGAAACTTGAGAACACTTCACAAAATTGTTTTGCTATGCTCAGCTAAGAAAGAACACCCCCCAATGGAGATGTTAATAGTGTATTCTGGTTTCACTAGGGTACAGCTATGTGTCACCGCCCAATTGTCATGCTAGACAGAGCGTGCTGTGTCGTTGTTCATCAGGAAAATTTACCACAGGGTTTTAAACAACCAGATTAACCTTAACAGTTTGAGGTGACAGTGTTTAATATCATGGTAAATGAGGCATTGATCAAGTCTTGTGTGTGTGTCTCCGGGGTGTGCTATAACAGATGTGACACTGTTAGTAACGCACCGGTTCAACAACTGCAGTCCTCAATGGGAACATCATTTTTGTGGAAGGTTAGTCAAGGACGGCCGTACTTTTCAAAGTGAACTCCTGTTGTTACTGTAAATGCATTTAAGGTCGTGGGATTCTATTTCATGGTAGCGGGAAAAAGGACTTTTCCCTGTGGTTATAAGTTTGCGGTAGCACCATGCACTGTAGTCTCTTATTGCCATGAAAAAATGTTGGTTTTAAGTTCGCGGTAAAGCGGCCATCGCAAAAAACGCGACCATTAAACCACAGCGAAAGTTTCTGCATTTACAGTATACTACATTACTTTGGTAAGTTTGAAAACTGCTAGTATTGTGAGTGAATAATGATTGGAGAAGATATGTAAGTTTTCATGGTAAAGCTACATTTTGTAATCCAATCCTTAGTCTGGTGGGCTCTTTGAAAAGCTTTGGTATTCTTTTCATACAACATGGCATACAGCCTATGGTAAGCACTGATACCATCTAATTCTCTACCCAGGATTCATTAGTTACTTAAGCCTGAAGCTCAAGCTTGATTTATTGACTGTTACAGCTAAACACAAAACACAGCCCATAATCCCTATGTGCTATGGAAGACAGCTTTAACCTAGATTTACCAAAGCAGTATGATGAGCTTTCACATCAGGGTAGCCAAGGGAAAAGATTTGTTGAAAGTAGCTACGCCTTTACAGAGAATTATTACTCCACTTTGCTCCGATAAGCATCAGGTGTGGGTGTCTGCGGCGGTGTCGTTTTATTAGCAGTGCCTCCTCCAGGCATGCTTGTGTAAATGTTGTAGGTTTGTCATGAATAGCTTCAAGTCAGGAGGGGTGCTGGCAAGCATGAGAAATGGTGTTAGCTCAACTGCACATTGTTCATGTACCCGATTTAATATCTACACAACTGTGAGTTACATATTTCATAACATGTACAGCAGCATAGGTGGCTATCTGAGGTGCAGTGATTGATGTCAGTAATAAAGAGTTTGACTGCTGTAAAGGCAGAAATTTTTGCAGTGATTTTATGTTTGCGGTTTTCGCTTTGCAAATTTACCGTGAACTTAAAAACCACCGCAAACATTTTTCCATGGTCATAAGAAACTACAGTGCATGGCGCTATGGCGAACTTAAAACCACTGCAAACAGTCCTTTTTCCCGCTACCGCGAAATTAAAACCCCGGGAACTTAAATGCATTTACAGTATACATGTTCTGTGTTATGACTGTGCCCGCATTAACAGTAAAGGGTTATGAAAGCAAGTTCCAGAAATTTGCAAGTTATGTGAATTGCCAGCTAATGTTATCTGTCTATAGATGGTCCTACGGCATTTGGTTGTATACAAACTGATTAATATTAAGGTTGGCATATTGGTTAAGCGTGTTGGACCTAGGACATAGAGGTCCTGAGTTCGAATCCTTTGACATCTCATCACCAATGCTGTGCTATAGGGAAAGGTACTTTACAGCTCTCCTCCCTCTTCCCAGGTGTAAAGAGAGATACATGTAACTGACTTTGATTTTGGAGGAATAGGTGAAAGGAAAGGGATTGGCTCTGCCTTACAATAACAAGCCCTGGATACACCGGAAAGCAACCTGCTGCACCAGTACGGCCTTGAAAAGGCTATGGGACTACCTTTACCTTTTTCTTTTTATATGAATTCGAAGGTGTGAACCCCTGTATGCTAGGTCTCAAAATACACCTTACTCATGAATTGTAAAAGTGAAGCGACTTCAAATTACAATACAGACAGTCAACATGCAAATATGTCATGTAGATTTTAAAGCTTAATAGCTAGGATAAACGAGGTTGAGAATACATTGTGCCTAACCATGTTTTTAAGACTATCCAGGCAATGGCTTAATGTAAAGTGGCATGCCTTGTTGGTAAAGCGGTGACTTATTACCCATTTGAGAAAGCACAATTTAAACATGGCATTCAAGGAGCACTTATCAGTGAAGTGCACCGACTCCCTACTGTCCTTCTGTCAGAACTGATAAGGCGAGCTGCCTCTACCTTGGTACCACTCTACTGTCCTTTATCTCTGGGAACTGTTGCACAGGCAAGATTACTCCCATAATGGCAGCTCTTCGCATCTCTTGAGCTTCCCTCCATTACTCTTGGGTGGGGAAGACTTGCAGATCCCGGCAGATGGACATCGATTGAGGATGGTGGCTCACCGGGGGAATGGGTCTGAGATGATTAAAGTCATTTGCGCAGCACCTCGCCCTGACCCAGCCCGAAGTGGTGCTTTCATGTGTGCAGGGAGCACTTCTAATATTTCTGTGGGCAACAGGGCAGGAAGGGTTGCGCTTCTTTCATCTACTGTGGCACAGTGTGTCCTGAAATATTGATGAGGGTGTGTGGAAGCAGTTTGGAAGAAGTTACGGGCACCACTGTCAGTCACAGAGGGAAGGTAGCACTGGGGCATATGGCAGGCACAGAGATGCTTAATACCTGCAGGAAAAATATACCAATCTTATCACCTATGATTTTATGACTGTGACTCCTTCAAGAATAATGTCTGAAGTACTGAGGCCCCTGTAATAATGTATAGGTGATCACTGTCATTGCCACACAGCTTGTGGAACATTGAAATAAAGTTCATATGGCTTACATACATATTCATGTACATTGTAGCTAAAGGCAGGGGGACAACTTTGGTAATGATTTTAATTACAGGTTCAAAAAACAAGTTTCACATGTAGACTTGTCTAAACAAATTTGGAAATAATGGGTTTGTTCCAGATGATATTCACAACAAAGTGAACACTGTCCTTTTTTTATGCCGACTGACAGTTTTTTCTGTTTGTTCCCAGCTCCTGACGAATGTTGCGAGCACGGAGTGTGCCCACATGCTGGGGAAGCTGCAGTGTGCACGGTGTTCACCGGTCTCTTGGTACCTCTTCAATGCCGGCGACACCCTCAACCCAGACCAGCGCAGTCGCACCCTGCCCATCATGTGCTCCGACTTCTGCTACCAGTTCTACGAGGCTTGTCAGGGCTCTATCAGAGGTATGGCAATTCTAGTTATATCTCTATAGCAAATATGTTGTATGCTTTGGTCACAGTTGGAAAAGGGGTTTTTCAGCACTTTCGGGCGTGTCCCCATGGGAGTCCTGTGGCTACTTGTCTATATTTGGGTACGGGCGGGCCCCGGAGTTAAAGTCAACCTGGGACCCGGCAAAAAAACATGACGTGGCCTACTCTGAACAGAATACCAAGAAGTACCCAAGCAGTGTCCGGCACTCACCAGGACAAATTTGTGGCTTCAGAGCCTGGCCGGAGCAACAGTCCCGACGGGCACCGGCGCAATCACTGGTGTTACCATACCCACCACACAGAGTCTTGTCGGTGTTTCTGAGCAAGGATTGGGAGCTTTGGCCATGTCCAGACTCAAAAATTTGGCTGAAGCCAATGAAAGTTCTAATTGATATGCAATGGAGGCACAGCAGAGAAATCAGCACCAAGGACAGATGAACATCACTTAATGCTATTAGCTGTAAGTTTTGGCTATGTTGTATGCATGGATAAACAGATGTCTGGGGATGATTATTTTTTCTTGACTGTCTTAAACAACACTCAGTCATTCCATGCTTGTTGCACAGATCTGCAAAGGCCTCATTTAGCTGAAATCAGTTGGTGACGATGAAATCAGATGGTACCAAGACATGCTGTCTGCACTTTTTGTCATGTGGGCACAGACTGGAGATACATACAGATTTGATGTGGAAATTGACATGTTCATAACTTATCATGACAACTTGTTTCCCTCTTTGCCAATGATAGTGCCCTATAAGGAAAGACTATTAATCAAACAAACTGCCAGTCAAAGACACATACTGACACTTCTATCCGGTACCCGAGGCCGTGAACAGTTTGCTAATGGAGATAGCTGTCTTGGGACTGGCGGGAGGTCTCCGGCTGCTTTGTGTTCAGCTGATGTATTATGTATGGCATGATGCCATAATGTCTTCAAGAAATTGTCATGCTCGATAACCAATTTGGCTAAAGTTACGTTTGGTTCTGGATGGTACAAATAGATGCGGGGATGGAATGAATATTAATCAGGAAATTGTTTAAAAGATTGAACATACATGGGTTTAAACCTTGCAATTGGCACCAAGTAATAGTTCAAAAGAGTATACACCCCCTTGGATTCTTGTAAAATTGGTAGCCTCTAGCAGATTGTGGCAGTTGTGACATCAGGATGAAGCAGGTGCTGCTATTCATGTAGCATATGAGAATGGATGTTTCCATATCTCACATATCTTTAGGCTTCCTCTAGCAGAGTGTGACTGATATGGCATCAGCCTAAAGTATAGGTGCTGCTATTTGTGTAGCAGGACCGTGAATGGTAGATTCTATCCACATCTTCCCCAGCTTTAGGTAGCCGTTAGCAGAGTATGACTGATAAGACATCACGACAAAGCAAGTGCTGCCAGTTGTACTGCATGAGGGAATATCTGTTTCTATCCATGTTAAGGTTGCCTTGAGCAGAGTATGAGAGATGAGACATCACCCTAAAGCAGGTGCCTCAACTTGTGTAGCATGTGGGAATGGTCTTTTCTATCCATGTCTCCCACATCTTTTAGTCACCTTGAGCAAAGTGTTAGAGATAAAACATCACCCTAAAGCAGTTCCATTTGTGTAGCATGTGGGAATGGTCTGTTTTTTCCATATTTCCCACAGCTCAATGAGAAATCTATCTCTCACCCCTGGTGGGGTCTCCACTTTCAACCAACATCACTAAGGTGAACCCACAGGTGCCAAATGGCTCACCCTCATGTGCAGATGGTTTTCCGATAGCGGATCGTTATTCCACCTGTAGTTCCAACGACCTTCGGCGATGTTGTTGTCACCGGCACCAAATGAAGATGAATCCCCCAATCAGGCTAATGTACATGTTGGTAATAATCATCTGTCATATCCACATGGCCACTCAGGTGGTACATATTGGGTTCTAGCAGGTCCTATAGTACAATTATTATCATTTCACAACCACTGCCTATTGTTGCATTTCCTGCTACCCCCATTGCTACTATAAAATGAAGAAAGTCATTCTTATTTCTTTAAGTTTTGTTTTTAGCACTATTAAAATCAATGTATCTTTTTCCTGTGAAAAATGTATGCAAGCCATCATGAAATACTTATGATAATGTGCGATGCATGTAGTGTAACTACATGCATGCATGTAATTAGTGATCTATCATTTTAAAGTATGATTAATTTTAAACATGGTTGAGCACATAAAAGTGATCTGTGTTTCTTGTTATTTTGTACAGAGAGTGATTGATTTGCTCATTATATTTTTCTGGTGTTAGTGTGATTCTTGACTGTAATTTCTGTGGTGGTTTAATATTCACATTTTTGTGGTGGCTGCTTCACTGCAAATTTAAACCTGGGGGTTCCATTACTGTTCAGTATGTATCTTAAGTGCTAACGTGAACTTAAAACCACCGTACACACTCCATTTACTTCTTACGGTGGAATTAATTATCAGGAGCTTAGAGGCACTTACAGTAACCCAGGGACACGAGAATTTGTACTGATTTGTTTGCACATACATTGATCAAGTAAATCTGCTAGTATCAAATCGCACCTTCATGCCCATAAAGTCTAATTTAGAATAATGCAAGTTAGAAAAAACAGGCAAACTAACCAGTTGCTGATTATAAATGGTAATGGAAAACACTGTTGGAATTCTTTAATTGTGACTTAAAGGCAAATAGCACAGTAAATAAGCTCTCAGCTTACTTAAACTATTTGAGTTGTAACAGTACAAGACAATGTTGAGCACCAGGCAGGGAATACTGGTTACAATTACAGGGAATAATTGTGCACCTGACACATCACAAAATTAACTTAGCATGAAACTGTATCCAAAGAATGAATACAAACAAAGTACAAACAATACATTTCCCTAACAGTAATTTATGAGTAAATGGAGAGGTTGCTCAGCTTATGAGGCAACAAATCTTTTCTCAGTTCTTAATTTTCAAACAACATGAAATGACTGAGATGGTAGAGATGAAAGAAAAGGCTTTTTGTAATGGACTATAAAAAGCATGCTTGTATTTGTTACACTTACTTATTTATACTTATTTAGTATACTATCCAGTGTGGGTGTCTTTATGAACTAAGTCTGGGGATAGCTTTCTCCCTATAAGCTTTAAATATCTTTTCACTATGATGATAGACTTTAACTGGTGGAATCTTAATTCTGGACTGTATGTCCAATGCACACTGCACAGAACAGTGGCAGCCTTTCCAAGCAGACGGTTGAACTTGCCACTTGTCTTCCTCCTCCTGCTTCTGGCCTTGGGAAGTCCACAAAATGAAACAATTGGACTTAATGATGTGTGAAATCACAGTACACCGGAGGTGAGCCATCAACTGGGCAGCTCAAGCCTTGGCCTTGACAGGATCAATAGGAGATGGCATGGGAAAGTCTGCTGATGTATCGCAGGCCCCCTGCTGGGAACACAAGCTGACAAGTCTATCCACAGGAAATCAATGAGAAATGGACACTTCAGGGGAATGGTTATACATGAAAGCCCAGGTTGTTTCTCCTTGAGCGAGAAGCAAGTACAGCAGCCTTTCACCAAATTATTCACTAAGGTTTCACGGATCAGGTTACCTTTAGAGATACGAAAGCATAAATGACAAAACATGTTCCATCCAAAGAAGTTGAATTAATGATCTGGCCTATGAGATATGCCAGTGTGACATGTAAAACAGCCTGTTATTCAGCACCAAGGTCAGAACTTCCTCTGTTATTGGATGTTTCTCCGCTTCCGAAGATCAATGGGAAGGTTGTCCTCCTCTGCAGGCTCTCACATTGCTGTGTAGTCCAATCCTACACATCCTGCTGAAGGATGGCCATGAGAAGCTTTCCTGCTTTTCTTAGAGCTATCTTGAAACTTGTAGCTTCCCTTTTGAACTCTGCTCTGTAGGCATTTCTGTCAGCTTCAATGTTTTCCCATTCCTTTACCAAGAACTTTGTCTATAAGTGGATTGTACGTGTAACTAATACTTGCCTGGCTACTTTCAAACTTTGAATCTCTATGAATCTCAAACCATTTTTTTCTAGGCAACCATCCAGATTTTTGTTAGTTTGGAGTTGGGAAGGTTTTATCTTGATTAGTATTCAAAGGACCGCTTCTCTTGTGTGCAGTGACACAAAGCCGTTGAGGCACTTCCATTACCAGTGCCGCGCCTCACCCCGACACATCTGAATTCCGCTGGGGCTGCTTTGAAGCCTGGTTGATTTAGACATGCAAATCCCCCTGCTTTCCCACTGTCTAATCCTATAGATATTTCCCTGCACAGATGCCTTAGAAGTACAAATCCCATTAGTATCAACTGATTCTCTTTCCTGCACATTCTCATTACTTTAGCTGGAGCTGAAAATCCCATAATGTACGGGGATTAGCGGAATCATTTGATTGACGTTTATGTATGGCACACAAAAGGCAGATCAGTCCGCCCCACCATATTGCTGCCATCAGATAATGAAATCTTTGAAGAGCAGACCACAGCAGGTTATCGTGTTAGATGAAAAGGATAACTCTTCCCTCGCTGCATTGATGTTCGGATTGCCAACTAGATTATATGGTTAGAGCTGTGATATTTTCTGTGGTAGTCTGTAATGAGGCATTTGTAAAAACCTGATGAGAGTCGCCTTGTGATATAAGACCAATTAAAGGCTGATCTAATTTGAACACTATAAAGATGATGACAAAGTTGTCTTTTTATTTATTCCTAGGTCTGTTTGATGACATGAACATCGACCAGTTCTGTGCCACCAACTCGGCTCCAAAAGGCACGCCATGTTTCCCCAACCACTCTCACCACCTGCACCCCAAGGGCACCGACAAGAAGCCCAGCTACCAGCGCCCTCCCACCGTGGTCATGTCTCAGCACAGCAAGGTCAAGGCCAGGAAAGACTTCACACCAGAGGAGTGGGAGAAATACTCCAAGTACACATCCGAGGAGATGGACTCTGCCGAGTCTGTAGAGAAGAATAAGTTTGACTGGTCAGTAGAGGAGCCAGAGAAGAAGCCGACAGCACAGAAAGAATACACAAAACCAGTTCCTGACGGACCAGTGGACATGGCGGTAAAGGAGCGTGAAGAGACAGAAACCAAGGACAGTGTAAACCTGGCGGAGGTGTTAGCCGCTAAACAGTTCCAGCAGCTGAAGCCGATGGAGTTCCCACTGCCGCAGGACAGGAAAGTCAAGAAAACGGACCCTCCCAAGGTAGTTCACTATTTCTGATAATTGTACTTAACTACATGTATGAGTATGAAAGAAAACAAACTCTCAGTTGTCGTGTTTTTCTTATTATTGGGTCTGGAGATTCGTAGCCAATCTTGCCTTGCAATTCATTCAATCTTCCAAGGATATTTCATATTTGAGATGCTCGTATTAGAATCCTTTTACAAACCATTTGTATAGTTAGCAATTGTTTTTCTAGGAGCCAAGCAACCAAGCAGGGGGGTGGCATTGAAGTTGGGTTTCTACTTCCTGGGTGTGGAGTTTTAGAATTGTATGCTTGCCAGAGATTCTGCTCCCAGGGAAATGGTACGCAAGTCAGGGCATGGTGGTGCAGTGTCCTTTTCCTCCTCTTTGAAAAAAGCCCTGGAGTTAGTATGATTGGCACTGATTTCTGCCATTTTCCCCAGATGAAAGCTAAGAAGCTGCCCCCACAGGAGAAGTTAGGTGGTGCAGGAGGGACGGAGTTCTTTGATGTCCCAGATGACATGGACCTGCCCAACGCTGACTGGACTGATGACGTGTTGGAACCTGGAGTCAAGAAGGAAATTGTGAAGCAAAAACCAGATGTGCTGAGGTGAGAGCAGTATGCTGTGCCAAGGGGTAAAACTATCACCTAAGAAAAACACTATATGATACTTACATGATTTACTTTAATGATTTCAGTTGATAACAGTTTCTCTCCTTTTTTTATAATAGCAATAAGCCAGTGTCAGACTGCCTGTGTGTGAAGGAGGTAGCGAGCGGCCTGAGGAACCCTGTAGCAGCCATCCCCAGCATCGACCACACCCACAGACTGTTCATCGTTCAGCAGGCGGGCGTGGTTAAGGTCATGACCCCAGACGGCAGGATACAGAAGGAGCCATTCATCAACATTGAGCAGGAGGTCCTGTCTGGGAGTAAAGTGAGTTCCTCATTCGTCAAAGTTGGACTGAATGAACGATGTTGATGGCTGCTTAAGCCCCCTAGTGTCGCATATATCCAACCATGGCCCTCCTCACCTTTTCTAGACAACGATTAGGAGTTATATAGTTGTGAAAAAGGTCTCCTGTGGTTGGTGAGGTTGACAACTGTTCTTTAAATGTTGTCTGCACCAGCTAACTGAATTTTGAAAATTGGTAGAGTCATATTCTGCTTGGATGGAATTAGAATAGCAAACTGGAGCTAGAACAGGGCGGATTGAAGGATACTCCAACCTAGCGCCGATCTTGGTTGGAAAGTGTTAGGGAGCCAAGTTGTTGGAAGGTCCTAAATGTTTGATGGCCTTTCTTCTTTAGTTTTGCTTGAAAATTACTTTCTTTATCAGTTTATGACTTCAAAATAACTGTCCTATGCAGTGTATGCTGTCATTGACATGACTCGCAGAATATTAGAATTTTGGCAGATTGAATACTAAAGCAACTTCTTTTTCTGATGTTTTAGAAGTTTCATTATTCTATGCCGATGTTTGAATTGAATTGCTGTGATGTGTTGTGTCCTTAGATGGGTGATGAGAGGGGCCTCCTCAGCATGGCGTTCCACCCAGAGTTCAAGTACAACGGGAAGGTGTACATGTCCTACAGCGTGGACAAGGGCAGCTGGGACGACACCCCGCGGGATCACGTCATGAGGATCACAGAGTTCACTGTGACAAGGTTCATAACATTGCACATTGCATGTTTTCTAAGATCTACATGTAAGAAAAAAGTGTTGTTTTTCTGATCATCTGTCAGACAAGGGACATAAAATTTTTCAGTGATGAAATTTGAAAAAGAACTTCTGTATTTCACACTCTGTTAACAATGTTCTAGTCTGTAACGAACTGTCTGAGAGTAGTAACCGATGTAGGCTTTGATTGAACAACCCATGTCAGAAAGCAAACATTGACTTCTTTGTTCTATTTATCAATTTGATAAACTGCTTATTAACTAGAAAGGCCGACATTTGCTTAAGAGCAAATACAGCATATTTCAGCCATACCCCTTCCCACGCAACATTGGACTGTTCCAAATCACCCCTGCGCAAAAATGGAACATCCTCTTAACAGTACATTATCCCCCAAAGTGGACTGGTATTGTGAATTGATTCCAGGTAAAGACAGAGCTTGCTTCTATTTTTCAGAAAATGACAATAATCACACCTTCCATTCAGAAAATTTTCATCATGACTGAAAATTGTTGAATGACTTCATGTAATGTCATTAACAATTTTCAGTACGATAACTAGGTGTAAGTTTTAAAAAGTATAAGCTCCTTGTGATGTGGGTACATTTATTACTGCAGTGAACTTTTTTTATTCAAGTAGGGCATACGATTTAATAATTATCAAGCAGGTGCAGGTACTGTAGGAGCGTTTGTTTTCTTCAAGCTGTAAAACTGTTAAACTGTTTTACTTTGTATGCAATCAGCCATCGAGCCTATTCTTATTTTAGTTTAACAACTCAGTCCTGCCAGACCCGGAAGATACGATTGAACCTTGTTCGAGGATTTATTTTCGTCTGTCTGGTCAGTCTGTTCATACCCTGGCGCTGAGAGTGTTTTATTGGGCTGAAACTCTGGCAGTTTAAAGTTACTTACAATTTAAATGTTCAAAGTTTATGTCAAACAACAACAGCACTAGGAACACATACATTTGCTCTGGAGAAAATACAGCAGTTTTCGCAAGTTCCAGTCCAGTGATAGAAATGTGGCCACTATAGACAGGTGGTCACTATAGAGAAAAATGCTGATCTATTGACTAGGAGCCATACGTTACACATGATTTCAGTACACTGATCATTAATCATATAAACATTGCACAGGTAAGCCAATTGTTTAGATGTACAATTAAGTTCAAATAATTCTGAAGAGAAATATTGATGAGAAAATAATCATTCTCGCCACTGTCTAACTTATAATTACGTATCAAAACTAAACGCAGATTTTCTAACTAACGCACCTTTCGCCGACTTCATCAAAGGACCGCCGGCTATCAATCAAACACGGCTATTGATTAGACTTAGAGTTTCAAACAGTCATGTGCTGTGTGCCAGTTGACAGCGAACTTCATGCTACGTGATGTTTTACATTGCTTGGACCTTCTTTCCTACAGCGGTGCTTCTACAAGATATTTAGACTGTAACTCTGAGTCCCACATGTTTTATAGAATAGAATTTGACGCAGAACAGCGTTTTTTGCTGGGTATTTTTCTTGAAACATGTCCGTGGGAATATCAGCGAGGCGGCGACGTAGGGATATCAGACCGTCAACAAAAGTCGCACGGCGGCTAACGGCGCAGCGAAGATACTAGCGCTATAAATAAGCGCTTCAACTAAGGATGGCAACCCGTACAATATTTTTGTATACTGTTGAGCTAAGTAAAGTTTGTTGTATATGAGGTTTTAGTTGTCTTTGAAGCTTTGACCCGAAATATTTTAAAGTCAAACTGCTGAAGAGAAGTAAGTGACTGCTACGATTATCGTAGATATGGCCCTAAAAAAACTGATAAAAGAAGCCTTCTCAATAGTCTAAAATGCAAGAGCTTCCGGGGGGGCTTCGCCCACCTGGGTCCCCCCCACAGTGGCCCTGCCCCTGGACCCCTCACTCACTCACTCACTATCCATGGTTAGATTATACTGCTGCTGGGTTCCCTGACGCAGGGGTAGGCAGCAGTCGGCCAGTCTTCACACTCCGCTTCCATTTGGCTCTGTCCAGTGGGTCGACCCCTGACAGACCGCACTCCTTCAAGTCCCTGCTGACACAGTCCCTCCAGGTTTTCCTAGGTCTACCACGACCTCTGTTGCCAGATACTTTCAGTTTGGTGATCTTATTGATGCAGTCACTAAACACTAGTCATTTTATATCAGTAAAAACAGTTGGTATTTGGAAAATCAACCAAACTTGATGCTCTAGTTTCAAGTGAGATATCAGTGCGTAGCTCTTCGCGTACTGAGTATAGTGATGTAAAAATAATTATTCTACAATGTTCACAACGTAAGATATCATTGATGGAAAATGCAAGCTGACCGCGGTCTTTTTGGAGCGTCCCGATTATCCTTTAGGTCTCCCCGCGGAGCAAGATTGGGATACCGAAGGGTAAATTTTTTACCCCGTCGGGTCTAAACTCTCAACCCCAGGGAAGACAATGTCAAAAAACATGCTTTCCCGCGGGAAAATTGCATCCCCGGGGATAGAAATGTCAGGTAAAAGTCTCCCTCACACCTCTCAGAAAGATGTGAGGGAAGGCGTGAAAGGCGTGAATTGTCATGATGTCGACCGTTCGGGTCATGATTTGGACCGTTCGGGTCCATATCATGGACCAACAGTTTCACAGTCAGAAAGGATTTGGATTGATGATTATAAGGCACAATTCAATCCCCTCAGACTGTTGACTGTAAAACAGTCATTGCTTCGGTGGTAGTATTCTGAAAATGGTCACCTCTTCACATCCTGAAGCAGCTTAAATATTAAAAATATGTCCAATAGTCAATGGTGTATCTTTGTCAGCAGACAGCCTAATGGTATCTTTCTCACAAACTCAACATCATCCAGATTTTATACCAGACTTTATACAGCTACTTCGCTGTGAACAGTTTGTGTTCCAAAATCATCAAGCAAATTATAAGGTGTGAATGGACTAAGAGTACTAAGTCTTATAATGGACTTGTTTTCTGCTCCGTTTTCATTGTGAGGGCCCTGACTTTTAAAATGCTTCGTGATAACCATCATGGAGAATAAATCTCAGTATAGACTATAAGGTTCATGTGCCAGTACACTCAAATAATCACCATCTGTCAATTATCTATTTAGTGTGAGTGGTCCTTTGTTGTCTGTTGTGTTTCACCTTATGAATACAAAAGGAGAATTGTTATTTTACTATATACCTTTTACACAGCTGCATGAGTGTCTCTGAGCATAACAGTGAGAAATCTTTTTGTGCCTTCTTACAATTGCTACCCTATATAAACTAAATGTTTTTCTGTCTGCCAGCCAAACTGTCTCCAAAATACTAAGACTTGGCACTGCAACCCTCTGCATTGCCCTCATTATGTAAATGACCCAATGTGGACTGGAAACTTGTAAAAATGTAGTAGTTAGAGTGATAATTGCCCTGAAATCCCCACCCATTGTTCCTCCCTTCTTTTGCATTTGTTTACGACCTAATTTCACACTTCCTCCCCGGCCCTACAGGGGTGACTACTGTTGCAGTATTAGAGTAACATATACCATTAATAACGTCATGTGTAATGTTATGGGAGAGTGAAAAAAAAATACACCATTATCTCAAGAATTGAAATTTCAGACGGGAAAGCCTTACCGTCAATTACTACTCTGGCCTGGCAACTGTCAAAAGCATTTTCCCACAAATTCTATTCCAGACTGGACCTACTCTTCAAACACCCCTATCCAACCAGAGCCCTTGGATTGTTCCTGTATCCAAACAGCTAGCTGACGATCAGTCCACTATAATCTTTGGGGGCCGAATACCCGAAGTCCCAAGATTGAGAAATGTAACAGTGGTGTTCAAGTACCGTCTATCGTCCTTGCCCAATGGCACTAGTGCTTTTGTGGCGACGGTGATAGCGTTCGTGATTTGTGATCTGCCGACCCCGGTTCGATTCCGGGTAGGGGGCATGTTGTTTCTTTCTGTTCTTACTTGCCCCTCTGGTTGTTTCACTGGTTCCCATGCCGACCCTGTGAGTAACAGGCTAGCGGATGTGCCACACAGGGATGTCGAACTCGGAGATTCGAGGACGAATCTTGAAGAAAAGGGGGAGTAGTGTAACAGTGGTGTTCAAGTACCGTCTATCGTCCTTGCCCAATGGCACTAGTGCTTTTGTGGCGACGGTGATAGCGTTCGTGATTTGTGATCTGCCGACCCCGGTTCGATTCCGGGTAGGGGGCATGTTGTTTCTTTCTGTTCTTACTCGCCCCTCTGGTTGTTTCAGAAATGTAGTTTAATTTGAAATAGTTCAACAAGTATAGAGAATAATAATAGACAATGATAACATTATTACCTAATGTTAACTGCCCAGATGGCACATAAAATCCCACTAAGAAGCTAGTCTTGTTTGGCTCATCTTCCAATTGGCACAATTGTGCAGGTGGATCAGATACTAGTACATGTACATGTCTGACCAACCTCCTTGGTCTGACCAAGGAGGTAAAACCTCCTTGCTCTGACACATGAGACATTCACAATACTAGTATATCATACACACTTCTTTGCTAACAAAAAAAATGAACACCCGATAAATTCTTCTGTACAAAGTCACGAGACCGACCTTCATAATTTTGCTAATCTTGATGTTCCTTTCAGGAGTCAGACTTATACATAATAACTGTAGACGGCAACCGTCTGTCCTTCAATATGAAATGTGTATTCGGCCATTGTTGCCGTAACAGACAGAAGACAAACAGGCTTGGCACATTTACTTGGTTGAGAGAAGCTTCCGTTTGAATGGGGAACTCCCATTCTGCTAAGTGTAGTGTAGGGCTAAGTGTATAAGAAAGGCATTTTCATCAGTTTCGAAGCAATTCGATTGACAGGATTTGCATTATTAAAGCCCCAGGTTTCCGACTGATACAAAATATGCAATAAGCTTGACATGTGTATCAAAAGTTTGCTTCTAAACAAGACTCGAAATATAAAGTACATCCGCTTTGGTGATTGATTGTAGACTCGCGTCTTCAACGTCTGCCTCAGGTCATGTATATACAATATCCATTCGCTCACCTTGTGCTTGTACTAAGTATAAACCTCATTACTTGTAAATAAACCCTAGTATGAAGTTACGCTGTCTAAGCTAATATTAATTTTTGTGGAGTTATCTACAAAAAGGGAAGGATTCAGCAAGGATTTCAATCTCCTTGGATTCAACAAGTCTCCATTCCTATCATAGTAATCTCCGAGTAGATTCCGCAGTCGGGCTAGTTTTAGGCATTTTTTGCGTTGCTAATGTACGTTTTTCTGGAGTTGCGCGTATTTAACAGATAGCAACTCCAGGTCAGGGTCACAGAACACGGAATGGTTATAAAACACGCAATGCTCCATTAAAAACGGGTTTGCCTCACAGTGTTAGACTAAGTGTTTCCTATTGTACAGTTATACAATGTGTACTTGTTGTGTCCGCCATATATGAAAACATTGTTTGTTTCGCTTCTAGGTCTGTCATTTTATCTCTGCCCAAATTCAAAACCTTTCTTTACCTTTGTACAGATGAAAGCTCATTGTTTTGCTTTGAGTATATTGTCTATTTTCCCTATTGTGAATCTTGTGAACAGTGCTGTGTTGTTGAAGCCAATGCAATTTCCCAACACTGCCTATGGAATATAGTTGATGATAGCTCCTTGCATATAGCTGTAGATTATCATCTCCTTTTCTTTCTCGAGGATTGTTTTCAAAGCTTTAATTTCAATGACTGTAAGCTATGCATAATTTTGTAGTTGTTGTGTCGGCCATACTGAAGACATTGTTTAGCTTCTGTCATGTTTTATCAAAATTCGAGAGCCTATCTTTACATTAAATTTTGTTTTAAAGCCGAACATCAAGAAATTCATAGTGTGTTTTCGTAATTTGTTTTCGTGTAGGGAATTTTGTGAATTTCTGTTTAATTTGTGGACACCAATGCATTTTCCCTACATTGTGGAACACATTATTTTAAAGTTTAACATATATTCATAGAAGGGGGTTTTAGGCAGGTATACCGTATACCCTTCTTGATTCAATGTAATATGCTGAGGTGAGTTTCCATCTCCTAAAATAGTACATGAAAACACCTGCTAAGAATTAGTTCACTAGTCGTTTACTTCTTTTTGAAAGCTAACATAGCTCTAGATCGTTGACTTTGATTATTTTCTTCTATCAAGAAATAATTCCAAGTGCTGGAGAAAGGAGGTTAAAAAAGCTCCTTGACTGGACAAAGCAATTACGACCAGACATTTCAGGCCAGGAGTAATGAACTGACCAATTAAAGTGTCCCTGACTGCATTCTATGCATAATTAAAGATGAATACAGGTAATTACTTTGGGCCAAGGTGCTAAAAACAATTACTATTGATAATAATGGCCCTGTCAACATGACGATTGGGGTTGTCAGATTCACACATACAAAAACTAAAAAATCCAAGCATGTAAACTTGAAAGGCAAAGACAAGCTTGTATAATAAAAACCTATGATATAATGACATGCAAAGAATACACAACAAGTGTGTTTGCGTGAATTATTTCTGGAAAATTTATTTTACTATCAGAAAGTTAGATATTGACTGTTGAATTCATACGTGCTGCCTAAATTTTATCAAAATGGACAAACTTTAAAATTGATTAATCTCAAATAATCTGAAGTGTATTCTTATTTTCTGGAAAGCTTTTCTAAAAAGTAGGCAGTCTTCTCTCAGTCTTCTCTACATCCTGTGAAAATTTTGTTACTGTTAGCCATCTGCAACAAGCTGGTCTCGGTCATTATTTGTCAAATCTGAAGAGTAAAATGTGTTCATATATTGTCTGGGAAGACAATTTTCCAGACATAACATTATCCCCAATCTTATATTAAAGGTATTATATAATATATGGAATAAGGTAATAGCTTCTGTGCTAATGTCTCCACCTATAGCTAGTACATACATGACAATAGGGAGCCAAGAGAGGTGTCAATGCTGGGCAGGCTTTATCATTCAAATTCCTGTTGCACACTTGACAAAACACCTTGACAGAACCAGGAAAAAAAACTGCCATACAACAATAATTACAGTTACAGTAACTCAAGGAGCTTTCATCATTCATTTGTGATGATAGCTCCTTGAGTAACCGTAGTGTTATCTCTGTGTGTAAAATGAAAAACAGTGTTCTACGACAGGCTTTTCCCTGTCTTAAAAAGTTTAAGCCATCAATTCAAGAGTAGGCTAAGTTCAGTGAAAAACAGAACAAACTGGAAAAGCCAAGAAATACAACTATTTATTATCATCTTTATTTGTGGCATGCTATCATGACTAGATTCATCCATTATTACTGTATCATCAGTAAGTCTTGGAGTTTTAACTAATGAGGTCAGTGAGGAAAGGTTTAGAGAGGGTCTGCATGTTCTTTTCGGTAAGGCATAGGCAGCCTATTGTTATTTTCCATAACTCTAGGGAAAGCCACCTTATCTACGTACTAGTAATTCGTAGTGAGGCAACCAAATTTATCATAATTGCCTTCCTTGATTTAGAGTAATACGTAGGGTGTTCTTCTGAATTCTGACAGCATAACTCGTTGTCACAACCCGCCATGCAGACCCAGAGTCTTTAGAGGCACCCAGGGCAGCACATCACTTCTAACTGCAAAACACCGGAATTTGACCAGTGCTCCACCAGATATGAATATTACTACTTCCAGCAAATAGACACAGACTAAGAAATCCATACTCTCCAAGTAGAGGTTATGGCTCTGGCAGTTTATGGACGATTTTGTTGGGCTTTCTATTTTGTCAGATTTTGTCTCAGTTGCTATTGTTGCTAACTTTGGATTGGCGACATAAGACAAATTATGATATACATGACTGTAGTCAGTCACTAAAAGGCAAAAAGGAGACAAAATTGCATGTTGTCATGGCCTTTTCAAGGCTAATACCCCCAGCTGGGTATAAACAAACCTCCTTGGTCTAATACTACCCCAGAAGCAATGACTGTTTTAAAGTCAACAGTCTAAGGGGATTGAAGTGTGCCTTGTAATCATCAATCCAAATCCTTTCTGACTGTGAAAATGTCGGTCCATTATATGGAACCGAACGGCCCATATCATGACCCGAACGGTCCATATCATGACAAATTTATTCACGCCTTTCCTCACACCTCTCAGAGATGTGTGAGGGAGACCTGCAGAGGTCCAACCTTTTCAACCTTTTTTTTTTGACAAGCTTTTCAAAAAATTCTCTTTAATTACTCTGATTAAATGTTCTTCAAAACCCTCACTAGCCACAAACCACAAAATGTGTACAATTCCTTCAGACCAGCTAAATTAAATTCATCCCACATGTACAACACTACATTTTCTGTATCCATTTGACAACTTTCGACTACCCAAACCTAAAACATTATAAAACGTACCTTCCTGTAAAAAGCAATAACTCTGGGACTCATTGCCATCTGACAATAAGTCACTGCACATTGTCCAGTTTTAGCCTTGGTTTTAGACAAGCCATCTCAAACATTGTATCTCTAAGACCTTTGACCTGAGACACTGTGCTCTATTGTAAATACTTTGATTGTTGATTGTTGTATTTTTTAAAATGTATGTTGTATAGTCATGTTGATTGTTTTGAATCTTGGAAGATGAGCCCAAATGGGCTAAAGGTTAATAAAAATCAAAGCAAATTAAACTGTCTCAACATCTCCACCCTGATGTCAGGAAAAATTGTACACCAACTGAGCCAACTCAGGCACCTCAATGTTATGTTACAAACCATGGAGAGAGAATGTAATGGCCAAAGTCTTGTGTGATTGAAAAAACAAAACAAAACAAAACAAACACATATATTGGACCCCGTATAGTGCTATCCTTTCAAAGATGACATTTGTTATGTCTATATTGAGCGTTGAAGTCAAGCAATGCCTTCTTTTGAGTCAGCTAGCTCATGATGCAGAAAAAACAGCTTCTGTTGGGGGACAGGTCCCGAGGATTTCCTGTTCATCCCGTCGGCCTCTCCTAGACATACTGAATTGGTCATACAGGTGCTAATTACACAAGCTAACCAGGTGTGATTCTAATTAATTCAGTGATTTTCATGGTGTTAATTGTATGCGGTCTGCAATCGGGGTAAGCTTTGAAACCCGAAGGAACAACCTGCTCAGTCCCGCGGGAACAAGAATTTCCTGCGGGAACTTATGTTCAGACCGCGGGAAAAGCAATTTTTAAAGTCAAATATCTCAAGAAATTTGTACGTTAGGACACTAAAAAAAGTAGCCTGATACTCAGGATAACATGAGCTTTCCAATGGTACGTAAAACTTTGATGTATGTCCAGGAAGAAAAAAGTTGAAAAAATAGAATTTCAACATTGGCTGCGATCAAAACGGAAACTGTACTTCCGGATTTGAACTGACTGGTGATACTAGATCTTTCAACGTGCCCAAACCATCTAAGACGGCGGGACTGCAGCACTGAGATGATGTCCAGAATACCAAGTTTATCAAGTTTATCAAGTCCCCGCCAGGGACATTCGGCGGCCACCGGACCCCTGTCCGACGCTTTGAAAAAATCCTGGCGAGAAGTCTGTACGGCCTGAGTCTTCAAGTTAACGTATTGTGTGGTCCCGCTTATGACTATTAATTAGCCTTCGCTTTCCTCTTCGCTGATTGGCTGAACCATTAATTGAATTAACTCTTCCTGCCGGCTAGACGCAGGTGCAGATGTCGGCTCTGTGGGGTGAACGTCCGAAAGGTCATGGCATGGAGAACGAAAGAAAACCAATTTCCCCTAAAAAAAGTGCTGTAATTAAGCCTTTTACAGTACTTTATGCCAAAAATTTTACGTTAAAGTTTGTTTTTAGTTGCCTTTGAAGGTTTGACCTGAAATAGTGTTACGCTAAACTCCTGAAGAGAAGTTAAGTGACTGCTGCGATTATCATAGATATGCCCCTAAGAACTGATACAATATAAAGCCTTCTGAATAGTCTAAAATGCGAGAGCCTTAGGCGGGCTTCGCTCCCCCTGGCGGGAACACTGCTATATACGGGATCATGAGGCCCCGCTTATGAATATTAATTAGCCTTTGGCCTCCTCTTCGCTGATTGGCTAGCTATAGGTCTTTGATTCAATTAACTCTCCGGCTGACGCGCACAGGTGTGGCTCTGTGCGGGGTCACGGAAGGTCACGTCAGGAGGCCAAAAGAAAACAAATTTCCCCTCAGAAAAGTGCCAAAATTAATCATTTTAAAGTTGTTTATGTCAAAAATTTTACTTGACTCTTGTTACCAAGTATCTAATGCCTATCTATACCAAATTTCAGGTCATTTAATTGTAATACCAGGGTACAGGAGCCAAAAGTGTCCTTTTTTGGTCAAAAATTGGCCAAAAATCGCAAAAATAAGCATTTTGTTGCACTGTACACCAAAAGTGTTATTGAATTTATATGAAGGGATTATCAAGGCACATCTGTGTCAATTTTCAGCTCATTCGGTTGCAATACCAAGGTACAGGAGCCAAAAGTGTCCTTTTTTGGTCAAAAATTGGTCAAAAAATCGCAAAAATAAGCATTTTGTTGTACTGTACACCAAAAGTGTTATTGAATTTATATGGGGGCATTATCAAGGCACATCTCTGTCAAATTTCAGCTCATTTGGTTGTAATACCAGGGTACAGGGGCCAAAAGTGTCCTTTTTTGGTCAAAAATTGGTCAAAAAATCGCAAAAATAAGCATTTTGTTGTACTGTACGCCATAAGTGTTATCGAATTTATATGGGAGCATTATCAAGGCACATCTCTGTCAAATTTCTGCTCATTTGGTTGTAATACCAGGGTACAGGGGCCAAAATATACAGTTTTGGTCTAAAATTGACCAAAAAATCTCAATAAAATCATTTTAGAGGCAGATATGAAAAAACTGAGAAAAAGCATCAAGGTATTGGCCCATTCTACCCCTGTGCCAAATTTCAGGTCATTCGGTCCAGGAACGGCGGAGATGAATCACTTTGAAGATTTGACAGGAGAAAGAAAGAAAGAAAGAAAGAAACATTACGAATACAATATATTTCACCATACTATGTATGGCTGAAATATAATTACAAAATCCAGGCATACAATTGCTGCAAATAAGGCTCAAGGATCAGCTTCAAGATACTAGTACTGTTGTTTCTTGACTGGCGTTTTGTAACCTTCTCAGACGTAACCCCAATCGCCTGGACCCCACCACCGAGCGCATCATCCTGGAGATCCCCTGGCCCAACCCCTACAGCCTGAGTGGGCAGCTCCTGTTTGGGAAGGATGGGTTCCTGTACCTGTTCCTGGGTAATGGAGGCATCAGTGAAGAGGATGAGGAGAACTACGATGGACTCAGGTAAGGAGCAAGCTGTAGTATCAATCTGTGTATGGTATACCAAAAGAAACATTTCAACAAACTTTGAGGTACAAGACGAGACAATATGAGGGCATTGCACAGGATTGAGGTGTTCATAAGGTCATTTTTCTTGAGAAGAGTTGAACTCATTGCCACCAAGTACAGTAGTGCATTCACATTTCTACAGATAGATTTGGCTTACAGGTACATGGGCAAAAGTAAGGTGTGACAGATCGTTTCAATTATGTAACCAGATGCTCTTGTGCCTGACAAGGTGGTGTGTTATGCCGAAGGGTGGTCATCATGGCTAATATAGATTAATTTACTTATTGGTTTGGCTGTTCAGCCGAGGCTGCCCATCTATCCTGGGGCTACACAGATAAAGGTTATTGTAACAATAGTACTAGTTATAGCTATGGATGGACATATTTTATTGTAAAAACTTAAAAAGCTTATAGTCGTCTAGTATTGGGTGGGATTTCAGTGAGACTGTATTATACGATGGGTCTGGCCAACTATCCTGTGGCTACACAGATACAGGTTATTGTAACAATAGTACTGGTTATAGCTATGGATGGACATTGTATTGTAAAAACTTACAGAGCTTTCAGATGTCTAGTATTGGGTGGGATTTCAGTGTAACTGTGTATCATACAATGAATCTGAGTGTTCAAATTGCATGGCTGGTTTCCTGTTGCAGTGATTTCCTGGGGTCCATCCTGAGGATAGACCTAGACACAGACTACTGCCAGAGCCTGTACGCCATCCCGGGGGACAACCCCTTCTACAACTCCACCTACATGCCCTGGGAGGTCTTCGCCTTCGGGTTTGACAACCCCTGGCGCTGCACCTTCGACATGGAGAGGATCATCTGTGGGGACGCTGCAAATAACAAGAAAGATACCGAGAAAATCTATCTTGTTAACCGTGGAAAGGACCATGGTGAGTTAAATCTGAACCCAAAAAATCATTATGGTAACTTCCTTTCTATGTAATTCATATGTATTACGGGCTGGATATATGCTTGCTGGATGTATGGTAGAGAAAATGGCCAGATGCAAACCAAAATCCACATTAGTCCTATATGTCAGAAGCCTATGTAAAACCAATGTTGTATACTAGAGCTACTACAAATATACAGCATGTGTGCTGACATTGATCCTATGCAAACACTGCAGGAGTGTTCCCCTCCCTTGCCTCTTTAACATCCCTGGGTGTTCTCTAAACAAATTACACAGCTGCTGCACTTTATTTCACGTCTCCAGAATGTCTGATAGTTGAGCACACAAAATCCCAGCGCCGTCAAAAGTGATGGAGTCGGAAAACCAAACCGACATCCCCAGTCTAATCCCTGAGTAAACCGAGACAAATTACCTACACTTTTAACCTGAACTTGTCACTATTAGGCAGAGATGTCTGGTAGGAGACTTAAACATTGCATTACTTAAGACTATGACATAGCCAAGTTCAATGTAAAACTGTTTTGTGGTGTCTTAATCCAATCTCAAGTTGCCTTTTAGAAATAAGATGAAGAGGATGATTTATTAACGCTCACCAGAAAACATTTGGGTCGTCAAATGTTCTCTGGCAATCCTTCTTACTTGACATTTAGTGGTAGTTATCTGTGATCGTTAATTAGAGATAGAGCAATACTCAAATACCAACCTTAATTGTAAGAGTTTTGGATCCCGCAATGTATCTGCCTCATTCTGACATATGGCATTCAGAAAGCTATCAGTATGTAGTACTGCAACGGAATGCAAACCTACCCGTACGCTCTGAGCCTATGCTATACAGATGGTCTAAATGACATTCAGAGTTGCAACCGAGGAGCATCTGTGACATTGAACTTCATGTAAATCCAGCAGAGAGACAAACGAGGTACAAAACGTGGATGGGAAAGTCCAGAATCCAATTTGTAGTCGGCAAGCCATGCATTTCCTGGATTACTGCGAGGCGTGGCGGGGACTGCAGGGGAAGTCATTTCTGCACGTGTGCAGGTCGTAACGCAGTCACGCCTGGTGACACAGGCACGGCCCCGCATAAAGGACTCACACAGGGGTCGCTGTTTCATGGAGTAATGCCCAGCAGAATGGCATTAACGGGTGGGGCGGCAGCCATTGGCTCATTTACCTCCCTGTTTAAGGGAAATGGGAACAGCTAATGCACATAGTCTTCCGCTGGGGAAACATGCCTCGTGGGAAATATGCAGTGTTTTTATTACCTCATAAAATCACAACTTGTCATTTCTCATTATTCAAATGTGTAGGCATCATCTTTTCTTGGAGCATGTTTGAACAAACCCCAATTTTTATGCTGGAAGTGTCCTTGAATAGTAACACTGGAAGGTAGACATCATTTTGAGTCCTTATATTCAGTCTGTCCATTCGATTATGTTGGTATGTATGCATAGTAATTTGGATGCTCTATTAGTACAGTGACAGGAAGTGAGTGTGAAGATGACTGTAAAAGTTAGACTTGCCAGAGTGGCAGGAAGTACAGATTTGGTAAAACCAGTCATTACTCAGACATGGCAGTCCAGGTCAGGGGGTCAATGGAAGAGGCTACTAGTTCAATGGGGGGTGTTGTTTTTGGTGTGTCTGTGAATGTGTATTTTCCATAAACTACCGTACGGTACTAGTTATGTTCATCATAGAGTAACAGGAAATGAGCAATGGACACAGTTAATGTTAACCAAAACCTTATTTGCATGATTATTAATAAACTGCAACGTACAATTAAACAACACACATTCAATAAACTTTAATTTTTCACAGAGTCGTGAGACCCTTAAATTCTTGTTTCATCAGTACAACTTTTACTGATACATTATTCAAGCTTCATAATAGAGAAAAACTACAATCATGTACATGGAGCAGATGGGACTTTCTTCAGAGCACATATATGAAAATGTCCTTGAACAGTAATATTGTAGCATGATTGGTGGATCTGTTTTACATATTCCATTTGTAGCTGAAAGATGGCATATCAATCATGCTTTTTTCTTGTAAAACAAAGAATGCTTGAATGTGCCTGTACAGAATTATCTGTTGAAATGTACTCAAGAATATCTTGTTGTCATCTACCAGTACAAGAAATTACAATTTTTGTACAATATTTGTTGCAGCATTTTGGAAATGTTTGTGTACAGTTGACTTTGGGGTGTCCACTACTATTTGACATTTTGGAACTGTTTTGTTTCTCACATCTCAGGATGTAAATAACAGGCTGCAACATTATTATGGAAAAGCAATTTAAAAATGGAAAATGCTCTTAGACTATGATTTCAACAAGCTTTTCCCAATTGAATTAATATCTTTTTCTAGTACATATCATATGGTAATTGATATACAGAAAACATAATTGACTAAAAACTAACTAAACAATACAATTTATGAGTACAATATTTGTTGTAAGATTTTGAACTGTTTTGTTTCCGACAGCCCAAGACGTGACTCCGATCTACGAGTACCAGGCGGGAGCCAACAGTGCTGTGATTGGTGGGTTTGTGTACCGGGGATGCCAGGCACCTAGGCTCTATGGGAAGTACATCTTTGGTGAACACAGTTACGAATTTGGGTGAGTTATCATTATGGAAAACTGTATGATGTCCTCAGTAGATGTCAAATCTCATGCAAGAGAGTGAAAAGGGAGGTAAATTAACTCTGTGATAGAATGTGTTTAGTTTACAACATGTGCTTGTTCTTTTGGTAATATCAATGATGAAAATGTTTTCCATTTTGCAGTTTGATGTATGGCACATAAGTAGATTCTGAAGTAACACAGACTTTATGCAATTCATAAGTAACTCAGGTACAAAAAATGTACATGTACTTGGATAAGTTTTGTGGAGTTTTATAACTTATCCAGTTGTTTGAGTAATCTTTGTGATGTGTATCTTATCACCTGATGTCTAACCTTTATCTATGTAACATACAAGTTGAATGTGCCACAATAAAACTACGGCTTCCACCAACAGACTCATAGAAATGCCCTTATTGACCATTTCCTTGTTGTCCATGTCTGTAGGAAGCTGAAGTTCCTTGAGGAAGATCCTGAGACTGTGACCTGGGAGGAGGGTGACCTGTGTCTGGGAGGAGAGGGGGTGTGTACAGGAGACCTGCAGGGGAGTGTCCAGGGTAGCCTGCTGTCCTTCGGCAGGGATGAGTCAGGTGAGAACATCAACACCAGGGCTCTAGCCAGCATTTGTCCATCTGTCCTTTGACGGAATATTGCTGCTGGGGACCGACAAAAATTTTGCCCATTCCGTCCTGTGTGACGGGCAAAATTGGCATGTAAAGATATCAATTGCAAGCTGAGTCTACCAGCAAAATTTGCCTCTCAAAATAAAGGAAATAGCATTTCTGAGGGTCTAGTTTTCAAAATTTTACCAAGGGAACATTCCCCTCACCATATGAGTCTTAGACTCTCAATACTGATTTGTGAAATACTTAAGACTGAAAGTGACACAAAATTAGGAACTACATGTAGTTCTATTACAAATTGTCTGCATCTTTTACTATAGCAATCCTGATTGTGAGAAGTCCCCATACACTGCACCTTGAAGAGATTCCTGATTTGGCAGTGAACCACTTTTAACTTGAGGAGCCCTAAGTAATCTTCAAGATATGGCCACCAATTTTAAGTATAATCATTACGTAACATTGTGAAGTCCTTGAAAGCAGCTGACATTGTCCATGTGTTTTCCAGGTGAGCTATACCTGCTGACAAGTGAGACCGTCCATGCCAAGAAGTGGGGCGGTCACATCTACAAACTGGTGGACCCCAGGAGGTCAGTTTTATCAGTATTCACAATGAAACATTATACTGTACATCAGGGTTGTGACCAGCCTGAAATCATTTTCCGTCCCTTCAGTTTTGAATTCTATCGAGCGCCCAAGCCGTTCCTAGGGGGGTCCAGGGGAGCACACATCTAGAACCTCTGAAACGCTATTTCGTGCATTTTGATATGTAAGTTTTGCTGGTAGATTAAGTTGTTCAACAGCATCTGTTTTAATGCAAAATTACACAAGGGAGACAGTTTTATTATATCTTTACATATTGATTTTTGTCCATCACAAAAATGGGCAAAATTTTTTTCCGTCCCCAGCCTCAAAATTCCGTCAAAGGACGGAAGGATGGGTGCTGGCTACAACCCTGCTGTACATGTACATACTGTATATCTCTTGTGCAGATCAGTCTAGCTGTAGTATCTGGGGAAAGAATTGTCAGAGGCTGCAAAACGAATAACTGCAATTATGGAATGATGGATGCCTTGGCTTTAAACATCCTGATTTCTTTGGCGGCACAGCGTAGACTGTTCAATGATATACAGGACATGATCCAAATTCTTATATATGTGTACTGTAGCTCTTGAAATTTTCAAGGCGATTTTGTGTGGAAGATTTATGCAGTGACCACTTCACTGTGAACCTAAAACCAGTCTTTCCATAACTATACAATATGTAACTATACAGTTACTATTAGTGCTACACTCCATCTTCTACGTGCTGCGAAATGAAACTCTGCAAACTAATGGCATTTACAGTTGTTGTTGAAGGGTGTAGAAACTGTAAAAAATCGAGGGTGTTTTCATGATAGAAGGACTTGCCAATGTATGCCGTGATGGATTGTTGTAAGAAAGGGATGAAACACACTTGGTGCATACAGAATACTTAAAAAGCCCTTCCTGTAAAGCTGGTTTGGTTTGCCCTTGCCTTGGTCTGATATCCAGATGTTTCTGGGTAGTAGACTGATTGCTCCTGAATTCAACAGGTTAGTCTGTAAAGCCTGGCCATCAGTCATCCGTGTCTCTGCCTGTTGGTGTGCATTCATCATCTTTCCCTGCTGAGCAAGTTCTTAGGGCAGTTTGTCCTTGTTAGGGTAGGCAGGTAGAACCTTGGGGAAGAGGCAATTACCTGTGTTGTTGGCCTACAGTAAGTGCCATCCTAGTTAGTTTACTGTGGCAACAACTGATGGTGCCCACCATGTAGACATGAGGGCGCTGCTTCTTCTTTTTGCAATGCCGCAGAGTTGGAAGCCTTTCTTATCTCATCAAGATCACTGAAAAAATTTTCCTTTCTAATCATTTGTGATCTTTTGTTAGACATTCAGATCTACTTTTAGTGGGTTTCATCCATATAAACGCAGCATGTACATGATAAAATCAATACTCACATAACATGACTTATCCGTAAAAGGTTATTTCAATGGCTTGTTTCCATGTGTGTTTGTGTGGCTGTGTTTCTACATGTATGTCATGTCTGATTGTGTGGCTGTGTTTCTGTGTCACTGACTCACTGACTTGTCTTCCTGCATGTTTGTGTGTCTATTTCATGGACGTATTTCCCTCTGTGTTTGTGTGGCTGTGTGTCTATTTTCGTGGACATATTTCCATGTGTGATTGCGTGGCTGTGTTTTTATTTCATTGACCTACATGTACTTTCATTTGTGATTGTGTGACTGTGTTTCTGTTTCATTGACTTATTTCAATGTGTGCTTATGTGGCTGTGTTTATGTTGCCTAATACTTATCTCCCTGTGTATTTGTGTGGTTTCTGCAGGAAGGAGGACCCTCCCGAGTGTAAGCAGCTGCTGAGGAAGCCGGCCCCTCCCCTGTCCCACTGTGCCAAACACTGTCACCACGGACACTGCACAGCTAGCGACATCTGCTGCTGCCATGATGGCTACATGGGAGAGAACTGCAAGATTGGTAAGTCAATACAGTGTCACTGACAAAAGGTAGTAGATTGTACCTGAAATGTCTGGCCGTTTCCAAAATTATATCCAGTTGCTTGAGTGAATGCTATTTGGCATAGATAAGCCAACACTCCCTCCTTCATCCCAGCTGTTTATTTGGCTTGTTTTGCATAACACTGATTAACTGCCTTTAGGTGTAGCATACCAGTTTTGTACAATAGATATAAGCTGCAGAAGCAAACTGTAAAGCTTAGTCCATTGACACTGGGAATCTTTACAATTTTTACAATTGTTGTGGTAATTGCTGTAGTTTTATTGTGGCACATTCAATGTTGCATCCTAAAGGATGTCCCTAACTGAAAAACATAGGCACTCATTTTCACCTGATTTGAGTGAGGAGATAGATGTTAAGTGCTTTTCCCAAGGGAACAACATTGAGACCTGCAAGGAATTCAAACCCAGAACCTTAAGATTCATGGCAGGACGAAGCTTATCCACCTGAAGTCCTGTGTCCACTGCTGTCCCATATATACCCAGTATGATGTGTCAGTATTGTTCCCTTGCAGCCCTGTGTGACCCTCCCTGTGCAAACGGAGGCACCTGTGTGAAGCCCAACCAGTGTCTGTGTGACATCGGCTTCACCGGACACACCTGTACAGAACTGGATACACCTGAGGACCCCAAGGTCATCCCCGACAAAAGGAACAACATTAAGGGTAGGGACGTATGCTTACTTTTCTTTAGGTTAATTTTTATGGATAGAAATTACAACAAAGAGGACTGATGCTACAACAGGGTTAGTACTATTAAGGGTGAACATTGTTCCTATTTGCAGATGCCCTACTTGAGTGTCTCCAGCCTGTGGTGACAGACCCGTGTGTAAGGCCCTTTTCAGCCACTATGACAGGGTTACAGTTACCACTTAAGAGGTTCACACTGTTCTTATATCCAGATGTCCCACCAGAGTAAGGCCCTGTTCTGGCACTATGACACAGTAAGAACCTGTTCTGGGCCTGCCACTACAACAGGGTTAGAATTAGAGTTAAAGTAAGCACTACTAAAGGTTTACACTGTTCTTATATTCCAGACGTCCCACCAGAGTGTCTCCAGCCTGCGTTGACAGGCCCCTGTAAGGCCCTGTTCTGGGCCTGGCACTACGACAGGGTGACCCAGGACTGTGAGCAGTTCGTCTACGGCGGCTGCGGCGGCAACAAGAACAACTTCAAGACCAGACAGGACTGTCTGAACTTCTGCATAGGGAAGTAGCGGGGAAGAGACAGATTTTTTTTATGTACAGTTTACATTTCAGTGGGGTTATTGAAGTTAGTGAAGAGGTATTCTCAGATGGCAGACAGTTTATATAGTCATGTACAACCTGTGTCCTCTCAAATTGTACAAACCAAGAATATCGACCTGATGAAAGACAGCAGACAAATTTGTACCACATACTGTTTTCGTCATGAGGTGGATTTTGCTCACATACATGTACTGTCTTCTTATCATGCAAGACCGTAAATAAAAGACTGGATTGAACAACATTCTCCTTGCTTCAAAGAAGCAGGTTTTTGATTACGGAACTGACTTGCTTATGGCAGGTACAAATGTGGATTTTCCCCCACGTTTCACTAGTGAGGAATTGTCACCGAACTTGTATAGTGATATCCAGAAATTTTGCCTACAAATGCACAGGCTCTGTGACACCGGACAGGTTCTGGGAATGTCATTTGCACACATTTGATATAGACATTTTATGAGCAAAATCCCCCATGTGACAAAAGCAGTTTGTGTGTTTCAAATTAGCCTATTAAATCATGTTTTTTGTAATTTGACCAAGGCTGAGAACAAACAAAATCAAGCTGGATCTAGGTTTTCAACAACTTACTATGAAAGAATCTATGTAGGAGAATTTTGAAAAACTTTCACAATCATACATGTAGTTAGAACACAAGGACAATTCTTTTGCCCAACTGAAATATAAGCATGCATTGTGTAGCAGTGTACAGGATACTTCTGCTTTTTGTTTTGTTCATCTCAGAAAGCAAGTTAGAAATCTGAAGGATACTTTGAAGTCAATGTAAGATATGCGATCGTCAACAATCATGGATAAGCAATCATGGAGGCGGCTAGGGGGAATTATAACTTTTATGTGAATGATGGTGGGGAACGAGAATTTTTTATTTTTTCGTTAAAGGTTTATTTTTGGCAGTGTTAGTTGTAGTTACATGTATCTTCAGTACTGTGGAAGACGTAATCTTGTGTTTTGTTTTAATCATTATTTTGCAAGGAAATTTCATATCTATTCAGCTGCAATATAGCATAATTGGAGCTGCTATGGCACATGTAACAAAGTGCTTCCTATGTTTATGACTCATCGTATAGTATCTGTGATATATAGCTATAATTGCCATGATCCTTAGATTTTGTACCCTTTCCTTCAATGTACCTAGTTAATGGATATCTTTGCAGCTTACATATTTATTGGGGTGTTGTGTTGTCTCTGCTCTACTTATCTAATAATCTTCAAGTACAATATTGCAGCAGGAATGTTGGTGACGGTGCAAGTTACAAAATGTGCAATTTGTGCAGGAAGTGTGAAATCTTGTTTTTACAATGTATAAGTCTTTTCCGTCACTGCCAGGTTGTTTTGAGAGGGAAAAAGTGAGCACCAGGAAATGTATTTCAATGTACATGTATCAAAAACACCATCTGTTGACCAAAACTAAAACTGCAGTTCATACTGGCATGTTGCTGACTGAGGTTACTGGGTGTTAGCACATATATGAGTTACACTATGGCCGAAACTACAAAAGGTCTGCTTTTATTGGCTGGAGGATCAGGTCGGGTTATTCATACTGGTCTGGTCTGTTTTTAACTTGAAGACAGAAATGAACAGTGAAGCACAGCAGTCAGAACTGGACAGTTTATTTGATGGTAGCCTTTCTTTGTAAATGGTTACCATAAACAGAAAAGGAGCCAAATGTCCTTGTCACATTTGAAATTGTACAATCTAAAGAATCACCTGGAGAATGAGTCTAAAATGAGTGTCAAGTGTTTGCTAGTAAAAATGTCAAACAAAATGTACTTGAAGCCTGTATCAATTTGCATTGTACAATCAGTGTGTTCTGTTAAACATGTACTGCCCTGCACTTGGACATTCCATGCATGTATATATAGGTGCTGCAGTAGAGTGTAATGTCCTTTGTCAATGTGAGTCTTTTATTAATTCTCAGGCAATAAAGCTTGCTTTTCCAATCCTGCAGTGACTTTGTTTGCATTTGAATGGGTGAACGTCTGTCAAAGGTGTAAATGATAATCATGGTATTTTCAGCCAAAGTTGTTTTCCAAAACTCATTAAAATTGTCCAAATATTGAGTAATAGTTGCCTATTGCACACCTTGATTGCAGTTTGGAAATGTCTCTGTTCAACTGGTACAACTGCCTTTGTTCGTTTTAGAAGCTTGCTATATAGTGGAACAGAGAATGGCAGTCATATGAGATGGTCCAAAACGTGCAAGTGACTATACAAAGTAGACTATACGGATTCTTTTGCCAAAAAAGCCATTTCAAAACCTTGTACTCTGCCATGTTGTAATTATCATATTAAAGCCTTCATAATAAATGATACAAGTAAATGTAGATGTCTCTATGCTGTGCACAAAACAGGCTGGACAAAATGAGGTGAAAAGTTATTTATTTGCAAACCCCACTGAAAATCACAAACCAAACCAGCTGCTCCATTCTGTAACACAAACAAACATGCCCACTGGATTCCTCATTTGCAAAAACTTCACACACAAGTGGTGTAACACACGGTCTCTGTCTGTATCAAGCATACTTGTCAACAACCTCTTCTAAACTGTACATGTTGGTCAAAAACAAAATTACATAACAATAATCAACATCACTCAGAATTACAACTATTCCATACAAAAATACTTGGGAATCTTACATTTGATGACAGGCTAACATCAGTTGACAACTTGTACAAAGAATGTCTATTGTCACATCATAGGTTGTTTGCAACACCTTGTAGGCTATAATATAATGTTATCTGAACATACAAAGTAAATGTTGAAACTGAAGTATAGTAACTACATCCCTTGCACTATTTTTAACAACTTGTTTCAGAGCCAGTATCACAGATGTATGAATCAGAAAACAAATATGTATGAAATGGGAGCAAACAAATAAAGACAGCAGCTTTGAAAACCTAATTTTAATATTCTAATAGATGAAAGGACGATGGCTAATACCCGTGCAATTTGGGATAATCGAACACCATCCCATTTTTTTCATCTTCTAATCTTAAATGGTACCATTGTGTGCCTCTCTCTCTTTAGCCTTGCAACTAGCAGAACACCTTCAGTACGTACTAAGTAAGTAAAGAGAATATTACCTAGCACAAGACTTTTCATACAAAGTGACAATTCCAGCACAACTTTTCATACAAAGTCACAATTCCAGCACAACTTCAACCTTCAAGAACTTACTGGAATGAAATGACAACTGAAAATATCATGCATAGCTATGAAGACAATAATGTACTGGGTATAACCTTGTAAGATTCCACTGGGGTTTTCGTAATATTTAGGCTTAAGACAGCAAAGCAGCTAATAGTAAATACACTGTGCTGAACTTTCTCCCTATGCTGGGCTAGTACACCCTGTAAGTTTGTATTAGTTAAAGCATAGGGTTCAGTCAACTTCAGAGTAGTCAAACTTTACCTACAGATTGATCCTTGATATGGAATGAAAACTTCCTCAGCCTTACAAGACAAAGAAGTTGCCGCAAAGGAAGCAGCAAACGCAGTACAAAGTAGTAGTAGTAGAATAATAATATGTACAACTTGTTTCAGTACATTTCATCAGAGCTCTGAAACTTACAACTCTTTGTACAGAGTACAGTCACTTTAGATTAACTACAATTTCATTGTTTTATATTTCATTCTAGATCATTACAATATAGTCTACATTTACATTAAGTGTAAATTTCTTGATAAATTTAAATTTTCAATGAGAAACATTACATACTCCTTTTCTATGATTGTGCAGATAGATTCACAACTCTACAGTACACCTGTACATCTATGAGTGAAGACTTTGTATTCATTGCTGCATGTGTCAGGTAAACCCAGAGGACAGGGTGTGGATGACTTTTTTTTCTTCACTGGAGATATTTTCAGGATAGATACATTGTAATTCATTCATTGTCTAGTTACAATTTGAGATTGGCTCAGATGGAAGACCACTTAAAGTTTAGTCTTTTTCAATCCACCCTACCCTCAGAGTTCACACAGACTACAGCTACAACATGGACGGATTTCTACAAACCAACAAACATCTATGCTGAGGACTCCACCTCTGGTAGCTTGTTGGGGTCACCTGCCAGCTGCGGGCTCATGGTGCCGTCAGCTATCATCTCAACAACCAGCACATTCTCTTTGTCTTCCTCCGCTTGTTGTTGTTCTAACACCTCCTGCAAAATATAGGGACAATTTTCGACATAAATAATCTTCCAACAAATGTACCCTTCTTGGTGACATTTTCAGTAAACACAAAACAGATCTAGACAGAACTTCCTTAAACTTAAAGCAACATCACCTAAAGGACTGGTAGCTACCAACTGCAATGTCACAGGTGTAGGAGGGCAGATAGTATGCCCATGGCTAGGACATCTCTGGGTACATTTTGGCCAGGGGTATATTCTAGCCTGTTACACCTGCGTGACTGATGCTGTTAACACAACAGGTACTATTGCTCTGAACACAGGTTTTTTGGTTATAGAGTGACTCCTTTTCCTATTGTCAGTGACCCTTTACCTTAGAAAGAGCTGTGAGGCTTCTCGGGGACACCTCTCCTACTTGGTCGCCCTGGCCGACTTCAGGTGTTTCCTCGCTTCCATCAGGCACTCCATTTTCTGCAATGGGCTCCTCTTTGTCTTCACTTTTGTCCTCACCTAACAGTCAAACATGGACAATTAGTTTATGATACAAAACATATCACTTGCTAGCTACATGTATACTTATCCCTGTCTTCTAGGAAGACCTAAAATGACAGCTGAGGATGTCTTAATATTCTTAAGAATCACATCTGCTTATCAAAAACATTTTATCTTTATTTTAGTTAGCGGTACTTGTATTGAATTGTTCTGCCAGTTTGTTCTAGTGACGCTGAAGAAGAGGGATGGATGTCACTCGAAACGTCCGGAAGTAAATCTCTGTATTTCATTCAGTTGTAGAGATTGACTTGTATTACTGTTTACCTTCATAAACGTGTTGGTTTGTCTCTATAAACTAAAAGGATCTTGAAATCTGTACTATACAAACCTTGTTCAGGCACTGCAACCTCGCCGTTCTGTCCTTCCCCTGCAGCCTCTGCTGTACCATCTTCCTTAACATCAGCAGATTTAGGTTTGAATGAGACTTCCTGATCAGGCTCTGCACCAGTTACTACAGACTCCTCTCCCTGTGCGGGTCTCACAGGAGAACCGGGCTGATCCGGTTTGGCCGGAGAGCCAGTCTTCTGTGGTGACCCGGCCTGTTCTGGCTGGTTCGCGGACGGTGCGGTGTTGGCATCTGAAACGTCTCTCTCCGCCTGCACACCTGTTGGAATGTCTGTCACCTGTTCAAACTGCTCTGTCTCCTGTTCCTCATCTTCCTCCCCACTGCCATAGCTGGGGAAAACACATTCGAGTAACCATAAGTTTTAAAACATTTATGATAACTTCATCAACAGGTCAGCTACAACAAGGATACTTTTGAGTCAGAGGTATAAACAAAGTTCTTGGCAACATACTTTCGACTGGAGGCAAAGAAACCCAATTTGGCAACAAGACATTCCTAACAAAGTTAAAGCTGCTTTACAACACCAACTCTACTAACAACTGCAACTTATGAACTGACCAAAAATGAAGTGTATCTCATGTTGATGTCCAAACTATAGAGTGTAATTTTCTCTGCTGCCTTCACTACCAAAATGTATCTTGGGACATGACCCCCTTACTAACCTGGTGAGAGGTTGTAATTCACTCACTGACAGGTCAAACTTGACAGGAGGCACTTCAGGGTACATTCTGGAAAATACAACAGGAGGTGGTTAGATAAACTCACATTGCACAAACATAATATCACTCATCTTGTGATGCAGGCAGCAGAATAGGAAGCAAACATATAACAAGAAATACTCAAAACTTTTTCCTCACCTGCTACCCTGTCCTGTTCCCTGGGTGCTCACTCCACTGCTGGCCTGGGTAAGGATAATAATAGAACAAATTAGTTTGACACAAACTGAAGCTGCCCGATTTCTCTGTAAAATCTTCCATCTGAAATAAAACTCCAGTTGAAAGAAAATAACGGGAAGGGATACAAACACAGTCCATTATGTCATACTTGGGCCACGATAACGTTTGATACGGATGTTCCGGACCAGGTAATAATTTTCCATATCACACAGCCTTTTTAGTTGTATCACACAGGCTTATATCAATTAAATAAAGGGAAGGGACACAAACACAGCCCCTTATGTCAGCGACAACGTTCGATACGGGTGTTCCGGGCCAGGGGATAATGTTCCTCATATGGCCTTCTTAGTTGTACCAAACATTCTTCCATTGATTAAATAGGGAATAGACCCAAACACAGCCCCGTACCTTATCCCTGTGCCAGCCTGCCTGCGTGCCTGTGGTGTGGCTGGCTGTACCCTTGGGCGTGGTGTCTCCATCCTCGTCTCCCGTCTCCGTGGAGCTGCTGCTGTCAGACTTGGCCTCGCCCTCCCCACCGGCCGCCGCCTCACTACCCGTCGTCTGGTCCTCCTCACCAGACTGGACAAACAGAACAATTACGATTCAGTGCACTTTTAGAATGGCTTTCTTTGTCTATTTTGAGGTATGAAATACATTCAGGAATACCTGTCTGTACATGCCTAAAAAACAAGTACATGTAAGTACAGTCAAGAAGGCAAACTTGATCAAAGGCCTTGTTGGAACTCACATTAGGTATTCATTTTAGCAGCCGTTGCCTCACTACCCGTTGTCTGGTCCTCCTCACCAGACTGAATAAACAGTTTCAAATTATGTGAGTGTCACTGACGAAAACTACTGGATAGTAGTTGAAATGTCTGACTGTTTCCAAAACCATATCCAGTTGCTTGAGCAACTACTTTTTGGAGTTTCAAATTATATTTCAGTGCACTTCTAGAATGGCTTTGATTATACATTTTGATGTATGAAATATATCCAGGAATAACTGTCTGCACATGCCTACCAAAACAAGTAGGTAAAGTCAAGAAGAATATACTGAAGGCTGAAAAGCCTTCTTGAAACTCACTTTATGTATTCATTTTACCAGCGCCCAATGATAAAATACTGATCAATAAAGTATGTTTGAATCTATTAGGTTGATAGGGAAAAACATAATGCTTAGGCAAAACCGACTTGATTATATTACACCAATTCTCCAGAGTCACAGAACCTTAACTCTTTCAGCATATGTACGAATGGCCCTAAGAACCTTTTACGTTAATGACATCATCAGATCCAAGCTAACCTGTGTGGGCTGCAGCCAGTTCTTGGAGGGGGAGCTGTCCAGGTCCTGCATCAGCCTGAAGAAGGCCAGCTCATTGAACAGGATCTCTGAGATGTCCACTAACAGGTCTTCACCACAGTCCCGCATCCTGCACGGCAGACATATGGGATCATGTTACTTACTGGTATGTTTACTCACAAGTAGAAGTGATTCGAACCAATAAGCTCAATGAAGAGCTATTCTTCCACTGGTCGTGTTAAAGACAGACACTATGGACAGAATCTACAGGTTCATTGTACCAGGAAATTCCCTAGCTCTTTGTGAAAAGCACAATGAACAGTGGACCACAGCTTAATGTCGTAATATCAGGACTGCAACCTGGACTAAGGACTGGAAGGGACACAGCTGGAATGGAACTCACTTCCAGGTCCAGAGACAGGGATGCAAACCCCTGAACTACACGTGCTACACTGTGTCAAGCTAGAAATCATGCATATGGTACATGACAAAAGACAACATGCACAAGATATGGAAACAGTTCAAGGAAGACATCGATGTGATTGTGATTGAATAGAGAAAAAGATCACTTACTTCCTTCCTACAAACTTCTGAAGGGAGTCTTGAAGAATGGTGCCCAGCTGTTTGTGGAAAAACCTGCTGAACTCCTGAAATAGGGACAAAGAAAGGTTACCATCATCATACTCATAACATACAAGATTAATTCTGAAGTCGGAATTCCTTAGTAAGGAGGCTGTACAGTTACATTAAAAAGGCCAACGACAAAGAGACATTTCCTGTGCAGGTTTCAAACTACTGGGTAGTAACTACTAATTATTGACAGTGCACCTAGATATTTGCATAGGATTATTTACCTTACGTACATTAGTGAACTAGTAAATAGCATTGACATCAAAGTGTACGGAAAACTGCTGTATTACTTCATAAATTTAGTTATAGAATTTCACATTCAAGCTCTGAACAGAGGCAGTAAGGTTTGTAAATAGGTTGTGCAGACATTCTACCTTACTTTATGTTGTGGTGCTCCCAATTTGTTTGTGTGCACCTAAGTTTTTAGGTTAGGTGCACCAGCACACCTATTCCACAAAATGAACGTGAAGCCCTGCTGTGTAAGAGGACTGACGACTCAAACATCCCTTACCTTGCTGTCGTCCCTGTGCCGTGTGAGAGACATGACCAGCCTGCGGATGTAAGCCAGCAGCTGGGGGGAGCACACCTCCTCCATGTGCTCCTTCAGGTGGGGGATCACCTCCGTCATGATGGCTTTGATCTCCTGGTCCAGCTGCTGTGTGTCCACACGGGGATACTGGGGGGGGGGGGGGACAGGACATAGGAGTTATAGACAGACTCGCTGTTACTGTTCACACGGAGATATTGGGGAGTTAAACACCTGTTGTCATTGTTGCCAGCTATACAACTCAGGGGGAAACAACAGGAGTTATTCACCTGTTGTCATTGTTTACACGGGGATACTGGGAAGAATACAACACAGTTATTATACAAAGTTCTGTGTCCAAATGGAGATACAGGGGAACACACATCCTGTCACTGTTCAACCTGGGATACTGGGAAGTATGGTACATACATCAGGAATGTGTTGTTGATGACACTGCCTAGGCCACTTGGAAATGAGATTATGTTTCTTCCTTGCATATACTGCTGTTTCTGGCATGATCTTACATGCACAATAAGAATCTACAGTCCTTATACTCAGACTAGTCTAAGCAGAAGGCTTCTCTTCGAGGAATATGCACATTTATAGCAATGAGTTTTCTCTACCAAAAATACCAGTTTATGCAGAAACAAAAACCACAGTGGAGGCAGCAAACCAGTAACAGACTGTGACTGACCGGCCCATCAGATATGGAGCTCTCTGAGCCAACATCCTGAGCTGAGGAGTTGCTTGTTGCACTGTTGGTGCTGGTGACGGCGGAGGTGGTGTTGGCCTGGCCTGGCTCCGAGCTGTGCGGGGAGGCGTCGTCCCCTCCCTCGGCCTCCGCCTTCAACCGCTCATACTCCCGCATCCGGTGCATGGCGCGGTCCAGGTGGATGACGGTGTTGCCGAGGTCGTCGTTGGCGAAGGGGTCGAAGCCGCCCTCGGACTGAGGGGTGGACATGGAGCTGGCGGAGCCGGCATCCTCCATGTAGTCATACTGACCAGGCATGGTGCGCCCCTCCTCCCCACCTTCATTATCGGATGTTACCATGCTGTCACTGGGGAGAGAAGGACATACACTGTAGTCAGTATACTTAATCTCTCAGTAAATGTTCAGTACAGTGTATGCATGTTTAGTTGCTTTGCTGTTGTAACGCTTACAATATTGCCTCTACTACATAAGTTAACGCAGTTTAAATCCACAGGTGACTCTGATAAAATGTTTTGAGTCACCAACAGAGAAAATTACGTGAGCACCTTATCCTAAACAAGACCTTACTGATCTTTCAGCCACAGGAGATAATGTATGTTTACATGTTTGACCCTGACATTCATTGGATGACCCTTCTAATCAAAATGCACACAAATTTTGATCCATCTTGCTGATACGCAATGAGCAAAAAAACAAAAAAACATTCTGACCAAAAATATCATACAAATGAGTCAACAGAGCCAGTAAATTGGGTGGAACTTAGACATACCTTTTGGACCTTACACTACAAAAGAGAAAGCTAGAGGAATACCTGGGCGTCTGTTCAGAGTTCCCCCCCAGCCAGGCCCTGAGGTTGACAGGCATGCTGATGGGGGGTCTGTGCTGTTTGATGCTGTCTTCTGTCAGGTACCTGGTCACCAGGTCCTACAGGAAACACAAACAAACATATCTTCATTAGTCAGCAATAAATACCTTGGCAAGTTTTCAAGGCAAGATGACTGTCACATCTTCCTTTTGGAAGGGGACATGAAGCCTGCAGCCCAGTGTATTAAGGAGGCATTAGCCTCAGATGTCAAACATCTTTATGTAAGAACCAACAAAACTTTTCAAGAGCAGTAGGAGTGACCCGGCAGTTTGTTACTGGACAAAAATGCAAGCCGTAAGGAATCTGCACTGCACTATAACTTGCTACTCAGAAAACCTTACCATATGACCTGTGTAATTCAAAAGACTGATTAAAATACTGATTGAGTTTTGTATTCAATATCATAAAAGAAATGTCATTAAAGGAGAGGGCATTAGAGTTATCAAGTTTGAGCAAACACTCTGAATAGTATAACCCAGCTAAATCTATGGTTCCCATATGCACGGTATTAAGAAAATTAAAGCACAAACTATTCCACCCTGAGACCCACCTGTAAGGCATACAGGGCCCTCTGTCGCAGGTAGTCCGAGGTCAGCATCTGTAGTTCCCGGAAAAGCTCGATCAGGAAATGTGGACGGGACTCGTTCTGTGAGATCAGCGTGGCCACTTCTGAGTAGATGGTGTCACGCAGGGCCTCAAATAACGACACCTCACTGGCAGCATGGGACGACCTATAGAAATAGTAAAACAGTAAGATACTGTATCAGACATAGCCGTTTGTTTCACGGAGGGTCTTAAATAACGACACCTCACTGGCAGTATGGGACGACCTATACACAACCGTAAGATACTGTATTAAACATTCTTTTCAAGCCTTATTCTTTAATCATATTTGAACATTTCATTAACTATCTTTGACATTCAGTAAAAAGGCCCTTTCAAACATGAACAAAGATGTTGAAGTCAGAGCTGTCTACAGCTTGAAATATTGTTCTGTCCCCCTCATTGTTTGAGAGCCCATATTGTTGATTTTCCTGGTTAGATATGTCATTTTTGGGACGGATGGGGTAACATTTTTTCTGTCCCAACAAGCGAATTTCCATCCCAGAACAGAAGGACAGGTCCTGGAGACAGCCCTGGTTAAGAGCAGTAGCCACTTACAGCACATCTGCATCAGGCCTCTCGCTGCCGGTGACACTGGACATCTTGCTGGAGATGCTGGTGGTGTCCTGGAACGCTGTACCACTGATGCCGGCTGTCACGTGGGGGAAGCTCTGGTACAACTGGTCACCTTCTGCTTCATACATCGTACCTCGGTGGCCTAGTGAGGAAAGATACACATAACTCAAGAGATCATCTGATCTTACTAAATCCTTTTAAACTACAAGTCAGTAAAGGAAGAAGAAGGACTGCCGCTAAAGTATACCTACAGTAAACTAGAAATAAGATAAAGAACATTGGCTTCATAGAATAGTACATCAATGAACAATTTTTTGGTTCATATAACGTATCTACTAAGAAATTGTAACTTTTACATACCTCTCTTTTTGGACTTCTTTGTCTTGGAGTCAGGAGTACCTTGCATTCTTGAACTGAAAAGCGAAGACAGAGTTGTAAGGGAAAAAGTAACACATGACTTTCAATACTTCTTTTTAACAATGAACGTATCAAACAGCTTTATTACAAGGAAAAGAAGATGAAGCTTACCTTTCTCTGGCCTTTTTGAGTTGCGTGAAGTCTAACTTGGGTACTGATGCTGGTGCAGCAGCCTGTGCTGTTCTACCCTTCCCACTGGAGACTGGAGCAGCTGCAGGTGGCCTGGCAGGGACGTCAGACTGTCTCCTCAGCTTCTCTGGTGGAATGGTGATGTCCGTCTGCTGCATCCCCTCACTGGTGGGGTGCAGGCCCCGGTACCCGCTCCCGGGCATGGGGAGCCTGTAGGACTGGGTAGTATCAGGGTTGGGGAAGCTTGCAGGAAAGCTGGGACTGAAGGCGAAGGAACCGCGGGGTTGACTTGGATAGGACGCGAACGGGCTGAGCTGAGGGTGTGAGAAGGGGTTGCTGTCCGGGCGGAAGGGCGCGGAGGTGGGTGTGGGGGAGGTGACGGCAGGGTGGTTGGGGTCCTGCAGGGAGTGTGCGCCCTCCCAGGTCTGCTGCATGACCACCAGGTCGTGCTGCTGCTGGGACAGCTGGTTGTAGCACTGCAGCAGCTGGGCCAGCAGCTGCTGCTTCTGCTGCAGCTGGCCACTGAAGTACGCCAGCAGGTCCGTGCGGGGAGTCTGGGGGGACGCGCTCCCGCTGCCGTACCCGCTGGAACCGTTCAGGCTGCTGGACACCAGCCTGTTCAGTAACTAGGGAAAACACAGGAGGGAAGGGAAACAATATCAAAATGTTGTCCTACAACGTCTTTATGCTGAGACAAGAAATTTGGAACAGCCAAACCAGTAGAATTGATCACCTCTACAAAACAACTACATGCCCCATGTGTCCAATTTTGGTGGTCCCTTAAAAACAATTTTTCCTCACAAGGATAATGTCTATCATACATTATCAGTCTGCAAAATATGTCAAGATTAAGCCTTAATCATATTCGAACACTGGTTTTCAATTGTTTTGTTTTTTTCAACTGCGACAAACTAATAAAGTTCCCTTGAATTTTAAAGATTTTAGTTCTCAGTGTCAGTTCTGACCTGTTGATCAGCGAGCAGTGCCTGACACAGGTTGGTGGTGGAACCCATCTGCTGCTGGAGGTGTCCACACAGGTCCTGCAGCCGGCGACACTCCTTCACTACCCACCCTGACACATCCTCCTGCATCAGCTCCTCTGCTGAACGGTAGTTCTACAGGCAACAATCATGGTCATTAGACATTAGTCCTACACACACACATACACACACACACACATACACAGGTCCTGCAGCCGACGACATTCCTTCACTACCCACCCTGACACATCCTCCTGCATCAGCTCCTCTGCTGAACGGTAGTTCTACAGACAACAATCATGTTCACTACCTCTTTCAACAATATCATCTTCTGACCAATGTGTGTAAAACAGGAAAACTCAAAAAGCTATAAATATAGATTATATTTCTCTTCTGATCTTTGGTTGTCAGTTAGATGAGGTATGACTATAGGCCTGTCAAGCCTGATGTGTCCTGTACAGGTTTGTGTATTCTGTAATTTTTTCGTGTTAGAGTTGGCACAGGCCTTGAAAAAAAAAACAAGTACTGTAATACGATTTAGGAAATACATTTTTAAGAACTCTTTCCTACCGCATAATCTTTAAAACAAATGAGTCTGGGCGTACCTCTTGCCTATTCCTCCAAGAGTCCCTACTTGAGCTGTATCCCCGGCTCCCAGATGGTGCATCGTAGATTCTCCCTGTAAAAAATGTACACAAAATTAACACAACTTCCCACACACAACATTACGACAACCATAAGGCATATCTATGAATTTTCTTCACATTCAGTATAACACCAGTCTAGTAGCACACTGTGTTCTGCTGCTCTAGTAGTTTAGACACTCTGTAGCTGCAATCTGTGTTTCTTCAACTCTCTCCACTTTGTTCATTGTGAGCTTTCCTAGCTCCTAGTTTTCTTTCTGACTGCAATGGTCCTATTCCTCTATCCTTTAGGTCTGTCCTCAGTAAGCCTAGCAGGTTCTTACAGGGCCTTTCTGCAATTTGTATGCCTATCAAGGCAAAGGCCTGCTAGGAATTGTCAGTTTTACCTAAATCTTGGTCAGCCCTTGGAGACAGACGTAGATAGTTCCCACCCGGACCCCTCTCTATGGTGTAGGTGGCATGGCTGCCATCTTCCTCCTCTTCTTCTTCTGCCTGGACTATACCATCACTGGGATAGCCTGGGGGGAGACAGGTAATACATTACACTTGTAATTCTATCTCTAGATAAAGGTAAAGATGGTCCCATAGCTTTTTTGAGGATATAGGAGCAGTGCGTAGTTATCCACTGTGTCTTGGCCATGGTATAAGAAGGCACAGCCTGTCCATCCCCTTTCGACAGCTTTTACTAAGTACAGTATCCATAGTCGGGTACCCATTTTTACACTTGGGTGAACTGAGGAAAGTCATGTTAAGTACCTTTCCAACAAGATCGGAAGCATGACAGGATTCGAACCAAGGACCCCTGGAGTCTGGACCAAACAACCAGCAATTACGCCGCACGAACCCACATACTCAAGGTAAGGTCTTAGTCAAATATATAGTTATACCATAAGCCAAAGCATTACCTTACATAGGACAACAACAAAAAAATAATTACTTGGTGTACCATGGGAATTAAAACAACCACATCACTTAAGAGATGACCAAACACTGATGTTCCGCACTGACTGACCTTCGTCCATAGAGTTGAAGTCCATGCCCTGATCCTGTACAGAGTCACTACTACGCTGTGTGGACCCGCCCCAGGTCGCCATGGTTACATCTCCACCACTCATCACGCTGTACCTGATGGGGAAATGTGAAAGTTTCTTACAGTAGAATCAGTTTGACCCTAATAGTTTTAGTCTTGAAACAAATACAAAAAAAAATAGAAACATTACAGAACAAGTTATTACAAAGGCGAGATGGTGAAGATTTAAGTTTAACAAACAAAATGGACTTCATGCTGGTCACTGTTTCCCCTGAAAAGTTACCATTCCAGCAAGTCACATTAACATTCTGTCTCAATCACCCATGTTAGAAATCCAGACTATCTTACCCTGGGAAGCCTGATGTGTCACTGATGACTGAGAAGTCTCCCTTCTCCGCTGCTGACGTCTGAAAAAATGTTTGACATGAAGATGCAATCAGGTGTATTGTGCAATTTCTTGTTTTGCTCTGATAGCTAAAGAGAAAATTAACACTTTGATGCTGTCTTGCTGCTTCTTGCCCTTAGGTCCTTTAGGTGGTATCTCACTGCACTTGGGGCACTAGTGAGGCACTGCAGGGTTCAAAAGATTACTCAACAAATTTCAAAACAAATTTTCATCCGTTTTGTGTATTTTGTTGTCTTTCAAGTCATACTTTTGAGTATTATGCAATATCTACATTAAGAATAATCTGCAAAAATAACACAACGGTGCCACAGTGAAAGAACCCCACAGTGCCGCACCAGTGTCCCAAGTGCAGTGAGATACCACCTTTAGCTGTAAACATTGCACATTTACAAAAAGATACAAGCGTGGCAGCACAAGTTAGCAGACACATCTACAACGTGTGCAGTTACCCTGACTAGTCGTGCTTGTCTTTCTGTACGTACAAGATCTTCCAGTTCTGTACGCTTCCTGCGGATCTCCTCCCGTAGCATCATCTGCTGTCGGAGCTCCTCCCAAGTGTCACGGTCGGTGGGCCTTTGTCCTGGTAAGCAGAGTGGATACAAGAGTTACAACGCTTGAATCTTTGCATTAATATCTTGTACAGAATAATTTTACCATAGCAGCCAGAAAAGAGCCAGATGTTGGAAGAGAAGTTTGCAGAATTTGCTAAAAAAAAAAGAGACACCTTGTTTCAGTCCATCACGTGAAAACAACCTTCATGAACTGTTACAAACGCCATATTTTCTTCTTACAAAAAAACTTTTACAACAGACTTTCAGTGTTAGTACATGTATGTATTTCTCCTCATTAGCTCTTAACATTATAACAGACTTTAGAATACATCCTTACTTGGAGGAAGCTGCCGTTGAGTTGCACTTGCACCTTGATACTGTACTCTGGGTTGAGGCTGTGGAGCATCTCCAGTGCTTCTATCCCTGTAGGCCCGCGCACTACTGGGGGCTGAGTCTGTCCTGGCCTCCTGTTAATACCAACACCAAAAAGACTCTCAGTAATGCTAACAAAGAATGAACGCCTTCCGTGCCTGGTAAAGATCATTTTTATAAAATCCTACTCTGACATGGTCACCGTTTCCTTGAAATGACTGTCTAATACATGTGATTCATGTAGCAAATGCGCACAATTTTCCATGATCACTTTACACTTTCAAAACTTGTCGTGTGCGAATAACCCACAACCATTTTACATAACTTGAGTGACAAGTATAAACATGTTAATTCAAAAAACAAATTCATAAAATAAAGATATAGCAAAAGTAGACCCACAGACTTTTTGAAGTCATAGGGGCAGTGGGTCATTAGCCATTGTGTCTAGGGCATGATATTGCAAGGTAGAGCACAAACCACTCCCATTTTTACCTCCCTAAACCAAAGTCAGGTATCTTTTTATACACCTGGCTGAAGTGAGCAAAGTCATGCAAAGAGGCTTTCCCATTGGCACAGGATCAGTAGCATGACAGGATCCTAGGTTCTGGGTCAAATAGCTTTTTTCTATGTCAAAAACCCTGCAATTATGCCATGACATGACAAAGACATGAATCAGCACCTGTTGGTGAGCGGTTGCCATGGTAAGTTTGGCGTCCTGTAGCCTGAGCAGCTCCTGTTGGATGGCCATCAGCCTCTCCTTCTCCTGCAGCAGGCTGGCCAGCTCCTCCTCCTGCATCCTCCGAACCTGGTCATCCATGCTGGAAGATATAAAGAAGATATATAATCTTAAGGGTTGCCCTCTAAACATGTTAGTAAGCTTGGCCTTGAAGCTTACTAATCTACAGTCAATGGGTACAGCTGTTATCCATCATTGCATACAATACTCTCTTCAATGCAACACAATTAATGCTGAAAAGGAAAAATCACAAAATTTGTCTTTTGCTTTAAAAGGTATTCAGAAATATGTAGTTCCTACCCCTACACAGATTTGTCGAATAGGAAAATTGTGCATAATGAAGATTCTAAGCTACTTGAGCATGCTTCTGACTTGCATTTTAAAAAATACACCTTACAAACATCAAAGTCACTCCGACAATTGCACCCCAATAGTCTGATACTATGTCCCTTTGATATGACTGCTAGGTCATGCATGCTATCTCACAGACAGCCAAGACGGAAGCTGTGTTACCTTTGCCCAGGCTGACTACTGGCCGTTGAGTCGGGGAGAGAGGGAGGAGCCCTGGCCTGTCGAGGTGGAGGTTCTTCTGTATCCTCATCCTCCTCTGTCTCCCCTAACAGATCTGCCAGCTCCTTGGGGAGGGTGATGCCCGGCATGGAGCTGGTCTGCATCACAGACACCAGGTCCTGCAGGCGCCGCAGCTTCTCTTTGGCTTCCTGCAACTTCCTGAAGTTTGTATGGAGAGAAGCATTATGTGTGAGATACAGCGACATGTGACACAACAGATAGCTATCTGATATTTGATGTGTATCTTTGGCTTCTTGCAACTTCCTGAAGTTTGTATGGAGAGAAGCATTGGGTGAGAGGTACAGTAAAGTGTAATACAACAGATAGCTATCTGATAGTTGACATGCATAAAGAGCTAAGAACAAGAACTCCAAACTCATGTCTTCCACAACAGGATGACTTCAAATTTTTGTTCTTAAATCATTTTCAGCAACTGCTCAATTGTTGTTTGCACTGCTCAGTTGCTGAAAATGATTAGAAGATTACCATCTTTTCCAACTAAATCTGCAGCATTGCACACACTTGTAATGTGAGACTTTTCAACATCATCCCTAAGCACTTCCTTGATACGTATAGCACACTGACCTGACTTTCTCCTTGATGACTGGGTCTTCTGCCATGGTGGCCAGTGTGGAGCTAGAAAGACTGACATTGTCCTCCTGGCCCCTGGCTCCATCAGCACCCATGTCACCTTCCTCCTCCTCCTCCTCTTTGTCATCTTCTTCATCATCACTATCATCATCATCATCTTCTTCATCTTCCTCGTCATCATCATCATCATCTTCGTCATCATCGTCGTCATCATCATCTTGTTCAACTCCACTACAGCAAACATAGTAATGAGAAAATGAAAGACAACTCTAAATAAAGCTATTTCCTTTCCTATCTGCTTGGTGCCAAAATGCTAACTCAGCATGAGAAAGATTTAACTTAGTGAAGAAAGCCCATCATAAAATTTCTTACATTTTCCATTAACTGGCTTTGAGTCTGATAAAACTGGATGCAAATGCCATCTTCTATCCTAGAGGAGAATTGTTAGAGTAATTTACTTTTCCAGGTAATCTGAATCTCTTTGTTGGCTTTTTTATATTCACAATGTGGATGCATGTACCTATCTACTATTATTCTGGAGGATTGTTTCGGTAATTAACAAGTAACTTACTTCTCCAGGTAGTCTGAATCTCGCTGTTGGCTGGTAGTTGTGGAGATGGTTATGGTCTCATCATCGAAGCCACTGGCCTGGTAGGACCGCACCAGCTCCCGCAGCTGGTTCAGGCGTTCACGCACGTCCTGAAGTTTCCTTTGTGGAGCAAGAAACATACACAGTTTGTCAATCAGTCTACAAACCACAGAATAAGCGCAAGCCTTGAAGATGAATGATGTTTTACCAAAGAAATCCATCTGTACAACCAATTCTGACAGGTACAGAAAGCACTAACTTTAAAGTTTAACGGAATATGTCTCACTTATTGTGGCGGGAAACAGCCACAAAATCTATGCACAATTGCAATAAAAATACAGTTGCAAAATATAGCCTTTTATTCTGACATCAGAATTTGGATTTTCTTTGGGTGTCATCCATATACTGTACATGCTTTCATAGTGCTTTCATGTTTGTGGTTTGGGGGATTGCAGGGACCTTTTCACCACAAAAATAAAACCACTTGCGTGTTCTCTCTTCTGCCCATCTTCCCCCATGCTTCAATGATTCATTCATAACATTCTTCTTTCTCCCCACCCCAAAATTAAATCATTGAATGATATGATATGAAGTTTGTTAAGCCTTGCTGAAGAGCAGACATGTCCTACCTCAGCTTGTTTTCTGTATCCTGGCGAGGAGCAGAGACAGCTGGTGCCCTGGCTGCAGGTTCCTGCTGGCCGGATTCTCTGCGCTTCATGGCCTCCTCAATGGACTCATTCTGACGGTTGTTAGATGTCACCGAGCTTGATGTGGGGTCTAATTCTGATACATCAACAGAAAACATTTCCGATTACTTACAATAATCACTACAGAAACCAGAAACCAAAAATCTAAGGGTGCTTTCAAAAAATTGATAGTACATCTGTTCATCCGTGTTGCATGAACGGATTTGTTGCATTACGTTGCATCAAAGGTGGCCATCAGCAGTGCAAGTTTTTATGATTTGGTAAGAAAAATTGTCATAAATTAGATGGCTGTTGATACAGACTTTCACTCAATGTTCAGTTGTTCTTTTTTGGCATCCAGTTCAGTTGTCAACTTCATCAGTTACCTCTAATAAACAACACACCAGCAAAAAAAAATGCTGGGAGCCTCTTTTCTCCACTTACCATGCATCTGTCTCAGGTGCTGCAGGGAGTGCAGCTGGCGCATGAGGTCGGCCATGTGCTCCTGCTTGCCTTGGAGCACCTGCAGCTTGTCCTTCAACCGATCCGCCACGGCTTCTGGGATCACTCCTCCCTGTGCACCTTCCTCACCTACAGTACACGGCAGGGAGGAGCTTATTACTTATGCTTACTCAGTTCTTTATCAAAACTTTTAACCCTTTATAGTGATACAATGTTGCTTGGTTGATATTGGCTCATAAAACATCAGTTGACATAAAATCCAATTTCTGCATATCTTGCTCCAAGATCCAATAGAGAGTTCTACAGTATCCCATGATTTGGTTATGGGAGCATGCAATCTTCCCATTTATGCAAATTAGGTCCATGCAATTGAGCCGACCTTGAGCAGCCTGGCTACTCTGCAGGGTGTCTTGCACCTCCTCCTGCAGCTGGACCAGCATCCTCTGCCTGTCCTGCAGCTGTCTCAGCTGCTCCTGCTGCTCCAGCATCTTCCTCAGCAGCTCCTTCTGCTGTCTCAGACCCTCCAGGTCCTCTTCATCAGGTCCTGAGGCCTTCTCGGTCGTGTCTGCTGCTCTGGCTGCGTCCTGGACAGGGGAACAACATAATTTTTAATGATGCAATTCAAGCCATTGTCACTTACAATTTACCAATTGTCATGGAGTGTACAACTTTCCAAGTATTGTTTTGGTTGAAATATCATCACTTACTCATTGATGAATAGTCATACAGTTGACACCATGTTTTTAGCTAATATATTGGTTGAAATATTGCACTTTTGTCCTTAAATGTAATTGACTTTGACAGAAAATAAACTTTAAGATTCCTGCAATCTTAGACCATTAGTCGAATCTCAATATTGCAACATTGTTTTAAAAAAAAAACAGTTTCCAATGTCTCCTTTTCCATATTCCATGATTGTCCTGTATTACAACTTCTACACTTGTATCCAGTAAAAACTGGGCAAAACTTTAATTTTCAAAACTAAAACATAGAAAACAGAAGAACAATGTGTAAGTACATGTTGTTTGCAGGAAGGGGTAAGACGAGAACTGTAATCAAAAGCAACCGTCACCAGTGCACTGAAGAGGACATATTCAAAGAATCACTCTGGGACTTTTTACTCTGTGCTGAGGACACAATACCTTAGTTGTGAAGAGTAACACACAAGAGACAAGTCCAACCAACCATGTGCTCCAGAGAGACAACAGTGGTGCATCAAGTAAAACACAACCCATGCACACACAGTCACAGAGAGTAGACCCTTCGCCTGATTCCAAACCACCACGCAATGCTAACATTACCAAGCACGGTGTTGGAATTCATCAAGTACCTGCTGATTGTTTAGTTCCTCGGGATCGGGGGTGGCCCACGCGAGGCGCGGGGGGCGGCGTGCTCCAGGCTCGGGGCTGACCGCCCTCTCCGGTTCTTCGGGCGGCATACCCCACGCCAGCAGTCTGGCCGCGTGGTCTCGTCTGGCCCCGGGCCCGGGACTCATGGGCCTGCCATCGTTATCCCAGCTACCAAAGTTACCGTTGGAGTCCTGCTCCATCTCTGACGAGGAATGGAAGCCCAGGTGGTCCTCGATCTGCGGGCGGTTGCGGGCGGTGTAGGTGGCCTCCTGCAGGGAACGACAAAGCAGCTCAACACGGTGTCTCTCCAATCGCTGACCCTCTTTCTACGCCAGGGAGGCCCGACATAGCTAACAACATGGCAACCAGACAGACAAGTCTCCAGGACGGGTGCACGAACATGATTTCGAAGGGTGGTGGGTTCAATCATAAGAAGAGTTGATCCGTATTCCATGGGGGATGGGCAAGTTGAGGAGGGAAATTGATGAAAGACTGGCCCATGAGAGGATGTGAGCAAAGAGAGGAGTGGACTAAAAAGGCAACAACAATCAACGGTGCTCAGATAGCTCAGACGTGAAAGGACTTTACAGTTGACACTCTTCCTACAAGCAATCCTGATATAGCATCGAACCTTCAAAGCATTGCACATGGCCTACAAATAGTACAAAAACTAACTCTTCTAACAAGATAGTAAAGTCTCCAATGCCATCTCAGAAGAAGCCTACACAGACATGAACAGCCAGTGGTAAGAGAGGCCTCCTATGTGACTCCTAATCAAAGGCGTCCATGTCCACAACAGGCAAACTTATACTAAAACTAATGAACAGCATCAGTATCGGTTATATTATGTATGACAGTTTAAATCCGTTGCGACTTTGGTCCATAGGTTGGTATGTATGACATTTCTCTCTTCTTTAAGTCCAGGCATGGGTGAACTGAAATAGTAGCAACTGTGCAGAAAGGTGACTTGAAAGGTGCATCCTCATCATAAAAGGAACACGACAGCCATTCAATCAATAAAAAATGTTGATAATCCTTACTGCCTACATCCATCATGTTTGCATGTGGTGTCATGGTCTGCTCATTCCAGCTTTTCCTATATGCGAATTCTTAAGAAAAAGCCACTTGAAAAGCGCAAGACTGAATACAACTTACGCTTGTGACTTCGGAGATATCTGAGCGAGCGTCTCCAAGGTCAAGTGACATGCTGTAGGCAACAGAACCGTTGACGGACGTGTCGTCGTCTGCTTGACCCGCTGCCTCTCCCTCTCTGTCCCCAGCCTGAGACATAACATATGCAGTGTATCAGCAATATTCACACTAAACAGCAGAGGCAGGAAAATCACAGCCACAGCCACAAACTATTCATCATTTTGTCAATATGCTGAGGTTACTCTTTGCAGGTAATTTGTCATAAATACTGCCAAATTTAATTTGCACAAAAATTACCTATACATGTAACTACAGGCTTCAAGTGGAAGTGACACCAACTGTAACATGAGCCGAGCAAAGCCATTACTTTGGTCTATATATGAAAGCAGGGCAGAGATCAAATGTTTAATGATCTAATGCTTTGGCAACGACAAATCTTTCCAACACATCTGACAGCAAAGAAAAGGCAGTGCTTGCAAAGTTGATGTTATGATAGGTTGCTAACTGATAAAATATGTATGTGTCTTAAAATAGCCTACTCTGACCATGTAAAAGCAAATGCATGCTTTTATAAGAATATCAATATGCACCAGCCCTATTATTAACACGAAAAAAACATATACAGAGATATATAAATCTAGCATTAGAGTATTGTAGGCTTCAGGTCTTTATAAAGTGTCTAAATATGGGAATTTATTCTTAACCATAGGTTACCATTAGGTTACTGTCATAAAACATTATAATCATGGTAGGACACAAAAGTATTCATCCATCAAATCTGGACTATTTGTAACATTTACAAACAAATTTAAAAATTAGTGGATTCTTGTTCAACTGTTTTTCTTCTTATATACCATATACTAGTATAGACTCATTCTGCCAGTTGATTCTACTTATTTCTAGTGATACAGAAGATGACTGATGCATGTCATCAAAAAAGTTTCAAGTAAATCTTCATTAAATATTGTTTATCTGAACGTCTGATCTTCATCAATATATTTTTCTAATAGCATCCCAATAAGACTCATAGTGGCAAGTTACATACCTTATCCCCCTGCCCATGTTGGAACCTTTACATTTTACATTGTAAGCAATGGATAATGAGAAGGTAATAAATACCAGTATTCTCTGAAGAAGACCAAGATAGCCCTTCTCCTGCTCCTCTAAGTGTCCCACCAGCTCTTGTAGTTTGTCTCTCTGCTCACGATTCCAGCTCTGCACAACAGAAATAGACACTTAAAAAAGACGTATCTTTGCATATACACGTAGCATATAGGTTTTTCTAGGTAGGTAGGTAGGTAGGTCATTTTGCATTTAACGCTTACAAAATCTGCATACAGACCAATATCAGACATTGATAATGATAATAACAGAATCTGATTGTCATAATTTACTTTGCTGTATATTCTAAGCAGTGGACAAGTTGCATGTTTTGCCTTATGTTTGCCTTTTCACTTGGATTCTTATCTCAAAACAACTTTTCTTAATTAAGCTTTTGTATGAAAGAAATCTTGATATTCAGAATTCTGTATATTTTGACCATATCACTATCATCACATAAAACAGTAAACCACAGACAACGCGAGTCACAGTTGAGTACATGTACAAAACATGTAACAGATGACTCATTATATGCAGATACCATGGTGCTACTGGTTAAACAAAAACAAACAAAACACCTACCGTCCCTGTGGAGTTCTCTATTTGACTCAGCATGCCCTTTGCCTGCTTCAGGTAATCCTGAAGATCATAAACAAATAACAATCAATCAATCAAGTCACTTCACATGTAGACTGAGATTTTAAAAATTGCTTTGTATAAGGTATCAGGTTAATCATCTTCATCTGTCCGTGCATTTTGACAGCGATTAAGACATGATTATGCTGGAAAACAGGGTCTTTCTTTAAAAACGTATCTTTCCACAATGTACTTACAAACTCTCAATTCATGTTAACTCATTAAGTCATTGATTTATAACAGCCATAAGATTTATAACAGACATAAGTCTGCCAATGTCTTATTCCATCATGGCTACAGACTTCACAAATAAGGTAGAGACTATACTATTTGAACTGACAGACTGAGAACCATGCTTACATCTAGAAGCCAGACATGAAATCACCACACACTCACCCTTATCTGCATGAGCCGCCCGATGATGTGACTGGTATCAGGCTGCAGGGAAAATCCGATAAGGAAAAGTGATTCAATTTGAAGCTGCAATATTGGCCCTGGCAGCCGTTACAAGGTCCCCAGGGGAAACCATGCTTAGATGTAATGTGTAGGAGGAAATCAAATTAACATCTGCAGTGCAGGTTCATGCGTGTCTACCATTGATTCAAGGTTACCAGAAAATGGGGCTAGTTTGCCATTTACTGAGATAAGCAAGGCAAAGATGAATTCAATGCATTAGCTAAAATCAACACATCATAAAATAGCTTTAATGGTTCTGTGTAAAGACGAGGTACGAGACTGGTTACGGTTGTGCAGCAAATATACAGCTATACTACTGAAATTTTCATCATAGTTTTACGTTTGCAGTTTTCAAAGTGACTGTTTCGACCAATATTTCCATTACTATATGCTGTACAGCTCAAATTACTATCATGAACTTAAAACCACTGCAAACATTTCACCCTACCGCAAATTTAAATCAGTGCAAACTTAAGTGCGCATTTAGTAAGTATGACAACTTGTAACAGACAAATACAATATCTATTTTGGTTAAAAGATACACAGAAAATGCAGTTTACTAATGATCTAACATCAGTTAGGCAAATCTTTTGATATCCAAATTGTAATACAATCAGAACAGACTTGGCTACCTCTAGAGATTCGACAGAAGAAGCCTCCTCTCTCCTGGGTGCTGATGCTGCAGCAGGTGCAGGTGCCCGTGTGGGTAGCGACAGTTGGTTGACACGAGCGCCTTGGTGGGACGGTTTAACCTGCGTCGTGGCAGACCTTTCGTTGTTGGCTACAGCGTTGTTGGCACCCACTGTCATTCGTGCCCCTACATTCAGTTGGTTGTCCTACAACATACAAAAGAGGAAAATTACTTTACAGCAATGTATCTGCAAAGCTGAATACTTTTGGAGAACTTCACGCACCAGACAATCACTCAAAAAAAAGGTTAACAAATTACAACTATTTATTCCCATCTGCAAGTAAGCATGCTTCCAAAATTGAGCCTGTTTTCTCTGTAAATTATTGTAAAGAGGAAATGATTTGCTCACAAATGATATACATTGTATGACCACAAAAACCACAAAATACATTTCCAACTCCAATCCTGAAGTGTAGTTTAGCTGGTACTGTACAACTTACAAGAGGTACGCGAGAGTTAAAATAATTGTCTTCTAATGTATACAGTATTTATAAACTACGTCGATGGTAACATACCATTGTTAAGGGAGCAGAAGCAGACCGTGGGCTCACGCCTGGCCCGAGTCCAGCCTGTCGGTACAGACTGTCTACCAGAGGAGGACCACCAGGATATCTGCCCATCATTCGCCTGTCGTTGTTCATACTAGGCTGGTTCACAGACTTGGACTGTCTGGGAATGGCTCCCATGGAGAACTGCAAGAAACACAGAATCGTTGAGACAGGCGAGCAAGCAAATGCTTGAAATTGAATCCTTATACTAAGTTATAGCAAACCAATTGGAGAAACAAGTTATCACTTGTCAGCTCCAATGGCAAAACCGCAATCAGCTGAGATGGAAACTGTGGTAAGTATTGCCAAGTATTCTAACACATATGAAATCACTTGAACTTTCATGAAGTCTGTGTCAGTCTGTGTTGTACTGTTGGGGATGCCATAGATGGTAATTGGAGCTATCAACTGTCATTGTGCTGCACCTACTCTCATGTCCCTAATAAACATACCTTCCGGAATAAACATACCCCCCGGACAAATCCTCAATATCTAATAAACATACCCCCCGGAATAAACATACCCCCCGGAAAATTACCAAATTGACAAGTATTTAACTGTGTCCATACTACTTCTGTCCAAAGAAAAGAAGATGATAAGCAGGTAGGTTCTTTTTATTTATTTATGCCTAAGAACCACATCAGTTGTATAAATAATGAGCTGAAGAACTATAACAGATATCTTGTTCGAATTATGATATTTTCTCCATTTTGTAATAAAAGGTACAGTGAAACCTGCCTTATGAGTAACCTGAGTATAGGGGCCACTTGGCCATTTCGGTCAGTTTTCGTCGGTCCGTTGGATTTTTTACCTAATCATTAAGAAATAGTCTATAGCGGTCACCTGTCGAATGCGGTCGCGGCCAGACGATTTTCGGTCCGGCCGCTATGCCAACACTGCCAATAGCGGTCACCGGCGCGGCGCGACTGGCGGGGTTCACTTTTTTCAATTTCTGCACTACATCAGCAAAATGTAGGCTCAAATTAGACGATTTACGAAGGAAACGTTGAATAAACAAACATTATACAAAATTATGTGATTTTATGCGAAGTTTTTCCACCAAAGTGGTGTTGAATTCACGCGGCGTTTTTTCTCGTCTCAGACTCTTTGCACTCTACGTATACCCTTCTCTACATCGTCATATCTGTGCAAACTGGAAGACCATATGGACAGATTTTACAAATAGACCGTCCGTTCATGTATCTGATGTTTTAGGTTCTTGAAATGCATGTACGCTGTCCCAATTTTCGTATTCTGCGGGCCAAAAATGGAAATCTCCGTCTCCGGTAATTTTCCAAGATGGCGTCAGCAGCAGATAAACAAGGTCACTAGGGGTCAGTGGGCGACTCCATTTTTCCAAGGTAAAATGTCGCAAAAAGAATTCTCATGTGTAGCATGAAATACAGTGATTACGGTATAAAAACGATTAAAATCTATTACATGAAACTTTTTTATGTGAAAACTAGACTAAGGCTGATTTTTGCCGGAGAAATAAGCCTACGTACAGAAAGTTTATTTCGACGTGACCTTCTCGGCATAATGGCACATGCATCTACAGAGGAAAGTGTTTGTGGCGGTTTGAAGCTTAGAAATGATTATGAACTTGCTGTTTTTACCGACGAATTCCTGCCGTTTTGGAGAATATGCGGCGCCAAAACTCATATCACAAGGGAAACGAACTTATAGTTGTTATTTTTACGTCCAGTATTTATTATGTGAACAAATCACTCTTCCGCCTCGCTGACGAAAGAGCATGGAACCACAAGACCGGAAATTCATCGTGCAAGGTGCTGGTTTACGATGTAAACAGAGACTGTAAACTACTACTAAATTAAAACTAAAAGTTATTTATGTAAAAACTGTATTTCAAAACGTCAGTGCGGTGTCTTATTTTCCCCCAAGAACAACATTTACTTCGTAGCGTCATAGCGAGATGGAACGAAATCACTGAAGTGAAAGTGTACCGCGTACACGGGTCAAAACGCGGGGAAATCCGCGCTGTTTCGCCCGACAAATAGTGAATTTTGAGCAAAAATACCGCGGAAATATGGGCAGAAACCCCAAAAACTTCAATTCTTTGAGGGTCCTGGCTTAGCAAAGCCCCAATTTTCAGAAAAAAATAAACGTACCGTCCAAAATAAGAACGTACCGGGTGGATTGTGAGGCTGAAAAAAATAAACGTCCCGGTACGTTTATTAGGGACATGAGAGTAGCAGATTGTAAAGCACAATTTTTCACCCTCAACATACATGACATCATCAGTCTTTGTTGTATCTCGGGTGAAAGATGGATATGTACATTGTCGAAGTTGAGTGAAATGGTGGATATGGATTTTTTTTTTAAATCTAAATGTTCCCACTAATCTGGAAGTTCCATACCAGGTTGTTTGGTCTGCTGTCCATCATGGCAGCGCTCAGACTGAGCATGTCGCTATCACTCAGGTTGTGCCGTGCCGGTCTCCTGTCCGGGACAGAAGGGCCCTCAGTAAAGGACTGGCTGATCAGCTGTCTGCTTTTGCCAGCCATTCTCTAACTGTGTCTGTGAAGAAACATGGGAAAACCCAACATGAACTCAAATAATGTAAAGTAATTTTGAAAGTGTAAAGTATGATCTGTTAACTGAGGAATTTTATTAATTAATAATGAAGGCCAGGGGCTATTGACAGGAATTGTTACAAACTAATCAGAATCTAAGGAATGCGACCAATCAGAGTAACCGTTAACATCCAGGAAGTGTTTGGTTGTCACCCTAACATTTGCCGCTGCCACCATCCCATGACCAGAACAGATCAGATGTTAGTTACTTATAATTGTTATCACCTCTTGATATCAAAGGCTCTCTTCGTAAAATTTTGGCAATAGCACTAAAATCTCCAGATTTCTAAGTCAAACCATCGCCTGGCTGACAGATCGTAGTGACACCTTGAGGCTTTATGAATTCCTAATGTGGTATGGCCTTGCCATTGTCAAGTATGTATATTTGGCTTGAGGCTTTATGAATTCCTAATGTGGTATGGCCTTGCCATTGTCAAGTATGTATATTTGCAGTTGACAAACCCATGGTGAAAGATCCAATTCAACTATGAAATGATGAACAGGGACTGGGAGTTACACAAAAAACTGTGGCAAAGGGTTGGGACACCAAATCCCTCGATCAAATTGTCTGAATTTTACCATAACAATTTCTGAAAGGTCAGTCCATGCCTTAATTATAGTCAAAAGAGCGCTCCGCCCACCCAAACACTTCCACTAAAACCGCGTATGGGACGGCTGGTATAGGCAGGTTCATTGTCACAGGTTAGTCCTTAAACACCGAGCAAATACTAGTTCCATCGTGTATCATTTTCCTCAGGTTTGTCTCCTAGGGTTATGAATTTGCAAAATCTTGCGGAAATCTGTTGCTAAGCAACGCACAACTGGTGCAGCGGAGATAAATTATTCATGACATCCCGGGACGATTTGTTTTCCCTGACGAAAATGTCTGCCGCAAAACGCGAATCTCAACCGTTTCTCTTGGCAAACAAATCGTCACTGCAAACACGCGCATTTCGTTCACTAGTTTGCGTAGATTGTCGCCTTTCTTCACTATGCTATAAGGCTAATTATTGGTGATGATTATTTGTTTTTATCGCCTAATTAGTAGCTCGAAGACACCTGCTGTAAGTCGCCTGCGCGCCGACCTGAAAAGAAGTTTTGGTATATTTTCGACCGGACCGCCTCCTAACAGGTCTTGCGTTATTGCAAGAAGGTGCAGGATCCTGTCACGGTATCAAACCAAAAATAGAAACCTTAAAGAACATCTTTACCTACCTTAAACTGTATCTGGCCTTTCTTGGACGTTATAAGACAGGAGCAGGTAGTTGAATGTCTTGCACAACGTCTTACCTGCCCTCCCCCATCACGGTGATGGACACTGCGTTTCGCTGCAGCCTGATCACACTATAGGCGTGGATGGATATGTTCTGCATTTATTTGCCACTATTGGTAGAAAACCTAAGGTATAACAGTCTATGCGCTACTTACAAGTCTCTTTGAACTTTAAAAATCTTTTCTATATTTGAAAGTTCAAGGTTGTAATAGATTTAGTGATATCAATTTGTTACTATTTTGTTCTAGCGCATACGTCTTTGGTGAAGCGGCAAAATGGCGGGAGGAGAAACTTATCGTTGATTGGCTGAATAGAAGCATGTGACTTTAGCAGCGCTCTCTGGCAGAAATACCTTGCAAGACAATGTCCACTAGCAATAACGGGCCAATTTTATTTCGTTGCGGTAATACACTATAACTACAGTAAATTACGTCAAAAAGCATCATATTCAGCAGTAGAAATACTTCTCATATAGCTACCTTTGCCAGAATGGCTAAGGTTATGTTTTGGGCTTGTGAGTCTGTGTGTGTGTCTGTGTGTGTGTGTGTTAACGTTAACAGCATAACTCAAGAAGTCTTGGATGAATCCCGATAATATTTCATAATGGTAGGTGGGTAGGGGTCGGGAAAACGAAGGTCAAGTTCGATAATGGGCCCCCTAGCGGCTTGCTAAGGTACTGCAGCAGAACCTCAATTTTTGATATCTCCTGTTCTGGACATGCTGTGATCATGATTTTTGAGTGGTAGATAGCCCTCGAGGCAGAGAGTAAGTGCTGTGAGTTTGGGCCCCCTAGCGGCTTTTTTGGAACTGCAGGCGCCGGTTTCCTTTCAAACTTTGGACGAGAATAACTCTACAACGTGTTGACGGATCGTCATGATTTTTGGTATGTAGATAGAATGAGTGATGACTTACATAATGGTATACTAATTATGCAAATCAACAGCTAATTTGCATAATTAATGAGGAAAATTTATAAATCCACTGCATTCCATGATAGGACTTTCAAACTTGTCACATATGTAGCTGGGAAGGAGAGAAATGTCGATAGATATCAATTATGCAAATGATGGCCTCATTTGCATAATTAATGAGAAAATATGAAGATGTTGACGGATCATCATGTTTTTTGGTATGTAGGTAGCGTAAGTGAAGACAAACATAATGAGATACCAATTATGCAAATCAACAGCTAATTTGCATAATTAATGAGGATATTTTATAAATTCACTACGTTCCATGATAGGACTTTAAAACTTGTCACATATGTAGCTGAGAAAGAGAGAAATGTCAATACACATTTATCATGCAAATGATGATCTCATTTGCATAATTAATGAGAAAATGTGAACGTGTTGACGGATCGTCATGATTTTTGGCATGTAGATAGCCTAAGTGAAGACTTATATAATGTGATACTTATGATGCAAATTAACAGCTAATTTGCATAATTGATGAGGAAAAGTTTATAAATCCACTGCATTCCATTATAGTACTTTCATCAAAGTTGTCACATATGTAACTGAGAAAGAGGAAAGAGAGTAAGGGGTGTATTTAAAGACTTTGAAAGAGAATAAGTCAAGAATGGATCAAAGGATCATCATGATTTTTGGTATGCTGATAGCTTAAGTTATGCTTGATACAATTTGATATCAATTAATTGTAACTTGGGATCTAATTTGCATAATCAATGCCGAAATTTTATAAACCAACTCCAAGCATATAATTATGAAGAAAATGAAATGAGTAACGCATTTGTCTACAGACATCATTCTACATAACAAACCTGGTTTATTTGGCAAAGGTATGTGTTCGTGGAACTCTAGTTAGTTAATGAATTTTATATTTTGCTTTATTTGAAATATTCACTTTTGTGTTGTGAAATGATTTTGACGGGATGCCATTCACTGTAACGTTAGACTTTCCCGGATCTCCTATACTACAGCACAGTTTTACTTCATCCCGAACGAGAGCTGGAAGAAAATATACGCTTCCACTCACCTGATTTCGAATACATTAGAAGCCGCTTAATTGCACGGCCTATTTGCCAGGGAATTTCGTGCAGTTATCCGGCTCGTGCAATAATGCGAAGTTATTTAGCTGGACCGCACCGGTTTGGGATTTGGGGATTCCGTGCAGAAGTTTGCGTTAATCCGTTGTGAAATTAACTGGCTTCTACTGTAGTAAGAAGGCTTGGACAAGTTGACAATTTAACCTAATCAATGAATTCCCAAGAGATGGGAGAAAATCCTGTCCGACCAGGAAAAATTCTTCCAAGGATAGTCTACCAGGCCGGACAGTATTTTCGTCTATCTCATAATCTTTCAATAGTTGGGAATCTTTTCTCCTGGTATTCAGCTTTTTGCCAACATTTCCTCACTTGTTACAAGCCCTGCGTACGGTGTGATCGCCAAGGAAAAGCGTAGGAAAGTAAAATCTGCTAATCAGCGCTCACCCCCCAAAACGCGCTCGAAGTCCACGGGAGGAGGCTAATATTATCACAGTCGTGAAAATAACTTCTTGCTGAGGTAAGTTGGTTACTTTGTAAGTGACTTTGTGACTACTGATAGGCATACTTGATTGTTGGCAATGCGCTTTTTTTCATTGGGCATTATCGGACCCAAGGGGACATTAGAAACGTAATGTTTTTAACCCTTAGCCAGCTAGAGTTTGCAGGAAACCTCGTGACTGTCATTTGATTGGGCCCTTTGAAACATTGAACTCTGATCTTTCAGACTCTCCACCTACTGTGGTTGGCAAGATATTGTCTGGAAGTGACCACAGTGTCTCTGCCACTACTGGTGTGACATACAGTTGTATAGCACTGGTACTGTACGTCCTATCCCTATAGGTGAGTTAACGTTGTAGATGTAGTTCACCTTTTATATTGTTGTTATATTGTTTTCAGTGTGACAACAAGGAGATGTACTATGATTATTGCACAGGCGAGATAACGCTGCAGTTGCAAGTTGCCAATCATGGTCTAATGAATGTGGAATTAACCCTAAATGACGGACATTGATCCTACGTCCCGTTGCCATATTCTTTCAGAGATTTTTTCAAACCTCTCGATTGCAACAAAAAAACAGGTTTAACGACATACTTGAGCGATGTGTCTCTAATTATCATAATAGCCTTGGTATTGTTTTCGGGACTAGCTATCTATGTTTGCCTGGGCCAATCAGTGCCCTGTACAAAGGTCACTGTGTAGCCTTCAGCTGTGCAGTCAACAGGTGGGTGGCACCGCCCACTTCCCTATTTCAGGCTGATATCGTCAGTCTCAAAACTCTAACCCGTTTTATGTAGCCTCACAACGTAGCGACGACATGGCGGTGTCCGTAGCTGTAGACGAGCCCGGGATGCTTATGGAAGGTCCCCACTGGGACGACCGCTCGGGGACGCTGCTGTATGTGGACATCCACGGCCAGCACGTCCACCGCTGGGACCCCGTCACAAAACACAAGGACACGTATGACATAGGTGAGATTACAGTTTAAACACGGTTCTCAGCTATGTAGAATCATCCTGGAAACATACAAACAGACACCAATACTTCGTCCTCCCTCCTAATGAGGATAGATTAGTCCTCCCCCTACTCGAGAGGTTGAGGTCGGGATGGGAGTGGCCCATGGGGATTGACAGTTTGTGGTGGGGGTAACCTACTCTACAAGCAGATGTTCGGCGTTTTGGGTACGATACAAAATAGAAAGTAACGTTATTAAGAGAACAGAAGCGTTTTCGTTTGTCAGTGCCATAGGCTGATGAATGACAATCATGAATGGGATGTTACAAGTCTCAGTCATCACTCATCACAATTACTAGTACTACTTTTTTTCTGAGAAGAACTTTTTGGACCGCTCCACTTTACATAGTCAATTTTGGACTGTAGAGATTAGATGCGAAGTCCAAGTGTTTTGAACAAGTCCATTTTAACTGTAAGTGCCACGCACAAGAGTCCATTCTCGCACAAGGTTTACTTTTCTTGGATAAACGTTAGGACTAATCCAATATTTGCATGGAGTTGGGAGATGGTTGAAATATGCTGCATTTGCTCGCAAATGTTCCCTGTCTGGTTATAGGGTAACTGTTGGTTGTTGATTCCTCCAGACTGTATGGTAGGAACAGTCGTCCCTAGGGAATCGGGAGGGGCCGTGGTGGCTGCTGGGACCAAGTTTGCCTTCCTGGATTTCGAGACCAGACAACTGACGGATGTTGCAACGGTGGACCAGCACAAACCCACCAACCGGTTCAACGATGGGAAGTGCGATGCTGCCGGCAGGTTTTGGGCTGGTAGGAAAAGCCAACTATCTCCATTATACATGGCGCCCTTTCTTCATATTTGACTTGTATTTTCAATGCACCCGCTCACACAGGTAAAGCTGTGACAGGAGGCATTTGATTTTTCTGTCACAAAGCGACAAAAATGTTCATATGAAAGGTACAGTAATTGAATGTTCACTTTTCAAAAAGCATTAATGCAACCATCAAAAAAATTACACTGGCCCGATTGGGCAAGTATGGTAGGACATGCACTTGCCCGACTCGCCCGGGCTATCGGGCCAACGAACCCTACATTTTCTGTGTCCTTATTACTTCCATTTGGTACTCCTCCAATAATAGAATTCATTACATGATAATAACTTGACATACGACCATTAAAGGATGCATCACACCGTAGGCCTATCAACGGGTCAGTAGGACAGTGTGATGATCCATGAGTCTGTAAGTGATGTGAGATTTTGATTTCAGGCACGATGGGTGCTGAACCTGTCCCCACAAAAGTCGAACGTAAAGTCGGATCCTTGTACTGTCTTCACACCGATGGCAATGTCACAAAGGTAAGGACAATTCTTTTGTTTACATGGAATACGTTGACGGAAACATTCGTCTTAAAGTCAAAGAAAATATCTATTGGGGAGAAAACTATATTGAACTATTTATTCAACAAAGCACAATAACATCCAAGATACATCGTTCAAGGTTTAATAGACATCCGGGTAATAAGATACGCCAAACACAGTTACCCAAGCAACTGGATATGATTTTGGAATTGGTGTTGTTTCCAAAATCATATCCACTTGCCTGAGTTTTGGCGTACAGGAGCATCCAAGTTTTTTCTATAATACTTCAAATAAACTACTATCACATTGATTGTCTAAGTGTCGCTATCTGTCTTTGCTTTCGAAAATTTCATTAGGCTTTTAATGAAGTTGACATCTCAAACGGACTGGCATGGACATCTGACAACTCCGTCATGTACTACATCGACTCACTCCTGTACAGCGTGGATGCCTTCGACTTTGACTTGTCTACTGGAATACCAAGTATGTACCCTATACCTACTAAGAAATTTACCAGTGTTATCAGCAAATCTATAATATCCACTCCACTGAGAGTTCTCCCTGCTGGTACCTAAGTTGTTGCACCACCCCCTGAACAACTATGTCACACGCACAACTCACCCTTTTCTTGACAATCATGGAGTATCCGTTTTCTATTGAAGAAAACGCTTTTCAGGAAATCCAGCTCAACCAAATACAAATTAAAAGCGAAAGACAAAATTTCACCGAAAGAATCTAACATAGTTGACACAAGTTCACAAATGCTTAATAAATAAACACATGTATATGAATTACATTTCCTCACAAATCATATGTTTATGCCAGGCGACTTTCGATGTGACTATGAATTGTCTATTGGAAATTATTCCTTCAAAGAACTGTTTACTTGCATGACACTTCACAATAATATTCAGCATTGTTGTCTGATGATATTTAATCTATACATCATTGCCTACCCTTGCAGGCAACCGTCGTCAAGTGATGACCTTTGACCCCACAGTAGATGGCGTGCCTGATGGCATGTGCATCGACACTGATGGTAAACTGTGGGTAGCCATGTTTAATACTGGTCAGGTGCTGCAGGTGGACCCAAATACAGGTTAGCAGACGAAGCAATTTTACATGAAAGGATGCAGTCAGATATCTAATTTGGTGATGTACTAGAGAAAAATTAAATGCTACACAACTATATGACACCAATAAATAAGGTGGATGTAAAACATGAAATGATGTAGTACATTGCGGATAATGGTGGATAAAAACCTACCTCGCTCTGTGAACTCCTAAAGTTTCTTTCGAATGAAGCCATCACTTCTTTACCATCTCACTGTAGGTACACAGCTTCGCTCCATCAAGTTTCCGGCTCCACGCACCACGTCTTGCTGTTTCGGAGGCCCTAACCTTGACGTCATGTACGTGACAAGTTCAAGGGCAGGTTACTCTGCTGAGGAGGTCCAGCAGAAGCCTCTGTCTGGATGTGTGTTCCAGGTGACCGGACTGGGAGCCCGGGGCACCCCCGGACTGTGCTATAATGGCTGAACCCATTGCGGGAGACTCTAGAAATGATCACAATTGGTGCCTTCTGTTTTTGCTTTAGAACCATTTGCTCCCTGAAACAAATGGACAAAATTGGTCAAATAGGTCGAGTAATATGTCAGAGGAGCAAGCTAGCCATATAGAGTCACAACCGTTGCAAGCACAACTGCAAAGTTGCAAGCACAGCTGCAAGCTGGTCTAGTCCATAGTGTTGCCAAATTTCTTGCCAAATTGAGGTAGCCAGACACGACAAGCAAGAATCCATTCAGCGTCTGTAATTGAAGAGAAGAGGTTTTTTATTCATGCAGACTTTTGTGTTGCATAACACAAGATAATGGAACATTTGATAATTTTTACTACATTTTTACGTATTTGTCTATCACCAATTCAGAAATAGTAATTGATATTACTTGGTAGCTAAAAAGAGAGAAAAGTACTGATGATATGACAAGTCAAGCGCAAGCAAGAATCCCTTAGGGTTTTGTAATTCAAGAAAAATAGTTTTGATTCATGCAGACATTTATGATGCATGACACATAATGAGAAAGTTTTAATACATTTTGAAATATATGTCTATCAACAAGTCAGAAATAGCAATTGATATTACTTGGTAGATATAGAATGGAGAAAAGTTATTACTATTACGGTCCAAAGCTTCAATAGCTGATTGACATCTGTTCAGTACCTTACCCCTTAACACTACCGCTAATCCTGTTGACAATAAGAATAGTATGTCTAATGATATGCTGGAAAGTAGCATATTTGTGATGGATTAAAGATTGCCTTACATTGAAACTCTGGCATATATGTCTCGCAATGTTTCTTTACGACAGCAATGATACACACACCTCAACGGAAAGCAGCGAACGAAAAATTCACAAAACAGTTGACGAACAATTCCGTTCATATTTGTCATGCGATGCTATTGGTTGAGAGATATGGGTGACGTCATCACACCCACTCTATAAAGCACAGCGGAGGAATAGACCACTGCAGTCTACAGGTTCTCCGCCTGCCGTTGGAGCCTAAGCGACAGAACCAGGCTGTCGCTTCCTCCCCACCAAAAGGCCATCTTGTGAACTGTGACATTGGCGAAGAAGTCGTCCATCCCGTTTTAAGGTTTGGTAGTTCGCCCGTGCGCGGTTCTGGTGGTATGAGATTATGTAGAATGTTGTGGTGGGCGTGTAGCGCCGTCGTGTTATACGTTTGTGGCATGTTCTTGCCTGACAGATTGGCTGTGCGTTCTTCATGTGCGTCGAAGGAGCGACCAAGAGGTTGGACTTTTGTTCTGTACTTCTTCCCTTTTCACTCGCTACGTTATTTTCCAGGTTCGGTGAAGGAAAGGAGACGGCCAAGCTATATGTGAGAGGTTTAATCCTGTGTTAACTTTTGCTTTGTCTCCGTGAGGTGAGTTAATCTTTGACACCTGGTCACGCACGTGGGAATTCGGAGTCATCAAAACGCCAGACAGGCTGCCTCGTTTCCTCTTTTCTTTCCCCTTTGTTTCGACTTAGGACAAGGGAGTGTTTGTGCGTTGCATGTACCCGCGTTTTTATTTTCTCGTTGAGTTGGCATTTTGCTATGTGTTTCTTTGTTTGTTTAGTCGATAGACTTTGCAGGTCCAGGGAGGGACGTCGTTAGAGCTTGAACGGATTAGTCCCTACACGTGCACGGCAGCTAGCTGTGTAGTTAGTGCTTTGTTCTCAGGTATGCGGATGAAGGTGACGGAATTCCTTGCTGTTGCGTGTGTGTAATTGTGTTTTGTATTGGGGCTGCTTTATGGCTGGTTGATGTATGTGCCTGTGTTGGGTGTTTGAAGCCTCTCTCTCATGTTATCGTGAAATTCGCTCACCTTTGAGGTCAGGCTGTGTGATTCTGGCGTGTGAGAATGTGTTGCCTCGTGCAGTTACGAGCATGGCGCATCAACGTTAAAGTACTAATGTGTCACTGTTTGGCTATCTATTTAATTTTCGTAGGCTTGAATCTGCCAGAGATGGATAGCGAAGGGGTCCCCCAGATATCGGCGCCCTCCACCTCCTTAGGGTCTCGCCGCAGGGCTTACTCTACCGTGGTCTTGGCGTCCACCTCGGCAGCCCCGTCAGCTACGTCCCCAGCACTTTCATCCGCGGTGGCCGCGGTTGGGTTGGTATAAACTGGTATACGGGAATTTTATCGTTGTTTGTGGTTGTATTGGAGGAGCGTTATTACTGTGTTGGTGCATTTGTTTGTGGTTGTATTGGAGGAGCATTATTACTGTGTTGGTGCATTTGTTAGTGGGTGGAATTGACGTTTCTTTCTCCCGATTAACAGTTTAGAACTTTCTTGACGTGTCAGTCTGACAGCCTTGTATGTGTACAGCAGACGTGACAGAGCCAGTTCCATTTTTGTCCTTCTTGAAGAAGAAAACCCAGCGTTGTAGACAAGTTGTGCTTATTTTCCCTTCCCTGTATGTCCCCACTTCGTCCCATTGTTCGCAGGTATGTACCACCGGCAGCGAGGCGGAGCACGTTCACATGAATTCTTTCAGGTGTGAGCCAGTGAAACACTTACGTGTCACGCGGGTCTCCTTTGTGCGGTGTGAGGCTATTCTGTCACATTTCCTTTCCAGAATTAGCTGTCGTTGGGGTGTTCCAGGGCGACTTCCAGATGATGGAACAAATGTGTATGACAACCTGACGAGAACCTAATTACTTTCCGCAGCTAGGTCAGTGTGAAAAAAAAAAACTGTGATTAGCAGCGGACGACGTGGAGTCGATCAGTTTCGACCGTGTCGCACGTGGTTTCAGACACATCAATGCCTCCCCGTGTTACTGTTGTGTGGTTTGTTTCAAGTTGCTTTCATGTCGGGAGAAATATTTGTGCCATGTTGGTGTTCATAGCTCTAAGATGTGCTTGGGGAACTGACAGTTTCTGTTTTGTTTTGTTTTCTCCCGGTTAGGAATTGACTCCTTTCACCAAGTGTTTCAGCCTGATAGCCCTTTACAGCGGCTGGTTTTGCAGGGCTAGTTTTGCGGTTCTTCATCCTAGCAGAGGAAGTATTACCACCTGTTTGAGATGAATTAAATCTGTTTTCCCATCTCTGTTTTGTCCCCTGTGATTTCATTGTTTGCAGGTATGTGGCACCTGGTCGCGGCGTGGGATTTGGCGCCAACTTGCCTCGACGTGGGCTCCAAAAGGGGTTGATGAAAGCTCCTTGATGCCTAGGAATCAGTTTGCGTGTATTACTCCGGTTTGTTCTGTGTCCGGGTGCCTCTCATTTGAAGCTCTGCATTTTAGTTTTTAGCTTTGCCATAGACCAGGTTCCGCCGTGTTGCACGTGGTGTGTAGAGACACTCTGCTACTCTTGTTGTTGCTGTTTAATTGAGGTGTTCTCGACAGTTACAGTCTCCGAGCCGCTACAAGAGGCATCCCTCGCACGTGAGTCACAGTCGACGTGGTCACGGTGGCGCGGTTGGCCACCCATGGCGACGGTTTGTAGTGGTATCTTTTTTTTTTTTTTCTAGGCGTGTACCCTATATGTCGTCTTCAGTAATTCTCGTTCGTTGTGTGGTTGGAAGCGAAAGGTGAGTTTGTTTTGCTGGCGCCTGTTTCTAATTCTCTCATGTTATCGTGGAATTCGCCCACCTTTGAGGTCCAGGCTGTGTGGTCGAGCGTGGTTTGTGAATAACACTCCGGGTCCTGTCTACCTTAACCGTGTGTTGGATGATTGATAATCGGTCAGCTGTTTATCGATGTGTTTCAATTTTTTAGACTGGAGTGGACTACACGCTGACAACGACAGTACAACAGACGAGCCGTCAGGCGCAGCCAGGCCCCGGGCTTCAGTACCCCCGCCACGTAAGGAGTCAGACGCAGATCACCTCCGGCTTCGGTGGACGCCCGGGCCCCTTGGACAGCGTCAGTAGCGGTCCTCGGTACGGCAGCCTGCCCGAACACGAGTCGGAGTGGGAGTGATGTCCGGCCCTCAGGCGCTACCACACCCCAGATGGCAGCTCCTCCCCTGCAGAGAGTCAGACTCCGGCGCGCGCTGCGTCGGTCCTGGTGGTTCCAGACACAACCAGTTTAGCTGTAAGTGCGCACCATGCTTCAGGACCAGGCTCAGCTTTTCAGGCTAGGGGCGTGGAGCTGGGTATGTGTCTGGAGTGAGATTGGACGTATTTTAAGATATGTTTTGTAACTTGTTTGTTGTCTCCAGGTTGGCGGAGCGGAGGTATCCGGTACGCGGTGTGTGTGCACTGTTGTTTAACACCAGGTTCCATTCCCGGTCCGATTTCGGGTCGCGGGGTGAAGCTGCATTCCTGTGCGAGACCAAGCAAGATTCCCGGTTCGACCTCGGGGCGCGGGGTGAAGCTGCATTCCTGTGCGAGACCAAGTAAGATTCCCGGTTCGACCTCGGGTCGCGGGGTGAAGCTGCATTCCTGTGTGAGACCAAGCAAGATTCCCGGTTCGACCTCGGGTCGCGGGGTGAAGCTGCATTCCTGTGTGAGACCTAGTAAGATTCCCGGTTCGACCTCGGGTCGCGGGGTGAAGCTGCATTCCTGTGTGAGACCAAGCAAGATTCCCGGTTCGACCTCGGGTCGCGGGGTGAAGCTGCATTCCTGTGCGAGACCAAGTAAGATTCCCGGTTCGACCTCGGGTCGCGGGGTGAAGCTGCATTCTTGTGCGAGACCAAGTAAGATTCCCGGTTCGACCTCGGGTCGCGGGGTGAAGCTGCATTCCTGTGCGAGACCAAGCAAGATTCCCGGTTCGACCTCGGGTCGCGGGGTGAAGCTGCATTCCTGTGTGAGCTCAAGATTCCCGGTTCGACCTCGGGTCGCGGGGTGAAGCTGCATTCCTGTGTGAGACCAAGTAAGATTCCCGGTTCGACCTCGGGTCGCGGGGTGAAGCTGCATTCTTGTGCGAGACCAAGTAAGATTCCCGGTTCGACCTCGGGTCGCGGGGTGAAGCTGCATTCCTTTGCGAGCTCAAGTAAGATTCCCGGTTCGACCTCGGGTCGCAGGGTGAAGCTGCATTCCTGTGTGAGACCAAGCAAGATTCCCGGTTCGACCTCGGGTCGCGGGGTGAAGCGGCATTCCGGTGTGAGACCAAGTAAGATTCCCGGTTCGACCTCGGGTCGCAGGGTGAAGCTGCATTCCTGTGTGAGACCAAGTAAGATTCCCGGTTCGACCTCGGGTCGCGGGGTGAAGCTGCATTCCTGTGTGAGACCAAGCAAGATTCCCGGTTCGACCTCGGGTCGCGGGGTGAAGCGGCATTCCGGTGTGAGACCAAGTAAGATTCCCGGTTCGACCTCGGGTCGCAGGGTGAAGCTGCATTCCTGTGTGAGACCAAGTAAGATTCCCGGTTCGACCTCGGGTCGCGGGGTGAAGCGGCATTCCGGTGTGAGACCAAGTAAGATTCCCGGCCGACCTCGGGTCTCGGAGTGAAGCTGCATTCCTTTGCGAGCCTAATTAAGATTCCCGACCGACCTCGGGTCGCGGGGTGAAGCTGCATTCCTGTGTGAGACCAAGTAAGATTCCCGGCCGACCTCGGGTCTCGGAGTGAAGCTGTAGTCCTTTGCGAGCCTAAGTAAGATTCCAGGCCGACCTTAGGTTGCGGGGCGAAGTTACCTTCCGGTATGGGACTTGGGCAAGATTCCCGGTCTGACCTCGAGTGGCGGGGCGTAGTTACCTTCCGATGTGAAATGGTGTAAGGTTCCCGGTCCGACTTCTTGCACATGGTCGCAGGGTAAAGTTACTTTCGGGTGCCAGACCAGGTAAGATTCCAGGTCAGACCTCGGGTCGTGGGGAGAGATTAGATTCCAGTGCGAGACCAGGTTAAATTCTCGGACTTCGGGTCGCGGGATGATGCTGCTTTCTGGTCTCGGTCCAGGTATAGTTCCCGGTTCGGCCTCGGCGTTGAGTCACATGCAGTGCAAGGTGCAATTCCCGGTTCGACCTCGGGTCGCGGGGTAAGTTACACGCCGGTTCTAAATCAAGTACAGTTCCTGCGGGCCCGGTCTGACTTCAGGTCGAGGAGTGAAGTTGTCTTCAAGACTGGCTCAGTCCTTGGTTCGACATTAGATCGCGGGGTGAACAACGCAGGTGTGTTTACATGGTAGTTCGAGTGATTTAGCATCTTGTCCCCTCCGTGGTGGGAACGGAGGTTTTAGTATGTTGTCCCGGGATTCGAAACGGGTAAGAAATATAGGGATCGCCAGAAACGACCGTCATTTTCAACGATTTAACGATTTGTTTTTGTTCGGTGGAAAGGGCAAATGGTTTGCCCGGAAATTTTCATACGAATTCGGTACCTTGTGTGCTATAAATAATGAATGTGGAGTCGACTGAATACTGTCCGGTAATTGGAGTTTAAGTCTTAGTGTGCTTCACATTGTGAAGCGGGAGGTGGACTTAACTAATTAGTTACCCGGAAATTTGATTTAAATCCGGTGCCCGTGTGTAACTAGGAAGCGAAGGGTTTTGGCCGCGTAATTGGTATATTAACGGAGTCGTGGCATTGGCGAAAATCATTTGTACAACGGGTGCAATTTGGCCACATAATTTGCAATGTGGATTGACTAGCATAGACATTGCGAGCTTGTCAATTGCTAGTAGTAAGCGAGTAGCTAATTCATTTTAGGGGAGGTAGTCATGCAGTCTGGCGAAAAGGTCATCCCCGAGCCAAAGTAACCGGGGTGCTGACGTGCCTCCTGTCCTCCAAGTTGTGTTTCTAGCTATAAGGGGTGCTTTTTGTACATGGTATGGAATATTGCATTGGGAGTTGGAGGAGTTTAGAAGCTGACTCTACCCACAGTTAGTGACATCTCCCTGCTGACACCCATTCAGTAAATTTGGAGGGGAGGTGCGTCAGCACCACAGGAACCACTCCAGATCCAGGCAGAGTTTATAGCAAGGCAAGAGTTTGTGGTAGCGTCACAATTTACAAGGGGTGTACCTTGTGGCTTAACTTAGTTTTATTTGGGGCAATAGCCGGTGGTATTTGGTCCGCCAATTACATGACCATGAAATGTAGCCTGAAAAACAGGGTAGGCATTCAAGATTTATTTTGTTTGGTGGAAAGGGCAAAAGGTGTTATGTGGTTTTGGAAAGGAAGAGAATTTTGTATGAGGGAGGGGAAGTGAGTATATAAATGAGAGTGGGCTGGTGGCTAATCTAAGGTGAGGATTGACAAGAATATAGAGAAGGGTAGGGCTTAACAGCCAATGAGAGATGGAATTGAGAAGTGGGAGGCGAGACTAAAGAGGAGGATAGGGGTATGTATTTAGAGAAGATCAGGGCGTAATGCCCAAGTAGAGCAATGGCGGAAGACGGCGATTTCCGCATCACTCATATCGGAGAACCTGTAGCTACGCATGATAAATAGGAAACTATTGTTGCTTCCACAAGAACGTGCTTGTTATGGTTTTGAATTTCCTATTGCAATATCATATCCTGTTAATATATCTACATGTAAGTTCAACTGTTTTGTATGTACAAGTTGCCATATTACAATTGTCATGCAATAAATTTCTGATTGATTGTGATAAAAGGATATTCTACATCTGAAGCGTTTCTCATTGACTTTGCTAAGCCATACGTAACTAACAGATTCCCATAAACATCAGGTATATTGTTTTTTCTATTCTTACAAATGTACAAGAAATGTAATATATGTTCAGGTATAACATAAATGCCTGGATTATCAACTTACGGAGCCGGTAATCCCACACATAAACAAACCACCGTCACATATCGATCTCGTCACCTACTGTGTGCGTACACAATAATACGTTGACTCCATATTTTCCAAATTCAAGTTGACATATATATCCATGTATCCGAGTACTTGTCATCTATCTCATAATCTTACAATAGTTTGTCATCCTTTCTTGCTCGTCCTGGCATTAATGTTTGCCAGCCTACGTTCGGTCATCGCTACCGAAAAGAATTCATTAAACATTTTGGCGATCAGTATTGAACTCTGATCTTTCGGACTTTCCACCTGCTCTGTCAGGCGTCTGGCACTGTGTAGAGGTCACTTTAATAGTGCCACCGCATGACAATGGCATAGCGTTGGTCACTATACATGTATGATTAACCCCAGCCAGAGAGGGATCTAGATTATGTAAACACAGGCTGGCGAATCGGGGATGTGTATCATAGGCATCCACTGGAACGACCGCTCGGGCGCAAATGTCCCATACAAACTTACTATCCAAACAGTGGCCTCCAGTGTGCAGTCAACAGCAGTACCCGCGGTATTACCCACTTTCCTATTTCAGACTGCTACTGTCAACTTTCTTAAGTCTTTAGAAAAACGTTAATTTTACACAGTCCACAACCAAAGAGTTTTTATCAACTAGCGACATGGCGGTGTCCGTAGCTGTAGACGAACCCGGGACGCTGTTGGAAGGTCCCCACTGGGACGGCCGCTCGGGTACGCTGCTATATGTGGACAGCATCGGACACCACGTCCACCGTTGGGATCCCGTCACAAAACACAAGGACACGTATGACATAGGTGAGCTAACATTGTACTCGTATGCAGAATCATTCTGGAAACATACAAAGAGACACTAAACTTTCCCTTTAATGTAATAGGGCGGGTAGAATAGACCTCTACTACTCGTATGGCGTGTAAGGACAACTCTCCAAGCAGAGGTTAGGCTCCGGCTGTTTTTTGGCGACGCCTCAGGAGCGGAGGTTTTCTTTGTTGCATCGATCTGAAAGAGCAAGAGGAATAAACTATCTGCAGTATCTGAATATTGTCGCAGACAATCTTAAACTTTGGGCATAACTACATATGTTTAACCGTCTTTAAATATGATAAATATCATATCATAACTGTCGGTTGTTGATGACACCGAATGTAGTTTTCGTCCTCATTCTTCCAGGCTGCATGGTAGGCTCCGTTGTCCCCAGGGAATCAGAAGGGGCCGTAGTGGCCGCAGGGACCAAGTTTTCCTTCCTGGATTTCGAGACCAGACAACTGACCGAAGTTGCAACGGTGGACCAACACAAACCCACCAACCGGCTCAACGATGGGAAGTGCGATGCTGCCGGCAGGTTTTGGGCTGGTACGGAAAATCAACTATCGAAAATTAAACGTTATTGACTCGAGGTTTCAATGTGCATATATCTAACTTTTTTTTAAGGTAAGACTATGTTCACCAATATTTGTAGGGCCATGGCCTGCTAGCGATACGGACGCCTAACAAGCTTCTAGGTTGGTCAGTCTGGCGATCCGCTGGGAGCAAAGACACCCTAGTGGACCAATATCTTCCCACGTCTTACTCATGGAAAAATGACACTTGAGAGTGTGTTTTCAGGCACAATGGGTGAGCCGAATCCTGCCACAATGGTCGAACGTAAAGTTGCATCCCTGTACTGTCTCCACACCGATAGAACCGTAACAAAGGTAAGAGCAACTCATTTATTTAGTAGTAATACATGGTTTGCATTTGTTCCAGAGTAAAAAAAAACTAATATGGAAATATTAAGCAGATAATACAATAACCAAAGTTTCTCTACAATAGTTCAGACTACAGCCTTTCTTGTCATACGAAATCAACTCCTATCACATTGATTGTTTAAGTATCACTATCCGTCTTTGCTTTCATTTATAGGCATTTAATGAAGTTGACATCTCTAACGGACTGGCATGGACATCTGACAACTCCATCATGTACTACATCGACTCACTCCAGTACAGCGTGGATGCCTTCGACTTTGACTTGTGCACTGGAATGTTGTGTATGTAACGTTACCCTATAAGTTGATACCCACCAAAAAGAATTACCAGTATTACCAGCAGCTTTATGGGGATTACTAGAGCTCCACATAGAGTTCTCCCTGCTAGTATACCTCTTTTTAGTTGGTGCACCCAAAGACGTACCCCAAAGCCTTTTTCTTGACAGTCATTGAGCCTCTCTCTTTAAATACATACACATGTATATATATATATATATATATATATATATATATATATACTAGTATATATATATATACTAGTATATATATATATATATATATATATATATATATATATATATATATATATATATATATATATATATATATATATATATATATATATATATATATATATATGTATGTGGAAGAAACCTTAACCTATTATTTTTCAGCTTTCCACTCAACCAGTTACCAAAGATGGAAGAAATAATTTCATAGTTTACACAAGTTTCTAATAAATCATTACATTTCTTAACAGATCAATTCTTTTATGTCAGATAACTTTATGTCAGATAACTTTACCATGAATTGTCTCAAATTTAAATCCTTCCTTTATAATGTATGTTGTATGTTGACAATACCAGCAATGAGCTGACCACTGTCTGATGATATTCTACCTGCATCACCATTGTGTACTCTTGCAGGCAACCGTCGTCAGGTCATGACCTTTAACCCCCAAGTAGATGGCGTACCTGATGGCATGTGTATTGACACTGATGGTAAACTGTGGATAGCCATGTTTAATGGTGGTCAGGTGCTGCAGGTGGACCCAAACACAGGTCAGCACAGGAAATATAGTCATGCACGAAAACATACAGTCAGTTATCTAATCTGGGTCTGTATGAGGGAAAAGTTCTCAGGCTGCTTCGTAAGTCAAATAGATTTGAATTGATGTGAGGCATACTTAATGCACGTCAATGGAAAATTGCACTAACACCTAATGGCTACAATATCCTAACCTTTTTTTCTTTCGACTGAAGCCATCACTTCTTATCTCACTGTAGGTACACAGCTCCGCTCCATCAGGGTTCCAGCTCCACAAACCTCATCTTGCTGTTTCGGAGGCCCAAACCTTGACGTCATGTACGTGACGAGTGCAAGGGTAGGCTACTCTGCCGAAGTGATCCAGCAGAACCCCCAGTCTGGCTGTTTGTTCCAGGTGACCGGACTGGGAGCCAGGGGCACCCCCGGACTGTGCTACAATGGTTGAACCCACGATGACAGCCCTCTTCATCAGAGACTCTAGAAAGGCTTTTTACTTGTCTTTTAATACCAGAATCATTTGCTTCTTGAATAAAATTGAATAAATAGGTTGCGTAATTTTGCCAGAGGATTAAGCTAGCCGTAGAGTCACAAGTTGCAAGCATAGTTGTAAGTAAAGGTTCAAACAAGTCCATACCTATTTTCAAAATTCTTGCCAATTTGAGGTAATCAGATAATACAGCAAGGTAAGAATTCATCACTGTCTGTAATTCAAGAAAAATTGTATTTTGACAGAATTTTGTGATGCATAATGTTTCTATAAACATGTCAGAAATAGGTACATGTATCAATTACTTGATGCAAAGGAGAATGAGATATAGATGTTTGATATCTGTTCAATCTTATATTGAACCTCTCAACATAGTTTCTTTACAACTGTGGTTATCATTAAGAGCCATAGATCTCAGAAAGCAGCAAACAAGGTCAAACAATTTGGTTGGCTCTAATTGCTGCTTCCACATCAAACTTGCTTGTCATCATGTTGAATTTCCTGTTGCTGTAATAAAACGATATTCTACATCTGAAGCGTTTCTCGTAGACTTTGCTGAGCCATAAGTAACTAACAGATTTCCATGAGCCTCATGTACATCATTTGGACCATCATAAGAAATATTTACATAAAACACCTGGAATATCAACTTCCGTAACCAATATATTCACACATGCATCAACCACACGTCACATATTCTTAATACTCGTATGTACCTGCGTATGTATGTACATAGTAAGAATAATACTCGACATCATATGTACGTGTTCCAAACAAACCTAAGTTGACATCAAAACACTGTGGTTGTCAACCTATATACGCGAGTAATCCGCTAATGTCACCGACTAGCTAGAATGGAAAGCAAATTCATCAAGAGCACTGTATACTTGCCGGTTACATCGCGATGCAACTTTGTCGGAACGAACAAAAACTCATGGCCTGACCAATGTTGAAGAATTCAAGAATAGCGGGACATCTAAAAAGTTTGCATCAACTTGTAGTCTTGTAGGACTCGACTGTACTAACCGTAGTCTTAGTAGTTGACAAATGTACTATTGTTGTTGTTGTTTTTAATTAAAAAAACAACTTATAGTCTTGAATTGACTGATGTTGGTTCAGCCCCTGTAGTCCATCCCGGGCTTCCCCTTAACGCCCAGCCCGTTGACTTGGAAGACGCACCCGGACAGAGGCTGCTGGAGGGTCTGCTCCGCCGACATGTTCACCCTCGTACTGGTGACGTACAGAACGTCAAGGTCAGGCCCGCCGAAACAGCAAGAGGTGACCCGGTCAGTGGGGAACTTCACGGAGCGGAGCTGGGTACCTGCAAGGTGTATCCATTCAAATCATCAGTCATGCACAAGACAACGGACGAAGCTTTGCCAAAGTTTCATACCAAGATTATAGAGTCTACCAACGCTCACTCACTCATATTGTCTACCAACAGGACGAAACAATAAGAATAGCAGCTTATTACAAGTACTAGAGACCTGTTGACAATGGCTGGCCGCGTTGGTATAGCTTGAAAACAAATGATAATTCATTTGGGTACTAGTATCTTCACTTTTCATCCATGCTTGCCTTAGTGCGTGGTGTGGGTAAGTAAAAAGACAACCTTATGTTTGAAAAGCAGATTCTTCATGTACTGTTTTCCTCATGATCACCCACCTGTGTTAGGATCTACCTGCACCACCTGACCACTGTTAAGCAAGGCTATCCACAGGTTGCCGTCGGTGTCAATAGTCATGCCATCGGGGACGGAGGTAGCCGGGTCGAAAGTAACAACTTTACGACGATTTGCTAGAAATGGAAATGTTGAAGGAAGATGACCTTGCAATAAAGTCAAAGCCGTTTTGAAAGAAGCGACAACACAAACTAGGCTCCTGACCTCAGTGTTTTGTCTAAATGTTTACTATTAATCGGCGGCTTTATATAGAAGAAGAGCTTTATTGAACGACTACTGTAAAGCATACACTGTGTGGCAACTAATCTATTTTATGAATAGTAAAAGTATAAACAACCGACCTAGCATATATATAAATGGTAGGCTTGTCGACAGATGACGTTAAAATAACCTATATTTTGCCGATATTTTAAGCCCAGTATTATTGAATCTGAATCCTCCCCAGGCACAGGAATAAGCGAAACATCACACAGCTTACTCGGTGTTCCAGTGGACAAGTCGTAGTCAAAGGCGTCCACACTGAACTGGAGTGAGTCGATGTAATACATGACGCTGTTGTCTGGGGACCACGCCAGTCCGTTGGAGATACTCACTCCACCTAGTGCCTTCAGGAAGAGAAGAAGGTATACGTGAGAGCATGCATATTGTAGTGTGTGAAGAAAGTAATACATAGTAAGAAATGTATGTAACGAATAGTAAGTGCCAAATAAGTGCCAAATAAGATGTTAGGAATTTTCGTTAAAGATGACTATACACGTGAAAAAAGATTGTCCGTACTTTTGTGACAGTTCGGTCGGTGTTTAGACAGAAGAGGGACCCAGCGCCAAACTCGAACTTTCCGAACGCAGAATCTTTTCCCATCGTGCCTGTGTAGAGAAGTAGCAGACACTTTTATAGACAAGAAATGATGCGATGGCAGACGCACAAGAGTTGCCGTGGCTGAGGAACCATCGACTTCCACACTTTCACATCCTCTCCTCATATTCCTGTCTCCCAACTGACCTCCTAGACCATAGTCTTACAACGACAGGTCAGTTAATTATGTTATTAGCTTAATTAGTACTGGTCCTCCCTTCGTCCTTTGTCCCTTATCTCCTCAAGGGCATCTGGTCAGCAAAATACAAGCTGTATCTTAGTTTGGTGGATTTCTAAAAAACTTCAGCCTTGTTGAAAGTCGTTCTTAGTTTACATGTGTGTTTGCACTTAGTTTACAAGTGTTTGTTCAAAAGACGGAATAATACATGGTTGCTCAGAGGAGGACACATGGATATTACAGGCACCGCTGGACTTTGATTTATTCGATTTTAATGCCATGCACTCTGCACGACACCCCGCCGTTAAGTACTATGCTTATGAACATTCTAATTTACTCCGTGCTGCTCTACAATACATGAGTCAACATCAGATATATAATCTGCAAACACCACTGGACAAACATAGACGCGGATACAGGCTGTCAGTAGGAATATCGACCAATTAAGTTGTGTTGAATATTTCTTACTTGATATTCATGTGTCTAGGTGCTTAAAGATGGGTGATGGATTTTTTAAGATAGATAATACAAAAATAATATAACTTAAATGCAGAAACTTTCGCGAACCATTATTTTGCATTATCTGAACCATTATCTGAATATCTAAAACCACCGCAAACATATTTGCGCGAACATTTTTCCATTGTAGAAAGATACTACAGTGCATGGGGCCACCGCGAACTTAAAACCACCGCGAAAAGTCCTTTTTCTCGCTACCGCGATATCAAATCCCCGCGAACTATACATATAACGTTAGAGAGACAGATTGATATACATGTATAGATAGATCAATAGATATACATATAGATAGATAAACAGATGTATAAAGAGTACATCTATACACGTACCTGACCAAAGCCTGCCGGCTGCATCGCACTTGCCGTCGTTGAAGATGTTGGTAGGTTTGTCGTGGTTCACCTCCGCGAGTGTGGTCAGCCGCCTGGTCCTGAAGTCAAGAGAGGCGAACCTGGTCCCAGCAGCCACCACTGATCCTCCTGACTCCCGGGGAACCACGCAGCCCGGACTACAGTCTGGTGGGGAATAAATTAAGGGGGACTCTCCCTACACTTGGGGCACCAGTGCGGCACTAGCTGTGTGCGGGGTTCGTTCACTGCAGCACTGTTTTGTTATTTTAATGATTTTTAATAATTTAGATATTGCGTAATACGTAAAAGTATGACTTAGAAGACAACAAAATAAACAAAAAAGAAGGCAATTCGTTCGTTATCTCGTTGAGTCATCTACGAACCCTGCAGTGCCGCACCGATGCCCCAAGTGCAGTGAAAGTCCACATAAATCTCCACGCAGTCAGAGGTTCGGCTCCGTCTATTTTGCCGCGTTTTAGACGGGATTTCTATTTTGGGCGTTTTCTTCGGCTCCCACGGCCATGAAGGAAACGTGGCAAATGGAAAGCCCGCCAAAAACGTCCCCAAGAGGTTAGAAATAGCCGGAGCCGAATCTATGCTTGGAGAGTATAATGAATTACGAATGCAGGGTAATGTTTTTACTCTCATTCATTCCGACCCTTTATTCTAAAGTAGTTTCATACTACATAGCACTTGTACACAGGCAACCCCACCATCGCATTCCAAGAGGAGCAATTCGTTTCATAGTCTTTGACAGCTCGCGTGTGTGACTCTTCTGGCTATTTATAGCCTTCTAATATCTGAACAGTCAAATTTGTCAGTTTCCGGTATATGTATATCACATTATAATACCAAAAGCCATCCTTCTGCCATGAAAATGCAACTTTTTTTACAGAACAAACATGGCGCCTTTTAGAATTGAATCATACGAATTAACTGTTGATCGTTAGTCTTACCCATTTTGAATGTGTCCCTCTCCCCTGTGACCGGGTCCCATCGACACACACACGGGTCCAGCAGGTCCACATATAACAGCGTGTTGGTCCGGTGGTCCCAGTGTGGCCCCTCCGTATGCTGACCCGGCTCTGCTATAGCCACAGTAACAGACATTCTGAAGCCTGGGCGGCAGGTGCTTTACTCTTACACTCTTCGCTTCGAAAAATAGATTTGTTTTAAAACCAGGCTACAGACAAGTTCCATCCGGAGGTGAAAGTCCGCGTCACAGTGCTGATAGAGAGTTGACGGCAACCCCTGGCCTAATTACGTTTTGCTGTCAGGAGAGCTTTTCATCCCTTATACCGGGCATGATTCAGTTGCCAGTTATCGATCGAACACTACATCTTAAAGTCTTCTAGGAGCAACTAGTTAACTGTAGTACCGTAGGAACTGTAGGAACCAACGTACCTAGTTTGGTAAGTGGTGCTTTCCATCATATGAGCTGGTAACCTGACATTTTTTACTTTCTCCGATCAAGATGTTATAAACTGGCTGTTCATTGAGTTATATGTCATTCAATATGTCAAATATCAGAGCCCGCCATTGTGTTTGTCAGCTGCGGCATTGTTCACGCACACTTGGGCCTCCCAGGAGACAATAAACAGACGGCTTGGGTATTTGACCGCCGGGGCATAGCTTTGGAGAATTAAATCATTCACGAATTGCCGTGGCTATGATCTTGGCTTTCTGAAATGTCGCATAGGTACAGTAACTAAAATGAAGATAACGCGTACGGTTTCTTCAGAAGATAAGCACTGAAGAGGTGATCTGCATTTATTCTCCCATGAGCTTGGGAAACAATATATAATGGTCGAAGTACGAGGTTAAGATGAGCAAGCATGAAATGAGTTAGATCTTACACCAATCAACGAGGTTATAGGGAACTCCATAACCTCCTTGCCCAAATACACGGAGTAAGCTGACATCATGTCGAAATGTTTCGTTTGAAAACATATCGTTTAGTTATATTTCTAGCAAGTTATGAAACTTGCCGGGAGAGGCACCCAGTCACCACAAAAGACAAAACACATTTTCAAACTTCATTCAAACACTAGTCTCCAAGCAGACCCAACGGTGCCTTAGAGATAGTATCAAAGCTGGCCAGGGACTTGGTAGCGGCACCAAGTGCCCGTTTGACTCCCTTAGCCGGCTATCTCCCTTTGGCCGGCTATATTCCTTTGCCAGCTTTAATATATTATCTCTAAGGCACCGATGGGTCTGCTTGGAGACTATAGTCAAACACATCAAATTTCAATAGCCCAGGCCTTAGGATAATTCTAGTTACCAAACGAAATAAGCCTAGTTAACTAACAATTGTGATAATCCTAGTGAACAATTGCAATTGTGATGATTTTTGTGGACAATAGTAATGAAGGTAATAAACAACTATGATGCTTCTGATAAAGCATATTGCATTGTAATAACTTGAGTGAACAATTAGCTCTTTAAACAACTTTACCATGTCGTCTCAACCATGGACAACACTATGAACTATGTGACTCTACTCCTTGTTAGCCTTTCTGGCAAATTAATCAACTCATTTGGTCAAATGCTTGATCAAGCAAATTAGTCTGTTGAAGATTAGTGAAAAGCAAGAATTGTGATAATTTTCCTATCCTGTATTGAAGGCGTCTCCCGCAATGGGTTCAGCCATTGTAGCACAGTCCGGGGGTGCCCCTGGCTCCCAGTCCGGTCACCTGGAACACACATCCAGACAGAGGCTTCTGTTGGACCTCCTCAGCAGACAGACCAACACTCGCGGTTGTTACATACAGGATGTCCAGGTTTGGACCGCCGAAACAGCACGACGTCGTCTGGTCAGCAGGGACCTTAACGGAACGGAGGTGTGTGCCTGTGATGTGGGGCACGTTTTGAAATGGCAATGTCAGAAACGTAAAATCGGCTTTCTTTCTTTCTTCATTAAATCAACATTACAGAGTTACCCCTTAGCAGTAGTACCTCTGAATACCTTTGATCTTACAATGTGAAGTAAATTATTACAACAACTAGACACAGTAGGCATGACATACACAGTACATAGACATATAAAAACACTTAAGCATCAGTCAATGATTTGTTATACAGTCTGGTGGTATGGTGTAGGAAGACTCGGAGAGAAAGAAAGCAGTTAGAAGTGCTAATTGATGACTCGTCATTATCATCAACATTGACATCATCATATTTTGCTCACCTGTCTCTGGGTCCACCTGTAATACCTGCCCTGTGCCAAACATGGCTACCCACAGTTTCCCATCAGTGTCGATACACATTCCATCAGGCACGCCGTCTCTGCTCTCCTCAAAACTCACCACTTTACGGCGGTTTGCTGGAAAAGACATGGTCAGTGACATGAAATACCACAAGAAAATTGATCGCTTATCAATACTGTAGATGGTCAACAGTCAAATGCACTTGTGAATTGCTTTTTAAAACAGCACACTGAGATCCCGATGTTTGATTATTACGGTACTTGTGTGCAATACGCACAATTGAGTCATGAGTACCTACTTAGAGTTCCACTAGCCAGGTCAAAGTCGAAAGCATCCACGCTGTATAGGAGTGAGTCGATGTAGTACATGATGGAGTTGTCAGATGTCCATGCCAGTCCGTTAGAGATGTCAGTTTCATTAAATGCCTTGAGAATAACAAAAGGTGAATTGAATCATGAAGTAATTGTATTCGACACCAGTGAAGAAGAATACATAGCTAATGTCGCAGACTATGACTAAGTATTTCAATAAACAATGTAATGTTATATACTTTTTCTCCGAGAGACGAAGTCTGTTGAAGTAGCTTTGCTATAGCGAATTGCCAGCGACAGCTTTGTGATCAAAATACCTCATCAGAATCTAGCTAGATCTTAGAAAAGGTTTGCATATACCAACAAAACAGCCTTATATACCTTTGTAACAGTGCGATCGGTGTGAAGGCAGTACAATGACCCAACTTTGCGTTCGACTTGGGTAGGGACAGGTTCGTGACCCATCGTGCCTGAAACATGCATTTTCACATCAGCTCAGTGATGAGCGCGAATATTGAGAATATCAGGCATATAGTATAATGTGAATGAAAACTATATCTATAAGATTAGTAGTCCCCTTAATACCAGCCCAAAACCTGCCGGCAGCATCGCACTTCCCATCGTTGAACCGGTTGGTGGGTTTGTGCTGGTCCACCGTTGCAACATCGGTCAGTTGTCTGGTCTCGAAATCCAGGAAGGTAAACTTGGTCCCAGCAGCCACCACTACGCCCCCAGCTTCCCTCGGAACGACTGCTCCTACCATACAGTCTGCATAAACGATTAGTGCACGGTAGGTACGTTTAGACAGTAATAAAGATGTAACGTTAATGTAATAAAAATAACAATGTAATATTTAGGTTCAATCTTCCACAAAGCAATGCGGCAAACGCGGGGGCGTTATCAAAATCTCAAATTTTCGAAATTTGGTCTTAACAGTTGATATAAACTGTGGGAAATGTGGATAACATGCTTTGTAATCTCACCCATCGCCACGGTGTCCTTCTGTCTTGTGACTGGGTTCCAGCGATGGACCTTTTGTCCGTCAATATCAACATACAGCAGCGTCCCCGTGCGACTGTCCCAGTGGGGACCCTCCGGACATAGACCAGGTACATCTACAGCCACCGACACCGCCATACTTTGGACTATATACAGTATGTCAACGTTAAAAAGACTGTTGGTCTGCACTGTTTACTGCACTAATGTCTGCCCTTTGTACAATGTGTACACTCGCTGCCCTTACCAAAACCCTGTGCTATATCGGCGGTTCTATGGTACAGAGTCCATCTATAGAAAGAGCAGTGCAGGCTCACATCATTATACGTTATAGGCCATATTAATAAAACGCCGAGTTACAGTTTTTCTGTTGGATTTGAATAAATCCTAAGAGCTATTACATAGATGATGTGTGTATGTTCATGTTTCAGTTTAACTCAACTGTCATATGCCAATAATTTAAGAACCTCTGCTCGGATTGTAATAATATTGGCATGTGGGTAATTGTTGGGAAAACAAGGGTCAAGGTCCATTTCGGGCCCCCTGGTGCGTGACCTTGGTACTGCAGTAGAACTTCCGACAGTTTAGTAGGTTGTGTCATCTGAATAGACATGTGCAGGCTCACACAGGTGAGAGGCCCTACAGGTGTAAGGAGTGATGCTGACAGATCATTTATATGATTATAGTTGGTCAATCTGAAGAAACACATGCGGACTCACGCATGGCTTTCCGAGTACTGCCGCTGTGAGGCGCTGGCTGTCGTAATCCCACCTGCCGCAATTCGGTTGTGATCTTTAGCCACGTATATTTGGATGAAAATTTTGGTGGCAACTCTTTACAAGTTTGACAGCATCGTGGATGACCTCTAGTTGATGCTACAGAATGTTGTCTGACCTTCTCTTATTTGGGACTTTACTTGTAAACGCCGGAGCGGTGTTGAACTTCAACCTCAGCAAGAAAAAAGGTGTGCAACCAGTTGTTGTTGGGGAGGGGGGCACCCAAACTTCTATCTACTAGTACTCTTTTCTACTAAGTAAATTATTTCTCACATTCTAGTCTATGTTGGTAATGGTGACATGTTAGTGATATATAACAAGGTTATTTTTTCAACCTCCTAATTACACTTTTCACTGAAGAATTACCCAGTCACAAATTATCAACTGAATAGCTACTGTAGTAAATTGGCATACTCTGTTCTGTGAATTATACAAATGTAATTGGTCTTAGAACCAAGTTAGGTGGATTCCCACATAATAGTGCTTTTTCAATAGTCTTAGAATATCATCAATGGTTGTGTTCTTGATGGACTGGTGCATTACATTACCTTGACTATCGTTTGACTGACTTCAACCCTATATATTGTTCTTTGAAGGCAGTAGCAGTGGATTTGACAGTGATGACCAGACCCCAGCTGTGACGGCAGGAGACAGGATACGAGAGTTCCTCCTCAGTCTGCAGTACCTGCGCATCTTCATCGCCCTGTGGAACGTCTTCATCATGTTCTGTATGATCGTTCTCTTTGGGTCCTAGCCAGGACTCAAAGCTGAACACTGGAGCCGGGACACAAAACTGAGCACTGGATGTACATTATTTAAGACACAAAATTACCAGATGTACATTATTATTGGTGGATTTTGATCGGTGAATTTCGATAAGCAAAGGACATGGCTGGTGGTAGAACTGTACATTAGCTGCTGCTGTACATAATATGAATATATGACAGTTCTGTCATTTTTACTGGGGGCTGTGGAACCAACATAAACATAATTTCCAAAACGTACTCAGTAGAGAGACTCCTTACATTGTTACAACTGCTATACCCATTGCTTTGGCATAGGAAGGACATGTCAGACATTGAGACTATTCGTGGATAGCATTCCATTGTTGTACTCTACAACATCTAGTTTTCATATTATGAGATTCAGGCCAGAATTTAATCCTATTGTTAGATAGTTATGCCATTTATGGCTGATTAGTTAAGCAAGGAGCTGTGATGAAAGCTCCTTGGTTATAGTAGTTTGAGCATACTGGTAGCCTCTTTGTATGCGAGAGAGTCAATGGCAGTCAAAAAGGTATTAAAACTTTTGTAACCTGTTACTGACTTGTTTCTGACTTGATTGACTCACAGCTGTAAACAACAATTCGGCCGACCATGGTGTGTTTTGTTACCAGAGGAAAAAGTATGTGGAAGGAAACTGAACTTACTTTGAATATCACAGCCAAACATATGAATTTTGTCACTTGCTGTGCCTAAAGTGAGTAAATGTGTATGACAAGTACTACAGTAACTATATCTTTGGTAACATTGTCTTGAGCACTTTTGTATATTGAATAAACGGTTGGTGTTCCTGTAATGTCAATGCTGTTGGTATGAAGATGGAGCGAGTATGTGAGGGTGAGACGCTGGTGTTGGGGGATGGAAACTTCTCCTTCTCTGTAGCACTAGCACAGAGAATGGCAACCCCAGCACACCTGACAGCCACAGCGCTGGGTTCGGAGGGGGAAGCACTGAAACAGCACTTGGACGCTGGGAACAACATTCAGGCTCTTCAAGACAAAGGTAGGCATTATTTCGTAACTTTTTGAGCCACGAGAATTAACTCTAATTCTGCATTAAGGGAGAGGAGAACCACCATGTAAATTTGTGCTGTTATTGCTGTAAATCTGCTGTGGTTTTGTTTTCACTGTGAACTCGCCTACATTAATTCATTAGGCTAATACTAGTACAGCAGTATGCATTTCCAATGTATAATTACTGTACTACAGCATTGTTTGAACCTGAAAACCTTTTCCCTCTGTTAAGCCATTCCATTTCTGTTTCTTGTTTGGAGATATCATTGATGGCTATGGGTTAAATTACTGTAGGTATCAACACTGCTTTGACTTTAATGTGGACATTACTGTACTCTCAGTAACATAATGGTGGGTCTGTAGTGTATATTGTCTGAATTTTGAAGGCATGTATAATGCCCATATGGAAAAAAGAAAAACCAAGCCTATAGCCAAGAGGTGTATTTTTACATATCCACACAGGTGCTACAGTCATGTTTGGAGTAGATGCTACAGCCCTGACTGCCTGTCCCAGACTGCAAGGCCGGAAGTTTGATCACATCATCTTCAACTTCCCGCATGTTGGGAGAAAGGCACCCATCAAACGCAACAGGGAACTGCTCAGGAAGATTTTTATAAGGTAAGGAAGTGACACAATTAGAGGACACTCATTCACTATGTGCCATGATGTCCATTTTTCACAAGATGGTGATTCCTGAACAATTTTTGACCAATGTTTGCATTTGTGTGACCCTTGGTTTCATAATTGGAATACACACATCACAATGTAAAAATGAGATTCAAAACACCACAAAACAGGCAAAATTTTGTACTCTTTTGGTTACAGTTACAGTAGTGGGAAGGGAAGGCTAGATTAGAGTAGAATAATAAGCTTTCAAATGTCCAAGCCAACAAACGGAACTGATAGTACTCTCAAAATAGAAAGCCCAGTAATAACGCCTAAAAATGTTTTTAAAACAACAACCAGAGCTAACCTCTGCTTGGAGAGTAACTGATAGAAGCAAACTTTTTTTAAATGATATCACATTGTATCTTCTTCCACCTGCCCAGCTGTGTGACACTCCTGTCAGCTGAAGGTCACGTGTATGTGACCCTGTGTCAGGGTCAAGGTGGAACACCAGCTGACCAACCACAGAGGGCGTGGCACAACTCCTGGCAGGCCGTTGCCATGGCAGCAGAGGCAGGGTTGATCCTTGGAGAGGTGGTGCCATTTTGTGCAGAAGACTGGGAGGTGTACGCACCATCTGGGTACAGGTAAGCTACAAGTTTGCACGGTTCTGCATACTGTAACTTCATTTCCCCTTGCATACAGATGTTATTACAGTAGAAGCCATTTAATTGCACAGCCTATTTGCCAGTGTATTTCGTGCAATTATCCAGCTGGTGCAATAATGCAAAGTTATCCAGCTGGATCGCTCTGGTTTCGGATTTTGAGATTCCAAGCAGTCAACAGAAGTGTGCGTTAATCCGTTGTGCAATTAACTGGCTTCTACTGAATTAGAAAATGAAGGAATTCATTTCATGCCATATCCATATTTCAGGAGCAGAGATAAGGCTTTCCACACAGAGGGTGCGCTAACACACATCTTCAGACAGAGCTGCCCCCTAGCACCCGTGACACGTACTGCACCAACACTGGTAGCCAGAGTAAAAGGAAGAGACAGGCTCTTCTCCACACCTGTTGGAATAAGGCATAAGATTGGCAGGTGGGTTCAATACTGCTTCATCCCCAAAGGAAAAATTCATCATAATTGATATTATACATGAGAGTGAGTGAGTTCTTATGTATTTTCAGATTATTGGTGTTAGATCTTCAAACCTTCAAGTTCCTTATCACTTGTATTTCTTCACCTAAATTCCTATCTTCATCCATATTCAACATACAGAAATTTACATCAGGAGGAGGACCATCCTGTTGCCATGGTCACCAAACAACTTTGTAGTCTTCTTGAAGAAAAGTTTGGTGTTCATCACGTGGAGATGGAAGACTTTTCTATAGTCTGTGACTCAGCTGATATCAACATGGCTGGTAAGACGTTAGAGTGACTGTACACAATGCCAATGTTACTCATGCAGCTAGACAGAGTATGTAAATGGGTAGGCGTTTACAATAGCATCAACTGTCTTTTGTCTGTGACTGAGCAAGATCTGAAGATCCATATGTCAAGGCCTCTTAGATCTTGCTCAGTTCAGTTCAGATCAGGCTACAGGTATGGATGCTATCAGAAATGTCTAACCGTTTACAAATCCTACACAGTTGCTTGAGTAACTTTTGTGTTGTGTACTGTATAAAAATGTCTAGCTTTCAACAATGTAGGGTGCCTATACATTGTACACCCTCTGTGACAGCCACATTGTTGTTTGTGGATCATTGATGATTTTGAGTTGTTCTACTAAGATATTTGGTTTAGATGATCATATGTATGCTTTATCGTACCTGGCTGTGTAGAAGCACTAGTTGATGGGGAGGTGAAGATGAGACTGATTCAGGTGAATGAAGATGTTACAGAAGAGACATCATCTGACCACAGCAGCCCCACATGCTGGTACCTGCAGCCCAGTCTGACAACACACCTGCCTACAGTCCTGCAGACATCACTACAGCCTGGTGTGGTGCATGTGCTCACTGGTAACTATAATGTACTATACATATAAGGCTGTATTGAAGCATGTAGATGTAGAGCCACTGTATTCAGATCTGCTATGTACATTTTTTTTCATCATATATGATAGTATTTTCAAATGTAACTGTGATAATTTCTTACCGTTGTTTATTTGTTCCAATACAGATAAAGTGCATGTCAAATGTGAGAAAGACATCAGTTTGATTTTTAGATTTTGTCAATAGACTTTTAAATCTACAACAGTGCGCAATATTGTTGTTGACAGGTGACGTGTACTCCCACTGTTCCATCTCCACACACACCTGTCTTCTGCAACACCAACTTCTGGGAGTGTTACACCTTCCTAAACATACTGGAGACAAAAGTAACAGCAGGGAAACAGCAACAGTGGATGAGTCAAGTCAGCTGCACCCATGTACAATACCTGGGGTACTCTCTCCTACACCAACCAGTAACTTAGGTCAAGGGCATGAAAGCAAAACCCAAGCGGCCTCCAACCAACCCGAGAGAGAGGACCACTCTTCTGAACTACTTGGTTTAGATTTAAATGCAAAATGCACACTTGATGATTTGCAAGGTGGTTCTTCCAGTGATCTGCTTTCTTTTGTAAGTTGTCTTGAGCAGATAGTGTCTTCTGTTCTAGGATTGGATCACGCCCCATCCTTGTCCTCCGATGGGAATTCTGTTTATCTATCATCTGCTAGAAGGACAGAGACAAGCACTCCTGTCCCCATAGGCCAGGTGTTTGTTGTCAACCAGGATATTTTACCTGGATGTAGGCTCCCTGGACACACTGTTCTGTGCTTCACACTAAACTTAGACACGTTAGCACTACTGAAATTCAATATTCCTGACATCAGGTTGTTGTGGACAGAAGACAAGAGTTTCTATGAACAGTTCAGGGTTCAGTCCCACCCAACCTTACCATCTGTAACATACCAGGAGTTCAGTAAGTTTCCACCCTCCTACAGTTATGACATCAGTTTCTGGGAGAACCCTGATGCTGAGTTCTGTGAGGATGACTTTATGATGTTGTTGCGAGAGGTGAGCCATGATGTAATTAAAGAGGCGACAGTTATTGATTGTTACAGCCAACCAGAGACAGGGAGGAGGAGTTGGTGCTACCGACTGACGTTTCAGGCTCCGGACAGAGCTCTGGGCACTTGTCATGTCAAGGCTATTATGGCAGAACTAGGGAAAAGGCTTGGACAAGATATGGGGTTACAAGTCAGATAGTGCAGTATGGTGGTATGGTACAATTTATTATACATTATATATTGAATAGCAAGGCAAGAAAATGCAGAAATTTGTACATATCCGTATGCAGACTGTAGCTTGTACCTGTAGCGATGTTGGGCTCTTATGTTTTATTCCACTAATGTCCATTATAATAGTATTGATTGTAAGGTATGAAAGAATTGCAGTACGAGACATGTTGGTACAAAACTATTTAATAAATGTTTCACCTAAGTTGCCATGCCTGATACTTTGCGGATATGCAATGCTCTCAGTCTCAGCACGAATGAATACTGCTCCTACCACCAGTATAGCTATGAATCTGATTATATCTGCTCAATTACTCTTAGGTAAATGATTAATTTCAAGGATCATATGACAAAGAATGCATTATGTTTATTGCATGTTATAACTTAACATTCATGACTACATCATATTGGTTGTTAAATGTGTATAGCACACTCAAATGATATTGAACTTTTGATAGTTTCAGACGTCTATTACACTTAAAAACACCAGAAGCACCACATTGCATATGTAACATTTTTATACCATTCACTTCAGCAACTTCATGTATTAACTAACCTTTATGCATATACAGTAACTGAAGTTAGCATACTTCTAGTATAGCAGAGCACCATATTTCTTTGCAAATTACCATTTGAGTATACATGTATAGTATATGTAAAATACCTGCACACTATACTTAATAGACGCCTACAGTTACATGCACCAACAGTACATGGGTTCTGAAATCCAATTCATGATTTCTCGTTTAAAAGATTACATGTGCTATTACTGCATGGCACAATTTTAAATCAGTGGAAAGCTGGCATTTTGTGGCACACCTATATAGAGTGCTTGGGCTTGGAAAGTTCCTCCATGCCATAATTTTGTGCCTTTGACAACAGCCAGTGTCAAATATTCCATTATGGACAAACTGACACAGGTGCATGTAACTGACAGCTGCTAAAATACCTTCTTGAAACTAAAAATGAGTCAATGCAAAATAAATTTGTCTCCAGCATTTGCTAACTATCCCTTTAACAACCTGACATTTCCACATGTAGGTAATACAAAAACACTAAATATTTTGGAAGGTCTGAGAAACCTGAGATAGACACAAACTTATTTGTTAAACTGGTGATGACAAAATGAAGAAAAGTCACTTGAATATGCCTTTAGTCCCTGACATTGTAACCCCTCACCAATCTCCAGGGGTTGGATGGGGGTGTTTTAGCAGGCCCAGTCTGCTATGCTTTATAAGCATGTTTCTGTCAGCTGGTCTTTTTTGCCAGCCATTCAAGTGCTTCATGAGCAATGAAACTGAAACCAACTTCAGGACAAATTTTCCCTGGCATGTACTATGAATGAACTGGGCAGCTGGGCAACACTCTTAGCACCGAAGAGTTACAAGCTAGCACACAAGGGTGTAGCTACCAGGCTAATAACATTGATGAAATGTCACTAAAAAATCATGGTCAATGTTGATTTTTGCAATTACATTATTAGTGGTACAAATGTATAACTTGTAACTTTCCATCAGATTGAGTAATGTTGACTAATAAGATGGTGACACAGCAATCTTGATTTGTGAAAAAAAAATTAAACATTTTTGCAGAGATGTTTTGAGTTTGTAAGATTAGTTATGACTCAATAAAAATAAGACAATGCAGTGAAGTAAATATCAACAAAAGTCACTCTAAGGTGTTGGCATATTACATTATTTTAGTTGTAACATTCTACAGTATTGGAATATTAAATTGCAATACGAGTGGTTTGAGACACACTACAAATTGCTACTTGCTATGCATTAATCAATTGAAAAAATAAAGACAAAACGCAACCATGTTCTAAAATTTCAGAAACCTAGAAACCATAACAGCATATCCTACGAAGAGCAATAGACAGATTTCATAGCCCTACCAACCTTGCTCATAAAGTACATGTAGAAATGCAAAATAAAAACTTAAAAATGCAAATATCACAAACATGCATGCAGCAAATCTCTAACTATTCAAATAGATAATTGCCATACTGTCATTGGTCTGACAGGCTAATTGTGATGGACAGTCAGGATCAGTCCATGACTATTTTTCAATGATTACAATCTGTACTAGCCTCCACCAGGCCTTCCTCTGGGATACTGGGATCGTAGAATTCGGCCCAAAAAATAGGGAAATTAGTCTGCGCTAAGATTAATTTTCCTCGTATAGTAGCAAAACTCCCCTGGCAAATTATTCTCCCAATAAGAGCCAGGGTAGTTAGTCTGGTAGAGGCTAATCTATTACATTGCATGGTTTATGGAGACATTTTCTACATTCCTTCCCACGAAGGGAGGTCTACTGCAGAGCCCTATAATGTGCAACAATAAGATTCATGCAGATGTTTCCTCTGTATCAGGCCTTCTACAAGAACTATCACAGCAAGCCATATTTGCTATAGTGCTAGCAATGTAACTGTCAATGTCAATACCAAGGGGAGTTACAAGGTTGTTCTGCAGACCAACTAGGAATCAGTTCTGAGAATCTAGTAGTTTCTGCTCCACATTTACGTCAGTATTGTGCAATAATTGAGGTACATGCTGACATAAGGTTGAATGCAATAAAACCTTGCACAAGGAATTCTCTGAAATTGAATCCCATGTGTCTACAAGTTACACTGCAAGCCTATGCAAAAGAATATAGGTCCTTCCTGGTGTCAACAGGTCAAACCACTCTGGCCTAAATGGCGTAGGGAATGCTCACAAGCAGCCTTTGCAACCCCTGCTTCATCTATTGAGTCAGTCAGTCAAGCTTGCTAAGCTTGATGTTTCTAACTAAGGGAGAAGAGATACTGCTGCAGTGAGCATTTGTTCAGTGACCAGAAGTGGTTCATGTGGCATTGGACTCGTTAAATATAGGCCCTAAAGGTATTTATGTTGACAGTTACATTACCGTTTAACAACACAACATTGACCTCACTGGTATTTGCTCTGTAACAGTCCATCATGTCACACCACAAACCCAGTCGGATCATGCTATCTGCGACGCTCCCCCTTCTGTGTGCGCTTCTTCTCCTTCTCCTTTCGCTCTGCTGCTTTTTGCTTGTCCTTCTCTCGTTGCTACAGGTGAATGGAGAATCACATAATATTTGAGCTTGATAAATGTATTTTAAATGCCCTTTTGAAACAAAGCATCACGCATATAGTAGGTACTAGGGGTGATTTTCTTGTTGGACCGGTATAGAAAAAATGGACCTAAAAAAAATCAGTGGACTGGATCTTGGACCGTTTAGAAAATGAATAGCTTAAATCAGCAGGCGTTTATGCATTTTTGGGCTTACTAAATAGGATTTTAAATTAAGACACCAGTGGAAGTCACTAAACTGAATTCTTACAACTACAAGTGAAATGGACCATTGTTTTGAGTATCACCCATTCAAAAGTTTTCATAGACAATCAGGTCCAGACCTGGACCTGGACCGTACCTGGACCTGAATTTTCTGTACTGGCACCCACCCCTACGAGTAGTACTTGCAGTAGTTACTTTTCCTGACACAGTACAGGAACTTACCATTTTGTCTTTCTCCCTTTTGACTCGTACCTCCTCCTTTGCCTTCTCCCTGGCCTGCTTCTCTGCCTGCTGAACATTAGTTTTGTTCATGTTCTTGAAGCCCATCATGCCACTGTTACTGGTGTCGTCAGCGTAGCCATAACCCTCGTCTTCATCATCGGACACTTCAGCATACTGTGTGGGTGAGATTATAGTGTGTTAAAATAAGTAGATGTTCAATATCTTCAATACTACTGTCAAATGTTGGATTTGAGTCTCACATAGGGTTATTCTCAGTTTTATTCTGATACCCGTTACAGACTCATGTGAGGCAACTAAGCCCAATAGTGAAATTATTTTACTAATGTAGGATATGTTGATGTTGACATTTCAGGTTATAGGTTTCAGGTCTGCTTTCTTTTCCCACAGCTTGTACAAAGCAATACCAATAAGCAGGAACTTTGATATTTTAAAAGGCAGCAATGTGAGATAGCAGAAAACAATCAATCATGATCATCAACAAAAAATCAATTACTGTAAATGCTGAAATTTTTGCAGTAGTTAATATGTTTGCAGTATTTAAGGTAACCTCTTCACCACAAACTCAAAATCATCGCAATTTCTTTCTTTGGTCTACCTAGCCTTGTATCCACGGCAAACTAAAGAACAACGCAAATGCTCTTTTTTTTTCTTTATCGTTTGCGAAAAATCCCGGCATTTACAGTAAAATTTATTATCCCATAAAATTTCTGGGCTTTGGTCTGGGTGACCGGCCTTTTGTAGTACCTGTGCTAACAGTGCCTGTTTGGTCGCAGCGTTTTCTTCATTGCCCTGTTTCTTGACTATAGTTGCCGCCTGTTTCTCCATCACACTGGCCACAGTTTTCTTGTCGGGTTGGGCCGCCCTGCCCACCGCCGCAGCCTCAGCACTCAGCCGCAGCCATGTTTGCACGATCTGGTCACACGTCTTCTCCACATCCTCTTCAACAAACTCAGACAAGAAGTCGACCAGGGCCTCGTTCTTCTCTTCCTCCGTCTCTGCAGAGTCTAAGATGCCACTGATGTACGTCCCGTACACCTCGTGATCGACGTTCAAGTCTTGAAGTTTCCCTGATAGCCAGACGGAGAACTTGTCCGCGCCATCCTCCCTGGCCGCCGCCATCTTGGAAATTAATTCATACTTTTAGGCGCCTTTGGTAACAATTTTACTGCCTTTGAATTCGCTTAGCAAAAAATAGCATTAGTATCCTCTATACAACAACTTAGCAACACAACGAATAAAATTCTACGGTTAAAAATGGTACAAAACTAATGCACTTTAAATAGTTGTACATGATGCGCTATTTTAGGGACATTTTTAGCAGGCATAATTGATTTACTTTCTGAGTCACCCCGCGATGTGTCAGAAAGATTAGCTACCTGACTGATACATGCTGTGCAGGTTTTTGTAAAGAAAATGTACGTTTTTGGTAACTTTAGATCATCGTTTGTCGCTCTGTGTGCTTTTCCTGTTTGCCAAAGAATGTTGTTTGGTTGTGACTCATCAAAGTATTTCCTTTTTTCACCCAGGGCTGATTATTGGAAGTCGCAGCCGAGACACTTCTGTGAGTTTTGCAAGTGTTGGATAGCTGACAACAAACCTGTAAGTAACGTTACCCCCCTCCCCAGGCAGTTGTTTTCATGAAACACTAGAGAGGCGAGCAGATACAGTCCCCTGCCTGCCAGGATTTGAACCCAGACTTGCCAGCTTACTGAACCAACACCATAATAACCAAGAATGTGGGCTTTTGAAGAAAAAGAAGATGTCTGATAATAATAATGATGATACAAATGTAATAATAATGATAAGCCAAAAGGTCGCTGCAGGATGGGCAAAGCGACCAGGCTCTCCCCTAAGCCATGTACCAAAACTTTGATTGAATGTTTACTGATTCAAAGATATTCCTCTGGTTTCTGTCAGTAAGCCTTTTTTTCACTTTGCATCACTGTGAGTCATGCGGCTCATTTGCCCTTTTTATCATATCCTTCTATAATAAGGAAATTGTATTTCTAGAGGTTAATTATAATACCTCTACCCTATAAAATAGTCACTCTAATCACTTTCTCTCCCTAATAGAGCAGAGACTTCCACGAGAAAGGAAAGAGACATAAAGAAAATGTGGAGCGCAGGATTAAGGAGGTATGCTATTTTCATATATACATGCTATAATTGTTTATTTACCTACATATTTTATTAGTCAACTTTCAGTATTGTGATTTCTTACCGCAACGTTGTTGTTGTACAGCTCCCTAATTTCCAAGCAGATTTCTATAATGAGGCGAGCAATATCCAGCCCCATACTGCTTGGATATTATATATATATATATATACCATCCAGTCCACAAAGTTCTGCTGGTGCAGAATACTAGTACTGTAAATTTGGAAATGTTCACAGTGGTTTTATTTTTAATCTTAAGTCTCTACTACAAAATCATGACATTGCAAATATGCCTGTCCATTGTATCTCTACTTTAATAGATGATTTTTGTTAACTGCAAAAGTAAAACACGGCAAAAACTTCCTTTCCCCTCCTGCCGTAAAATCAAATCCCTGCACAACAAATGAATGCACAGTAATTGTCTACACTTTGTTGCAGTTTTTATTCTGACTTATTCACACATATTTCTGTGCAGGTACGAGAGAAGAGTGAGGAGCACTGGAAAGTCCAGCAGGAGAACAAGGACTTCCTTCAGCAGATGGAGGCAGTAAGGCATCAACTCTGGCTCTTTTTCTTTTAAATTCAACAAAGTGCCTTTAGCTGCTTCCTCACTGTAATGCAACAGTTATGCCAGAGATCTGAAGAATAAGGAAAAAGAATCATTTTTTTTATATTTCACTTTCAGATGTGGCTGGTGTTGCAACACATTCTGCAGAAATACAACATAACACAGTTAATTTTGCGAAATTATTCAATGCTGACAATTAAAAGTCTGTCCGAAGTTATGGATAAACCAAAGTTAAGGGGCTTTACAATTTTTGAAAGAAGAGGATTCAATTTTGATTAGTTCTACTTCTACTTTGCCCCCTAGAGATTAAAGTTTTGTTTTTGGCTTGTCTGTGTGTGCATATGTCTGTGATTCTGCTTTGCAGTGTCTGTATTAGCCTGGATGCCAGACTGTTCCCAGGATCTGCACAAGCAAACTCCTCAGCTCTAGGGCCAACATGTCCCCAAGGAAATTCTACAAGAGGTTCTGGAAACAGTCTGGCATCCAGGCTATGTCTGTATGTGTGTTCTACCAAAGGGGGTGAAGTCTGCTATCTCTAACTAACTGCTTATCTGTTTGAAGGCTGCTCTAAAGGCTGCTGCCAAGGACATTGCCAGTGACCCTTCCCTGGCCAGTCAGTATGGCATCAAGGCTCCTATCCACCGTCCTCCCAGCGTTAACATAGATACAGGTACGCTGTAGCAGGGGTCTAGCCAGCGTCCGTTTTTCCGTCAATTGACGGAAATTTGATGCATCTGACGGAAAAATTTTAAAACCAATCCGTCAACCTTGACGGACAAAAATCCTTGGTGGAAGCTACAGGCGGCTTGGGGACGCCGTCCATGGCCGTAAAAGCCACACACTGTTTGTTTTGCTATTGTTATGATTGTTGACAATGTGTGTCGGCGCCCTTTCGCATACGATAATCTCATTAAAACCCGTTTTTCAAGGTCTCAGTTCAGTCCTTCTAATTAATTTTTGCGGTTTTCGCGACGATTGTAATTGGCTGACGGAAAAAATTTCGAGCTGGCTAAAGCCCTGCGCTGTAGGTAACGTTACATCTCAACAACCACTTTAGCACCCTAGTCAGGGAGACAGGCTGTGAACTGGAAGAATCCTCCATTTCAGACATTTGAGAATCCCAAATGGAACCAAATGGAATGGAAATAGAAAAGGATATTGCCTTAAATCTTAATTTATGCTCTATTTGGTGCCACTCTTTTTCATGAATATGTTAGGCATATGTGCACTCTCATACATAGTGTATTGCAGCTGTAAATATTAGATGTATGTGACAACAAGTGAATGTAACATTATACATGATGATCTGAATTCTATTTTTTTTTAGTGTCAAGTTGGGCAGTTCCTGGTAAGAAGGTAGAAGAGAAATCCAGTCAACCTGAGGTACGACAGCACACATACAATGTATTTAAGTATCTATACTAAGATGCATTCTTGCAGTTCTTGTGTATGTACTTAAGATGTGAATATTTTGTTCACCTGACTGTGTACATAGATAGGTACAGTGGTCTTCAGTGCAGCAAATTAACCATGATTGAAACATATCAGTTGCCTATTGAACAGCAAATAATCTGGAGCATTTACCTTCAATGTAATTGATGTAATCAACATAAAAGGTACTATAAAAAGGCCATAGTTAGATATGCTTAGTCAAGAGAGATAAAGTTAGAAACTCCTGGGATTTTTGTGAGGTATATACAGTTGAGTGAAGCCAACAGTCGATGTAGCAATAATAATTGGTGCATGTTTGCAATCCGTGTCCAGCTGACCAGAGTGACACCCATGAAAAGAACTGTGTTCATATCACATGGTTGACAGGACAATGTTGAAGGTTTTGTGCTCCACATAGCTGTTACAATAATTGCCCTTCACCCCATCTACAACCAATGCTAACTGTGTTTTACAATCACACTCTCATTATGTACATTATATATATTATGCGCTATTGCAAACTTGAGACCACCGGAACATGCTCCACTTTCTTCTTACCATGAAATTGAATTACTTCCAACATAAAGGCATTTATAGTACGTTTTGAAGTGAATGGTTACTAGCCAGTGGTGCATGTATAACATATTACTTTGACTAGTTTGAGAACATGATACGCTCCGTAGTGACAGCCCCCACAGTTGGGTCCTTCTGTGCCAGGCTGGAGGTTTGTACGCCTTAGCCCGGGACCTCAGCTCCCCCCTACTTTGCCCCTGATGGGGTTATCTGGGGGTAGTAGCAATGTAGATGTAGATATAGATGTAGATGTAGGACAAAGGTATTTTGAGTTCATCGCACAGTTCTGGCATACTTCCTAGCATCTGGTGTTTGTTTGAAGGGGTTGATGGATTCATACCCTGATTCAAGCTGGCGTGGGAAGAGCTCGCTACCGATCTCCCGCCACACGCGCCCCTGCAACTTACACCCGCCCAGCAACCTAGCTGGCCTCCAATATCACGTGCCAGACTGCGGGAGGCAGCTGGATCGTCGCACAGTTGTCAATTGTGGGGTGCTTGTGGCAGGGGAACGGTAGCAAACCCTTCCCATGCCAGCACAAATCAGATTGGTTTCCCAGTGTAATGGATTCATAATGACAACCTGGAGAAAAACAGTAGAAAGTTGTGCCAGTGCATGAAGGCTTTAGTTGTGGGACCTGAACTGTTAGTCGTTCTGTCATGTAGGATTAGTTTACCTGCTAAGGTCCCTGGCAAATTGCTACAACTTCTGTTCAATGGTTTGGCTCAAATTAAATGTTGTACATGTCAAATGGAAACAACTAGCTGTGAACCTGTATGACTCAAATGTTGCCCTCCTTTGCATTTGCCTTGCATGTGCTTGTCTAGTGTATCAATGGTATTGAGTTATGTTTATGGTAAATATTTACCAGGAATCTTTGAAAAACACCAGCAAGGGATATGTATTTCCTGGTGAAATAGATGAAATAAAATGGAAGAGGAATATATTATGATAGTTTTGGCATTTTCATTGAAAGTCATACGAATTTGTGTCAAGGTTAGTCAAGCTCATATTGTTTGAACATTCAAAAATGGTACAGATGTAAACTTCTTTTCACTTTGTGTAGGGAGAAGGGGACAGTGGTCCATGGGTTGAGAGCACTAGTCCAGAAGGATACACCTACTATTATAACACTGTTACAGGAGGTAAGGACACTACTAGACTTGTCTTACTAATCCACTGCGAACACTCCATTTTCTCTTTACCATGATTGATGCATGAAATTAAATCACTGCAAACTTATATGCATTACAGTATATCTACAGTTTGTTGTTGGTGTTAACTTCTTAATGTTTGATTTGCTTCAAAGAATCCCAGTGGGAATTACCATCCAGTGTAGAAACAGAGGAAGTTGCCAAAACTGTGGTTTCAGAGAAGAAAACAGCAGCAAAAGCAACAGAGAAAACTAGTGAGGTATGAAGCTTTAGGTTTTATAGACTCTTAACTGACAAGTTTCTCTTCCCTCTGGAATCATATTTTTTTCATATCTAGAAGCATAGGGATGTAGGGATGTTTCAACAGTACTGAGCTATCCACTAATCATTTTTATTTGGTTCTATTTCACCTTGTAAGTTGTATTTATTTCATTCTCAATATCCTCCCAAAGCACAATGCTGTGCAATAATGAGGCAAACAGTTACTGTATCTCTCTCAACAGTTTGTCATCTTCCTTGTTTTTACAGTCAGAGACCGCCGGGTGTCCGTGGGTAGAGGGAACCAGTGCAGAAGGACATGTGTACTACTACAACACAGAGACTGGAGGTAACGGTGTAGCATTCAGGAGATGTCAATCCTCTACCTCAATTCCTGTCACTCACTTCCCAAGTTTGGCAAAGACTGTTCTCCTTTGTTTATTTATCATGAAATTTTGTAAAGGTTCATGCACTGTTCAAACAAATTTTCAAGCAGCTGTAGCTTAACATTGAGTCCAGATGGATGACAAATGTACAGATTGATGCAGCAACTTATCAGAGTTAAGATGGGGGGGGAATAGATGAGTGTGACTCATACACAAAGATTGTTTCCATGTAATATGCATTATCATTACTTTTGTATCGTTAAGAATCACAGTGGGAAAAGCCAGCCAACTTCACCACTACCCCCAAAGAAGCGAAATCACAGGAAAACAGAAGTCAGGATAAGGATGAAAAGGAGCAAGATGAAAAGGCATCTACAAGCTCTAGTCAGGTTAGAAAATGTACATATTACTGTCTGGAACCGCATACATATCAATACTTCTTTATCACAATGTAAGAGTGCAGGGGAAGGGAGAAAACTAAAGGGTGCTTTGCATTTTGTACATTGTACAGTTGAATGTCTGGAACCACACAAATGTTAGTACATGTACTTCTTAATCACAATGTGTGGGGGGAAGGAAAAAAAAACTTGTAACTTTTTAGTTGTGAATGTCCCTGAAGTTGTTTTGGCTGTGTTTATAGGAAGATGCTGAGAGCTGTCCATGGGTAGAGCGGACCAGCCCTGAGGGACACACATACTACTCCAACACTGTTACAGGAGGTATGGAAATGCTACAATTTTCAAATATCAGTACAATTGACAGCAGCATACATTGCATGAAGAATGTTGCACTACCAGTACTATTAGTACTATTATGTACAAGAAGGTATGTGTGTGCTTCTCATGGTGCCTTTTTTGGTACATTTTGTACCTTTAACTAGTATGAGATGTTACTTCTTACTCCCCACTGTGAACAGTGGTAAGATATGATAGATCAGGGTATTGATCACAGATCAACACTGCATCTATACAAGTATTTTCACAAGTTTTTCTTATATCCTTGACATGTGTGGAAAGAATCTCAATGGGAAAAGCCGTCTGACTTCACGTCCGGAAAGTCAGGAAAGTCAGCCAAGGAGTCATCCAAAAAGGTCAAGAAAAAGGACGAAGAGAGTGAAGAGGAAAAAGAGGAAACCCCTGCAGAAGTAAGTGTAAGCTTTTTACTTAGTTTATATGGGACTTGTTCAGTTATAGACAAGTTCATACTTTTAGCAGGCCACCAAAACACTTGTGACATGGGATGTACATCATAAACTCACAGTCAAGTACTTACCACCAGGGTTTTTTTTTTGTGGTAAAAAATGCATGGGATCTTGAGGTAGTAGAGTGACGGGATGGTACTGACTATCTCCATTCCTGTGGAGTTTTACAGGTTAGAAAAGGGTATTCTCAGGGTTCTTAAGGTTGGATGATACTGTCAGACAGGTCATAGTGGAAGACTGTGGCCTTATGTTATGTGACCTAGTAGCATTCATTGTCAATCTGCATTTTATACTTGTCAGAGAATCTGCCCCATTGTTAAAGGGAGGGGGGTTTTGGTCAGAGTTTAGAGGTATAGGGTCTTGTTTCCCTCTTAAGAAAAGTTTACTAACCATATAGCCTGTTGATGTTTTCCCTCTCATGGTCCTCAGGAGAAAGTGGAGAAGAGTGAAGAAGTGGAGGAAGGAGTGAAAGAAGAAAAGAAAGAAAAAAGACCACTGAAGAGAAAGTCTGCATATGGTGCTTGGACAACAGTACAGAAGACCAGGTCAGACTCTGATTTAGCTATTGTAACTAATTGCTACATTGTTCAACAACATTTTAGTGCTAAACACTCCTGGTATACAGATGTTTCTAGCATCTGCAGATTGGCATCTTGCAGGATTGAAACATTACAAGACAATTGAAACAATATATGGTCAGTTTTATTCGTCTTTTGTATCAAAAGGAATGTAAAGGATCCTTCACTAGTGTGTAAAATGTGCTTTAACTGCTGAATTACTCTGCTTTAACATATGTACTTGTCTTATAATTATGCCAGTGGTATAAATGATATTCACAATATTACATGCTGTTCTTACAGCCAAAACATAGACCTGCAGCTGCCCTGTGGTGCTGCGGACCTGAAGCCCGACCCCATGCCACAGTTCACACAGGAGCCAGTAAGAGTCAAGTTCAAGGAAAAAACAGTCACCTCGCTGAGCTCTGGTGTATTTTCTAGCGAAGAGCCAGTTGGATTTAAGAAGAAGAAAGTGAGGGCCAATCGTAGCATCAGGAGAAGGGACGATGAAGACTAGACCTGGGTGTACACTACAATTAGAAAGGGTTGTCTTCAAACATTTGGCTGCTGTAGACTTCAAAATCATCCCCAGATTCCTCACTTTCCGACTGACCTGTTCTTGCAATGTTTGTCACGAACATAAGGAATGTATTCTTCCATTTGGGCCTGTTCCCATTAACAAAGTTCAAAGGTAGCTGACAGCAAGGAAACTAATGTATATTCAGGATCAAGGATTACTGAAGAATCCAAATGGTCAGGACTGGCTTAAGTTAAGTGTCTGTGACTGTTTTATTTTGTGTTGAACTAAGATGTAGAAACCAATTAATTACTTTCCACATTGACTGCTATGTATTCATGTTATTGTCACACTCATACAAACAAAATGAATTTTTATCTAGTTGTATGTTAGATATTAAGTGAATAAAAACATAAAGAAATGTCATTAAATGGTTGTAAGTTTTTTTCAATCATTTTGCTGGAATATATAAAGCTCGAAAAACTGCGTAACTGACTCAATTTGTGAATCACTTTTAATAACATGTTATGCTTTAATTTTCTCACATGTGAAATAATATGTTTATGTTTGTTTTCTGCATGTTGCTGAGTTATTTTTTACTGCCCTGTCTTCCTGTCTGTTGCTGCTAGTACTTGGAAAGTGGTTGAGGAGACTGCGGCAAGGTCACCTAAGGCCAGACACTAATCAAACCCATGCTGGTGGGGTGGTTCTGTCTGACTGGTCACAGTGGTATTAATCACAAGGACAGAAGTGAGAAGAGGACAGTGACTGCCCTAGCTATAGGCTATTGCTGAGATCGTGTGGTGCAATTGGCAGCGCATTTGACTCAGGCCCAAAAAGTTCCCTGTGTTTGAAACCTGCTATGTCACCGATCGTGTGTCCTTGGGAAAGGTACTTTCCTCACTTCACTCAAGTTAAAATGAGTACCATTCACCCGGACTCCAGGAAGAATAGTGACACATCAGTCACAAATGGAGATCCTAATTCAAACCAAACCAAACTGTCCTTACTTCACCTGCTCTGAGGAGGAGAGAAGTGAGAAGAGGACAGTGACTGCCTTGCTGTAGGACTGTTAGTGTCACCTTATCCTTACTCGACCTGCTCTGAGGACACCTGTAAATAGTTTCATTAGGTTCAACAAAGTCTTCTTTGTTACACAACCTTCCTTTAATTCATCCGTAAACGTTTCGACAACCATCTGTCACCTTCATCAGTAAAAAATGTTCTGAGGACAGCTTTACAGGGGTGTTACTGGTCACACTGGTATTAATCACAGAAGAGAAGTGAGAAGAGGACAGTGACTGCCCTTGCTGTAGGACTAGTAGTGTCTCTTGTCCTTTCTTTAATAACCTGCTTTGAGGAGAAGAGAAGTGAGAAGAGGACAGTGACTGCCCTTACTGTGGAACTAGAAGTGTCACCTTGTCCTTACTCGACCTGCTCTGAGGACAGCCTTTACTGGGAGTTGACATGTGATGCCGCAGCTACCATGCTGGTTGGATGAGCGTGGGAGAAGACTTGTAGGGATTGAAACATCTCCAGTATATGCCAGTATAAATGTACTACATGTATCCTATGCTACTTTTTAAAATAACTGATTCATCAAGTATAGAGTTTATTCTACCATTGCCACCCCTAAACTGCCAAGATTTAATGCAACATAAAGTCCCACCAGAAAGGATTTTCCTTGTTTTTATGAGACGGGAGAAGCGGTTGCATAGATGGATGGATGGATCGGTCACTTTAACCAAATAGCCCCTCTATACGTGCTATTGCGTAATCGAGCCAGCGTGGCCGAGCGGTCTACAGCACGGTACCAATCTTCCGTATATCGTAGGTTTGAACCCCACTTGCTAATTTTTTTTTTCTTTGTTTATATAGACAAATCTCATGTAGTGTTTTTTTAATAGAAGAAAGACCAATTCAGTAATTCGATGTTTAAAAACTCTTTTTTCGTGTGATTTTGTTTAACATCCAGGCCAGGTTTTTTCAGAAGCTTTCTTGTTTCCCCAATGGTCTGGGCACAGCACCAACTGGTGCTTCCCCCTATATATATATATATAATGTGACCATAGGAAAGTAACTCCCCAATAAAACTCTTCATGACTGCAGTTCAATACACAGTTTTCAAGTTTACCCATTCTCCTACATCACGGATGAATCTGTGTCATAGAAACTCCTTAAGTATATAATGACCCTGGTCCTTCTGCATTGGAGAATGAGTTAAACTTTACCTGGCAACATTTCAAAAGTCACTAGTTGGAGGCCGGCCGAGGAATTGTGCATGCTTCTTGGCAGCAATGGGAAGGTTTAAGTTGAGCAACTTGCAGCTGCCTGCAGCAGTCATAAGTACATGTAAATTCAATTACCTATTTGAAAGGAACGGCATGGATTATTAGTTGCCTAAAATAACCAGTACGTAGAATTATGGGAAATGTAATTATCAGCACAGCTCCCCACACCTTTCATAAGTAGTGACCTGACTTGATGGCATTACCTTCAGTGGAATGAAACTCACAGCACGGCAATAGATTTCTTCTATTGATTGTTAACTCAATTTTGAAGCAGGCAAGCATCAAATTCGGGTTATTTCTGATGCTTTGGGCAAATTTAAGAACTCCCCAGCTGCAAAAAGTCTCTGTACATTTGTGCCAGTTTATTGTTGATTTAATGGCCAAGGTGTTCTCAGGAAAGATGTTTTGAACTGTACTGAACTCAATATTTTCAACTTAAATCTTTCAAAGACCTTTGAACCTTACTGAACATGATAGAAACTAACAAAGTGTCCAACTTTAAACCTGATAGATTGCAGTTTATGGTTTGGCTAGATAGATTCAAGGTCCAATATGATTTGACACGTGTATAACGTCTCAGTATCACTGACAAAAGGTAGTGAATGCTACCTAAAACATATGACCGTTTCCAAAATTATTTGCCGTTGGTTGAGTGGCCGCTATTTGGCGACACTGGTAACCTTCGCCAAAATATGCTTGAAGTTGGATCCTCGGGAAATTTTGTAACAAAGCCCGGCTGAACGGCCACCTTCATGGGGATTAAGTTGAGCATCAACAAGGCCTGTGGTAGTTTCTGAGCCACGGGTCTCCTTACTTGTATAACGTTTATTTATTCAGATATTCATCAAAATTCACAAAATGAGGTCTGAGAGGTGTGGCCAACATGATTGCGCGGCGCTTCATGATTTCTGCAATGGATTTGGACAGGCCGTTGTTTTGATATCATCTGTATTCTGGTACCCTAGGCCTTTAAAGTTCAGTTGAAGAGGCAGGTTGTGTTTGACGGGTGAGACGTAACTTATGATTTAATCAAAGTAGCGACACTTCTCAGTATACCTCATAAACCACGTCTAATAAAGGGAAGGTCACAGAAACTTGCTTCCTGATTCGCACTGTTCCATAGCAACCTGTATCTGATGACCAGTCACAGGCAGTTCGGAGGGTTCAAAGTTCGCGGTGCCATGCCCTTCTTACTAGCTGATTGGTTTTTAATCATAGAAAGATCACTTTTCAAGGTCTTGCCCCAAGGCTAAGTAGTAGCATAATCCACATAGGAAACAGATGTGACCAGGACAGTGATTGAGTAGTAACAATGGGCTGTTCAAATACTCGTGTCGGCTATATGTAGACAAGGAATTCGAAGGTTCTTTTTTGGAAGTAGAGGAAGACGAAACGCTCCACTGTTTCTCTTATTTGTGGGTTTTGCGATTTTATTTACATATCAAAGAGTTCTGAGCATCATTGTGTCGTCCAAAGGTAGCGCTTATTCAAACTCAAACTTTGGATGACTCACTCTTACAACATCAACGCAACAGTCATCCAGTCAAAGCACACCATTCTTCACTTACTTAGTCCTTAGGCCACACAGCCGTGAAAGCTCTGCATTGTAGTGTTCTGATTTTAAAGAAATCCATCATAATACAAGAATAACATCAGGAGACAGAGCGTCGTTATTGTCCAAGTCCTGTCCAGTCCAGACGAACTGGCCGACGAATTCGAACACATCAGCATGTCGTTGATTCGTTTGACCTTTTCTTCCTTTAAACGATGGTCTGTTGAAATATCAAGGTCAAGTTGAAGATATCCCTGGTCTTCTTGGGAGTAGCTGGGCCATGTTTCAAGGTCAAACGTGGATGTGGGTTCCGTGTCTCCCCTGTTGGGGTCCCTGTGGAAGACGAAGGTCAAGTTCGTTTGATTATGATCATTGACACGACAAAGGGACAAGGACATCTCACGATCTCTTAGATTTCTACAGAAAGGAAACAACGATCAAACAGAAATGGCTGTCATTCATGGGCATTTAAGAACAATTTCCTCGGGAAGAGGGTACTAAATACGTTGAATGGTAACACCAACACCTTTGGTTGCGATATTTCAACGACTGCTTCCCATCATGCACTCCTCAGACACGAGACCTCCATTTAACACTGCTCGAAAACGCAGATTTCCGCTGTGCAAATCCGTGTACACATGCAAGTAAATCCAGAGTTTCCACGGGTTTCAACGGGTGCCCACTGTGCGAACGTGACGTGTCCCTATATGGGGCACCTGTGCAAATCCGAGTAAACGGACCACTCGCGTGTGCATAACGTGCCCTCTATGAGGAAACCTGTGTGCGCGAACCGTGCAATCTTAGTACACGTGTGCGTACGTGTGGAAACTAGCGACGTTTACTTTTGTGTGAGAATGACGGATGCATAAATTAGCGGTTAATTATCACCTAATTATCTCCCCGGGCCTCGACTGCGCCACAATTTCCCTTTGTTATTGATAGCAGCGTCATTTTCACTGCCCCGGCCCTTCCCAGCCCAAAAATTACCCTCCCAGCTTCCCCCTTTCCCTGTATATAGATTATAGTGTGTTTGTTTTATTCTTTCTAGATGTGAATTAACTTTCGTTGTTTTTGCAGTTTTAAGTATTATTTGAGAGTTGACTGCTCCTGATGCGTTCCTCCATATGTACTGGCTGTCGATCCTTTGGCTCCCATAGGTTTGTCGGTCCGACACCAGTACTTTTGGGTTTTATTGGCAGTCTCAACATTTTGAGTTCACTCTACTGTGCTGGTTGATGACATAAAACTCCCGTAAGTCTCAGGATTTCAGCATTCCTGCTCTCATCCGTACACCTCCAGCTGGCCTTTTACACAAAAAGTTGCTAGTCCAGAGCCTATACATTTACACAGCCGCAGCAGATTTTCTAAGCGTGAACATGCAAGTTCGTAACGGTGGTATCCAATCCATCGTGAGACGTGTAGGGCCTCCACGGAGACGAAGGAGCTCCAAATCACCTAATCGGCAGCTACGACGAAGAGCTAACATGGTGCGTCAGCCGACCCGGCCCGGGCGGCGAGAAACATCGCACCGACAAAGGGCCAACCCGACCCTCGGTGGTCGGGAGGCTAGATGTTGCTCTATAAAGCAGAATTTGGTCCCACGGCGTCGGCAGTAAAATTTAATTCCATGGCGAGATAGTGTCCAGTCTTCACGTAGAATCATTTGCAAGCTTTCATAAAGTTCACCGCGCTGTCAGTCGTGCGATCAAATACTTAGCTATCGGGGTCGGAGCAGCGTGAAACCACTCTGAATGAAATGAGTCAAGATCTGAAATGACAACTGTGAGGTTTGAAAATGGAGACACGTGTGCTGATTGGTCCTCATTCCCAAACACCCATCTCGTGTGTGAAATGCGATTGGCTACATCGGATGGGTATTTTGAATACAGACACAATAAGTCGTTGTATATACTATTTGTGTGTATACGGCAAACTCCTTCCAAAGCAAATTTCCTCACCCGGCAAACCTTAGTCAACGTTGAGAATCGCGAAGGAGGCTATAGGACACGCGCGTCGGAATACCGTGTTTTCAAGCTTAGACAAAACACTGACATGTGTATTGGGGGAGGGGAGCTAGTGGCAGTCCATCGCCAGTAGTTAACTTTCGTGCTTTTTAACTTGCTTGTTTACCTCTAACGGACCGTATTTCCCATTAGTAACAGAAATTTGATTAGCTCATGCAACTTAGAGCTTCTGTACAATTGCTATGAAATATCTGAGAAATGTTACTAGCACACGTATTCGCGATCGGCTCAATATTCGACAAAACTCAAGCCAGGCAGACAATCTCCCTATCGATATCAAACAAAAACTACACTGTTTGTAAAAGTGAAATATGCGAAGATTGAAGTTCTCCATAACATTATTAGCTTTGTAATTAATATTTTGAATCGATTTTTTCTTGTTTACGACAAACAAGGAGTCAATATAATGCAAATCCAACATGGCGCCGGAATAATGCGGCGTTATCATAAACAAAGCCGCGCCGACCGACCAAAGAACAACACTTCCAATCTATGTATTGATAGGCGTCGAGTTTAAAGCCTCCTTCCAAGTTGGCTGGGGAACATATACATTGCCATTGATCATTTGTTAAAGCTTTGTCCGTTCTATTCATGCTGTTTCTTCGAATACACGAATCACATACATTTGAGATCAGTAGTCTTTGTCCCGCGTTCCCGCTTGACTGACAAATTACTGCAAACTATAAATCACTGTATTTGTTAGCCCAAAACAAATAAAACAAGTTCTTTCTGTGATTATTTGCGACCTCTATGTTTGTCTTGTACATATTCCACGAATTAATACGTAGAAAGAAAAACAGCTCTTCTTAGCTTTGAGCTTTTACGTAGATGACAACTATCTCAATACACATATATATTTAATGTCGCATAGAAAACATCTCATATGAAGTAAAAGACATTGGGGACACTCCGTTGAAATCTAATTTCTTTGCTTCTATAGTGTAACTCTTACATGCAATCTGTTTATCTAGGTAACGTAGTTGGTTGAGTTTCGTATATACGGCACGATTTTGGTCACTATAGGGGGATTGCAATGCGTTGCAAATCTTATTTCGCGTACTGTTGGCGTCGGTTTCATTATTGACTTTCCCGCAAGTAAAGACCGAAATGTGGCAAGAGTTTAAGGGATTTTTAATTGACAATTCACCAAACTGAATTATCAGACACTTCTCAGCTCTCCATTGTTAACGATAATTGTGAAACACGGGAAATGTACAACAGTGGGGCGCGTGGACTCTTCGCGTGCCCTATCGTGCGCACAGGTTTTCATTGTAGGGGCACGCGGGAACAGGCAGTCCGTGGAAACCCGTGCCCACGGTGAGAACACGTCAGGTTCCACCATCGTGCACAATGTTGGGAACTCGTGGAAATCTGCTTTTTCATGCAGTGTAACGCCCTGTCCGAGGGACGTCCCAACTGAAGCTAAGCAATCATTATCATCATTTTCACCTAAGTAAAGGCCTAGCCTGAGTGCCAGCCTGCCTAGTGACCACTGGCTCAATTCTTTCGTTAGCAGGCGAAAGGATTGGCACTCAGGCTAGTGACTGTATTTAATAAATATTGTTCCCAATAAGAGGCCTGCAGCCTGGACTCTCCATGGCATACTTAAGGAAGCCCTACTAAACATGGGAAGTCCACAATCAAATGTACCCCTTGCTTACCCAGTTTTCACGAAGTTTGTCCAATAGGTCAGAATCTTCCGGCTGAGAACTCTCTCCCCCTCCGTGAAGTTGACTCGCCAGGCCGGGTCTGCAGGGTCTCTCGGCCAGTCGAAGAAAGGAGCGCCGAACACAAACAGCAGCTCGTCGCCGTGATCGGCTTTAACGTGGCCGGGCTTGCCGTGGTGCCAGGAGGGCCGATGTTGGAACTCGTACAGGTACACGGGAGTATCTAAGGTGAGAAATCTCATTAAGGGTCATATCTCATGTTTTGTGCTATATCCTACGACGTGTATCTATATGTCACGGTGCAGCACCACATCTCATATTCCCAGCCAATCGTCGACAACGATTTTCCGTTTTCAGATAAAGTTATCCATACTTTTATACTGTATATCCGTGCTTCCTACCAGGTACCAACCAGTTATCAAGTCACTAACAATTTCCCAACCCATTCCAGATCTTCCGTCCTCTCCCAAACACGGGCCCCCAGAATGTTTTAAACATTTTGAAATGATTTGGCTACAACAGCCGACCGACGAGTAGCCAACCTTGCAGACGAATTGTCAACCATGGCAGATCGGCTCCCAACCGACTCCCGACCAAGGTCTGGAGAAGGTTGCAAGTGTTCGGGGTGGGGGTGGGGGGTCCGGTCGGTGTAACAGGGCCACACCTCACGTGAAGTGCCATACCTTGGTACTTCGTGCTCACGTGAAGTGGATATGTGTGCTGCCCTACATGTATCGTGCCATGTCTCACCTGTTCTGTACCTGGCGGTGTTGACAGTTGGGGCAGTCATGATGATATCTCCGAGGACCTGCATCAGCGGGTCCTGTTCCGCCATGTACAGGTCCAGCAGGGGGTCGGAGATGAACTTTTTCAGGTCGACTCCCCACTTAAAACACTGGGGAAGAATTGATGGAATTAAGTGGCGAGAAGAACGGTTACAATTCAATCTATAGCTAGGGCGGTGTACCTAAAGCTAAGGGCACAGCCCGCCGTACGTGCACTTTGTCCGTACGTTGTCTGAAAACGTGGGGAGCGACTGGCAAGAGCAGGGAGAGAGTACGTCAATGCACGTCACGCGCACGGGTGCCTGCACGTAAAGTTCTACGGCGTGTCTGCGTGCTCCAAAATCCGCCGGATTCCCTAGAAGTTCGTACGGAGGCGGTACTTACCACTTACGGGTCCTAAAAGCATGCCCACTTTTGGCACGTAGACAGCACGTATTTGCACGTACGGCGGGTTGTGCACTTAGCTTAAACGGAACATCAGGTGATCAATTAAATGATAAAATTTCCTCATTACATATAGTATGTACATATTGTCCTATTTTCAGTTGTGCACGGGTCTGCCTTAGCTATTTGACCAAAGTGGCGATGGTCCTTCAACACCTTCTTTAGGCTAGGGTCACAATTGGCCCGGTGCCCGTCAGGGATGTAGCCCCGGCCGGGCTCTGAAGTCGGGCGGACACCGGCTGTTTACCGGCTGTCGTGGTCACAATCAAACGTTGCCTTCGCGCTGCCCCATGGGTGTCCCGGAGTGTTCCGGCGGGCACCCCGTCATTTTTCTTTTAAAAATTTCCACCTTCCTAGGTTCGTCTCCGGCAGACACCCGTCAAATGTTCTGACGGTGTCCTGTAGTCACCCCTGCGGGGTCCGACAGGGTAACGTTTGTCTCTCACAGCCCGGTGGGGCAGTTATAGGGTCCCTGCCGTATGCCCTGCGAACAACGGCAGGGAACCAGGCAGGCTCCTGGTGGGCACTCGTCATATTTAAGGGGTATAAAAACAAGCATTGCCTGCATTCACTTAAGGTACATGTAGTACATCACTGAACTTGGAGTACTGTCGGGGTCCGTTCACTGCGGCACGGTTGTTTTCGCCAATTTTTCCTCGCACTCGCACTGACGTGCGGCACTGTTACGTTTCTAAACTAAATGAACATGTTTTTGGAATTTTTAATGTCGGCGGATGACTTGCCAAACTGTTGAGGCCTATATTTTTATATTTGCAAAACGAAAAAAAAATGGCTTATGGGTCCGAATGATTGCAAGTTTGGCGTTCCGTCGGCCAATTGCAGAGGAAACGTCCTTCTTCAGCCAAACATCTTTATTCAGCTTGTTTCTGTAGTCTGGGGTTGTAATATCGTAAAAAGCATAGTAGCTTTCTATGAAGGAGGCTATCTGTTCGTCCTGCTTCTCAGTAATGCAGCCTATTGTGTGGTCTGTTGTGTGGTGTGTTGTCCTATCCCCCTCTGTTCAGCCCTTGTCTGCAGAAGTTTCTGTTGCTGAATTCTTCCACCTGCCTAGTGGGCTAAGGGCTGTTCCCTTGTCTTCTCCTTTCCCTTGGTATAGCGCTATGCACTTAACTCCACTGTAATACGCGTATGAACTGCACTGCGATACGTGTAAGTTCACGGCGTTTGTCCTTTCACGTGATCTGTGACGTCACATATTTGACCCGGTTTTACGAATTGCACACTTTTATTCTGTAAACCTGGTCTTTGACGTAACGAATTTATTCCGATAGACTGCCGGCAACCGAAGGGGTCCCTCTCGGTGTTGTCACGATTAGGTCGCGGGGTGGTTGTACGAGCGGGTCCCCGGTTCATTTTAAGTCAGACTTAAATTGAACCAGGGTCCCGGCCGGGCCTCAAAATACCCCGGCAGCCGCGAGGTGTCCCACAGGGCAACGCAGGGGTCACGCCCGAAAGTGCCAAAAAACAGCCCGTGAACTGCCCGGCAGGGCCCCTTTTTCCAATTGTGACCTAAGCCTTAGCTATCCTCTTTGGAAGATTTCACAAACACGCCCCTGCACTATGATCACCAGAACAACCAGTGCGGGGGGTGGGGGGTGGACCTTTGTCCATTCTTCCTGAGATATTTAGCAACTAGTCGCATACATAGTCAGTTTTCGAATTCCCCTTTATGCAGTGGTAGGGACATAGTGTCTCTGCTGCAACGAATTGTCGCGTGATGCCTGAGGAAGAAAAAACGTGAAGGGGAAAGTTGTTGGTATCTCACCTGGAAATAGTTCCCGTATCCAAGGGAGATTGTTGTCCGCATTTGGTCTCTGTCCTTCTCAAAAGTGTTGAAGTGCCAGGAACTGTCTTGCGCAACGATATGTCCCAGCTCGTGGTTGGTGACACCCATGAGATACTCGATGTTCTTCGCCGGCCCGTTCTTCAGTAGCGTTCTCGGCTGATCCGGAAGGAAGGAGCCGTCTACGACAGGCTGGTTCCACGCCGTTAAGGGCCGGACCTTCACGAAATCTTCTATCGATGCATTTCTCAGACATTCCAGCGTTTCCGGAGGAGAGAGATGACGGCACATTCCCGACAGCAAGACGAACCGGTTCACCGTCTGGTCTCTGTTCATATTGGTCGGTAGTGTCGTGGCCGCTCCACTCTGGGATATTGCCCGGCGGAACAATCCGTCGGTGAGAGGGGAGAGCACCAACAGTCCAACGCTCAGCCCGCCCGCAGACTGCCCTGCTATGGTCACCCGCCCGGGGTCTCCGCCGAAGGCATGGATGTTATGCTGCACCCAACGGAGCGCACTGATCTGGTCTAAGAACCCGACGTTCCACTGTCCCCCGATTCCCGAAAATCCAAGGACACCCAACCTGCATCGGCAGAAAGAACGGTTTTTATAGAAATGAGCGCCTGTGAAGATGCAAATGATCAAAGTTAACCTTTTGATGAATGTACGGTTGTCTCAGACTCAATGTTATATGCACCCACCTGTAGTTTATAATGACAACGACGATGTTTCCCATCGCGGCTAGGGCCCGGCCATCGTACTGCGCACCGCCGCCGCTGAACAAACCCCCGCCATGTATGAAGAACAGCACCTACAACAACATCTTTAACTTTCATTACACCTTGACATACATGTGTTAGGGTCAGGGATTCTGAAAAATGTGTGCTTTCCAGATCAGTGATGGCAGAATCCTTCTCCCATATAGGCTGGATCACAGACGGGTTATCGTAAACTGGGGCCAGTATTCCTGGCCATGGGGCAGGCGCGCATATACCCTCCAGAATTCAGCTGCTATGTTACGGAAAATGCTATCTTAGGACCTTGTAGGCATCAAAATCTCAGCATGGAAATTGTTATACAGAAAACGGAAGTGACACAAGCCCCCAAACAAACCGTTCATAGAAAGAAGCAACTGAGGCGACAACACGGTCGTATCTGATAGGATATCTGACGTACGTACCGCTAGCCGGGCCGAAGCGTCCATGGTCGGTGTGTACACGTCCAGGAACAGGCAGTCCTCGCTGATCCTGTCATGCGGCATGAACAGCGGGATGCTGTGGTAGAACCGCTGGCCTTTCGGGATGTCCTGGACACAGTGAGCGCCGTGCTGGGTAGCATTTCTAAAGAAAGTTGCGGGACGCGTGGTTTCTTTTAACGCTAGTTCACCTATATCCGTGGAGTAACCTATATCCGTTGTTCTGAAGCAGGTTGCTTATGGATATCAAGTCAACGGACGATGGTTTCAAAGTTTGTTGATATCCCAAATCACCCTGCTTTTATAAACAACGGATATAGGTTACCCCGCGGATAAAGGTTAACTAGCGTTATATCATTCAAAGTATATCAATGTATAAAAGCTTGCCGTTACTGATGTTTAGTGCTTAGTTACTTAGTAAGTCAAGTGATACTGTAATAAACATTAACTAGGCTTCCATGACATCATACACTCGCCAAATGATGTTAACCTTTCTGACTGACGTGTCATGAAGGTTTGATATAAGAAATAAATGCATTTTGTACCATGTATGTAAAAATTGTGTATAGAGACTTATAGACTTACAAGACTCATAAGGGTACGGTGAGGACTTCAAACGATGTAAACGTAAACTGTGCCTCTAACTTTTCTGATAACTTTTCTGACCCTTGCCTCGTCCCCCATTACATCAATAAGAAAACGGCTTGCAGGCCGATTTGGGATTTCATGAATAGACAAAGGTTCAAACTAAACGTCGTACCTGACACCTGTCCAAGGCGGATGGGGGAGGGGGGCGTGGAACCGTAACTCTCCCAGCGGCGGCCTGGCGTAGGGCACCCCCAGGAAGATGTACACCTGGGTCCTGCTGTCCGTCACTCGCTCTGTTCTACCCCGCAGGCTCCCGCTCACGGTGGACGCCAAGACATCCTCATCTGGATCAGAAATTAGATAAAACTCAACGTCTTGGATTCATCAATAATATCATTACCTGTCCTTATCATCGTCTTGTAAGATATTTTTTCACAATGTTTAATCTTCAAGCAGATACTTGGTTCACACTGGATCAGTTTGTACGCCTCGTTATGTACGAGGAAGTAGTACGTCTTTTTCTTCTACATGTAGTTTATCAATAATGCTTGACGATGAATCTAGGATGACAAATCACTGACGTTCTACGTAGAACTTAGTAAAGCGGCCATCTAAGCTGGCCTCCTTCTCAGCCTTCAGGAGCCGCGGTGTTAGTTTTTTCCGGGGGGGGGGGGGGGGGGGGCTCGTCTCTTAATCACATGAACTAGATTTCTAGCGAGGTCAACGCCCATGAAGTCGGTTCTTTCAGATGCAGAGTAAATAATTAACACTAAACTGATGGCACGCGAGGGGTAGGGAGGAATATTTCACACCTATTGTCCGTCGATTACTGACTGTTAGGTAACGGCAATGCATTACAAAGCACATATTTTTGTGAGCTGGCCCCTTCAAATGCTGGTTATATGTATATAATGTAGCATAGAAGGGCGGACTGAAGAATCAACAGACAACACAACTTGCAATTGAGTACATAACGGATCTTATTTTCGTGAATACAACCTCCTTGACATAACAAAGCATATGCTGCGAGACATATCGCTGTGTAGTGTAACTTTGTGTACTGTGCAACACACGTCACTGTTCTCAACTGAGTATAAAGGTCTACGTCCGAGACGCTATCTAGCTGTTAGGTGAGTCTGACTGTCCTAGAAAATGCGTGCGATGTTTTCTCTTGCCGGTAGTCAGTGATTTCGCGATTCGCGATTTTTAACATGGGCTCCGTTTCAGTCTCTTTCAGGCGCTGATTCGCGAACCACGAAAAAAACAGCACCGTTAGTAGAATGCAACGGAGGCTAACATTAGTAAGAATAGTAGTAACATGGGCTATAGTGGGAAACGGAGTTTCCGTGTGTGCCACAAGACCCTCCTTCCCCACTTTAGAACCTTTATAATCTCCAAGTAGATCCTATAGCAACGGTAGCATAAGATGAAGCCGGCCTAGTAGTTTCTATACTTCCGGAGAATACACACTCCAATCCTGACTTCACTCCTCTGCCAGCATTTGATACTATCTCTAATATGCCACCGTAGGATCTGCTTGGAGATTAAACCTTTGCCCATGTTGAAAATCGCGAATAAGCGCTCCCCAAAACCGCTGATAAAGCGCTCCAGAAATCTGCGAAGGAAGCCAGAAAAGAGCAGTGATAGCCCGCCAAGCCTCATGCAGACCCTCCTTCCTCCCTGCCGTTCGTCCTTCAGCAAACTGACGTACGAAAACATCCCGTGGGCGTCCCTTCGTTTAATTGTATTATTGGTGTGAAATTGCATCGTTAGAACCTGTCAAGTCAATGTATCTGGTATATATCAGGCGTTAGACAGGGAGTCGCAGACAGAGATAGGTACATTATCGTCGCTAATAAGGAATAACGATAGCCGTTAACGTTGTTATCTTCGGTCCACTTCAAGATACGCGGAGAGCGGGGAATGTAATCTCCAAGCAGATCCTACGGTGCCATAAGATAGTTTCAAAGCTGGCCAAGGAGTATAGCCGACCAAAGGGAGTCAGACGGGCATCGGTAGCATTCACACTCCTAGGCCGGCTTCACTCCTCTGGCCACCTTTTGATACTATGTTATGCTACCGTAGGATCTGCTTGGAGATTAGCAGGAAGGGAGAAGACAGCTAGGGATGGGCACCACAGGTTTACGGTCTGAGTAGAACAGGTTAGGTATGGGCCAATTCAATAGCCTGGTATCCATCCACTAATCCAGATGTATTATAGCTCCCGAGTCTCTTCTGTCCTCTCTGTAAATACGTACGTCTGTAATACAGGAAAGACTCGAGAGCTATGATACGGCCACGGCTAGGCTAGATACCAGGCTACTAACTCGTGAAAAACACAAGATTGTTGTAAAAGGGGAAAGTTCGAGGCCTACCTGGTAGTTTATCCATTTTTCGGCGAAATCAAATCCCCTGAGGGGATTAAATTTCGCAGAAAATGGATAAACTACCAGGTAGAGTTTACTGTACATGTACAATGTAAAAGGGTAAAGAATCCTGAGGAATTAGAGGACACTATAAGTATCTCCCGTAGGTCCAGGTTTGTTACCCAGTGCACATAGAAGGGATTTTCCACATCAGCTTGAGGATACAAAGCGTGGCAGTGCGAGGAAACTCTCTCAACGCGTTTATCGATGTTCTGGCTGAATTGCCGTCTCACTGGTTTACACAACAGTTAGCATTCGGGAGATGCCTCGAAGGCATCAGGCTGCACACAACGTGACACTTTCACCTACATAAGTGGGCGGGCTATTTCAGGAAAAATACTTTCAGTTTCACCTTTTCTGTGTGGAACAGAAGTTCCGCCCACTCGCATGGACCCGTCGTGACTACTCTGGGTCTACCCAGGGAATACTAATCACGTCGTGTGTACTTGACACTTGACACTCTGATTTCTTTGAAATGGCTTAATGCTTCCGGGTATTCCCAGGGCAAGGTTTACGATGCAAGAGCGGGAATTCACAACGCTCGATCGGGGAATTGGGCATAGCGGCAAGAAGTGTTGTAATGTTGATGTTATTTTCAGATACAACATTCTGCCGTACACTGTCAGTTACGGGATAGTAAAGGTTATTCTTGACAGTACGATCAGGCGGCTTTTCCTAGGAAAAGAATAATCGATGGTTGCTACGTAACATACTTTGTTATGACTGACTAGCGTTTCACACAGGTGCCTAGGGCCTAAGTGATAATGTCAACGTTCATACGTTGCAAGCTAGCCTCCTTTGCAGGCCCTATAGGAGTACTGGTTTTTATCGATTTGGGGGGGGGGGGGGAGGGCGCTGATTTGCGATTTTCAACATCAGACCAGGGTCTCTAGTGCAGCGGGGATCAGGTTTTGATCATTCGACATCCCGAAAGACAGCATTGGAGCGCGCAAGCCGATCTCCCGGGCCTTAGTGGCCCTAGACTGATGTTGAAAATCGACTGAAACCAGCGCGCCCTTCAAAATAAAGGCCAGCGCTCCTAGAAGACCTGCCGGAAGGCAGGCTAGTTCCACGCACCGGTAAATTATACAGTCAAACCTGCCCGAGCGACCACCTCTTCCCTATTACATGCACGAACTACAAACTACAACTGTGTTGTGGATATGTGAGTGGCGATATAAACCACTGTATTATAACGCAAAATATGGCATCAGATGCTTCCGGAGCCCCACTCACCTTGATCTGTAGGCGGGTCGTGTAGCGGCGAGTCGTCGGGCTGGCCGCTGGGGAGACCCGGACACGTGACGAGGAGGATCCACCACCACACCAATGAGGAACACACAGCCGTGGTCTGCATAGCGTAAATCGTCCCTCTGCTCTTGAGCATGCCTCGTCCGTCTGTTTCACCGCTAGCTCTCGCGGCACCTGTCAGAAAGCAGCGCCTTAAATAAGGATGAAGTCAGCGAGGGGTCCTGTGAAGAATTCCGGGGGAGGAGGGTGAAATACAAAGAAGCAGGCCAGGTACAAGTTGTCTCTGCCCGCTCTAGGCACAGGCACTGCCGCTGTATCCAGGCTTGGCAGGTGGCACGGGGAGGAAAAGCGACCTTCTGTGCTGGTCCAACTGGCCTGGCACTCCATTAAAGGATGACTGAGGTTTGAGTTCATAAAGTTAAAATCTAAACTGCCAACAATTACACACGCTTGAAGGCGCTGTCACTTCAATTATTTTCAATGGGTAACTGGAGTTGTGGTGGGTGTATTTGTCTGACCCGAAATGTAACCTCTGTTGTACCCATGCACCTTCATTCAACCTGCAATATAAGCATCAAGTGACTTGATAAAGAACAGATGGGAACAGTACAGACTTGTGACAGGTAAGTTCTGCAGGACTTGGCTGGAGATGTGAGGCCTGCAGTGACGTGACGACAACCTATATCCTCTAACCAAGTAGACGTGCCGAGGGTTAGAGTATGGTGAACCATAAGTAACTGTAAACAGGCGTGGTTGTGATTATCCACAAACAACGTTAACTTTCTTGTCTGAATTATTTGTGCGTGACTTAAGAGTTGCAAGAGACACAAAAGGGTGGATTTCAGCGGTGCAACTTCGGAAGGTGTATGAACTTGAAAGAAGCAGTGCACTGTAGAGTGTCATATTTAAACACTGCTGATTTGGTGCGTGGTTGAGAATTAAATCTTTCGGGAATTATGAAATTTTCGTAACACGAGCATGTCAACCTTTAGAAGTGGAATCTGGGAAGACGATAATTGGTATTGGGTAACATCTAGTGCATTGACCCGGAAACACCTGCCGAAATACAAGAACCCAGAAACTCCCGGTCACAGCGGTAGTTTTGCGACTTGGTTTTTAGGTAGATTAGAGATCAGCATGAATGCGGCGCGCAGTTAGGCGGACTTCTCTGGTTGTCTGCCAGATAAAGAAAATATAAGTGCCATTGTCCTACACGTCCTATATTATCATGATTCTGAAAAAAAGTGTTTTACTGACTTAAAGTAAAGCGTTGCGGTGGTAGTTGACCTTGTCCAGGATGTCATTATAATATGACCTTGTCCCGGATGTCCATGAAGAGTTTGCGAGATACCCGCCGATCTTATAGGTGTGCATTCAAACCCACACAGGAAAAGAGAAATGAGCCGTGTTGCATTTTTGGCTGAGGCGCCTCTCTCTCTCTCTTTCTCTCACTCTCTCTCCCCCGCTCTCTCTCTCTTTCTTTCTCTCCATCTTTCTCCCTCACCCTCACTCTTTCTCTATGTCCCCTTTCGCTTCCTCCTCCTCTCTCTCTTTCTCCCCCTCTCTCTATAAATTTATTTCTACTACCGGTCGCCAACTCACATTGCTCAGACAAGGTGTATCATCTCTTGTCCTGATACCGTAAATCATTTCATTGGTAGCAAGGAAGTAATGTCAAGGCCCTTTTCCGAATATGGTGTTGTTTAGAAGACAGTCGAGTGCTGAGCCAAGGCCTCTCAGTGGGGAGAGATCCCCGAGGATTGGAAATCTCCTTAGAATGTTCTGTCTCCACGACCTTTAAGTGTTTCATGTTCATAATGATCTGTCGGGAAGTACATTATACAGAACAGTACTAGTGTCCTCTTACATGTTACACATTTCTGAGTATCATACAGTAGGGATTGTGATCTCGGAATGTAGGATAGGGAAGATCGCTTGTCCGCCCACAAGTTTCATGCAAACATTTGTTATAACTATGTAAATGTTAGGGCTTGCTTATTGATACAGCTTATCAGTACGACGTTTTCTTTTTCTGCTTAATAGATCAGCATACAAAGCTTCCTTGTAGCCTCCTTCGCAGACTTTCGGAGGGGCGGTCTTTAGTTTTATTGGCAGCGCTGGTTCGCGATTTTCGCTGTATCCCGGCGAACTCCCACCCCCTGCAAATAACATTAGAGAACCGTAGCCCATTTTGAATATCACGAATCAGCGCTCCCCCAAACAATGAACACCACCGCTCTAAAAGTCTCAGTGAAGGAGCCCCGGAGGCTACCTTCCGTGTACCAGTTTGCTTGATGTACCCGTGACTACAGTTAGATAACCATTACGTAATTCCCCTTGGAATTCCACCTTGACGAAAACATTCACCTTGCGGGTAATGTATGCCTGCATGGTGCCGTTAACCACCTACTGTGATAACAGGTCTGCTTCCAGTAACGAGGATGACCCTGTCTCCTAACGGTCATGACTCTGACCTTACAACACGGAGAGGTCAAAGACCTGAGACTCCAGCTGACTGACTACGGTTACGTAACTGGGAAAGACCGACCCCGACTGTCAATTACCATTAGTAGTTCATCCGATGATAGCATGGCAATGAGCAATGAGTGGTTTTACTGCACGTGAAATATGTGTATATGTGTTAGGACGACTGAGGACGGAGGTTAAAGAACCTCATTCAGTCATTGAACGAAGATAGCACTAGCGTTGAATGCAACACACACACACACACACACACGCGCGCGCGCGCGCGCGCGCGCGCGACAAAAATGCCTTCACTTTTTGAGATTACACGACGCATAATCTAGCCTGGCCTGGGTACCAACCTATGTCTACCGGGGCTCCTTACACTCGCTATCCTAATTTTTATACTAGCGTTCCAAATCGATGGACAAATCAAATACGACACAGTATAGCTATTCTACTACATTGCATACAGGTACTGTTACTACTGCCTGCATTAACCTGTGTCCTAAAATAATCAATCATTTTCTGTTGGAGTTATTCGGCCGTCGGAAGGCTTCTTCGTAAGTCTATTGACAGTCAGGCACCTGGTAAATTGCCAATGTTAAACAAGGATCCATGGATGAAGCACGTTAGTCTTACCTTTCTTGGGACGTCGGTGGAAAAGAATGATGAAACTTCACCGTTCTTCGGAATGTCGACGGAATCATGATTCGCAGCGAGGGTGCGTGAACTCCCCTAGTGTGCCGTCCCAAGGTCTTAAATTGATAAACACCGCTGCCACCGATCAATCTAATCCGCCATAAAGTGAATTGTACACAAGTACTCCTTGTTACCAACTGTCTGCGTTGTGAATATTAGAACAATGCCGATGGCTTTGTCGCGCTTTTGACTTTGACTTTGAGGGACCTAACGTTACCTGAATAACGAACGTGAATCAGCTCGCACAGTTTATGAACTGCATCCCGTTTTGGAACGTCTTTCAGAAATGCGAATATTCATGTGGCAAGATGAAGGCTTTTGGTTGCCTTCATTCACAACGTACGGATGGAGAAATTTTGACTTTATAACTGTATACAGTGACAGAAATACCTCAGCTCAATCTACAAGTGGCTACAGTTTGTACGTTTACACGTCTATCTGATGTACTGATAGCCGGATTCATTGCTGTCCTTGCACCTGTTACAAAAACATGGCTCACTGTATAAGGGAAGCCACGAAGTGAGTGGGGTAAGGAGCGCTCCCGGTTCCAGCCATATGGGGAGGACAGGCCGGGGAGAGTAGGCCGGGGAGAGGGGGCCAGACTGTACCATCGTACCTGTAGGGGAGAAAGTACAGCATTATTGCAATCACTTCTATGTCCTCTCAAACACATTTCTGGCTAGCTATGGCCCGTTTTGGAAGCTAAAATATGACATTTCTTGGATTACCACATACTTATGCTATGGCAAAGTCGGGACTCTTAGTTAAACAAAAAACAACAAAATTATATAAACCTCTAACAGCGACACCTACCGGAGTGAGTGTCCTTTCTTACTGTCTTGCAAAATCCTACATTTTTACCGAACTAAAAGCCTCATCGACATTAAACTAAACATAGAAGTTTGTCTAAACTCATTTCAAGTGTACTAAATGTCAACGTGTCGTACTTCAAGTGACAAATTTAACAGACAGCAAGGCGTAGTAACGTCAGAGTGCCATAAAGTTGACATATGCGGTCATATGGAAGCCAGAGCGGGTTTCAACCATTTTAATCGCATTAATAGCTTCATCGACAATAAACTAAACATACAACTTCAACCAAACTCTTTTCAATTACACCGGTGTGTCTACGCTACGTACTCAAAGTGACAAATTTAACAGACATGAATGGGTAATGACGTCAGGGTACAATAAAGTTGACATATGCGGTCAGAAGGAAGTCAGGCCGGGTTTTCCGTGCTATTGACCTAATTGAAAATTCATATACAATACACTAAACATACAACTTCAACCAACCCCCTTCTGTTTACACCGGAGTGTCTCCGCTGCGTATTACTAGTCTCAAATTTAACAGACATCGAGGCGTAATGACGTCAGAGTGCCATAAAATTGACATATGCGGTCAGAAGAAAGTCAGGGCGGGGTTTCCACTGTTTTGACCTAATTCAAAAAGTCATAAACTATAAACTAAACATAAAACTTCGACCAAACTCTTTTAAAGTACACCGGCGTGTCTACGCCACGTACTCAAGGTGACAAATTTAACAGACATCAATGCGTAATGACGTCGGGGTCGGAAAAACCCACCCTGACTTCCTTCTGAGCGCATATGTCAACTTTATGGTACCCTGACGTCATTACGCATTCATGTCTGTTAAATTTGTCATTTTGAGTACGTTGCGTAGACACACCGGTGTATTTGAAAAGAGTTTGGTCGAAGTTTCATGTTTAGTTTATTGTCTATGGCTTTATGAACTAGGTCAAAACAGTGGAAAAGCCGCCCTGACTTCCTTCTGAGCGCATATGTCAACTTTATTTTACCCTGACGTCATTACGCATTGATGTCTGTTAAATTTGTCACTTGGAGAACGTAGCGTAGACACACCGGTGTGATGAAAAAGAGTTTGGTCGAAGTTGTATGTTTAGTTTATTGTCTATGGCTTTATGAACTAGGTCAAAACAGTGGAAAAGCCGCCATGACTTCCTTCTGACCGCATATGTCAACTTTATTTTACCCTGACGTCATTACGTATTGATGTCTGTTAAATTTGTCACTTTGAATACGTAGCGTAGACACACCGGTGTAATGAAAAAGAGTTTGGTCGAAGTTGTATGTTTAGTTTATTGTCTATGGCTTTATGAACTAGGTCAAAACAGTGGAAAAGCCGCCATGACTTCCTTCTGAGCGCATATGTCAACTTTATGATACCCTGACGTCATTACGTATTGATGTCTGTTAAATTTGTCACTTTGAATACGTAGCGTAGACACACCGGTGTAATGAAAAAGAGTTTGGTCGAAGTTGTATGTTTAGTTTATTGTCTATGGCTTTATGAACTAGGTCAAAACAGTGGAAAAGCCGCCATGACTTCCTTCTGACCGCATATGTCAACTTTATGGTACCCTGACGTCATTACGCATTGATGTCTGTTAAATTTGTCACTGGAAGTACGATGCGTAGACATATTAGTACAATTGAAACGAGTTTGGTCGAAGTTGTATGTTTAGTTTATTGTCGATGAAGCTGTTAGTTCGGTAAAAATGTAGGATTTTGCAACACAGCAAGTAAGGTCACTCACTCCGGTAGGTGTCGCTGTTAGAGATTTATATAATTTTGTTGTTTTTTGTTAAACCTAGGAGTCCCGACTTAACCATAACAGTAAGTATGTGGTAATCCAAGAAATTACGTCTTTTAGGGGGCGCCAGCTAGCTAGAAATTTGTTTTAGAGGACACAGATGTGATTGCAATACTACTGTACTTTCTCCCCTACAGGTACAATGGTACAGTCTGGCCCCCTCTCCCCGGCCTACTCTCCCCGGCCTGTCCTCCCCATATGGCTGGCACCGGGAGCGCTCCTTACCCAGATGCACGAAGTCGGCACTGGCAAAGAAACTTTCCTTTCACCTAATCATTTCTGTAATACTAGTAAACAAGCTTTCGTCTGAAATCTTTTTGCGTCAGGTGGGATCGATGATCGGAAATTTATGTTCCAGCTAAACACACGCTTTGGTGGCCAATCAATTTTTTAGACCATAGTAATGCAGGGACGAGGCCTTAGTGGCCCAAATGGACCCTCTCACACATGCGACCTAGCGGTTCCTGCTAGACTGCAGGTGAACGCCTGGAAAATCTATTTATCTATTTGGGCTGTTCAACACTCACAGTCAGGGCTGCCCAACTTGCCGGTGGCTATTACAAAGAGCTAGCTAGCCCTGCTGACAATACAAATGAAATTTGACATGGAAAGAATAGCAATCAATAACAATATTCTAAGCACATGTACATAAAACTTTATTGTATCTAAACTTATAGCTTACAAATCCACACCACTGGGACTTGTTAGATCAGGATGGAGAGTAAGTAGTTGTACCGTGACTCTAATCTCCAAGCAGATTCCTCCGGTGGCATAAAACAGTAACATACTAGTAAGCTGGGGAAGGACTTAAGCCGGCAGAGGGGTAAAATTTGCCACCGCTTGGAGATTACCGTGACTCTGCCAAATATTAAAAGAGAGTCTTCAATATAATGTACCATGAAAGGCAACCAAAACTCACGACCAAAATCAAATGCATAGCAAGAAAAGTGTTTTCTGACCAGTCAATTATAGCCAGATCAGAAGCAGGTAACAAGAAGAAAGATGAGGCCATTGGTGGTTTCTATTAAGTTCTGGTGTCCAAGCCAGTTGCAGTCTGTCATCATCTAGCGATAGCTTGCTGAACTGCAGCACATCGTTTCCAAACAGGTATGTCCATAACAGACAAACGCAAAAAAAAAACGCTAGGGAGTAAAGAATTCTATGAATCATAAGCAGTCACAATTGCTTACAAAGTCTGCAGCAAAAAATAATTTTTTTTGTTTTCAGTATTTTTATTGTCATTAATCACTCATTAATTTTATCTCAAGAAGGAAACGTACTTTGTAGTTGAGCGTTTGAATGCGGTTTAACCCCAAAGAAAGAGGTGAGACCCCTGACATGGCGTCCCTTGTCTGGAACACGGAAGTAACGTAACTTGAGCTGAGATGAGATCATCCTTTGTTTGAGTCCACATTCTTCCTAACTCGAACAGAACACAGAAGGGGTTGTCTAGTTATGACAAATGCATGATTCGTAGTTATAATTTGCTGAAATCATTGCATTTGTATCTCACCGTCCCCACCTAGCGACAGGTGTGATTTCGCAGGTGAGTTGCTGTTGTCTGGCTGTCCCAGGACAAACAGTCACAATCCTAGAATTTGGGTTGGACTGTCCCGCTGTGATTCAACCCTGTTTGTCTGGCTGATTTTTGTCATTTATCATGAGGGGGTTGAAACACATTGTTTGTGCCTTAGGGGTCACTTGGATTTAGAGACAAAGCGTCAGTGGTGTGTTCCTTTGTCCAGCGGGTATGACCTGTACAGCTCCTGAAGTGCCTTTGTGTAGGTGTTGTTTTTTGTGTATGACTAAATGGTGGTAATACACTATACTGTAATGTACCAGTCAATTTAATATACAGTTGGTGTTGTTGTGCATTTTCCAAACCTGTAATATAGTGTTAATTTACAGTTGTTTCATTAAGTAATCTAAGTGTTAATGTTAAATGATTGCATAATTTATCAGTATTGACCTACAACTGCAAAACAAAGGCATGTTTGCTATAACCAGATTTAATAATTTAAGTTGCTTCCATTCCTTTGTCGCTTATTAGAACTTTCAATTAATTAAATTAGAAGTACCTGGTTTTAGCAATGACATGATCTTGAAAATGATGATATTGATAATCACTTAGAGAAATCATCTTCAGATGTTTTATGTTTTATGATTTCATACTGATGATGATATTAAAATGTGTCCATCTCTACAGCCTGCAGGCAGATGTGACAGTCACCCTAAGTGTCAATCAAAGCAGCTCTTAGCCAGTGGCCAGCATTAACAGTGTAGACACTTATTTCCAACGTTACTGGTACTCATTGCCATCCTTGACACATTAATGACGAAGATAGTGAGAAAACACCAGGATGGAAGATTACGAGATTCTGACACAACTAGGCAAGGGTGCCAGTGGAGCCGTGTTCCTGGCGAGAAAGACCAACACCAAGAAAATGCTGGCACTGAAGAAGATCCAAGTGGACACAAGCCGCAAGACACGAACCAAAGAGTCGCTTCTCAGGGAGGCCAAGATTTTGTCAAAGCTGCAACATTCCCACATCGTGGCATATCACGATTCCTTCTTTGACAAGGAAGAGGAATATCTGTACATAGTGCAGGACTACTGTGATGGTGGTACTCTGGATGAGAGAATACATGACAAGAGACAGAAAGGAGAGTTCTTCCCAGAGAGTCAGGTCATGAGGTGGTTCATACAGATAGCCATGGCTGTACAGTACATGCATTCCATGAAGATCCTTCACCGAGACCTCAAGACTCAAAATGTCTTCCTCACCAAAAAGGATTGTGTCAAGCTCGGTGACTTCGGAATCTCGCGGATGATGGAACACACGTTGGACGTCGCTCAGACGTGCGTGGGAACGCCATGCTACTTGAGCCCGGAACTTTGTCAAGATATCCCGTACAGCTCCAAGTCTGACGTCTGGGCCCTGGGGTGCCTTCTGTATGAAATGTGTGCCTTAAAACCAGCCTTCGATGCAAACAATCTCATCAGCCTGTTTTACAAAATCGTCAAAGGCACGTTTGACACAGTGCCTGACTGCTTCTCACCAGAAATGACTGATCTGATCGGAACAATTCTGTCTAAGTCTCCCGAGGACAGACCCAGTGCAAGTGCTGTGTTGACTTTGCCGTATGTCCAAGACCAACTGAAGATATTCCTGGAGGAAAAAGAAGAGTTGTACCGACAGATGGGAGAAGAGAAGGAAAGAAAACTGGGATCTCTAAAATTCCCTGACTCCCATCGAAAGTCCTTAAGTGCAGAAAACCTCGCACAGGCCAGCCCAGAAGAGAAAGAAGACAACAAACAGAGACAACAAAGATGTAAAACTGCTCCACTGAGACGCAGTCAGCACGAGGAGGAAATCTTCAGTGAGTCTAAGTCTATACCGAACAATGAAACACTGTCAGATGTAGAAGATAAGGAAGGAATAGAAGGTAAGGAAGCCTGGAAGACAAATATGTCATCAGAAGAGGAGAGGGAGATCCCCAGTGAAACGTCCTTTGTGAAGGTCGACCAGTCGATATCTGACTCGGAGAGCAGCGTAGATGACCGGGAGGGAAGAGAGGCATGGCGAACACAGACAAACACTGTTGAGCAGACAAAGGAAACAGACGGAAGTCGTAACATGTCAAGTCCAATTTCCCCAAGAGAAGACTCGGCAAACTACTCCCAGGACTACTCTGATGATGATGATGAGATAGAGGAAGACATCCCGGTGTCCAGCTCTGATGAGGACATTCCGGAGGAGATTCCAGAAGAGATTCCTGAAGCCAACAGGAACAGGAGCAACAGGGAATCACCACTGGAAGTAAAGGTAAGATTTGTTGGCTGGATAATCTGACAAAAAATTTCATGTGAAAATTTTGAAACCACTGTCATATTCTGAAACATGATGGGGGTAAAGATGTGTCAAGAGGGTTTTGTAGCACTGCAAATTTATTTTGTTTGAATTAAGTTTTGCATGGAAAATGTGGTTTTGAGTTTGTGATTAAAAGGTTACCACAAAATCTTGAACAGAAATTGATAATCAGCCACAAAGATTTCAACATTTACTGTACTCAGGAAAATCATTCATCTTTCGAATGCTACTTGTAAATTAGTGGTATCTTGAAACTCTAACCACATTCAGCAAATCAACAGAGCTAAACAAAAAAAAACATCTACAAGTACTACTACTGGTAGTGGCTTGCTATATGTATCTTGACTGAACCTCTTAATTGATTGATACATCAATCAATATTATTGCCTATCATTTCACCAGGATGAAGAGCAGCATTGTGATTGGGTGCGCACACCTGACAATGACTTACAGCTGCAGGATATGGTTAGTGACACCTGTCAGGTGGTGTGCATGTGGAATGATGCACCTGAATGGCATCGTCTGCTCTAGCATCATTTTCCCCAAACACCATATCCTACCCTGCACGAAAAATCCTCCATGTTAACCCCATGGTCCCAAAGGAATGTGTTAATGCACATTGTACATGACTGTAATGATTTAATAATGAGCATCCACAAGCTTTGTATACTTTAAAATGAATGTCATCAAGGGCAAGACAGCCAGACTTCCTGCGTCATTTTTTCACATATGGCACTTTTTTTTTTTTCTACCAGGAGGACGAGTATGCGGATGATTTTGAGGAGTATGAATCTGATCCGGAACTGGAGGACATCATCAACGATGCACGGCAGGCGGCAGAGCTCAGGGCAACAGACGAGGACTTTGTTGAGGAGCCGATTTCACCCGGACCCCAGGCTTCACCCAAGGGAACACAGGCATGGAAGAACGTCATCAAGTAAGGACAAAAGTTTACCATGCCAATGATTGCTTCTGTATATACTGTAATACAGTATTATTAATTTATATAAAATCAATGCACGAATACAAGATCTGTTCTGCTGTAGTATAAAGAGTAGACTGGCAATGATATTTGATAGTTCATCATTGCTTTATTGTACTCCAGAAGGGAATATTCTGTATAACATCATCTTTACTTTTCTGTTTGAAAGCAATTGGAAAAACAAAATATTCCTTTGATTAAATTGCTGTTAACAGTTCAGTGTAGCTGTCCCACTGTACAAGTATACAAGTGTCAAGCCTCTGCATGTAAAAGAACCCAACACACTTATTGAGAACAGAAGTGAGACTTGGTGTGCTTCGCTAAATACACAAGCTGTAGCGAAGCCACGTTGCACTTAACTACACAGTTATAAAAGCTTCCTAAGAAAGCATCACATGTCCCCTCAATTGTGGATGATTGACTTACCTTTTACCTGACTGACACTGTCCTGTATGTTTTCAGGACCAAGTGTATAGAGGAGCTGGGAGCAGACTTGTTCCAGGAGATGCGAGGACAGCTGGAGCAGGGGGTGAAGGTGGAGGACCTGCGTCCTAAGATCGAGCTGATGGCTGGGTCGGAGCTCATGGAGACCTGCTACCTTGTGGAGTTGTTCACAGAGGAGCAGGCTTGTAGCTAGGATTCGTAGAAGTGTTCAAAATCTGTTTTAGTGTTTGGTAAAAGGTGTAAACTATGTAACTACCAGGGAAACAGGGCATTCTCTGGTTGTCCTGCCCATAGTAAGGCATCTGATTTCTTTAGTGTACCTAGAGTAGCATAATATAGTATCAAAGCTGCCAGAGGAGTGAAGCCACCTAGGATGATCACTCCTTTTGGCCACCTATACTCCTTTGATACCATCTTCTGCCACTGGTAAATCTGCCTGGAGATTAGGGTGTCCCCAGGATGTCCTGATGCCCGTCTTACTCAAAGTCTGCCAATTATCAAGCAGACAATTGAAGGCCCTGATTGTTAGAGGATAATGCAGGAATTTTTTGTTGTTTATTTTTTCAAACCCGTAAATCACAACTTTTGTTCCTTTGCAGACCCAGATAGCTGTTTTTTTCCACTGATTATTTAAAGCAGCTATCTATTTTTTTCTGATTCAAACCATATGAAGGCTGTGTCTTCAGTATTCTTCAATATGGATAAGAAAAACTTCATGTTTGTACATATGACGTAAAATTGCTTTATGAATTCTTTATCCTTAGTCATGTCATCTTCCACATGACTCTTGGCAGTTATTGTGACATCAGTGAAGCATTAGTAGAATTGATGGGAAATGCACTGTTAGTGACAGTAGCAATGTACTGGTGTGTAGGAAATGACATTGTATCTATGGGAACAGGATATATTTGTGCCTTATTGAGATTTTAATGTGTTCTTTTTCTATACCACGGAAGTGTAAGTTTTTCATGTGCCTTAAAAGTAGATATACAATCAGCTGTATACAATGCAAAGATTGGTTCATAGAGAGCTCTGCATTTATTTTCCACAAATGATATTGAAAATCTATAATTTATAATTGATTTTTATTATTGAGGTGCAGATAGAATTGGATGGGTACGTTAACTGTGGGTAGGCTTATGTATCAACAATGTGAAGTGAATTTTTGTGGCAAGTGTGTTGGTGGAATGGTGGGGTGTAAAGGGACCAAACACAAAACTTTGTAAATAGATGATATATGCAAAAGATCTGCAACAGGGGAAGCTGGGAACTTTTGAAAGGACCTTTCAACCCAAAGTCCTGTCAGCTATATGCTATAATTGGAAAGTCATGCAAGGGATTGCCTTTGACCCTTATTTTACCATCATATTTCGAGATGACTACAATAACCCTTATAGTAACTGAGTAAGGAATTGCTTTACACTGGAAAAGTCCATTATGTGTAGTATTTCAGCATGTTACTTACAACAGGGTCACTTCAGTAGTTATAGATTCATGGAATATTCCCATCACCTACTCAAAGTAAATAGAATTTGGGTAATAAATTATTATTTTTTGCTTCTCTCTTTCAGTACGTCCTTCTGCACACTGTCTTGTAGTGCATAGGATGCATTGTGCATTGCATCCTATTTTTGTTTTGCCTTATGTTCAGATGTTCCGTCCAACAATCATCATGTAATCCCATGAGTCTGTTATGGGAATAGTCCATTTGAAGCATATGTACATGTATAATTGAAACAAAATGATTAGAAAAATATCTTTTCATCCCTTCTATGAAAGCTTGAATTGTGATGTGTCCACAGTGTACTAGGCTGATTTAGACAAATGCTCTTGTTTCATAAAACTATCTGTGGCACCGGAACATGGACAGATTGTCAATCCTCAACATTGCCAGAACATTGCAATGAGTCTAACTCAAAGAAATTAACATGACACAAAAAGAATGTCTATGTTCTTTTGTTTTAGTCACGTCATAACTACATTGTAATAAATGTACAATGGTTATAGTTGATTAAGGACTGCTGACCACTTGCCTTTAATATAAGACTATAGGTGGCTGATTGTTACATCACTGTGAAATGCTCAATCAAAATCAAAAAACTGAATCAAAATACTACCTTTAGTAACACATAAGGTGTTGACTACAAATTGTACATGTTTGAACAGGTACAGTGTAGACACTTGGATACACATTGTAGCTGAAGTAGCAGGCTAGTGCAGCTGCTTATGATACTATGGCTACAGAGCAATGTACACACAGAAACTATGCAATAATAATAAAATACTTTTAGGAGCATCTGTGTTCATATAATTTTTTCCAGGAAAAATGGGTATCTTTATAATGGTTGGGGCTTGTTTCTACACAGTAATACCAAATTAGTTATGGAATGTAAGGAAATCAGTTTGAACAAGAGTTCGTAGACCTCATATCTCCATGAAATAGTCCGATTATGCAAATTACTTCCACATTTACATAATCTATGCTTGGTTATGTACACCTTTAAATAACTTATGCCGGTCCCAATGTTGATTGTCCAATAATACTAGTATACCATTGAGAAGAATTATAGCACTTTTATGTTAATTATGTAAATTAGGGTTGAATTTACATAATTGTTATCTGCTTATGTTCCACCAGCCACAAACTACATGTACATATATTACAGGTATTTGAGTCCTATAATGGAAAACACTACAGTTATAGATTTCCCTCCTTAATTATGCAAGTTAAGTGCCAGTTTGCATAATTTGCACTTTAGGATGTACATCTCTGACAAAGCTACCTCCATACCAAATATCATCTAAATTTGTCATTCCCTTGTTTAGTTATCCTCCCAAGAAGATTTTGAAAAAAAAAACGACCCAGCAGTTCCAGAGCAACATGCTAGGGGACCCAAACATACACTACCTATTCCTTACGTCATTAGCTATCTGCCACCAAAAAATCAAGACCACAGAACATCCAGTTCAAAAGATACAAAGAACGAATTTTTGCTGCAGCACCAATGTCACATACCAGGGGGCCAGAAATTGACCTTGACCTTTGTTTTCTTCACACCTACTTACATATCAAATATCATCGTAATCCATCCAGAGGTTATTGAGTAATGCTGACAACAAATATCCAGAAACACAAACACACAGACAGACAGACACACAGACACACCCAAAACTATATCTCCATTTTTCATGGAGATAATCAGCATGTTCCACTGATAGCACATTGCTTTATTGCCTGGCACTCTCAATGACATTTATGTTACGGAATCATCTGTTGAAGAATTATCAACACCCCCAGTATGTGTTTTGGACTAAATTGAAATGGAAGGTAATTTGATACATCCATGTATGCTGTGAGAGGAATGAATCCTGCTTGATCAGCAGTGTTTGTTTGGCCAGACTGAATTGATTGTTGGGATCACATCATCTGGGCACCCCTAAATTGATCCACGCGTGTGGAAAAAAAGTTGGGCCCCTTAAAAACTTACCTTAAGAAGTTTGTATGAACTCTACAAGGTCAGGATGTTTTTGCAAATGACTGAACTTGCAGAACAATTGATGTACCAAACAATGAATTATTATCATTTTTTTGTCTTTTGCATATTGGACTTTGGAAAACTTTTTAGATACAGGCATGAACTGATGTGCATGCAGATCTTCTCCATCATATTATGTAATAAAAGCATATTCTATGGACCAGAATCTTTCAGAATGCTTTACAATTATTATGCTTTGTAATTATATTACAACCTTCCCTTGCAAACACGTGTCTGATATTTATCAACATACACAATGTTTCTATCTTTGTCTGTGGAACTATATAGGTCGCAACGCAGTATGGGTAAGGGGGCGAAGTCTGCTATCTCCGATTGCCTTGTATTGTTTATGTTATGAATTGAAGTTCTTATGACTCCGTTTTGTTAGCGTTGCCAAAAAACGCACGCGGCCACATGACATCATAACTGCACATGCGCCGTAGCGGGGTCTCCTGTTCTTTAATGGCGGCGTATGGAATCTGGTGTGCCTGCTGTCCTGTTTTCTCCGTCATGTTTCCGCGCTGTTACCCCTCGTCCACACCTCACAGTTTGCCTCAGTGAAGAGGTAACATCAGAGAAACATTTGTGACAGGGAAGACTGCTCTCGCTGAGATACCCCGCCAGTTATCGAACCCAGTTCGTTCCACGTGGTGGACGACCGGCCAACTTTTCTTCCCAGATCGTACGTACCGCACCACTTTCTCAGTCGTGCAGTCGGGTTCACAGGTCAGTTTGAAGAGTCCGTGTTTTTGCCACGCAGGAGAAACACACCTGAGAAGCGGACCGTTCTAGTTTTTGTCCGCTAGTGGCAGATTGGTGGACGTAGTACCGTGTGTTGGCGGCCGTTTCCGACAACAACAGCGGCCGCCCCGCGAGGGTCGAAGGAACGTGGCCGTTGCACGTTGTACGTGCTGACGTGCCAGAGGTTCCATATTGAAAGTTCTTTTGGATTTTCCACCGTCCATACGGCAAGGACACCATCAGAACATTCAACCGTCTCGTACATCTGCTTACACCCGAACCCGACATTATAAGGAGGTGATCGGCGAGCAGCTGGGGAAGGTTTTTAAGCGTATATTGCTGATTTATTTGTAATATCAGCGTATCAGGATATGGCGGCTGAAGTGGCCAACCAGCCAGCGTTCAGCGGTCCTCAACAGACTAGAGAGCCCGTTTCTCCTAGAAATGTGCAAGAGGGCGGTCAGGGAGACACAACAAACAGTACTAGGACTCGTTCAGAATCTCTGGAAACGGAGAGAAGACAGCCAGCGTCCCCGGGACCCGCACAAGCCGAGGGAGAAACGGACAGAGAACAGGATGCAAACTCAGCAGACACAAAGGTCGAAGTATCTAAACCTAAGGAGATCGTAGCGGCTCCACCACCAAAAGTCAACCCATGGACGAAAAACAGGACATCAGAAAAACAGCAACAGCCAGCACCTAAACAGCCACAGAAAACTCCTGGAGGTAGGCCGTGACAACTCGCTCGTGTCTCACATTTTCTAATAATCAGAGCTAAGGGACATGTACTGGTTGAGTGACCTCGTAATGCCCCCCACCCCAATGGGGGAGGGGCAACATTGTTTATCTGCGGTTTTTACAGACACTGCTAGATTTAAGGTGACTGATTCCTTTAATTACAATTCCTTCAGCCAAATCCTCCCCCCTACGTTCAACAATAAGTGAAATATTACATGAATGGGTAACTAACTACTTGTGGTGGGAAGAACTGCAGATGCTGTAAATTTAATCAAGTGCTACCATCAACTTAATAAATAATCCACTGCTGTTTGGAGGGGCAAACATAGGGAATGTACATTCCTAACTAATCTGTAAAGAGAAAAAACTGGGATGGAAATTGTCGTAATGGGTATGAAATTGAATGTATGATAATGTGCAATCAGCTCGTAAGTCAATTCAGAATTTCATTTTGTTTGGTTGACTAATTACTGTTACACACAGAACACACTCGAAACTTGTTTTAAGAAAATTATGCAATATCCAACACAAATGAGTGTACTAGTTGCTATAAGTCATAAGCAAATTAGCAAGTTGAGCTAGAAAGGACATCTATTCTAAGTGTAGGAATTAAAGGTCAGGGAAATGACTTTAAAAAGCACCAGTAGAACCATACATAAACAGGTTTACTGAAATGCTAGTATGCTGCCATCTTCAAAATTTCACAACAAAAGAAGAAAACACAAAGATTTACTAACACTACAGAGGGAAACCTGTAGTATTCTACCAAAGATAATGTAAAAAGAAGTGCTACATCACACATAAACATTGGTTAACTTGGTTTGTATGCACCAAACCTGGGGCACATGACACAATAGCTGTTGCATCACTATTGGGTAACTACCTTACATTCCTATGTAAACAAATGTGATTCCCTGGTAATCTTGTTTTGTTTTGCTCCCTTCTGGACTAATCACAGAGCCATCTGAAACAAAGTCATTGTTACATGCACAATAGAATTACAAGGTTCCCAATTTTGTACTCATTGAGGGTTGAAAAACTAATTTGGAAGGAGGGGTTATTTTCTGCAGCATTGATATGCTAACAACTAAAAAAAATGTGTAGGTTTCAAATTGGTATGATTTTGTTAGTAAGGTTGTGTTCAGCCTAAGTGAGAATTACTTAGTACTTCAGTCAGCTTGAGCTTTGGAATCCATGGTCAGCTGCCTATATATACATGTATGGGCTTCTATTTATATCCAGTTCCTTGAAAACGAATGGGGCTGAGTATTATTAGGCTTTGATACCAGCTCTCCAGAGCATTGGTGTGATCTTTTGTGTTTGAACGTTCAAAATAAACAGTCTCCATTCTTCAAAGCAGGTTAAAGATAGGAGGAAAAGAGACAGTTCTGTCTACAGTTGTTAGTCACTTCTCAGTACCCTTGTTTATGAGGATCATGTTATTACGTTTTAAAACATTCATGACAACAGCATGGATGTTGTAAACTTAAAGAATGTCTTTATCTTTGCTGTAACCCTTTATTGTTAGGTGACTTTTCCTTTCAAAGTTTCATGACCATCTTTACAAATATACTAAATGCTTTGTTGGTCCTAGTCATCCCAAATATAGTAGTAGTTTGATTTCAGCAATGTTTAAAAAATTTTTTTTTTTTTTACAAAAATAACAGAATTGTTTCAAAAAGGCTCATGTGTTGGAATGCCAGAATGGAATTCTTAGAAGAGGTTTATGTTCCTCAAAGGAAGTGCTAGGTTAGAGGAAGTGCTCAAGAATGACCTCTTCACACAGAGCTCTATTACTTGTACCCAGGGCTTTAGCCAGCTCGAGATTTTTTTCCGTCAGCCAATTCCCATTGACGGAAAATTCCTGTCAAGAATCTTTTTTTTACCGTCATCGCGTAAAAATTTCCGTCATTGACTGCAAAAATGTCTACCTCGTCCGATATAAATGTTGTCAGTGGGAGAAAATATGACACCACGCTGACGTTTTGTAATAATGTGAACAGTAAAACATCGTTTCTTTGCGTTTTCCCCGCAAAAACACGGCGTTAAAATCAACTCGTGGGGTATGCAAATCTAACATTACATATTCTCAATACGCACTGTTGATTGGTTGATCGTAACATCTGGAGGGGCGTCTCCTCAGATCCCGCGCTCTGATTGGTAAAGCTATGGATACCGACCCACGATGCACCGCGCGCACCAGCGTTCAAATATTTTGTTTGAAAATGTTACATTTGTAAAGGCAGGAGAACGCTATATTTTTCTATAACACGACAATTTTCTAATTAAGAACACAATTACTGGAAGACTCTTTTGAGAAAACATGCATTCATATACGGATTTATGGTGCATTTGGGGGAATTTTGGCGTTCAATTAACCCGGAAGTGTGCCGACAACAACGTGGCGTGGGTATCTCATCTGTGTCGCTGCAAAATTAGCGTTTTCTCGTCAAAACAAAAACAAAATTCCCGCTGAAGAGAACCGTGCAACATTTTAGATCCTAAAGATTATGTTTTTGATCAAACTATTTGTGGATAGCATGATGTGCCGGTTCTTTTAGCTGCGACTGGCACCTTGCGTTGTCGCAAGCGGCGCGGCTGGGCGAGCGAAAATAATTTGTACGGCCGCCAGCCCCGGCACGCTAGCGTACAAGTTTAAGGTTTTGATGAGTGTCAAGATTCCAAACAAAGTTCGTAGAATGCACTGTTCTTGGAGTGAGACCTTGAAAAACGGGTTTTTAATGAGATCATCGTATGCGAAAGGGTGCCGACACACAATCGTCAACAATCATGACAATAGCAAAACAAACAGTGTGTGGCTTTCCGACAATGGGCTGTCCGGGCGTCCCCAAGCCGTAGCTTCCCTCTTTTCAACTTGGCCTTCTTGCTTCAATCAACGATTTTTTTTCCGTCAAGGTTGACGGATTGGTTGAAATTTTTTTCCGTCACACGCAGCAAATTTCCGTCAATTGACGGAAAAACGGACGCTGGCTAAAGCCCTGCTTGTACCTAACATGGCATGTTCCCAAAAATGTGAGGCAATCGAACTTCCTGTCCGACACTGGGAGTCATGGTTTGGGAGGGGGGCAGAGTTAATGTTGTGACAGTGACACTTTCAAAATGATTTTGCCCTTCCTTGGTAATCTATTCTGTTGATCAGTCATGAAGCTGCAATTGGTAAAAGGAAAGATACATCAGTTCTTTTTATGAAATGCAGGTAATATTGTAGTAAGCAATTTTGAATGATTACTTATGAATGATGACCATATGGACATTATTTTGTGTGCCCTATTTTGTCCTGTTGAATATGAAAAAAGGACTACTAAAGTTTGCCACATCTAATGAAATAAAACATCTTTATTGGGAGATGAGGTTTTGTGTGCATGAAAAATTTTCGTGTGAAAAAATTGCGCATGACTAATCTGTGTGACAGTAGCTCTATGCAGATTAGCTGATTTCTAAGGACTTTTTGCAGTAATGATATGCATGCAATATTGTTTTAAGCAATATTAGTTTGAATGTATAGCAAGTTTGAATTTAAAAGCTTGAAAATGATGACAGAAATTTGATATTGTTGCAACTTTTGCTGTCAATATTCCCATGCTTTTTAGATGATTTTTGAATATCAAGTTTTCACCTACTATTATCTCATTTTCCACACTATGTTGTATAGAAATATACTGATACTATGTATGAGTGCTACTGGGGTATGTTCAGAAGGAGAGAGCAGTATGAACAATGAATTATAACAGGAAAGTGTTCACAGGTCTTCTCGCCCCCCTCCTCTGAAATGGAACAGTTCTCTTGTAATCAGAAATTGCTGCCATGCAGTATAAATGGTGATAAAATTGAGAGACACGTCTAGGGTGCGCTACTGTCTGGTGGCCATGCAGAATAATCCATCAGAAAATGCAAGTATTGAAGTAATGACTGTAGGAAGGCAGTTTGTTTACCAGACCAATTTTTGCCTTTTTAGGTATGTGAATCTAGATTTAACTAATGAAGGATTCAAAATATAACTTGTGCATTTTGGCCTGGAAGTGGAAAACACAAGATGAGGTGTGAGGAAAGCCATTTTCCAGTAGAATTGACACATTATGCACTTCTTCTCATGACAGCTCCAGTTGTACACAAAACACCGCCGAAGCCGATGGTAGTCAAAGCAGCCAACAGCAAGTCTGAAAAGGTGAGGTGCTCATTTTGTGTGTATGTGTGTGTTACAAGCTTTTGCGGTAGCTGTTTTTATATGATTATCTATTCTAGGATTAATTTGGTTTTTATATTGGCAGGAAGAAAGATGTCCTGGTACAGTAATGTTTGCTTGTATCCCCAGTTGGTACGTTCCTCAGGGACAAAAGCATGCAAAAAGGTCAAGTTGGAAGCATGTTAACACACATATGAAATAGGTTTGGAAGATAACTACACTATAAAGTATAATGGGGCAGGTCTTTTGTCCCTGAAATGATTTCATGTCTGGTCTTTGTCAGTACCAGTATTGATGGGTTCAGTATTGCACTAGTAGTATATCTTACTAAGATATACTACTAGTGCAATACTGAAGTTAAATTTCTTATGATTAATTAGGCCATACGAGTTTATTTTATTGGTTCCTGGGCATCTTTATGAACAATTTCAGCAAGCGGACATCATAGAAATAGAAAGCATCAAGCAGCTTATATTACGCAATACAAAACAAATCAAACAACTGTTTAATTGTTTTCCAGTAGCTCCTGTAGTCTAACAGGTTTTCTAGTATCTATCATTAGGTAATCATTTACATACCATTTTAAGATTCAGATGCTCATTTAGGTTGCACTTGTCTTCAGGCTCATTCTCAGTTACTGATGAAAGAATGAAAGATAGTGCATGCTATCTGAAACATCTGACAATTAAGGGAATCTCTCCAGTTGCTTGACTTATTTTGTTTTGTACCATGTCTTATTTGGACGTCTAACCTTTATCGAAGCACCTTGGTCATGCCCAGCTGTGTAGGAGAATCGGTGAGGACAAAATAGAAAGCGTTACGTGTTAAGAAGTGGAAAAGGTAACCTTTCGTCTTAACATTTGTATGTTGATATGTCCTAACATGGGCAAAGAGTAAATGATAGAAACAAGTGATAAATGGTCAGGTCATGTAAGTGTTGTCTGACCATCTGTTGGTGTCTTTTATAGGCCAGTGACTTTACTGACATCACCAACTGGCCCACTCCTGGAGAGCTGTGCCAACAAACCACACCTAAGGAGAAAGTGGAGAAAGACAAGGAAGTGGCAACTGCTATGGTAGGTCATGATATTTTGTTTTGTTTATTTTCAAGAAGCTCAAATAGCCTACAGGCAGCCCCCCCCCCCATTTGTCTGTCCTGCAAAAACCTTGTTGTTTATCATGCACTAAACTATGGATTTATAACATTTGAGTGTACCAATTGAAGTGTAATTATTTCTAGGTGTGGTTATTCGTGTAATGAATATTGTCTGACTATCTTTCAAAATGAGATGAAGATGTCTGCAAATTGAGTTGTATTAGGAAGAGATGTGGTTTTCGGAACAGCATGATGGATCATTTGACATGTCACATGTCTGACTGGTTTATTTCATTTTCTCCAAGGCACTTGTCCAACAGAGCAAAATATGCAAATTGACTGAAAACAGACATGTGACTTGTACTGATGGAATCTTTGATACAAAAACATAACTTGCTACACTCTGCAAAAGTCTGGTTGAGCCTTAGGTTTTACTTTCCATACAATGGTACTGCAAGGCTGGTAACACTACCTGAACATGAGAGACTAGTGTGGATATGCAGAGAAAAGTACTATTTTTAGCCTTTACCTGTGATTAAAGGTTTTAACCAAGCAGTAAATCAAAGGGTAATCAGATAAGGCATCTCATTGTTTTTAACAAGTTAAGCATTTATTTAGTGGGGCACATAATTATTGAAATGCCTAGCACGCTAAGGGGTGACAACATAAATGACCATAGGACTACTGAATTTGCAAAAAAAATTTGACTAGTATACATTTGGGAAGACGACATTATTCCCAAACTACTGGGAAGACAAGATTATTACAACTTGTTTCACAGAAACAAAGTCAGTTGATAAATTGGTTGAATTGTTGACCTGCAAAAAGATCATCTTCCTACAGAGAATCCTTTTCTTATGTTCCTTAGAATTCCGTAGAGTTCCGTAGAACATTAAGTCTATACTAGTCTCAGACTCTAGTGTAACGTGCATTTGTAACTCTCCATAGAAGTCTCCTGTGTCAAAGAAGCCAGAGAAGGACAACACCAGCGATGACTCGCTGAAGGAGAACAAACACAACGGCACTGCAGACGACAATCCTGACATCAGGACACCGCCCAAACGGAAAGGTAACACCCCTTACATACTGTTCATATGGACTGGTCCAGTCTAGGGGTCAAGGTCCATTATGTAATACCACCAATGCCTAAACTGGTATAAACCAATTTAGCGAAGAAAAATAAGCTTAAGTAATGTTAAGTCGAAAATCTTACTTAACGTTGCTTTGCATGCTTGATATAATGTTGCAGTTGATTTTTTGTGTTTTGAAAAGGCAAAGAGGAAAACATTTGGATCTTTCAGTTAAGCCTCATGATTAATTTGTATTAGTTAGCATTTTTTGCCTTTAACAACCACAAGGTAGGAATAAAGAGTTCTCTGATTTGACTTCCATGTGGCACTGTTACATCTCAACTTACAGATACCAGAAGTTTGAATGTGTTTGCGATACATGTTGTTACACATTTTTTAAAGGATAATATCATTTTGAAAGATATTCCTAGGTTCAAAGTTTGAATTTTTAAGGCAAGCATCTCGAGAAAGTGACCAGCTGTTCTGTGGAGTGTAAGGAAGTGTGTCATTGAACCATCGAGCCACGCCCACCTCCTCTCTTCCTAGCAAATGTTTGCTCAAAAATACCAACAGTCGCTGTTGCAACGTGGTGGTTCCTTTTTTATCCAGCAGTGACACAGCCTAAATAGGGACTGTTGCTATGTTTCCCTCTATGATATGTCTGTGATTGTTGGTAAAGTTGTGGATGTTATGAAGGGTAAGAAGTTATACATAGGTATGAAAATATTCTTATGGAACCCATCTTTGGGCCGTAATTTGCTTGTTGGAACAGACACAACTTTTGCCTGTCCATCCAAAAAATCTGAACTTCATGTTCTGAACTGATGAAAGTTTATTTTAGTATGCTTGAAATGACAGATGTGACAGCCAAAATCAACACCAAGAGGTCAACTAATGACTGAGACCAAAAAAAAAATCTTAAGGTTGGAGACAGCCCTGTTGAAAATTACTGTTTTTCTTCTTCCCTCTTTACTGCTTGGAACATCTAACATTGCTGTTAAAAAGTGTCATTTTGATTTTTGAATTTATTATGCATGTGAGGTAAGAATAAAGTATTTTATTAGTGTGGTGCTTAAGTAATCTGTAATCAATGATTTTATATGGTTTGTTTGCAGGAAACAAGCAGAAGTGGACCCCCCTGCCTCTAGAAGAGCCCAAGAATGAGTCTAGGATATCAAAAGCCCGCCGAGCCCGGGAGCGCGAGAAGGAGAGGGACGATAGTGAGTCAGGCCGCAGCCGAGAGAGACCGCCGCGGGGAGGAAGGGACCGCAAAAAGGAGAAGGACGGGGGCCGGAGGGACATCAGTCCTGATAGAGGTGAGGCGTACTTCAATCTTACCCTGTCTATAATTCTTTTCCTTTCTGTTGATGTTTTCTCTGTTGCACTGTTGTGGAAGACATCATTTAATGTCACCACGGAGAGTTTAGATATTCTTGCGCTACTGGTCCCATTTATCCACCAGCATTTCTAACTCATAGATCTGTTTCGTCAATAGTTGTGTGTCATCTGCCTGGGTTCCGTTTTCCTTGTTTCTCTATTGCCTAGGAATAAAACAGAAAGATCATTAGCAGTTGTATAAAAGATTTCTTCTTAGAAATTGAGTTGTACAAAAAAGTGAGAGGAAAAAAAAAACTGCTACCTTATATTTTGTACAAGCCATTGAGCAGAAAAGACACACTCTGTTAATTTCCCCTCTGCTGGATGTGTTTGTTGATACGGAAACTACACTTATCCTGGCATGAAAGATATTAAAAATTCCAAGCAAAAAATTTAATTGTCTGGCAAGGCTGAAGTATCGACATGTTAAATGCATAAATCTGAAAGATTTCGTGTTTCATTGTCCTTGGATGAATGTTGAGATGATGTTATTGGTGCAGCTCTCATGAATATTCTTGCTCTGGAAACAGCTCTAGCAAATAACACATCGGGTATGGAATAGTTTTATTCATGATATGTTTTTTAAGCTTAATTTTCATCTTGGGTCAAATGTTACAGTCATGTAAAAGCATGATGTGTTTACTCGTTTTTGCTGCCTTGTTTTAGGCCCAAATCTAACATGACCTTCCATTTTCCATGTAATGTAACAGCCAGCAACTCCAGCTGGCGATCGGAGGGCCCGGGAAGCGGCGAGGGCGGTTATGGGCGCGGCTATCGGGGATCCAGGAGAGGGCGTGGCAGGGGAAGGGGAGGGCGAGGCCGATACGGTACGTCTTAGTTCTAGCTGTGCGAGTGTCCTGTCTACTGGGCATTTACTACATTTGCTCTTCGAAGGATTAGACCAAGCATTATCTTTGATACTGATAATATTGAATTGAGCATTTACAAAAATGTCTTAAACTTGACTTGTAACCTGTGAAGGAAAATTTGAAGGCTGAAATAACCAATGCAAATTTATTTGTACATTGTAGGCAGCAGCAGGGCCTATGAGTATGTGTACGAGGACCCGAGTGCAGAGTTTGTGGACCCCTCCGCCCAGTCTGGCCAGTTCTTCTACAACAGTGACTACAACTTCATGCCCATAGATGAGACTGTGTTGAAGGACTACATCAGGAAACAAGTGTAAGTCATGCAGTTTTCAAACCAACACTTTCATTTAATTATTCCTTTATGTTTCATTTTCCCTCCTCATCTGCTTATATGTGCAATGTCTTAGGACTTATGAATATTCTGTTGTATGTTTTTCTGCAGGGAGTATTATTTCAGCCCAGAGAACCTGGCAAGGGACTTCTTCTTGCGTAGAAAGGTGAGGCTAATTTTTCCAACAACCCCAGCCATGCCTTGTCTAGGTTCCTCTTAAATGAATACACCACATTCTGTCAAACAAATTTTATCATACAAGGAAGACATTCATAGCCTACAGGTTGTTCTTTATTGGCTTGGTGTGGTCAAACTGACTGACTTGTCTCAACAACATTTTCTGAAAACCAACACAAGGCCCATAACTATGATGTAGCTTTCTCATGTTTGTGGACAATATTTGCCTGTGAGACACGGATTGCATGAAAATTTACCTTGAGAAATTTGCATGATGCATTACAGTTTTTGATACTGTTCCATGCCAGTGCCTACTTGTGCATGTTAGAAGCTAACATGATATATTGTTTCTAGATGGATGAACAAGGGTGGATCTCCCTCAGTCTGATTGCCAGCTTCTACAGAGTACAGGCCCTCACCACGGACCTGGGGCTTATTCTGCAGGTAAGACTACAGGGCTTTAAATTCCTACAAAAATGTGAATAGTTTAGAGCTCTCCTCTCAGTGAAATTCTGTCATCATGTATAGGAAAAGAAATAATGATCCAGATTGCTGTACAAAACAACGGATTCACACTCACAGGGTCTTGGTCGAATGGGAGGTCTGCCAACCACTGGACTACTATTGGTAGTATTGTCTGTTCGGACTATAAAATTTTTGTTGCTTCTCATCCCCACAGGCCATAAAGGATAGTGAGGAACTAGACATGGAGAACGACGAGAAAGTCCGCACCAAGGTGGACCCGGAGAAGTGGCCCATCGCTGGCCCGCCCATCCCGTACACACCGGGGAAGATCAGCGGGAATGTGGACCTCACAGCTCTCGTGGACGCTCCGGTGTTCGTCCCCGGCAAGCCGTATGTCGCAGGCCAATCGTACCATGAACCCATCAAAGGTGAAGACTTGTCTGTTCTGTCGGGTGCAAGATGATATCTGTTGTGTTGATTTGATATCGCAGTAAGGAGAAAATGCAGCGTTTGTGATGATATTAACTTGTGTATACTGTACAAGATAGGTCACACCAATTGTTTTAGATTTGTAAGTTGTATGTTATGATGCCTTAGTGACTGTGGTAGATGTAATTAAAGTACTGTATATGAATGCTTTGCTGTTTTCCTGTTTGCAGATTATGAGCCCACCTCCCCTCAGCAGGCTGATGATCAGGGGCGTTACGGGCGGGAGGCCATGTTAGCTAACCTGACAGTCAGTCGTGGACTGTCCACAAGCCTACCAGATCTGGACAGGGAACTGGAACTGGACAACTGGACTACGGTCACCGCCAAGAAGCAACGGCACCCAACCCCCTCCAAACCAAAGGCAAGGCTGAAATTTTTCTTTGCCAAAACTTAACCAGCCTGTATTTTAGTATCATGGCTTCTAACAGCTGACCATGAGGTCACTTTTCGAGTCTAAATAAAAGCACAAGCAAATGGAATACAGAAAATGAACTTTTCTCCGTGTGATGTAGCTCAGAAACAAGATGGTGGTTGCAACAGAAACAAGCTCAGAAACAAGCTCAGAAACAAGATGATGGTTGCAACATGAGTGCAACTCCACTTGTTGCATTGTTCGTGTGTTAAGTCATTATGAAACCTGTCAACCCCTTGTGCTGCAAATGGCTGACATTGTTTCTCAATGATACAGTTGACTTGCTATATATTTTACATAGTACTGTTTGTTTGTACTTATTGCTGTCTTGTTTGATCTGTAGACTGAGCAGAGGACAAAGGAGGAGTTTGGAGGGGATCAGGAGGAGCTGGACTTCCTGTTTGATGAAGAGATGGAGAAGCTGGATGGCAGGAAAAACACCTTCTCAGAGGATCTGTGAGTCTCTCTGCAGTTCTGCACAATGTTGCTAGATGTCTCTTCATACTTAGCAGTTGGTTTGTGCAATGGAATGGTGTATTGTTTATCAAGATTAAAGTTTGGATGTGATACATGAGTTGTTTTTTTGTCTTAGGTCACAATAAGAAATCTCTGGGTGTAAATATGCAATAAAGATACTGCTTGATGTTGTGAAAGGAAAACATGCTGAATGTACTTTGTACCCTTTAGAACGGATGACTCTGACTACGAGATGAGCGACCACGAGGTCAACAAGATCCTGATCGTGACCCAGACCCCGCCCTACCTTAAGAAACACCCCGGCGGTGACAGGACAGGCAATCACGAGTCACGCGCCAAGATTTCCTCCGAGCTCGCAAAGGTCATCAACGATGGCCTGTACTACTATGAGGAGGACCTCTGGACTGAACATGACTATGAGGAACTAAAGGTATGGAACAAGGTAAAGTTCACTTCATGTTGTTTCGTCTGTACATGTGATTAAGTGTTTAACAAGTTACTGACTTTTTCTCTTACTGTTTGTGCAGTCTAGGTAAAAGCATTTGTGTTATGTGTCGTATTTACTTGGCAAGTGTTGTGTACTTATGTATGCCTAGCAAGGATAGCACTGTCTTACTGTCTTTTATGTTATATCTTGGCCTTGCTAACATTCGATATTGGTATTCCTTATTTGGTCTGAATTTTATGGTATCTTACCATATAACTAGAAGGCATTTGAATACCGGATACTTGAGTTGGACTCATGTCCCTATAATTCTCAGTTTGATGACAACAAGTTTCCTCAACTTCTATTTGTGCATTGAAATGTGTTTTCTTGGGTGGAAAGAGAATACAACCTTCTGTATTCCTTTTGTATTCCTTTTTAGTCACAGCTGAGGAAAGTTAATAACAGTATTGTACAGTTCTTGTGTGATGATGCATAATTCCCCCACTCCTCCTGCAGCAAGAGTTTACTGGTTACAAGAAGGTGGATGTGATAACAAAGGAGGAGTTTGAACAGATGGCACCTGGGAAGCCGGCAGTGACACACCAGAAGGTGCCACCACCCCCGCCCATCCCAGCAACCCCTGCAGACTCCAAACCTGCAGACACCGCAGCGCCGGCAGGTAGGGACTAGAACAACATCAATATTAATCTAGGGCTCTGAATTCATTTTGGGGAACAGTTAAGTTTAATTTAGCCACAAAGGAAAAATAATTGGGTACGTAACACAAATTAAGTACAATAGAAGCTAATAATCCTTTGCACAACAGTATAACACATGATTCTGCACAGGGTTACAAGCTCCCAAACGGATCAATCAAATCTCATTTTTGCATGGGGCATTGTCACCAAACTCGGCTGAATTCATAAAATCTTGTCAAACTACTGAAAATATGTGCTAAAAATCAACATACTTCATATAAGTGATGAAAATGAGCAGGAAAACTGCCTTTGTAAAGGAGTAATACTACCGATATGTAGGAAGTAAAACAGGAAAGAAGATGGTCCCTATCAAAAATTACATTAAGAAGAAGCACATCTGCTAATTTTGTGAAAAGCTGCAATTAAGTTCATTGTTAATCTTCACACATCTCATTTTTCAGACAACTTGTGTTCAACTGGAAAGTTCAGTCCACAAAATTTAGTCACAAAGACTGATGCAATTGAAGAGCTTAGTTTTGCAGCCTTTTAAAGGTTGTAAGGTAGATGGAGGTGGATTAATTTCTGATTTCTTCTGTCCCAGAACCGATCCCCCAGCCTGCTGTGATTCCGAAGACCAACACCCAGGCAGGAGCGCAGCTGTCCCAGTCCCTGCCGACCAACATCCCCGACACCCCGCAATGGACCCCGCGTGGGTCCCGCACACCCAGGAGAAAGGACCCACGCAGATCACCCCGCTTCTATCCTGTCATCAAGGACGGCAAGAAGCCAGACACCTCAGTAAGATTTGCTCAAATTTATCAGATGAAGCACTGTTATAACGAGAGGCCGTACAACCTTATGTGTAACACCTGCTGGAGATCACAAACTTCATGTAGGAGTGTGAAGAAAAACAAGCTAGTGTTGAAAGTCGACTTGGGAATAATTTTGGATAATTCCATAATAATTAAAACAAATTGTCTGTTGGAGTTTAGAAAGAATTAACAAAAATTCCAAAGTTGGAAGTGTACAAAAATCTTTGAATACCATTAACCATGTCTTAGAAAATCAATACTTTTTATCCAAAATCAATAGTGTTTATATTTGTTTAGATTTTATCAATTTTATATGGTGTTATGGCCTGTCAATGTCTGTGTTTGAGTTCCCTGATTGTAATGTTGTTACCATCCTGTAGACTCCACGGAAGCGCAAGACCAAGTACAGCGCGAACCCCCCCATGGAGAGCCACGTGGGGTGGATAATGGATGTGAGGGAGCATAGGCCACGCACCACATCCACAAGGTTAGTTTGGGTCATTCAGTTATTCCTTTTTATTTATTTTAACATAATTCTATCTTTCTCAAACAACACAGTAGCTATTACTTTTGATAGTCTGTGATAAGGGGAAAACACACCGTCACAAGAAGAGGAGGCGAAATAAGACATTTCCTCAGACATTTGAGTTTGTGTGTTTCAGTTTGTGCTGTTAAACTCAAATTGTGTTCTTTACTTCCTTTCTACAGTAGCCTGAGTAGTATGAGCCCCTCGGAAGGGGCCCCTGCCACCAGCTATGGTACGCCCCAGTCCATCCCCAAGTTCCAGCACCCCTCTCACGAGCTGCTGAAGGAGAGTGGTTTCACCCAGCAGGTCTACCACAAGTACCACGCACGTTGTCTCAGAGGTGAGCTCCCCCCATGGAAAAATCTTCAGCTGTGGTTTCAGGATAAATGTCCAACATTTATTGTAGCATTGTTGAAGTCAAAAAAGCAACAGAACACATGTGATGCACAAACTGTGAGTTTGTAGTGGAAATAAGAGCATTACGTTTAGTTATAGAAATCCAGTGTTGCCATTATTAGACATAGATACAAGAGAATACCCCTATGATATGTAATGAGTGATTGTGTGTGATATGTGACGTGATGACTGTTTGTTACAGAGCGTAAGAGACTCGGTGTGGGCCAGTCGCAGGAGATGAACACCTTGTTCCGTTTCTGGTCCTTCTTTCTCCGGGAGCACTTCAACCGCAAGATGTACGAGGAGTTCAAGAGACTGGCACTGGAGGACGGCAAGGAGGGCTACAGGTAGGGTGTGATAGGGGTTACCAGAAGCACAGGATTCTGTGTGAAGTGTTAGTAGGACAGGTGTATCATGATTAGCTGTATATGCTATATTTGTCTATATTCACAGTAGATTTGTACGGGTACATTATCTCCCAGAAGGATTGTTGCATCCATACTTGAAGACATTGCTTAAAGATGAGAGATGTTTATTTTGTCTGTGGTAGGCATAGGTTGTAAATGAGTGATGTTTATTTTGTTTTTGTCAGGTATGGGCTGGAATGCCTGTTCAGGTTCTTCAGTTATGGACTGGAGAAGAAATTCCGCTCTGAAATCTTCAAGGACTTCCAGGATGAGACGTTGAGAGACTTTGAGTCTGGTGAGTGGCGTGCACTTACAGTAGAAACAATGCTTTTACTAACTACAGATAAATCGCACACTAGTCTGAGTGAGAAAACCTTAATGTCAATGTAATTACAGGAAGAGATTCTTACGAGTACCTGCTGTGTACGTCGCACCGTGCAATAGTTTGCAGTAAACAAGATGATGTACAGAAGTTGAAATGATCTTCACATATCAGTAGGTTTTACCAATAAGGGGTTTGATACGAAGTATTGTTTAGAAGTTTTGCACAAAAGACTACAATATCATGTTGGACAACAAAATATGGAAGTGAACTGCAGATGCTTTTTAGAAGGGGAGTCTAAAACAGAAGTTGTGTCGTAAGTTTACTTGACAGTTTTGCAATGGTATGAACTTTGAGCAGCAGTGTTGTGTACCTGTAATACTGCAGGCCAGCTGTATGGTATGGAGAAGTTCTGGGCCTTCCTGAAGTACTCCAAACAGCGAGACCTGCAGGTTCACCCCAAGCTGAAGGAGGCCCTCAAGCCATACAAGAGACTGGAGGACTTCAGAGTAGATGTGAGTAGATCTTGGTGTTGTGAGTCTGTGTCAGTTTGCAATAAAGGGTGGCTGCAGCAGGTAGCAGAATTTTTCATGGCTTTTGAACAAATAACCAAAATCATGGCATTTGTCTAAATAACATGTAATGTATTTCCTCCAGTAAAGCTTTTGTTGCTAGCCTATAGTCCTATTTGTACTTGACTTGTAGTGTACTCACACTCTTAATCTTTTGTTGCTAGCCTGTAGTAGTGTATCTGTACTTGTGTATTCACCAATGTTAAAGGTCTTGTTGCTAGCCTGTAGAATCATTTGTTCTTGACCTGTTGCCAGCCTGTAGAATCGTTTGTTCTTGACCTGTTGCCAGCCTGTAGAATCATTTGTTCTTGAGCTGTTGCTAGCCTGTAGAATCGTTTGTTCTTGACCTGTTGCTAGCCTGTAGAATCATTTGTTCTTGAGCTGTTGCTAGCCTGTAGAATCATTTGTTCTTGACCTGTTGCTAGCTTGTAGTCCTTTTTATTAATCCTCTTTATACATGACCTGTTGGTAGCCAGTAGTCCTCTTTATACATGACCTGTTGGTAGCCTGTAGAATCATTTGTACCTGACCTGTTGCTCTCTTGAATGCTATTCGTACTGACCCCGCCCTGATTTGCAGCCTCCCCATCACCATGACGACGAGGCAAAGAAGTCCAGCGAGGCGTCGGGGACCAGCCCTTCCCATGGTGCCTCGGGATCCGGGACCACGGCGGAGGGTAGGGCCAGGAAAGGTGCAGGTGGAGAGGACGGCTCCAGGAAGGACAGTCAGCAATAACACACTCAGGAACGTACTACGCAAAATTCAAACACTTCCGTTTTGGAACCCAGAGTGCAAAATAACCCCAGGACACCAGCCTACGAGACCACCGGATAGGTGGTACACAGACAGAAGGGATATTTTGTGCTCTACGTTCCAGACACAAGATGTGCAGTTTCAGGCATACCCAGAAGCAGAGGAGCCCCTGTGGATGTCACCCTTGCCCTTTTGAGCTTACAGAAGCTGTCGCATGTTTGCTACAGGGGTATGTGCCGCTTCGCCACAACAGCTTTACCCACAGGTCTGGGACCCGTTTTAGTTTGATTTGTTGAAGAAAAGGTTTTAATTTTGGAATTTGAAAGTAAGTGAATATTTGCTATATTCAGGATGGATTTGTCGGAAGTGAAAGTCAAGCAACTACTGAAGTGTGAGTTAATGATTTCTGTTGAGTGGAGCTATGAACTATTCATATTCCTGTGTTCCAAATGTCTGGGTGTTTAGGTTTTGAACTGATCAGACTCTAAAAGAAGCCCCAATGGAAGGAATGCCATTATCAATACCAATTTTATGCTTGCAGTACTCAACCAAATTTGTACTGGTACAGTGGGTGCTTATGAGTGACGAAGGTTAAATAGTTTGCTGACGAGAAAAGAAACATGGCCAAATTACTGTGTTTTAGGTTTGTTTTTGGAGTTAAAAAAAGGATAAAGATGATGTCTGGATAGGACATTGCTGCTAACCATCCAAGTTTATCTAAACAGATTGCCAAATGCAATAAATGTAAATAAAGTAAACTTCTATAAACAGATGTCCAACCAGCCCAGAAACAATTTTGGATTTGACTCAAGTAATAGATACAGAAGAAAGGGTTTTCTGTTTTACTTGGTGATTGCATTTGATTTTTTTACTATGATTAAAGCTATACATCTACTAAAATTAGAAGGCGGGAATTGAGGGTGAAAAGTGAAAAAAAAAGAAGACTAAAAATTGTACTTAGTACACTTATCCCAAGAGAAACAAATGGATACCAAGAAAGGGCTTATAGTTTTCCAGCTTCGGCTTATAGTCTGAATCTTTGTTTACAAATTTATGCATGTGTTATTGATAACATTGCCAAACAAGTGCAGTGATGCAAAATGATGGTAGATGTACGCCATGTGCTTTGCCAAGACTGTTAATTTCTTGTGCAATTCTTGTTGGTTCCGTAATTTATTTTCCTTCTACGTAACAATTGAAGGAAAGTGTCACCATTTTACAAGACGCCGAAATGGCCTTTGTCTGAGCAAGAGGTTTGCTATGACGATAATCCTGTTCTCTCTATGGAACACAGAGTCCTATGCAGTGGCTTCTCAGTTGACGGATGTTTAAGTTCAAATTTTTAAAAATTGATTGTACTGATATGTTGTCATGGCTACAAGATGTCGCCTTTGACAGAGAAGTATTGTTGCCTGGTTGTACAGGCAGATCACTTTCATCAGGTTTCCAAATGATGTTTAAGTTAGTTCTCTACTGGTTTTTAGAACATGTATTTGTTGCCACCAGGGACTGGCAGTTGGATGGCAAATGAATTTTGATGAAGTCCATCTTACTGCTTTTTCACTTCATTATAGAAATCCTTTGATCTTTGTTGTTTACTTAAAAAGTTTTGGACATTTACTTACATTTACTGAAAGTCCCTTAACATTTAAACAGAAATGAGTCTGATAAATCACAACATGTGGTAAAGAATTGATAGGATATGGCCATGTGGCATTTGACAACAGTTACAAGTTAGTTGTGGCTTCAGAAGTAAAGTTCAGCTCCTAAAGTTAGGGATAACTGGATACCTGCTACATAAGTAATCCTGCTAATTTAAGAATGACAACCAAATGCTTGTGCATTTTCCACTGTTCAAGGAACAGTGGTGTTGGGTACATGTGTAACAGTGAGACGTTAACCACATGTTTGTTAGTGATATAAGAGTAGTGACCATACGCCTATGCGCTGGTGTATAGCAAGCTGTGTTACAAGATCAACAATGTACTATAGTTGCATACTTGTTATCCATTATTACCATGCAAAAATGTAATACAGTGCCTCCCGTGACTACAATGATATGCTCTCTGGTCTGTAAAACATAGCAAATACTTATACTCTAAAAGTCTACGCATGAATTATCTACCGAGTATTCAAATCTGGACACGATATTTGTACTGACAAGTTGTTGCCAAATAGTCGTAAGACCGTGAACCACCACATGTGGAATCTGTCATTAGATGTATCGTCTTCCCGTAACTAATGTGGTTGCCTGCTATCCAGCCTTCTACAGCTTTGATCCCGGCACCATCGTTGCAAAGCTTACCAAAGTCACATAAGACTGGGTACCAGGTGACCATTGTGGTACGGTGACTGTGAAATATATCCGTGTGTACATGCCATGAAAAAGAAAAAATGAGAAAAAAAGTTGTACATTAAATTGTAATTACAAAACGATATCTACCCGCAGATCTTGACCTGATCTGACTTGGATTGTTAGCGTGTAGTGGAGTAAAATAACAGTAGTGGGATTGTATCTATATTATTAAACTTGTTCTATGTATGATTTAGTTGTTGATCGTAAGCATATCTGTGGTATGGCAGAGAATGTTGGTGAAAATAGGTGCTTGTATATGTTGATGTGTTAGTTGAGAGTATAATCTTTTTCTTTCCAAATTTGTGTTCTTCATTATGACAGGAAAATTTTGTTTGGGAACGTTTGTTAACAACAGAGGATGTAATGTTCAACATGGAGACTCAGTTGTCTATGGTTAAGTTTAAGAAATTCAGGCCAATATCAACATTTGATCTCATGAATTCTTTATCAATTTATAGATGGTTACCTTTAGAACTTTGTTCATTTCCTGGCTAATTCAGTAGTTTTATGCATATTTTGTTTCTGTAGCAACCAAAAAATAATTAAAACATTTTTAAAAACTCCCACAGCTAGTTTCTTTATTTGTGTTGTATGGTATTGAGAGTCATAGGCCTTCCTAAGTGCTATTAGTGCAGAAATGTTTGTGGCGTTCTTTGATAACGTTTTCTGCGATGAACGCTTCACTGTGTCCTTAAAACCTACACGGAAATCATACATTCTAGTCATAAATTTGTTCATTTTGAGACTAGAATTCCCAGAATGACTTATGAGCAGCTAAAGTCTTGGCTATTGTTCAAAGAGAAAAAGTAGCATCCTCAGCATGCAATGGAATAGTTACTTGTAAATACATACTATGAGACAACAGACACAAAAAATGACAAGTCTTGACTCTTCCTCAAGGAGATGATTTTATATATCAAGTTTTCTCTTACCTTTCTGTGGCATATCTAATTCTTTTACCTGAAGTTTGTTATCTAATGTTACAAACATAACATATATTAATCAGTCCATATTCCTTCAGCTGTAGACATGTTGGATCTCATATATTCAGACAACAGTCTTGTCCAGTACAGTTTCATAATATTATGTTTAGTATCAATAGTCAACCTAGACACATTATAAGTGTAGCTTATACACATTTGCAGGTCTAAAGGCTTTATGCATACAATATCATGTCTACATTTTGCACACATTGTAAGGCATGTACATTGTAGGTACACTTGATTGACTTGTGAACAGGATTGGAAACAATCTTTTGTGCTCAGCAAAGTTGTTACATGTACGGTAAAACTGCAGACTGCTGTGTAAATCCTCTGAGGTTCCCGATATATTAATGTACATGTAGTGGCAGCTAGTATGTATGGATACCTCATTTATTCAAAGTTCTTTATGTATACATCTTTGCATGTAAAAATTGATATGATTCAACAGTATAGTCAGAATATGTATGCAGTTGTATCTTGTATGTGACATTCAAAGTGTGTTGTCAATGGTCTCCAACTACATGAACAATTGGTGGTGGGATATGACTACATCCTGTCTGTGCACAACACGAGCCATTGATGATACACGTAGGTTATGATTACAGTCTGTCTGCAGAACACAAGCTGTGTTGGTGGTAGGTTATATGACTACATCCTGTTGACTGGTGTGATGCCCAGGATGGAGAAACAGGTGGCCAGGATGGAGGCTGTGACCTCACACAGCAGCAGGCGACCCATGTTCACCTTTATCACCTCACCTGGAACAGCACAGGAAACAGTCAGGAGTGTAGGCCAAAATAGGCAGTGGTATGAAAACATCAAAAGGACTGCACCTCCAAAACTACGTGAATCTTGGTAGGTAGTACTTCCCCCTAAAAATGTGGCAAACTGGCTGAACAACAAAATGGCTGAACAACACCACTCAGCACCACAAAACAATAAAATTTGTGTAGATATGTGGTCACTATAGGCAGGATTCTTACTTCATACTTATATCAATAGGGAAAATCATCTAAGAGACCACCAAAACATTATCACATTAGCCAGGTAGTCATTATGTAGAGGTGGTCACTTGTACATGTTTGACTACAGTGTTTCAGATGGTGAAACAGTTCAGGAATTTCCAAGGGAAAAGAATGCCTTCCATACTTTCTGTGCCTCTGTCACTCAAAATATTGGCTCTTTCATATACCTACAAATGACAAGTTTTACTACATTAAAATACTGGACTTAAACAATATTCTTCCAAAATTAGAGAAGGAACAGCCATCAGTTATGAAGTAGCAGTTGCCCATACCTGTTTTCCTGTCCTTCTCCACACAGTAGCAGACGTCATAGAACTCAGTGAAGGTGGTGGACAGCTCGTACATGAACTCACACAGTGTGTGCATGTACAGGTCCTCCAGGATCTTACTGATGATCTCAGGGAACCGCACCAGACACTTGGCCAGCTTCCACTCCTTGGGATGGTCCAGGGACACTTCCGTAGTCTGGGCTGCCTTCTTCAGGGAGCTCTCGTCTACATTGGCCAGTCGAGCAATGGACCTAATGATAACACAACACACTGTTTACACCACAGATGAGTAAAAATGTATGCAGCAAGACCCCGAGAGAAGCCTGGGTTAAATCAGAAAGTTAACAAAAAAATCACAACTTGTATCAAAATTCAAATCAGAATGATTCAATTTGCAATAAGAACAACAACACTACTGGGCCAGACTACAAAATAGGTATGTTGTGTACTGCAGTGCAAGAGCCAAGCTTTACAATACTTTTAGACTACACAGGATGGATGTGAGAAGAATAGCCTACCTGATCCTGGTGTAGGCATAGAGGAGGTAGGCAGCTGTGTTGCCTCGGTCGTCCAGCATCTGAACAAAAGTGAATTTCACAGTTGTTAAAAAGTACAGCACTCTAAATGTTTGAATATAAAGTACAAAAGGATGGACCTTAAAAGTGCATATTCTAACTTACATGGACACAAAACAAAGTGGTGCCATGATCAGGTTTTGTAAGTCCTTTCAAAGCACTTAGTTTGTCTCATACTTTGCCAAAAATGTATACTTCAGCAATTAACTTAAGAACTGTATTGACAGCACCGTTTTTACATCCCTATCTTTCAGTTTTTTTTTACAAAGTCTTGATACAGATCAGGAATGATGGTTACAATGGTACCAACCCTGTCAAAGGAGAAGACGTAGTCGTTGGTCCTGCTGTGTGAAAGGTCGGCGTACTTGATGCAGCCGTACGCCACGGCTTTCTGTGCCGCTTCCAGCTGCTCCGGAGTCAGTTCCTGGAGGATAATGAATGAATGAAGACCTTTATTGTACATACATACCCACTGGATTAAGTACAGGTCAAACGAAAGATACATGAAATATATACAATGTCAATCAACACAAGAACCATATTCTACTAAGTGAATTTGACTTCTCACTTCTTTGTGATACCACAAATTTCACACAGCCTTGTCATGACAACAATTAAGCAAAAAATCAGAAGAAGAAACAACATAGGTTTGCCAATCCAGTTATTCAGTGTCATAAATGTTACTCAAGACTTTCATACAGAATTTGCCAGCATACAAAATTAAATGTAATCAGTACAGATTGAACTATAGATTGAACACAACTTCTTTACTTCATATACTGAAGAAACACATTTGGATTTCTTGTCCACAGCACAATAAGTGTCCAGGAGCTGAGTCTAAGGTTTTCGGTACCTTGTCCCTTTCCTTTTCCTTAAGTTTGTCCAGGGACCTTCGCAGACCTTCACCCAACAGGTCGCTCAACCGCACAGTTTCTCCAGACCTGGTCTTAAACTTTTTCCTGTTGATAAATGCAACAACCAATTTAGAAGGTAATGCAAAAGTTACCATTTCATTCAACTATGTTAACTAACTGAAACCAACAAGTGCTTGCACTGTCCGATCTAAGTAACTGAATGTGATGGAAGAAAGAAAAACCTCTCAACTTTTATCTCATTAACGCAAGAACTTACTTGTCCTCTCCAAGGACTACCCCAAATGGAGTGTGGTCCACCCTCTTTCTCTTTGCATCATACCAGCCTGCTGCCTTAGCTGCTGCAAAAATGCACTGGAAGTGCAAACCCTGGAAAATTGAGACAATCCTTTAACTCAATAAGATCATGTATGTAATCATGTCAGAACATAAGGGTGTTGAAACATAGGGGTGTCTAAACATGGAGGGAGGGGAGAACATGGGGGTGTCAGAACAAAAGGTTGTTGGAATATAGGTGTGCTGGAACATCTCGGTAGGGATGTAGAAACTAAGGAGTGTCAAAACATGGGGGTGTAAGAGCATAGGTGTGTCGGAATGGGGTTGTTAGAACATCTGTACTAACCTGTCCAGAGTCCACCACGTAGATAAGCCAGTCCCCACGCTCCTCCTCCAGACGCTGCCTGATGGCAGCCATGTCCGACGTGTCGTACGTGTACCCGCCGTCAGACTTCACGATGGTCAGGGGGACGGACGAGGCGTCTGTGAACAGGACCTTACGACCCTCCTCTTCCTTCAGAAGGCCTGAGGTAAAACAGAATGCCATGATCTGATATAAGTTACAAAACAACTAGGTGGGTGGCATATACATATGTCCCATGCTCCCTCTCTTTTTTGCTACAACATCTCTGCTTAAAGGTGGACCCACCAAGACATTAGGTACATGGGCGTTATATAATACAGCACTCATGTCATGAGGATTACCTCATTACAACTTTTCAACATTCAAGGACATTATCTCATAATTCTTCACGGGAGGCCTGGCGCATCCCCATCTTGTAATTAGCCAGCGAAAGGGTATGTCACCCCGTAAGGGGCGGTGTAACCCATTCGTGTGTAAACATGTGCGAACATGTGTGATCATGTCGACCGATGATGATGATAATGATGAATTCTTCACACTATTGTGGTTCGTAGTGATGATGGTGATTATGATCCTTACATGAATAACTCCATCAATGGTACCTTTTTCCTCCAGTTCCTTGACGACCTGCACCATCCTGTCCTGGTAGAAGGACTCTCCTCGCTCCAACAAGTCACGGATGTCCAGCTGGTTGTACACCTTCTGGAACTCTGTGGAATATCAGATCAAACATAAGACCTATGTCCAGTTTATTAGATAAAGTCCTTCCCGCACCAGATGGTACATCGGGCGGTGCCCATCTCCATTTCTGAAACCCTGGGCCACACAAATTTGTGCAATCACTACAGAGGGGTGTTAGTCCACTGGCAGTGGTCTGTGTGTTCAACTATCATACTCTTTCCCAAATATTAAGTGCTAAGCAGAGAAAGTAGTATGTACTATTTCTAAAGTCTCTGGTATGATTCTACCAAGGATCAAACTCGCAACCTACTGACTGCAAGGTAAACGAACACTCTACTTGTTATTTAGAGCCCCATGGAACAAACAAGATCCAAAAGTTAAGAGTAGGGAAGTCAGTTATAGCCTGAGTATCATCTGACTTACTGCTGGGGTACCTGCAGGCCCTTCCCTAATTTTGTTACTTAGTAAACTGAATGGCACCCAGGCTAATATAAGTCAGCTAGAAAAGTTTGTGAAAATAAATGATTGAGAGAGACAGTATCTGTATCTGTATCTATACAGCCAGTATAACCGCCCTTCAGCGTAACACACCAGCTTCGCAGGCATGCACCGTGGCAGCAGCTGGCTACATTACACAGAACAACCCGTCACACCTAACTTTTGCAAGCGTTCTTTAAAACTATTCAGTGAAGATGCTTGGTGCTAACAAATTCCACTCTACGTGTAACTGAAATGGAAGTAGGTGCTTACCATTCCTGGAGACGTCACAGATGAGGTTCCAGGCCTTGATGATGTCTGGTTCTCGACTCTGAAGCTTCACCACACAGGAGTACGCACGCTTCTTAAACTCCTCGTCATTATCAAACCGAACTTTTGATTCCTGTGGCAAACAAGAAACACAAAATGTTTTTTTCAAAATCTCACACTTTATTGTGCTAAGATGGAACTTATTCTATTTGTAGCTTATTTCACATTAATGATGTCTTAACAATGTATTCAAGGATCTAAACAGTATATTTTTCAGTACATTTATTTAGAGTTATTGTCATGAAGATACTAAGAAATTAAACAAAACATTTGTCACCCAGACACAAAAAAATAAACCAAATGTTTGGCAAATATCAACTATGATACAGAAGTATCATGTGTCACTTTCATAACTTCTTAAACTTAAGGCAAGTCACAACATGGATTTCAACTGTGCACTGTAGATGCCAATCTTTGGCATTATGAACACAACAATTCTTTGTCTATCATCTTAGTATTAAGGAATTTCAGCAAACACAGCACTTTGCTGTGAAGAAAGAAAGGAGACTACAATGAGGGCCATACCTTATAAAAGGCCTGCAGGTCACCGATAGATGGTGAGACCGACACATAGTTAGGGAACTTGTCCTGAAGGTGGGCAATCAGCATCCCAAACTGGGTCCCCCAGTCTCCCACATGGTTCAGGCTGGTAATGGGAACAGGAAAACTTTCACACAACATACTGGAAAATCTGCATCTTTCTTCAACAGTTTCTTTTACCTTCAGGTGGATGACTGGGCCAGATTGTTGCCCAACCAGGCCTGACTGCACAAGATATCAGAACTGATATTCAACCCCTTTCCCATTCCACAAAGGAAACAACTTTGTACAAAAAAAAGTCCTCCAATGTCAGAACGTTTCAACAAACACCACAGGTAAAACAGGTAACTAAACCATACTTCTCTCCTTAAGCAGAAAGAACACGTTCCAGTGGACATTTTAACGTTACACCTTTAATATTATTGCCTCAGATTAAGACAAACAAATTAGCAAAAACTCTGACATGAAGTACATTCTTAACATGTTAAAAACCTACCCAAGAACATCGTGCCCAACAAACTTCATGAGCCGAGCAAAGCTGTCCCCGATGATGGTGGACCGGAGATGTCCCACGTGCATTTCCTTCGCAATGTTGGGTGAAGAGTAATCGATGACAACCCTCAGTTTCCTGTCTACCGGCGGAGGTTTGACACCTTCTCGTAGCGCCGTGGAAAGGATGGAAGAGACGAAAGACTTGCGGACGTGGATGTTGATGAAGCCTGGACCAGCAATCTCTACCTAGAGCATACACAATAGCGAGGAACATAACTTGGGTTGACTTGGGTCATCTGTCAAAGTGAGGGGAAGAAGTTGTATTTCTGGACGTACGGTTGGCTAATGCTTTTCAGTATCAGTTTAAGTGAATAATTCATAGTCTCAAGCTAACATAATTGATTCTTATAAAAGCTTATCAAGACTAACTATCAACAGCGACTTGCACATTAGAATATACATGTGGACTGTCTGCATGATGCAATTTACCTTTTCAATGATACCACTTTCTGGCAGATTGGAGACAATAGCCTGGGCGATCTCACGTGGAACAGCCTTTTTCCCCTGGGCCTTCAGCAACTGTAACAGGTAAAATGATTAACTGATGGGATGTTGCAACAATCAGGTTTGTTATCAGAGAGAGTACCATCAACACCAAACTATACCAAATAAAGTGTACGAATGTACATTGTCAGGGTGTCCAATATTTGGTTTAGTCAGAAATGCTCAAACAAGTCATGACTATTACCATTGTGACTTTCATCCTGTCTCACCTTAAAAGTCATCTAATGTCATTCTATAAAAATTCATTTCCTTGGCTCTAAGAAAAATCTTTCTAGGAGCATAAGACGAAAACAGAAAACCTGAATATGAATACAGTCAATCCCATAAACTACCGGTAGTAAACCACATCACAGACATTCCCCTTCAACCGTGTGTTCATGTTGATCTTCCAGGCAAGCATTTTTCAGAAAACCAACAAATTGTATTGTGACCTAACCCTATCCTTGATGACTTCTAGTTTACAAAATTACGATTCTCTCTAACTATAAAAGGAAACTCTGGATAATGAAGTGGACTAAATGTATCATTTTCTTTAAGTGTATGAAACCTATATAATGACCTGGCCGATGCTCATGGCACTGTTACACTGGTAGTCTCCAAACTTCTCCTGTGTGCTGAGAGTGACCATGACTGGGGGGTCGGCCAGGGTGGGGAAGGCCTTGTGGATGGACAGGCTGAAGATGTCCACCAACTGACGCTGGATGTTCAACATGTGAGCAGGCTTCCTACTCTGTTCTTCTGCCAAACTCTGAAACAAAAGAGGGTGTGATATACATGTATTTGATGAGTAGATTATGACAGACATAAATGTAACTTATCCCACTACAGATGGAACCAAGAACCAGAAAAAAATTCCTACCAAAATGAAGACATCTACTCTACAAGTCAACTGTACTCTTCTAGTACCGTATATTCTCGAATAAAGTACGCACTCCTGATTTTGGACAAGTCTTAGACAGATCTTTGGGACTGAAAGGTAAAATGGAAAAACTCAAATAAAGTACGCACCCCTTCTCCACCAATTTTGAACAGACCTTTAACTGGATAAATTCAAATTTATGATGTTTTCCCCAGGTTATTTTGCATGAAATAACCTGCATTTACACTGTCATTGTCTCTATAAACTTGTGAATTGCCTACTGCAAATTATAAAAATCACTGAGAACTGGTAGAAGAAATCAGGGAAAACCAGTTGTACAAGTCAAAGTCACTAACTCAAAAGGATTGTATGCAAATACCAATCTTATGTAAATTATGTTTAGACAATTTCTTTGTTTCATGTTTAGACAACTACAAGACAACAACAATGTGCATGTTTTGAAACATTACTAGAAGTGTAGCTCCCTCCACCTTGCTTTATTTTAGGCTTTTTTACCATTTCCCTGTGCAGTGACCTCAAATACAGTACGCACCCCAACTTTGGCAACAACTTGTAGCACCTTTTCAATTTTGAAAAGTTAAAAAAAGTGCGTACTTTATTCGAGAATATACGGTACATGCTACTAACTATCCAAAAAACTCTTCTCTGCTTTACTCTACTCCACCACATGGTACTGCCTAACCAAAAAAACAACAACTCTACTCTACTCTGCTCTACTCTAGTCTCTACTCTACTCTACTCTACTCTAGAAAGACATAAAAATGAAACCTTAAGAGATAACATTGTCATTTTATCACTTTGAAATGAGACCTGACAAATTGAACTTGAACTTACTCTTTTCAGCTGGTTGGCCTGGTACTTGAGTTTGGTGTTCTCGGTGTACAGTTTCTCCAGCTGGGCATTGTTCTCCTGGTCCCTCATGATCTGTGCCAGCTGGGATTTCAGGGCAGCAACTTCTGCCTCCTAAGACATTTGCAGTGCAGTAATACAAATTAGCTTGGAGCAGAGTTGTTAGTTGTTATTAATCTCTAAGCAGATATAGGAAGGGTAAACACCTGCGATTTACCTTCTTGTCAAACTACAATTGAAAAACATCTGAAGACACATGCAGCTTTAAGTAGCATTCAACATTTCAAGGCAATCAAGTCATAAATCAAAGAAGCCACAAACATTGTGACTTAACTTTCTAAAACAGCATAAATTTGCCATTAGATTAGTATTCTAAAAAAAATGCCAATGCCATTACGTCAAGCTACGAAGAGAAAACTTGGGTGACTACAGTTGTATATCAATCCCAAGTACCGTATTTCACAAACCTTACACGTGTTGCAACATACTCCCTGGCAGAAGCCCCCCTCCCACTCCTCCTCTTTCCGGTCGCTTTGCAACTGAATTTCATAGTCAGACTTGAACTTAAACTGTTACTTGCATGCCTATAAGTGTTATCTACATGTTCAGCAAGCTGCTGTGATATACGTCAACTCTAACCCACCTGTTTTTCTACTTTAGCCGTGAACTCGGCGATTTTCCCGTCTGTGTCCGCCATTTTGCCGCAAATAACCTTTGACCGCGTCTCGTACCCAAAGTGCTGCGGCACGATACCCTGGGTTCGGGATCAGGTATTTACCAACATGGCTGCCTACTCTTCAATGGGGGCAGATTGGGACACATTTCTGACTGGTTTTATGTAGAAGTTACCTCCATTCCCGTACAAATGGCAGCTGGAAAACGTTACATGTAGTATATATATACCGACCACGCAAGCTAGGACACCGACGAAGGTGAGGATACGATAGAAAGACTCAATTTCGCAAACCTCAACTTCCTTGATTTTGCATTTTGGGCCTTACAAAGTTAGAAGATTGGTGAAAATGACGATCGGTCTTAATACGATTTGAAGGTAAAGACTACAGAGAGGATGTTTGTGGTATCAGTTTGGTTCAATCTTTGAAGATTACAAATACATATCTTTGTTGGGTAAGAGCAAGGACATCAATTTATTAATTTGTCCTTGGTCAGACTATTATAATGTTGACTTGAAAGAAAAAAATTACAGAGTAGATAACCGAGTAAGGTATAAAGATGAGTAGACATTGGTCAAGTTTCCTTTTCCCAAAATTCTTGCCTTGTCTGTGCATCATATAAAAACCATGCCTTGTTTATATAGCAAATCATATTCCAACCTGAAAATTATCAGGATATGATTGATTGTTTTTATTTCAATAGGGTATCAACTGGCTGTGGTTCAAGGTAAAGATTCAAGGTAAAGATTATTATGGTAATCTTGCACCAACCTACAAATGACTCACAACTGAAACATATATTGCCATGCATGTTGTCCACAGCTCAACATGGCCGCCTCCACGCCATGTTCGGACACCACGGAGGCCGTGGAGCTGTACCCCCAGCAGGGCCTGTGGCTGAAGCCCATCGCGCGCCTGAACGTGAGCGTGTCGCTGCCGCAGCTGAAAACCCCCGGCAAGTCCATCTCCAACTGGGAGGTGATGGAGCGCATCAAGGCCATGGTCAAACCTGACGCCTTCTCACTGCTTAAGGTGGTCAAGAGCACACTGGAGTTCATCAGGTACCCCTGTTTGATTAAAAGTTTAAAAGACAAAGCATTTTTTTTTAATTTGAAAGGGGTACCATGCCATTAGATGGAGTGCCAGGGAAATGCAACCAATCAGGTGACCCCCGACCAATAGGTGGAAACCCATAGCAGTGCAAATTCACCACAAAATGTGAAATTATGTGGTTTTAAGTTCGTGGTACCACCATGCACTGTATTCTCTTACTGCCATGGAAAAAATTATGCGGTGGTTTTAAGTTCGAGGTGAAGCGAAAACTGCGAACATTAAGCCACCGCGAAAGTTACTGCATTTACAGTAACTTGTGATAATGCTGTGTCTTCCCTGCAGGTTTGAAGGAGAAGCTGAGGCCAAGTCCCTGCTGAAAACCATGGTGGCCAGGTTGGACGGTAAAACCATCAAGCTGAGCGGTTTCTCTGAGATGCTGAAGGTACGGGCAGCTGAAGCCAAGGTGGTCTTCCCCACGCGCCACGAGTGGGACTCCCATTTCAGGGACGCCAAGTTCATGAACGAGACTGTCGCGGGAGAGAGGCCAGACACCGTTCACTTTGAAGGTCTGCCCTGCAAGTGGTTCACCGCATCTAAGGACAGCGACAAAGCCAGCGAAAACGTCCTCAAGAAAGTATTCGCAACATTTGGGGAAGTCCGTCGCGTGGACATTCCGATGTTGGACCCGTACAGACAGGAGAATAAGACAGGAAACTTCAACACCTTTTCTTCCTTCTCTTCATTAGGAACAAGTTTGACTTTTGAGGCATATGTGCAGTTTAAGGAGTACATCGGCTTTGTGAACTGTATGGAGCACCTGAAGGGAATGAAACTCATGTACAAAGGTGACGACGGCAAGGCTGCTACAGCTAACTTCAAGGTAGGTGACAAGTTACAGCAGAAATAGTACTAGTAGGATTCAGTATTTGATTATGCTGCTGCAGGGATCCCTATCACAGGTGTAGCATTTTAACTAGTCTTCACACCAAGGCAGCTCTACTGGTTAGGCCACACACTTTGATGTCCCTTCTTAACACACTTTATCCAGGATTTTCTTGGTCAACCATGACCTCTGTTGCCTGGTAACTGCAATTTGGTGATGACATTGGTGCAGTCACTGGCTCAATCAATGTTGCAGAGGTGAAAGAATGAGAGCCGAGTGTGTGATCTGAGAGCAGATAGTCAAACCTGGATTCAGGCTGAGGAAAAAAGGTTTAATGCTGATCATGAGGACATGTGCTTGCTCAGGACAGTGTTAGGTTAACTTTATAGAAATGTATGGGTCTGTAGCTTGTGACTGGAGATGGTTGGGTGTTCCAGGTGGTTGCCTGACTATGGTTGACTGTATGATAACTTTTTTGTCAGCTGTCGTGTGACCATTTACTGGCTCTTCTGACCATCACACATACACATACTCTCCGCTGCTGGTAGATTTTTACTAGCTCTCTTGACCATCACATATACTCTCCCTGCAGGTGGATTTTGACAAAAGTGGCCACCTGAGCGACAAGGCCATCCGAAAGCGCCGGCTGGAGCGGGCGAAACTTCAGGAGCTGGAGCATCAGCGGGAGGAGCAGAAACGTAAGGAAAGAGAAGAAGAGGAACGCAAGAAGGAGGAGGAAAGGTGAGCTATCATACCTTGATGCTGCATACAGGAGAGAAGGCCTGCCTGTTGTGTCGTGTTCTTCACTCTTCAAGTGACTCTCCCAGTGTTTATCTAGCTTAGGCTTGAACTTCTGATTACTATCAGCTGCAACCACTGTATCTGGTAAAGAGATCCAGTTGGAGACAGTTCTAACACTAAAAGTTTGACATTTCTCAAGGATCACAAGCCTCAGAATTGGAAGAGATTTGTTTGTTTGAGTATCATGTATTTCTTGTGGGTCATTTTTATTTTTCCAACATACATGTAGGAAGAAAAAGGAAGACGAGGAGAGGGAGAGAGAGAGGAAAAGGGAAGAGAAGCTGAGAAGACGGGAGGAGCGCATGAAGTACCGAGAGGAGAAACGCCGGGAGAAGAAGCTGGAGAAGAAACGTCAGGAGGAGCAGCGGCAGCTCCAGGAGAAGATAGCCCAGGAGGAAAGGAGGATCCTCATCGCTCAGAGGAAGCTGGAGTCCATCAGACTGCTGACAGAACTCTTCAAGAGAGCTAAGGTACTACTGCTGCCAGTGTTAATCTGAAATGGTGTGGGCACTGTTGGGTTATGAAGATTGGGTCCTTTTACCACTGTTATGTCCACTGTAAATTTCCTGTTTTAATCATCATCATCGTCATCATCTGTTTGAATAAGGCCATGAATTGAAAAGATGTTTCTTCTCTTCTTTTTTTTTTTCTGATTACTTTTCAAATTACTTTATCATTCTGTTTTATCAGCTTTTCATAAAAATATACAGCCATATATGACTTTGGCACAATCATTGAAATAAAGATTGATAAAATTGATACCAAAAATACAAATGTGTCCAATTGTTGATTGTTTAGAACATAAAGTAGCTGCAAATTCACAAATGCTGTACTTTGATAGCATGATAAATGTGAAAGTAGTTTTCCTTCTAATTCTATGCCCATTGCCTTGTTTCAAAGGTGCAAGAACAAGTGCTGAAATGAAGCAAGCAGTTTAAACCAAGTGTGTTTATTCCACAGGGGGTGAAACAGCAGCAGGAGGTCCAGAGACTAGAACAGGAGCTCGAGCAGGAACGTCTCCGGCAGCTCGCCATCGAGAGGAGAAAAAAGGAAGAGGAAGAACTGAAGAAGAGAAAAGAAGACGAACGAAAGCAGAAAGAACTGCAAAAGAAAGAGGAACAGTTGAGAGAAAAACTGGTACGAGGGCTGAAGAAGAGAAAAGACAGAGAGGAAGAACAGCACAGAGAGGAACTGAGACAAAAAATATCTGGGCAAAAGCTAAAGTCGGCAGTGGTCATGCCACACACTTAACCCGGCACTGGTAACACCATTACATCCTACCTCCTAGGATACTCGGCACATTGTCTATGTTGGTACATGTAGTACTCTTTCTGAAACTACACATGGCTGTTGACATGTACCCAATATACATGTAATGCCAGTTTTGTTTCATTTTGCAGCTAACAAAGCTACTTGACAGGCCATTTATTTTAATCTTGTTTTTAGTCACAGTGAAATGCTTAAGGCTACAATGGACATCTTTTGTAAAATGTTTTGTTGCATTTATTGGCCATTATTGTTAGGTAGTCAGTATAGGCACTTTGTGTCAAGGCCAAGGAGAATTGTATGTATGAAGCTTGTCAACCACAAAGATTTGTTAGGCAGCTGAAGTAATGATAAACTGTTCAAACTCAAAGTTTTTATGTTTAGTTTGTTTAGTTGTTCTTTTACATTATGAAGCACTTTTTAATAAATACCTTGTTGAACCATCAAGATGTCATAATACCGACAATTTTCCATTCAATAAATCTTGTTCATGTTTTTGTATTTGTGAGTGTCATGCTTTTGTCTAGCTTGATTCATTTCTAATACAACATTTCTACAATTAGAGACAGGAAGACTGCAAATCTACCAAGCAAAACAATTTATTCTTACAGGAATACATTCAATTCAGTTTACAACCCTCTGAACAACATGGACCAAACCATCATAAGAACATTGACTGTAAAATGTCCGTATTTTCCTACAATGACCAAGAATATAATATTGTAGCATTCTATACTGATTGGATTGTAATCATACCTTAAAATGTCACAATTCCTTTTTGCAATTGCTGTGAGAAGACTAAATCATTGTGTGACACAAAGCATCAGAAATTCCTACTGTAATTCTGTAACTTCTAATTCTTGATATTCATCGTAACATATTGTGGACAACAATTGTATACTTTAAACACTTGTCAAACATTCTGTACAGAATACATGTATGTAAGTCACAACTCGTGGGGAAACATTTTTCTACTCTTTTGGGAGCACTTCATTCAAAAGTATAGGGAAATCTGAAAAGATACGGATTGATTGCTGAGAACGACATTCACCAGGCTCAAGCCAAATGTCATTCAACAGCGCCCTCTATAATTCTGTACCTACATGTAAAGTGCACCAAGTAAGCCATGTACATGACTTGATTACTCCCCAAATGTTAACATTGCTTAGATATTACAAGTTGGATGGGACTATCATACTAAGGGTATTTGAATGTGTACAAAAAGTGTTTCAAGACAGCTGAAATCTGTAGACAGATACGATCAGAAAATATCACCTGTTACGAGTAATTTTTTTAGCAAAAATCACCTGGTCTCTGCTTATGGAGACAACCTTGCAACATGTTTAAACAAAAGACATGTTCTAAAATGTTTTAACATCAGACATGACACGTCAAGTAGCAGTTACTCAAGCAACTGGATATGATCATATCCAGATACATCCAGTTGCTTGTATATGTATCTTACTACCTGTATGTCTAACCTTCATTGACGTATCCATAACAGTTGGGGACTTTGTGCTGCTCTTCTCACGGCTTTGATCAAAAATTCTTTCTGGTGGCTACAGTTACTAATGTCAAATATACACAATAGTACCAACACACATACAGGGTTCGAAATACATTTGTACTTTTTAAGATCAGGTTGCCCACTGAGCAACCTTAGGCACAAGTTAGGTTGCCCATCACAATTTCAGGTTGCCCCAGTTCCAAGGCCCAAATATCAGTACATGTACATGAAATGAGCTTGAAGTTACAACCAGTCATAATTTCTCAATTGATCATAGGTTTCCTACTATGACTGAGACCAACTGTGCACTCAAGTTCAAACGTACGAAAAATATATAATTTTTAGTTCAGTTTGCAAAGAAGCTCCACCAAACAAAACTTGGTTGCGTGGCACATTTGGGCATTTCGAATCCTGCATACATGGACAATGCAGGAGTCTTCTTCAAGTTCAATCTGTGAGAAACTGGTTGGAACGATGAAACAAGTGCCTACCAAACTCTCCCACAATATTGGTAAGTATATGAAGGAACACTGTACACAGCTGACTCCAGTCCATCACATAATGTTAATCCAAAAACATCTGTTTCCTAGTAAAATGGCACATCCAACTTTACTCACAACTTTGTTTGTATTTTGAAGTGACAAACCTTCAAAACTTATTCTTGTACATATTTCACAAGGAAATCTATACACTTCCTTCACATAAATTGTCAAAATAAGCCTGATGCACATTGCAATACCCCCCAACTTCTAACCATTCTAGATTTGATTAGTACACTATATACAGCACCACTGACTAGCTTTCAACTCTCCACCGATTAACAGCTAGCTGTGGGAAAAGTCAGACTTTTCTGTCTAAATACAATTGAGCATGTGATTCCAAAAATAGCCACATTCTGAATACATCATTGAGGAATGATACAATTACAAGGCATCTTGCTCACTTTCATATAATTTCTTGTGATCAATATTCAGTTCATGTTTATGATACACACCAAAAACTTGCCCTTCCCCTTTCTCAAGATGACGAAACCATTGATTTTCTAGTTGCTTAACATTCGGTGACATCTGAACTAAAGCAATGGAAATTCTACATTTATAAAGATACCAGTACACAACTTTTGCAACGTCAGTATCTTGCACATTCTCTTATTTCATACATCTGTATGTGTGCATGTATCTATATTCCATCACAAATGATAGTTATGAAATTAAACCCACATTCAAAAGACATATTTACTAGTGTCTTTAACCCTGGGCAAATTTTTTTACCAGTGAGTAAACCAGTATCGATTTGGTACATAATACACCCATGGGGTGATTTATGCAACCATTTTTTTGGGGTGTGGAGATAGATCCCCTACCCTCTCTCACCAAATCAAACATTGCATTGTTGTAGCACTGCAATGACTTAGACAGGGGATTGATAGGGAATCTGTCTGGATTTTCCCATGGCTGGTTGTTACAGGTGAGCTGATCTAGTCATCCTTTGTTCTCTCTTTGCTCTGCTCTGCTTCCTTGACGTCCTCCTCGTCTGTGTAGTCGTGAGCCTCCTCCCCCGGCTTCAGCAGCCTGCCAACGTAGTCGTACTTCTCTGCACAAAGGGATCGTTAGAACATTGTGAGAATTCTGTATGGTACTCTAGTAATTAAAGGTCTTTTGTAGTGGAAAACAAGGCAGCAAGTTACTATACTGCTGGTTTTTTTTTGCGTTTCATGAAAAGGGGTTGGTATAGTCTCCAAGCAGACGTATCAGCTGGATGACAAAAGAGAAGAATTTGGCCAAATTGGGACAAATAAGTTGCCATGGTATCTCAGACAGTCTTTTACAGTCTATCCAGCTATCATACCGGCCAGTCAGTTCACTCCTAGGCCAATTAATTCCTACAAGACTTTATTCCTAACTTAGCATGATGAAACATGTTACTACCATTGAGCTCCTTTCCTCAGTCAGTCAGCCATCATCATACTGGTCCACAGTATTGGAAATAGGACGTGCAACTTGTACCTAGGTGTAGAAGATAGCAATGATAACATGCCCCACCTTGGAACTGTTGCTCCCACTCCCGGATGCTCTCCCACTGCATGGCGTTCAGGTCGGACAAATCGTCGTACTCGTCACGAATCGCTTCCTTGTCCACGGAGAACGTCCCCAGCCCGCGTGACGCATCCCGCCCAGCAAAGATTCCATATGGACCCTCTGTAATTGTGTCAGAAAACAAGTTATTCAACAGTAGAGATCAAGGCATGGCCAAAAAGCACATAATCATTTTCATTGATGAAAGAAAGTGTGTCTGCACGTGCGTGTCTGTCTGTGTCTGTATCTGTACAGAAAGTTTCCTGGTACTTAAGTTTTAGAATGATACATACAAAGTAGATGACGTGTGCCTGTTTTTTTAATGGGGCATATTTGTTAAAACTCTAACGACCTGACCAGTCAGGTTGTAACGATATCAGGTCATCAATATGTTATTGTTGTATACACATATCTCAGATGATAATGCAATTGCAAGACCCTAAGTTTATGGATAAACATGGTGACTGAAACTGAACACAGGCTTCAGTCAGGTATGGGCCAGATAAACACATCAGTCTCAGTCAAGGGCTCATAATATTACTCTAACCCAGTTGCTATTTTTGAAAAGCTTTTGGCCTGATCTTACTTGTATTCTATTAATTGCCACTTGTTACATAACTCCATTTTGCACCCAATATGCTCCAGACAAAAATTCAGGGAATTTTATATAGGTTAGCCGGCTGGGCCCAAATGGTCCCAGCACTTCGGCTGATAAGACTGAAGAGGTTTCCAGCTGGCACTGCACAGTTTAGCTGTTTGTCATCAGACTGTCCTTCATACTTTGTTAGGAAGGGGTCACTGTGTGGTATCTAGGACAGGTCTAAAATTTCATGGCAAGGTCCAAAAACCTTCACATCAATCTGTAAACACCAGAAAGAAAGGGAATACACTGTTTTACCAGAATCACAAATAAGGTCTGGCAAACCACTTAAGTTAATGGCGACCTTGGCCCAATTGTGTCACCGTCACCTTTGCTACGATGTGTTTGTTTGTGTCTGTGGCAGGCCTTAGCTACAGGCAATGTGTTAATAGCAAAAAACTTCAACATAGTTTTGCATTTAATTGTTTGATTTAAGATGTCTACAATACTTATAATTAGGTAAAGGTTGGACCTTACAAATTTCCAGTCATTAATTGTTTAAATAATTAACAGGAATGCCTTTTCACAATTCATTAAAATTCTTGCAAAATATTCACAAACCATCAGACATTTGATCAAAATGTCCACAGTACAGTACACAAAATACATATTAACACAGCCTGACAAGTTGGTCTGCTGATTTTCAATATCCAATAGGGCTCTGACAAGTTTCCCAATTCTTTACACAAGAGAAGCAAAGGTCAATGACCGCTAGATTACAATCTGGACTCCTAACCTGCATATTTTGTATATTACAAATATGTGCAAGATTACAGCTTAAACCTTTTAGCAACGATTTTGAATAAATCAAACTAGTTGGTAAGGTTAAAATTCGTACCCTAAGCAGAAGTATGCTAATTAGTGACAACTGACAACACAAGAAGATGATGTAATCTCCTATTTGGGCTTCCATATGTCAAGTTACAGTGTCTGACTACAAAGTCTAGTATGGAGGGGCAATGATGGCACAAATAAGACAAACTTTTAAGGTTGAAAGCAGTCCATCTACAAATCCATTTTTGAGGCAAGGGACTGTCAGAAGATCAGACAATCCAACACCCTTCCATCCCAACACATCTGCTTGGAGATTTCAAATACCTGGGCACTCCAAGTTGACCTATTTTCTTGTTGTTTGTTTGCCCTCCTGAGAAATAGATCTCAAGCCTTGATCTAGTTAGATTCTCACCACCACAAACATCTAATTTCTGTTGTCACAAGTTTTATCTTTTTACATTTACAGGATTAGTTGTTCAGGTGATAGGATTTGGGCACCTGGAGAACAAGATTTAGCTCCTACTGGTACTAGCAGGCTGTCTGAAGTGATGTTGCGTGCCAACAATTGTATTTGCAGTATTTACCTTTAGGCCTTGAAGCTTATCTGGGCAGGAATGCATTTTGCATTGTTGGTTCTCTGCTATCATCATGCATTTTGTTCAATTTGCATCATAAAATCTGGTAAATACATATGTCCACAGGCTAGGTGTGTATTTCTGTGATAGCTGACAAGCGAATTTTTTTGCAAATACAAAAATGTTATGTAATATAGATGCTGAAAGAACAGATGGAATTTAGTCAAGGCCCATGATCTCTCTCTCTCTCTCTCTTGGCTTGGTGAAATCGCTGACGATACACATGATATCTTCCATAACATTTACAAATCCTAAAACTACTTTGTTGACATTACCTCATTTAAATAATCACTATATATGCATAACTTAAGATATATGTATGTGCAGATGTTAATGCACTTCATGGTACATAATTTTGCATGATGTTGCTGAGCTGGTTGGACAAAAGAACATGACTTTACATGCACTTAACTGCACCGTTCACAGAACACAAAGTAAACACTGCCCGCTGCGTCTGTCTGGGCCACGCTTTGTGTACGTACGACACAACCCGCAAAGCCGTTACAAGGTCACAGCATACATGTAAGTGGGTGTGAACTGTTATTTTCCTGACATACCCGGCCCGTAGAAGGCCCTCCCTCGGCTGACATCGAAGACCTTGCCGTTTACAGCGATGAGGATGCGGCCCGCCTCGGTCTCCGGCTCGCCCCGGCCGTCGAACTTCTGCAACTCCTGCGGGCTGAAGTCCCGCTTCTTCATCGGCGGCAGCCGCGGCTTGCTCGGCGCCGACGCCGGGCGGCGCCCGCCTACGATCTTGTAGAGCAGGTAGAGGCACAGGAAGATGAGGAAAAGGTTGATCGGGGAGAGGAGTTCGGCCAGAAGGCCTCCCTCTCCAGACTCGGGCGCCGCCTCAGACTCCGCTCCGTCCGCCATTTTCCACGGAAAGTGATACCTGCGCATGCGCACTCACCTCGGTTACCCGTCCTGCTTTGTAAAGTTCGAAAGTTCAAAGTTATTGTGTCCCAAAACAAAAGGGGTGCGTTTTTACAAGATTTGGTTTGACAGATAACTGTTGGTATCGGATTTCTGTTTAGATGCAGTGTAAAATGCCATGCCTCTGCATGCCCACATTAAAAAATGTCTCTTCAAAGTGTTTGGCAGGTGTTTCTTGCCATCTTTGTTGACATGAAACATGTCATTAGGTGAGGAAGCAGGTGTTCACTCACCTTGAAGGTACAGCCTCAAGGTTATATAGATTCCATTTGATTCCTCACTATTTATCTACAGGAAGACGCTGTAAATTATGCACATGGCACAACAACAGCACCAAAGGTTGCGTGAGCCATCAGTGTCGAGTCATGAGACCCCGGGATCACAATTAGAAAGAAACTATGGAGTAAAAACTCTGTTCACACTGGGTGAAAGTAATGTTAGTTTGAAAATGAGAAAAACAATGTTACCACTTGTGACTCAAGGACGTCTTTAACTTTAACATACACACACACACACAACAATCCCTTCTGTATCATTGTTTGGCCAAATTTCAAGCTCCTCCATTTCCACACAGATTGCAGTCTCACAAGGCATGTTGCCAGGTATTCTTGCATTCTCTTGAGATCATTGTCCTGTGTACATCACCTTGGTTTACACCCATGTTCTTTCCCTTAACTTTAGGGGATGTTGTAACATAGGGGTGCAAGATCATGGATGTAAACCAGGCCCTAACTCAAACACCACGACAAGGTCTCCAAGCAGACGTGTCAGCTAGATACCAAGAGAAGAATTTGGACAAATAGTTGCCATGGGATCTCAGTCAGTCTTTTGCAGTCAATCCAGCTATCCACCGGCCAGTCAGTTCACTCCTAGGCCACTGCTACTAGGCTTTCATTCCTAACCTGGCCATAGTCCCCTATTACTATTTGGCCAGGCCAGTCTGTCAGAGAGTAACGTTACACTTATTAGTGTGGGACACTTAATTTTTTGTATTTTCAGAATCAAGATGGCAAACTTCTGTGACCTTGCATACAGAATCTGTTAATGTATACCAGTATAACAAATTAGCAACTTAAACATTAATAAATGACACAAGAGCTGAACATTTCAGTGCTGATTATTTATTGCCTTTGTGCACAAAAATAAGCTCCTAATTTAGAAGTGATCACATATACTATCAGGTGCTTTTGTTTACATGCCTACAATTTCTGTCACACTTGGGGACAGCTCATGACACTGACACCATCTGGTGGAATAATGAAGTTGTCTACTTGCTCTACACGTTCAAAGACTTACAGCATTACGTGAACATTATTTACATGTACAATCTTCAACCACATTCTTTAGATAACGTTACATGTGGGTGGCCACAATGGTAAGGGTGGGCGGGGGTTTTCAAATGTAGATGCACAGCACAAAAGCAAAACTGATTTTAACATACATGTATACAATTGTACAGCACTACATTATTTGACACAGGACCTAGCTGTGTCAAAATCAATCTTTTTCTCACAGAACCTGTGAGGTACCTGAACATCAAACAACACTGAACCCCTTGCTGAGGCAAACAGTTCAAGTTGCCAAAAATTCACGTAGCCTGTTCACAATGATCTTTGTTTCACAATTGTCTTAGAATTACATTTTGTACCACAGCGTAAACCCAGATATTCAATATACAGTCTGTAGCATCTTCTACTACCTGTCACATAAGATATACATTATAATTGCAATGTCTACATTCTATCCCAGCATATAGTAGTTACCACCTTAGCATCCAGCACTGTATGGCTACCAGGTCTAGGATCATATATATTATATCAAAATAATGCACAAGCTTCCCCTATTGAACATATCTACATGTTTAGGATTGGATAGGGCACACAGTTACTGAGACCTCACAAATATGATTTTTACTTTTTTTCAGCTGCATTTTCAGCTTGAGAAGAAATTAACTTTAATGCCAATTTTACGACTGATGTTATGGGTGAACTATGACTTACATCAAATCAGTTTTATCATTTCCCATTTCCCACATTTCCAAAACTCAGCGCACAACAGTACAGGTACACGGACATGGGCAGCAACCAGTGCTGCACAGCCAACCCAACACTGAATCACATGTCAATCACATCCCTCAAGCCTGGAGACAGGTGTCCATCAATCACAGCAAACATTTCCATCATCCTATCATTCAATCACAGATCTGAAGTTGAATGTCAGCCCTGCCCCTCCCCCATATGCATGATGGACTGATCCTGTATGACCTGCTGTCATTGGAAGGTGAGTTCTCTACCACAAAGAACCGTAGTACATTGTACTAGTTATCATATATATATATATATATGTAATCTCTATACAAAATAATTACTTATGAACCTGGGTTTACGACTCATGGCTTAAACAAACCTTTTTCAAATAATGCTGCCAACCATGTTCAAAACAAGCACAGGGGATTAATTGTTATCTCCTGGTTGCAAGGCTAGAAAACTGAAAAACATTGGTGTTCTCTTTTACAAAGATGAAAAAACAAACAGCAGTATAGTCGGTCGGTATGGCAGGTTATAGAGACCCACTAATAATTCCTGAAGCTTGATTTACACAGTTGGCAACACAATATGAACCATCAACCAACAATCTTCTATGTCTCTCAAAGGAAACGAGTTATACATGTAGCTCTCTACTGTACAGACTTCTCAGATATGATTACAGTTCATCTGACAAAATTATGTATTCATTGCCTTACCCTGTAAGCTTCTATTCTGAAATCTATGACATCAAATTGGCCAAGCTGTGAAGTGCATGGAAGTCTAGTCTGTCTACATTGACTGTGAGCACCAACAGCCAAACCCCAACTTTGTTTCTACACACAAAACATTAATACAGGTAAATATCAAGGCTTTAAAAGTTTAATAAAAAAAGCCAGGACTTAGATCAATACCAAAATCATAATCCGTTCACTGCCCTTTATGGCTCTGTTTTTGTTTCTAACCTTTCCAATTTCTTTGGCTACACTATTTTGCTGATGTTAGAATTTCATGTCATGAAGAAAACAACATAGATCAACTTAAGTACAGCTCAACCTACTTTCATCACAACTTGACAACCGTACTTTATACTAATAGTTACTATTTTTGGTGTTGTATGACAGTGGAAAATCTTCAATATGTATTACATGAGCTTTCATGCGAATAATTACTATTGGCATTACCAGAAGTAAAGGTGTGAATTTGTCTGCATTGTTCTAAGTAAGAGGAAACCTATATGCGATAAATGTGTTTACTTAGTTGTGTCCCTCTCTGACAAGCAGCCATACACTGTATGACCTTTCTGTGTTAAGGTGAAACAATTTCAATCCGATATGGAAATGAGCTAGTAGTTAGGGTTATGCATACATAACCTTTTGGGAGAGGAATGCACTGTCCAGACTACATCACAAACACATTTTGGACACACAGACTATAATTTTCTATACAAAGAATCCCGGATAAGGTGTTGCATGGGATGAATGTTTGGCACTAGTATCACCACAGTCTGTACTCTGTACCAAGAAGCACTTCTTTTCAGTGCCCATCGCTTCTGAATTTAGATTACTCGGTACAAAGTGTTTCGTCAAACATCTATTTTTCCAAATAAAAACGATGAGGGATGAAAACAACTATGATAATGATTTTACAAAATGATCAGGAAAGAGCGAAGCTGCCTGAAATATTCCCCAAACCGCACTTTACACAACTGATATTACCCTGGTAACAAATACACGTGTTTAAGTAACAACTAAATTTACTTTCAGTACTAACTTCAAAAACATCTCTTACGTAATTTTTTTTCATTTAATGAGTTGTTATGTAATGGACATTGACATCATTCTAATTTCAAACAGAAAAGAAAGTTAACTGTAATATTAGTTGTGTCACTGTTAACTACTTACCCTCTTGTCCTATTCTGTTTCTCATAAACTCCGTGGTTATGAATTTAATGATCTGATTATCACATGTGACCTCTCATAGATACATTTCTAATCATTGTTAATACTTCTTTTTGCATTACCAAGTAATATTTTTTTAGATAAACTCTTCTGGAGAAATTACATACATGTCTTATTTCTATTGACTGATGGAAAGGTTTCCATACTTTCAACTTTTCACTTGTTGTTTGTTGTTTCTTTTGGCAATAGATACATATGTACCAGTAGCTATAGCTATGGCTTACTATACAATCTGCTTATTATGTATCTAGCCCATGCTAGGAGGATGAGTTGTTTTGGAACTTGGTCTTAACTGCATACACAGCATTGCATGAAAAAAACAAACTTTGTCTTAGTAGATGCTAACAGGATAGCACATACACAGCTTACATATTCTTATATATTTGACAAGGAGAATGTGGGTAGCATGTGCAACCCTACTCCTTCTATTACGACATTCCTTGTTGTCGTCACACAGTCACCGCGGGGTTGGCATTGCTGTCTGCAGCAGGCTGATCAGAAGGAGAAACCTGGATCCCATCTGAGCCACTCTCCTGCTCTCCCTCTCCAGTGGGTAATCTCTCCGTCATCTCTGCAAGTAGAATAGAGCAACATGAGGATTTTGTGTGCTACTTCCATACACAGGGTAAAGCGCTTATCAGCGAGATTTTGATCAGTCATCTGATCCTTCTCAAGTTTTTGTAATGTCACTTTTTATTTCATTTGATCTTTATGTACATGTATGTCTGGGGCTACCCCCTGGAGTACATTGAAAAGTACCAAGATAAGGTGATATGTCACTCCTGGTAAAATAAAATAAACAAACAAACAAGTTGAAATGTCAAAAAAGCCTATGTCAGACAAACTGAAGAGAAATATTACATCTACAAATGGGTCAAATGTGCTGGGTAGTCAGTTATAGGCCCGTCTCTGGATGCCTCTCTACGGCTGTAAAAAGCCTGTATGAATATTGAATTTCAATATTCCATACAGCCTTTCTTCAGCCGTAGAGTGTAATGTAGGACAGGTTGTTAACCTGTGCCTGTTTCAGAGAGTAATATCTGACAGATTGTTTACCTGTGCCTGTTTCTGAGTATAATATCTGACAGATTGTTTACCTGTGCCTGTTTCAGACGTCACCACAGCAGCCCGAGGCTGGTCATCATCAGTCTCCGTACCCTGGTCCCCTCCCTGGCCCTCCTGGGCGACCACTGGGTCGGGCGGAGGCAGCGCCACGGTGACGATGTTGTTCCAGGCCGAGTCCTGGTCCACCGACTCGTCCTCGGTGTCGTTCCCCAGGAAGGAGCCGTTGGTGGTGGTCGCCTCCACGTCGATGTTCAGACTCTCAGTGCTGCTGGGCACCTGGGGTGATGCAAGGACAACTTGTTCAGGGCTCGAAATACCACCAGTATAAGCAGGTTATTGCAGGTGAAATTGGAGCTGTGCAGGTATTTCTGATGTCTACCTGCACCTAACCTGCATAGGTCCATGTAATAGGTTTTATACAAAAATGACCTATGATGTACGTGTGTATGATTGTTATTAGCTGCACAGACTGTTGATGCAAGGACAATTTGTTTGTATTGCACACCTAGTGAACTGTCTGATGGCCTGAGATATAAGTCTTAATGCAAGGACAACTTGTTTATTGTAATCTAGTACACTGTCTCATGGCCTAACATATAAAAAGTCTTGATGCAAGGACAACTTGTTTGTATTGTACACCTAGTAAACTGTCTCATGGCCCAACATATAAGTCTTGATGCAAGGACAACTTGTTTGTATTGCACATCTAGTAAACTACCTCATGGCCTAACATATCCAGTCTTGAACTTGTCTAACTTTCAGGTATGAAACACACAGAGTCACAGACCCTTTAAGTTATAACTCCTTTCAAACATGGAACACACTCAAGCATCAAATAGACAGAACCTTGCAGATATAACCTCTTCTAGACATGAACAACTTTCAGGTATGAAATATACAGAACCTTCTTGACGTAACTTTTTCAATACAATACCTGTTCTGGGCATGGCTTCTTCAGAAAATTTATAACATTCAGAAATAAAATACATGCATTATGGATATTACAAATAAGCATATTTGCTTTTTGAAAAATTAACACAATCAAGCAAAACAGGTCAACAAAGTTAAATTTCATGTGCATATGAAGTTAAAGAACTGTATCTGTATATATCCATAGGCAATGCCTGGACTTTGAGTAATGACCAGAGGGCACATAATGAATGGGGGCATCAAATCATGTGTTCACTATCCATATGGTCTTCTTACTGCATGACCACTTTACATTCAGAATTTCCCCTGTTGTTTCCAACAGGCTGGAAAGTACTGCTGCCAGGATCTAGATTTGTAAATGTGTACCTACCAGGTAGCCCAGAGCCTTGAGGATGTTCAGCTTACACATCGGGCAGGTTCTGTGCTCGATCAGCCAGGGGTCCACACACAGCTTGTGGAATATATGCCTGGAAAATATGCACCAAAAATATTTAAATTTACCCACTGTAGGAAGTAGTAAGAGGCCCATACTAAAGACCTGATGTTCATTGATACACCAGTGAAACAGTGTAGGGTAAAAGGCTACTTTTCAAACTGTGGACTTGATTTGCAGTAAAATTTTATGTTTCAAATTCAATACTTTATCGTATCATGGTGCTAACAATACTGGCTGGTGGCTTCATCTTGGGGAACTAGTGTGTAAATGTCTGAAACTTTATATCAATAAAACTTAACATTCAACATTTGAAGAGCATGTTTTAATACAATAGTATATAACCAAATTATTTGTCATCCCTTTCATACAAAAATAGAGATATAGACTAGACTTTCAGGTATCTTTTTTAAGACAAAATCTATTCTAATTTTCCGCAACTCAAGTTACACAGAGTTGATGATAGGATGCATTCAACTATTTTCCCCGCAGGGTGAAAAACATCCTGTTTGTGTGGTAGTACACCCACTCACTTGCAGGGGAGGACCCGAACCACATCCGAAGGCTTGTAGTTATCGATGCACACCGCACAGCTGTCATGCTCCCACTCCACCTCCTGTGGAACAATCAGTTGACATCAGAATATCTCAAAACATCAATTTTTCTCTTCGCCAAGAAGAGTATGAGATTGCTTGACTTGGGTCTGTATGTAGGTCAACAGCATATAACTCGAGAAATTGTGGATGGAACTTTGTAATTTTTGGTAGGTGTGTAGCAGTTGTCGAAAGGAATGCCAAGTTTGAAAACGGTTTACCTGGCGTTTTCCTACGGTACTGCAGCGAGCTTGGTATGTTTTTTGCGGTTTGTTTTGGGCAGCATAAGTCAAAATCTAGCTGGGCGATTTTCACGAAACTTGGTAGGTGTGTAGCGGTTTTAAAGAGGAAGGTCAAGTGCGAAAATGGTTTACCTGGCTCTTACCTATGGTGCTGTAGCGGGATTTGTATGTAAGTGCGTTTGTCTGTAAGCAAGATAACTCGAGAACCCTTGAATGGATCCTGATTATATTTGTTAGGTGGATTGGGGTTAGGAAAACGAAGGTCAAGTTCGATAATGGGCACCCTAGTGGCTGCCTAAGGTACTGCAGCAAAACTTTTAATTTTGGCACTTCGTGTTCTGGACATGCTGTGGTCATGATTTTTGAGTGGTAGATAGCCCTTGAAACAGAGAGTAAGTGCTGTGAGTTTGGACCCCCTAGCGGCTTTTTGGGAACTGCAGGCACCGATTTCCGTTCAAACTTTGGACGAGGATAACTTGAGAACGTGTAAACAGATCATCAGGATTTTCGGTATGTAGATAGAATGAGTGATGACTTATACAATGTAATACTAATTATGCAAATCAGTAGCTTATTTGCATAATTAATGAGGAAAGTTCATAAATCCATGCCAACAGCATATAACTCAAGAAGCTGTGTATGGATTTTCATGATATTTAGTATTTAAGTAGCGGCTGCGGAAAGGAAGGTTGTGTTCGAAAATGGTTGACGTAGCATTTTCCGTTAGGACGGTAGCGGGCCGAGTGTGTGCGTCCTTTTGTTTGTGGAATGCATAACTCGAGAAGCCTTGAAAAAATCCTGATGATATTTGATAGGTGGGTAGGGGTCAGGAAAACGAAGATAAATTATGATAGTGGGCCCCCTAGCAGCTTCCTAAGGTACTGCAGCAAAACTTATTAACAGAAATAAACCGTGCTCTATATATCTCATTTTGACCTATATCTATGGACACAGCTGTTATACAGATGGTTTGCTGGAGGACGCCCTTACACTGGGGACAAAGTCTAAATTGACAAGCATGAAATTCTGATTGACCAGGGATGCTACCAGGTCATCTGTCAGGTCACAGTCTGGTTTTGGTAATGTTTGTGTGTTTTTTGAGGAACACAGTTCATGCAGTCATTTGCTATTTAGTAATACATGAATAAGACCTTAAAGTCTTGAATAAAGGCATGATTATTTGGCGAAGAGATGGGTTCGTTGAACTCTAGTTACACCTGCAATTCTACCTTAAAGATGGCAGTAACCCAATCTAAAAACAATATTTTATGGTTTAAAACTTTTAGCAATGTGATGGGCAATGACCCTAATTGACGCAGGCGCAGAAGGCCCAAAACGAGTCCATACAGTATTTTAGCCTATTTTCGACGTTTAGCAGGAAAATGTAAGTACATTTCATATTGGTGAGACAGTGTAGGTTGCAGATGTTCAGATTCGGCCAAAAAACTAGGTTTTGGTCCATCTTTTCGGCCTGTGGTGACCCCTAATTTCAAGTGCCGAGTCCCAAAAATGACGTCATGATTAGCAAGATGGCGGCAAGGTTTGACCGCTGGAATAGTTGCACTGGCCAGAAAGTTTAAATATTAGACTTTTGGACACTTGAGATAGCGGGCTGCTGTGTGGGGTGAGTTCTTATGACCTGGAATGTTCACGGATGAGATTATGACACCCTGAACTTGCTAACTTTTACATTATCGCCTATGTAGATTTGTATTAGTGGTAACTGCTCTGCCAGAGTTTGGGTTTGAGGGTATTAGGGCCTTTAGGGCTAATATTTCCCCTGAAACTGGTTATGTAGGTAAGAAGCAGGTTTCCACAGACTCACTTGGCTCATGATTTTTTACAGTTTCTTTGATTTTAGTTTATTTTGGCCATTTTTGTTAGTTTTTGTATTCTTTAGCTGTACTGCAGTATGTAACAGTCCTCAAATGCTTACAGGTTTACCCCAAATAACATTTTAGTACAGATTTAGGCCCCTAAATGGAGGTAGAGTAGTGTTCTTATGTCAGGGTGAGCAGGTTTTAATCATTTTTTCCTGTTTTTGTTACTTTTTGCCAACTGACAGGGGGTGTGTCACTAGCCTAGAAAACAGTGCCACAGCCCCCTGATCCAGCTTCTCAGAAAGTATCCCCAAGGGACCATTCCAGGTCAGAAACCTTTGAAATTTGGGGTGATTCTTCGCAACCCCTTTCCGCACCATGTGAAATTATTGAAATTTGTCAATCTTGAACTTGAAGCCCCTACAAGGGCAATGACCCTAATTGACGCAGGCGCAGAAGGCCCAAAACGAGTCCATACATTATTTTAGCCTATTTTCGACGTTTAGCAGGAAATTTAAGTACATTTCATATTGGTGAGACAGTGTAGGTTGCAGATGTTCAGATTCGGCCAAAAAACTAGGTTTTGGTCTATCTTTTCGGCCTGTGGTGACCCCTAATTTCAAGTGCCGAGTCCCAAAAATGATGTCATGATTAGCAAGATGGCGGCAAGGTTTGACCGCTGGAATAGTTGCACTGGCCAGAAAGTTTAAATATTAGACTTTTGGACACTTGAGATAGCGGGCTGCTGTGTGGGGTGAGTTCTTATGACCTGGAATGTTCACGGATGAGATTATGACACCCTGAACTTGCTAACTTTTACATTATCGCCTATGTAGATTTGTATTAGTGGTAACTGCTCTGATACACTTGAATATATGGAACAGTGGGTGTAAGATACAGCGAAGGATCAAACGACTTTTATCTGCGTCATCGCAAATCTTCAATTTCAAAGGAAGACGTAGCTTTGAAATGCTAGCTAATCACATCAAAGACTCAAATCGTCCCTTCTGACAGATGCATACAACCCTAACTGAGCTGCCCTATCCAGGATCAAAGCATCCTAGTTATCGCCTGATTGGAAACAGGAATTCAATTGTGAGGATGCTACCAGTTGAGCTACAGGGATACCCCACCAAATGTTCACAAAGTACCTTTATTGTTTTATCTTGGCAGAGTTCTTTAAGGTGAACCTGATAGATACATGTAATAACTATCCATGGAACGAAAATTGAAATTTTAAATGTAGAATGTTATCATCATTTATGTGTCACTTTTTGTTATGCTGGTATAAGTACTGTAACTGCTGGCTTAACCTCAGTATCCCATGCTGATAGATCACATCAACAGTAGTTAAACTTGGTGTATCAGCAGGTAGAAGCCTTATTCTCTTATCTTATCTTCAGTCATGTTGACTAACCACACAATATATTTCAAGATGTAACTGTTTTAAAATATGGCAGAATTCTCCTGCCTGAAAGCAGAAAATGAAGAGCCAACTGAGATCTATTTTCCTTTCCCCCTTACGTCTGAAGTACACGTGAATGTTTCTGTCTACGTCAGCATCAAGTGTTTGTGAGGAGCTGGGGAAACGTGACAGCCCCGCAGGTCATGTATAATTTGATTGTGAAGTCCCCCGCTCATTAAAAAGCAGTATTCTGGGATCATTAACTTAACTCAGCAGCAACGTGAATCCTGGAGCGTATTCACCTTAATTTGATATTACTTGGAGCAGCTGGGAGGGTGTTTTGATGGTCAGGAAATGACGCACATAGTAACGCACCTACGTGTTTGTTGTAGCCACTTACATCTATCTAAGCCTTTCGAGATACTCTGGTGATACAACCGATCTACCCCACCTCTTTTGATCATCTATCCTCATCAACACCTACACATACAGCACAACTAGAAATCTTTTGAAAATCAAGCTGGCATCAGTCTGTAACAGAGGGATAACCATCGCTATTCTCTCCATTTTTTAGTCATCAGACTCAACATTTTTGGCAGGAGTCTGGCAATTCACTGCTCATATGGAGAGGATTTTGTTCCACAATGTTGCTGTGTCTGGGCCTTCATATCACTGTGTTTCCAACATGGGAAACTGGAGGTCATTCATTCTCCTTGATGCCCACATATATACCCAACATTTGTAGGTTAAGTAATCAAGCTAACACTTCATGTTTACCATAGTCCATGCTTGGCTTCACTCACGTGTTTCTTAGTGTCCTACTTACTACCTATTCAAGGTTCTTCAAATAAAACAACAAACAAAACTATGGCAGTTTGAGCATCAATCTACAATTGTAAATATATGCTGCTTTTTAACCTGCCAGTTTGCTATTTTTTCCCCTAGCGTAAACACGTGGAGACGATGGTGTCACCTCTCCGAGGATGAACTGAACTAAACTGAACTCCCCTAGCCTTCAAAATGCAGACTAATTAGCTAAACATAGACATGAGACCACCACGTGCATGAGTACACATGTCCATGTGTTTGAATATGATAATGTTTCATTGAATTCGCCAAGGGGTATTTTGATATTTGGCTTTGATATCACATATCAGCAAGAGCATATCAAATTAATTTTCAGCATCTCCTCTTATCACCTTTCTGTTTTTAATTATTTCAATTCAAGGATTCCATATCAAACGCACGATACAAAATTTAGGTTAAAAAGCTGGGTAAAACTTCTGTTGATGATTTTCTCTTATCTTTCACTTTAAGTTTTAACAGCTGACAGTAAACACAGACAATATAGCAAGTATTCACAGAACAAGACAAATTTGAAAAGAATAATCAAACAAAAGGTCTCACCTTGTCCCCTTTCCGTATTGTCTTCACCGGGATTTTTGTGATGGCCTTCTTGGCCACCGTTGCAAAGCGCCGCTGAAAAACACATACAAAAGGTAATCAATAAACGACCAAAGGCATTAATCTTAATGAAAAACTCAATACCATCATACCAATATACCATAAGGTATTTAAAGGATGAAGCAGACATATTGTTCTGCAATGGGAGACTGCATTTTGGAAATCCCTATATGGGTACTTCATACAGTGTAAGGTCCTGCCCAATACCTACAATGTTGGCACAGCGATTTGTTGATTTCCTTTGGGAGAACTTGACGAACTGTGCCTTTGATTTGAAGTCAATGCAGAGTCTGACTACATGCTAGCCATCGCTAGTGGTTTATATGTGTGCTTTAACAGTTCAACCTTACTTTGTCTAGCTGCGGTCACACAACAGAACAAATACAGATTAGTTTATACTAAACTGTCATCACTGTCCTTATTTTAAACATATCATAACACTTGTGCAGAAATTTTTTTCCCCTTAATAGCATCTTGCACTCAGCTGAAGTTAAGAGCCAAGGAAACTGACTATATATTCAAAAACAAACTGCAAAATTTGGACTTTCTAGTAGACATCCACTGGAGGCTGTCAGCCTGTCCACTTCAGAAATAGACATTTTACTCTAATCCTATTGGCGAAACCCAAAGGCTTTTAAACGCCTCATAAAAAATGGCATTATTAGATATGGGCTGTTTTTATCATATTGTTGTCATCAATTATCATCAGGGTTTTGGCTCCACTGGTGAATGGCTGTAACAGTTTTCCCACAGGTGTCTTTTGAAAACTGGCCAAAACAGTTCTAAGTGTTTGCTCCAAGCTCATAGGTGCAGATCTCGTACAGTATATCGTATGATGAACATCTTATTAACCATTAACTGAACGGCAAATAATAGATTCTGATATTTGACACACACCAGTACAACTGGAACAAATGAAATTTTGTGGGAGAGACAATTTCACGCTCATAAAAATTACCCTCCAGGACATATTGGACAGACCAATCATATCAATAATCGAATATTCATTGACAACAAGTCGGATGATTAAAAAAGTACATTGGACACCAATAAATGTTGAGATAATGCTCCAAATCTCAGTCTCTTCATGGGTTACTAAGCATTCAACATTTTAACCACTGGACCAATACTTTTATACACTGTGCAGAATTAAAAACCACAAACCTATGTTTTTCAACATACTTGACTTCCAATAACTGAAATCATCTTGATGATTTGGTAAAACCTCGTTTGTTTTCAATCACTTCCTGCAAACATCTTTCAATTATATTTTGGGCTAAGCCCCAGGTTCTATGCAGAAATGGCTAGAGTTTCCAGACTGACACTGAAACATGCACTTATTTCCATTAACCCCTAACCCTTTGCAATTACTCGCCAGTCGCCTTCAATACCATCTATAAATATTGGAACGATCTGGTCTGGTTATTTTGCGTTGTATGACCCAGTGGCAAAACATGAATATAATAAGCAAAGATTTTCTCTAAACGTAAAAGCTACTGTACAACTTGGAGGCACAATTAAGGTTTTGTCCAATGGCTGTTGAAATTGGGCTGTCCAGCAGAAATATTTATTTGTTGGCTACTGCCTGTGGAATACAGTAAAAGCGGAAATGTTTGCCATAGTTTATGCTTGTGTTTTTTGTGATGACCTCTTTTCTGCAATCTTAAAAAGCTAACGAACATTTTCCCTTTTACAATTACAGTAATACCCTGCTGCATGGTCGTTTTTAACTGCAAACAAATAACCAGCACAAAAACTCCTTTCTCTTTCCACCAAAAAATTAAATCGTAAGTACTTTCCTTTTTAGTAGACTGGCTTCAAGTTGGACACAAAGAGGGCTGAAATATGTTTTTCTAGATTTTCCCATCAGTTTCTTGGCACATACTATCATCATCACATCGTATTTCAAGTATTGTCATGATGTATTTTTATTCTCATGACATACATATGAGTGTATGTACACATCTGTTTTTGTGTTGAATGTTTAATTTCAGATGTCAGATATGCGTATCTGAAAATATACATCTAAATCATGGATAGTGAGTGTGTGAGTGAGTGAAATGCAAAACGTCACCTAGATATCTTTATCTCTCAAAATAACAAGTTATACAAGAGCCTATGACGCCATAGCCTAAGGTGAGTATTCCTGAAAATAGTTCATTTTTTTATATAATGGCTCTATTGCTTGATGATTGCTTATATAAATGCCTGGCACACGCACTCCCTGTGCAAAATGGTTCTGGGGCAATTTGCATGTGCTTAGTAGTATTCCTATCCCTAGGGAGATGACAATTAGGGAAAAAAATACGAAGCCGTTAATCCGCACTTCTTACGTAGGCGGCTGATGATACGTGCGACCTTTAGGCCTCCCCTATACTACAATGACACCGGTGCTAATCACGGCGCTGCTTACCTGCGAGCGATCGCGGGCGTGGGCGTAGCGGAACCGCTGGATGTAGTAGAACACGAGCCAGGCCAGCGAGATGATCATCAGCACGATGAAGGAGATGGAGACGAAGAGGACCGAGGTTTTGTCGATGACTTTGTAGCGGGTGTGCGTTCCCATGGTGATGTGCATCATGACCTGCGTGCCGTTGTCCAGCAGCGTGACAATCTCCAGTCCCTTGGCGCGGGAGATCATGATGGCCACGATGTTGCCTGTACCTGGAACAAACAACGGGACACAAGTTGTTAAAAACAGCACTAACAAACAAGACCGTAGCATGTCCATGACGAAAGATACAAAAACCTGATTTTTGTTGCGTACCAAGAGTGCCAAAATCAAAAAAAAATAAAGTGTTCTCAGTAGTTTGTAGTTTGCACTAGTAGGTAGGCAGGAAACAAAAAACTTTCAGTGGTTTTGAGATTGGGTTAAAGTGGTTACCATGAAAACTGTAAACATTAAACCACCATAAAAATGTTAACTACTAGACTATATGTCACATTTTAATCGAACGTGCATCTAGAAGAACACATTTCCTAATCCAGTCAATTTCACATGTGCGGTTGGATATTCTATTTCACATTTTCAGTGTTTGTGTTCCAGATCTGTAACCAGGCCAATCAAATTGTGACCCTCCTTCAAAATGACTTAACTATTAAGTCCGACAATACCTATGAAAAGTAGATTCTGTGTATATTCAAGGCAAAGTCCTTATCAAACAAAGGGTGCAACAAATATCACCTACTTACAAGTAAGCAAATCATAAGGATGTGTTTTGTTTATGTTTAGCTTAGCTGGTGTTGGTAAAATATTTGTACTGTTGTCACGTTTGTGTAACATGTGTAAGACCTCTACGCTTCAGAATGACCCATATTATGGCTAGCGTATTGCCAAGACAACACTTCAGCAAGTTGAGGTGTTATTCTCAAAAACTTAAAATAGGATGGAACTTCCAAACAGCGTAGTTTGCACAGCTCAAGACAGAAACAAACATTACTCATGGCCTTGTCACCATGGCCCCAGGACAAATGTGTACAGTACAGTAACACATAATGCAGGTATATTGTGACCTGTGTTGCTCTAGCATTTCCACTACAAATTCCTCAGCTAGAATCTGATATACCAAACAATTGCTCTAACTCCTCCTATTGGCCACAAGAAGGAAGCTTGATCCCGAGGACAGTTCTTGGTACGCAAGAGGAAGCTTACCCAAGGCTGTGCAAATATACACTGTAACTTACACATATGGAACTGCAGTTTCAGCCCATACCAACATTGTTATCCTCAAACAAAAGACAGGGCAGATCACTTTATCAAGGAGGGGCAATGATTCATAGTGATTCAATGAAAGGATTACATAATGGGAGTATGAAACACTGGACTTGGAATTTATATCAAATAATATAGCGAACTGCTTTCCACTTTCTTTTATTACACCTGTAACGATTGCCCTTTGTTAATTTACATCAAACATAACACATGAAATAATATCTACCAAAGCCACATACTAAAGCCTGCACTTGATGCTAAGAGCACCACTTGGTGTTGGGTTACTTGTGCTTAGAAAACCATGTCCCGTTGTCAATACTAGATTTTTTGCCCTTATTCAACATTGCCTTTTGTTGTCTCCATTGTTCACTTCAATGCTGAAACATGAGATGGTGGTCCTGCTGTGTTCCCTGGAAAAAACGCTTCTGAAACCAATCTGTCTGAACCACCATTCGTAATCAGTCTCCTTTTCAGACATGATGCAATTCTTCAAGGCACCAAATCATTATTGCATCAATATTCAAGTAGCACTGTACACAACACTAGTCTACAACACATACTATATACCGTTAATACATTGCTAGAACAGAAAAGTGACTTTTACTGGTCACATTTCTTCCTTTCTTCTGCAAATAAAAAAAGACAATATAGTAAGCTGACTGGCTGCAAAACATAATCAATACTGCCGATATCTTTCTATTGATTAGTTAACTGCCCATGTTATGACTTAGGTACACTTCAATGCAATAGGGAATATCACTTGTAACCAGTAGCATTTCACAATATATAATTATCAATGCCAAACAATTTAATGACACAGACCTACCATATCATATCATGTTATACTATGAGTATGAGGTGCTCTTGTTAGTTATAACGAATAACTCTTTCACTTGTGTTAACATAACAATGTAATGTTCTTGCAGCAGTTCTTTATAATAAATCTAAGCTGTGTGTTCTGAACTTCTACCTGTGTGCTTGCTGTATTAAAAACACCTCAGCTGAATTGTGCACTAACTGGAAATCCTTCAAATCTGTAGGTCAAACTGAAATCCCTATTGGAGAAACTACACCCTGAGATTCCTTTGAGACTGAGAATCAGATAATAAGTCTTTGATAAGATTAGTTCCAAATATGGCAAAAGAACAGCTGTCCATGAACTGAGAAAGGAAGTGCAATATTAAGGAATGGCTTGGATTTTACCAACTATGGCTAGATATACATATACAGTCATGACAAGTCTGAAGAGAACGAGTATTTTCATCTGAAATTGTCCAAGCTACCAAGATAAAATACACTACATCCTATCAATTTTGCTTTCAGTTATCATGTTAGTCAAAGCTATCAAAATGATTCACATCATAAAACGTAACCAACATATTCAATCTTGTACCAAACTATCAAACTGTACATTATGTATGTGCGTTGTTTGTGCGTCACAACCCAATTGAGGGCAGCATGAGATACATTAGCAGGTATGCTTGATTCACACTTGTAAGGGACTGGTCGATATTTAGCGGGGGGGGGAGGGCCGGTCGTCAGAGGGTCGGGTCAAAAAATTTTTCCTAGGCCCTCCCCCCGTCAAAATTTTTTTCCTAGGCCCTCCCCCCAAGTCAAAATATTTTTCCTAGGCCCTCCCCCCTCCTATCAAATTTGAAAAATATTCAAGACGCAAATAAATCAACGCGCTCCCGCTTGGAAATATCCTTTACGCCATACTGATACTGGTTTTCCGTTTTTAGTCGCGAAGCAGATCTCTTACCCCTAGGAAAAAAGGGAAATTGAATGGCTCGGAGCCCATAAATATATTCTACATGGAGGCTACTTTATTCTTTTGATATTCATAAATGATGCCACTCTTCTAGTCCAAACAACACTGCAAAAGTATTTTGTACCTGGATTTCAGCTAGTAGATTTGCGCCGCTCGGCGCGCGCCCCGCCCCGGAGCAGCTTGTCGGAGACTATTTTCAAATAATATACATACCTTTGGGACTTGTTGGTTCTGTGGTGGCAATAACTGACTGTGACTCGAGGGAAAATGCCAACAAAAACGTCAGCACGATGCGACTAACCAAAACTGTAGTGGGGAGGGGGGCGCCAAAGCGTAAGGACGATTTTCCCACGGCGGGCCGGGGTCGACCGGTCGCCTTCAGTCTCTACCTCTCCCGGGGCGTTAGAACGCAGACTTCTACTCGGGAGATCTTTTAAAAATGCCACGCTTTTTTTGTACATCCATTTTGTCTGTCAAAAATGACGGAATGGGCCTGCACATAGTAGGGATATTGCGATGATTTGAAAAAATATTTACAAAGTGGCACGCCCGCTCGATCGATGTTGCAGCAACATGTTAGCGCGTAAGAAAAGTTCTAAATCAAAAGGCCATTTGTACTGGTGTTCTAGGTGTACTGGCACATAAACAAGCATGACAAAGAATTATGATAGTGATACTATTTCTTCGGTAACATTCACTTTTATTCACGATTCTAATTTGCAATGCCTGCAAACTCCGATCGGAATCACCCAGAACCTGTACGATTTAAGGCATTTTGACGGGAATTCATTTATTTTTTGACACGTTAGTTCAGATTCTTTTCTCAGTGGCTGTGCCTGTATCACAGGACTCATGAACTGTCAAGCTTCCGATTTTCATAGTTTTAAAACTATCGACAAAGGAATCGTTTAAGGATGTTTTCCTCCTGGTGCAAACTGTAAACAGACGTCACACACCACACCAGTTCGCGCTTCTTCTTGATTGACGTTTACCGCCTTTTTGGCGCCGCTGCGGGCTGTGATTGGTCGCAAGTTAATTCGATTTTACGCACAAAGTGGCACGCCCTGTCCAATCGGTACATCTAAAGACTGCAGCCAAGGCTGTTGCCATGGTAACGACACGTACAACAGCATGTCCTACGTGGGAATCGGCTTGCACACGTCTTGTGCTGCGTGCTTTTGATAATTATGATAGTTCCCAAGTCGAGCACTCGCTGCTAGCTGTACAGGTTACAACAAGGACGTTGTGTAAGATTTTATAATATAGTAGTGGGGAAAGAGGTGTCCTGTCTGCAAAATTTCAGGTAGCGCACTGGGTTTAAAATCACGTTGCGCCAAGCAAAATATTCCAAGCCCTCACGATGCGCCAAGCCCTGTGACAGTCGCCTTTTTTCCTTCTAAGCAAACTAAACATTGTCGACAAAGATTTTGATCTCCAAACACACAAGTTTGCTGACGATGTACAGCGAGAGGAAGCGACATGAAACGCGGAAAGCTGAATTCACAAGTCTCACCGGCCGTTTCACAGACGGCACTTTGTCGCAAGTCATCTTCCAGAGCCTTCCAAATTATGAAAAAAAATACGCATTTTCACGTCATTTTTGCGGTAAAATATGAGGAAAATACCGGCATGTGTTGGTGCGCAGATGTTGACTAGATATGCAAGTACGCTAAATTTTGTCACCGTGACTGAATGGTAGCATTGCAAACCGGAAGTAACGTTATATTTTACGTCGCATTTTGGTAACTTTATCGGCTTCCTGCCTTTGCCGCGCCAGCTTCATAAGAAATGAAAACAAATTTGACTGATATTTTCTCCGCCCACCTCTATTAATACAAGCGTTAAACTTAAAACGGTAAATGAACACTGTAACATAAATATTTTTACAACATTGTAGCGGTGTTAAACAGAGATAGAGTCAAAGGCGCGGCAGTGAAATGTTACTGAGCGAATTTTCAACATGTGGAGCGGCGAGCCACCGGCCTTTTTCTTTTTACCATGTCGGGCGCCGAACCTCGGGTGCGAGTCGTCTCAAGCTTGTGGAGGCCTGGGGAAATTTTGAAATCTTGACCCTCTGAAACGCCAATTTCCGGCATTTTGAGGGACAAATTTTGCTGGTAGTCCGATAAAAAATTTTTCCTAGGCCCTCCCCCCGGCTCAAAATTTTTTTCCTAGGCCCTCCCCCCGGCTCAAATTTTTTTTCCTAGGCCCTCCCCCCCCTGACGACCGGCCCTCCCCCCCCGCTAAATATCGACCAGTCCCTAACACTTCAGCACCTTCAAATGATAGGTGTGACACGCATATTCCATCTCGCTATGACCTTTCTCTATTTACCCTACCCCTACACCACTTACCAAGTTTTATAGCTTGCCAGAAAATATCCTTCATTACCATCACACTGTTCAGTGTAACATTTTATAGAACAGTGTGCGGTACAATGGGACCTCCAGACTGACACCAACATCATACCAAATACAACTTGGGAGAAAATATGTTTTACAACTTCACACAATAACCATTAATGGGACTGACTATCACTGAGTATCAGTATCAAACGTGCTTGACATTAAAACAAGCATGTGGAAAATACAAGTCGGCTATGCTGTCTTATAGAATGCAAGAGCAAAAGTGTCAAGACGTTTAAGCTGTGAATACGGTTTAAACCTTTGCCCTTTTATCCCAGTCCCCGTTTATGTTTGGGGCTCTCAAAAACACTTCAAAAATCTTGTCTTGACATACTAGAATACCTAAGCTACCTAATGTATGTTGTCCTGGAATAAGAGCTGGCCTGCATGTGCCCTGCAGTGTTACCTCAAGGTTAACATTGCTACTTATCCTGGTAGACTGGTACCATCTCAAACTTTTTCCCTACCTTGGCCTTCTTTCATGGACAGGCTAACTTTATGACAGTGCTAATCATAAACAATATAGCATACCAAACATTTAAATGAAACCTAAAATGTCAACTGTAGACATGCCATTTTGGACCTTGGATATCAAAAGAAAAAAAATCACATTGTTAATGTAATCATTTTAGGACTATGAATGACCTCCGAGCTCACTTAACACCATCCAATGATCGTCATCAGAAACTGAGAAGGCTTGTTCAAATGCCCCAGCTGCAGGACATATGGCCAATGGGGAAGCTATTGTAAATGCAGAATTTTTTGCGGTGGTTCTATATTGGCAGTTTTCACGTTGGCTATTCACCACAAACTTAAAACCACCACAAACTTTTTCCATGGCAATAAGAGACTACAGTGCATGATGCTACCACGAACTTAAAACCACCACAACCAGTCCTGTTTCCCACTACTGTCTGGTACTGTGAAATTAAATCCCCGCAAACTTAAATGCATTTACAGTGTGGTCCTCTTGTACCTCAAGTATCTGCCCAGGCAGTAACAGGACACTGCTTGGTTAGTGAGAGAGTTCTAATGCAGCTGAATACACTGTACACAAGAAAGGATATGTGTGGAAAAGTATAGGTGTCTTTTGTTCCTGTGACCTGGAGCACAGATAACATGTATTAACCCACACTCTTCTAGCTGAACCTGCTTTACTACTCACGAATAAGATTATCACATCACCCTAGAAAGACTTGTGTGGTGAGAAGAACTGTCTAGGTGATCTAAATTCTAATAATACCCTTGTACCTTCCATCAATAAGCCCTCACACAGAGATCAGAACAGGAATTCTAGGTAATTTGCCAAAAGTAAAGGCCCTGAAAAGGGAAACAGTCCTTGTCTCGACCATTGTTTCGATTTGCATGACAATGTCCGGGTTTTGTTTTCTTTTTAGGGGCCTTTACCTTTGACATCATATTACCTAGTAGAATTCCTGTGGCCACACATACATTCTGATCTCTGTAAGAGACTCAGAGAGCTTGTAAAATTTGAGTTACAATTCTGGACAACTTTTCACCTCATTGTGTCCAAGAAAAAATAGCCATGTTTTTGGCAGCTCTTGTATGTGTGTGTCATTCAGTCTGATAGCTTGAGAACTTTGAAGGTATGTATGTGGGTAGGTCTTGTTGAGACCTCGAAATGATAAGATTTTGGACCCCCTTGCAGCTTTTTATTTGTTTAGTTAGATTATAGGGGTATCTCCACAAAACATGGCAGAGACAGTTGAATAAATTGTAAGTCAAATTTTAGGCAGAAGCAAACTGATTGAAAAGCTATGGGACTGATGATGATCATGATGATGGAATAATGATGCCTACATTGGAATTGTGTTGAAAGTCTTCACTGTACAGTGTTTTGACCACTCCCCCAGTGCAGGTATACACATCCAATACACATCCAATAAACACTGTATTGGGCAGAACTTCAAAACCACATCTGTTCGTAGGCAAACTGGATCTAACAATTCTGTAACAACATGACCGCCAACAGAGATTGGGTAGGAACAACTGTTCCAATTGGAAAATGGATTGCTTTATTTGATCAGGGATCTTCCTGGCCTTTTTTGGGCAGCACTAGCCATATGTTCTGACAGAAGTCATGGGAGATGAACCCCAGTTTCTTTCTTTAAATTCTTACTTATTACTTTACTTCATCCAAGGAGGTTATATCACCTCCTTGCTTCATCTTACAACCTATCTGCTTAGCTAACTGATGGGTCCATAATAAAATTTTATTGCAAACATTATTTGACCAGGGGGCAGGGGTAGTTGTGTACAGCATCAAACTTACTTGCGGCTCTACAATAGCAACATTTTCAAAGCATTTCTTTGTACTACAGTTGGGGACGACAAACGTATAGCAATGACTGCATGGTAATTTGGTATATACTCTGGGCTGGATTTCCCACATGTGGCTAGTCTTTTGTTTCTTACCCTGTTGACATTCATGTCTAACTGGAAAGTGGATGAAACACACCCAAATGATGACACAAACAAAAAGCAATGGTTGAGGTGGGGAGGGGGGCTAGTGAAGGTGGGGTGATATTTCCTGTTTATTGCGGATTTTAATTACTCTCTTACGATCAGGTATTGTCTACCAGACTTCCTGTTGATTGACAACAAAAACACAGACCCTCCCTCCTCCGTCACAACAAACAAATCCTGTCCAGTTATGGCTGCCTTACATAATTTATTTCGTTCAAGCTGTTGTGTTTTTCCACCTCACCTTCATGCGCCATGGTTTCCGGCGGCGACGGCTCGTGGTTGTAGACCACCACGGCGGTGGCGTTCAGGCTCTTGGCGTGGTTGATCTTGTGTCTGAAGTCGCAGATGCCGCGCACCACCAGGGCGATCCACTGCGTCTTGGGCGGCGTGATGTGGCGCAGCGGCTGGCAGGCGTTCCCCACGTTCACCACGATGCCGCGCGCCTCGATGGTCGGGCTGTTCTTACCGTACACGCCGACCTCCTCCTTCTCCGAGTGGATCTTGTTCGTGGAGGAGTCTCTGTAGGTGATGTTGACGAAGGCCTTGGTGTACTCTGTAGCAGCGTCCTCCCCTACCATGCACTGCGCTGAACCGAACCATAACATAACACACAACAGCAAACACAACCCGTACATGAACGTCCTTTCCTCGCCTACCACCATTTTCATACCAGTTATAAGATAGTTCCGAGTGTTCAGAAACGTGCTACGTCTCTAATAGATGGTTAAAACATCACAATAGTGTCCCTATTTTGGCTAGAAACTGTCCAGATTTCGCTGCCGCAAGGTCTTCCCGACGACACTGACAACCACAATGGCTGCCGTGTCCTTCCCTTCCGATTGGGATATGTGGTCACGTGACTGATGACGCACGTGTTTTGTGTTGAGCTTCGTGACATGTTTTTTGGCCAATTCGCCAATGACGAGAGCATTGAACTTTTTGACGTGCATAAAGTCGTGTAAGACTGAATAATGCGTGGGGAATAACGCTGTTTTCGACTGCCATTTCCTCTTGCTGCGTCGACAAATTGCAGAACAAGTTCAGATTACTTTCTGATTCGTTAATGACAAGAAACTACCTATAAAACTGCCCCTTGTGTATAAAATAAGGAAGCCTACATGCTATACGTTATAATATGATAAAATTAATATAAGTCATATACAAAAAAAATCGTACCTTTCAGTGTTATGCTGTTCTTTTGATTGATGAGAAAAAGGTTACAAATAAAGCCATTTCTCTCGGTTTTCTGTGCCAGCATTGAGTCTGTGAGACTGTTGTGAATGTCTGTTGGGAACTTTTAATGTTCGGCCCAAGACGTATTTAAAAGTGCCTTTTAATAGTTGTACGATCGTCCATTGCTTTCCTCAAGTATTTCGATAAATCTCTGAGCAGAGTAGCAGAAATCATTTGCTTGGGTCAAGGTCTTAGGACATTTATAAATTATATAGATCTATACAATGCCCTTGCTCGCAGATAGGTTACAGTTTTTACTTACACTCGACGTCCTTGACCCGTGAACTGGGTACTCTAGAGGCGGACGAGAAAATAACCTTTGCTACTACATCAGTTCGGACTAAGAAGGTTAGAAGATACGCTATATACATATCCATGAAGTATTAAAGTCTCCTCTCTCAGCTGCAGCGGGGTAAAACAGTTTTCCCTGGCGACCAAAACGGTCTCAGGATATCGCGACTGCGCTCCTATAGCTAGAGTGATTAATAACGTGCATTGTTGGACCTTGTCATTGGTTTAAGTTGTAACTTTACGTGTATCATAATCTTGAAACGACGGCTACGGGTTCAACCACGTGCACACACATGCACAAGAGTTGTCCCGGAGAAATTTGAACTGTAGCCTGGTATGCGCCTCTTACAAGGCTGTAGACATTCCCCTGCGTCAATCAGCATTTTATCATGCGTCTAGATATCTATTTTGCGAACAAAAACTTCTGCCGCTCGCGGGTATATACCTGGTAAAAAATAGTTACACCTTGCCCTAAGCTAGTCTTCCCGCAAATCATTGGAGATTTCTAAATTGTATTGATCAAAAATAAAAATCAACGTATCTTTAAAGCGGACTTTGAGGGCAGTAGTCATAACTGGAGTGGGAAGAAACCATTAGTTGACCCGCCGATGACTTACTTTGGCACCAAATCAGAAGTGAATAAGGTAGGACATTCATTGCAGGTGTGTTTTTATTGACATTGAAAAGATCTAAATAGATCTAGCGAGTCAGAAAATTGATCTTACATTTCTAGCTCATAGTATAGTGCTTGATGGTGCAGATTAAGCTGTCTGCATGATAAGGTGTAATAAAATGCTTTAATTTGTAAACAATGAGAAATCATCTCCTAAATCAATGCTTCTAGAATGCATGGAGTTACCTACTCAATATTTGTACTTGGAAGCGTCCCATAACCACTTGCCTAGTTTTCAAAGTACTCAGAAAGACAACACTCACCATCACTATCCAGTGTATCGTCTGTTCACATCTGTTTTGCCCCGTCAGCCGAGGGTAAGACATGTACAGTATCATTTATTTGAATACAAAAGTAGTGCTTATGGATCCATTAATACTTACTATACTGATTGAAATTCCTTTCTATTTACATAATATTCTACAGCCCATGTCTAGTTTATGTTAATCAACCTTTGTACTTCAGTTAACTATTAAGTGAAAATGAAGATACTAATAGACACAAAATGTGTTTGACTTCTACATTTTGTTCAAGACTCAGGAGTCCTCTCAAAGCAGGGTTTCTTTCTTCAAGTAACCTCAAGTAGTCTGTGTTAAACTTGTTGCTTGTAGGGGCTGACACATAGCTTGAAGTATGATTTACATATTTAGATGAGCTACATGTAAACTTCAATGAATACCTTGTTGTACACCATGGAAGCATACCGATGATAGTGAATCAGTGGTGTTGGTAGGAAAACTCAAATCAGCCCTCTGTTCATTCAACAAGTTTGTATTGACTGTGCAAGTTAGTCTGGACAATTCAGCTGAAATGTGTGACTTGGGAAAATTTAATGAATACTCAAAATAGTCTATTAAACCCCATATATCGAAGTCTCGACTGTGTGGCTTCTTTTGGGCAATTTGATCAGGAATGCAACAGTCAAAATATCACAGAGATAGGTGAAACAACGCTATTCTTCATTTATGCCTTAACGTTTCGACCGAAACAATCAGCTCATTATAGCCTAGATTGTCTTCCATACACAATACTGGTGTAGTAGTGACAATCTTATTGCCTGAAGCCATACCGTATATGAAACTTTAACAGGAATACATGAATGTATGTATGTAAGGAATATGTAAATAGACAAAGTTGCATATACTGTATATAGACAAAATATCTACAATTATTTTCACAAAGTGTTCCATTCCAAATGATGTGAAACTCACGGGATACAGCACATTGCACAATGTAAATAACAACAGAAAATATAGCAAGCTTAACATGGTTTCCCATGATCTACAACATCTCTATCTAACTCTTTCCCTACTATGCTCCTGTCTCTACAAACTTTATGAAATCAGTCATAAAGCAATCTACAAAATTCAAGTGCAAATTCTGTAGTGCATTTGCTAGAATCCCTACCCTTGGCTATGCCTGACAAACTTTAATGTGATTAACCAACACCTGTATGGTTCCTAGAAAATAATTGAAATATGAAACTAGATAAGAAATGTACATGTAGCTCTACTTCATAACAAATAGCACATTTCTTCCTAACCTTGAAACAAATGGGTGAAACACACACGAACACTTGTAAAAGAATCTTAGACAACACATATAATGTATCCAGTGTACCCCAATAAAAGTTCTTGAGAGTCGGGGAATCAAAGCCAACCATCACATAGGAATAAATCATCTCATATGATTGGACCATACTGCAGCTGCACCAGAATATAAGTCTAAATTGCTAGTTGCTGACATATCAGCAAATACTGCTATTAGCAGACAAGACTACAATACAAGTTCACCTTTATACTAGTATTCTTACACAAAGAGCGTACAATTCATATACAGTCATTACATTTACACTTCTCTCAGACCCTAACCCTAGAACTTTATATTTGTACATAGAAATGAAAGAAAACATGGAACTGTTTGCTCTGTTTGAGCACACAATGTACACCATTAACCTAGAGACTATACATAATGCCCAACTCTATATCTATAGAACCACATGAGTCCCTGGGTGAAGTTCCAGCCCACGGGAAGGGAGACTATGTAAAACGTGAGGATGATGAGCATGGCAGGGTACAGCAGAACTACTGTGTGGCGCAGGAACGGAAGGGCTGCAAGGGAAGAAAACAAATCGTCAGGTTGAACACAAAGACAGTGGACTCGAGGACATAATGGTACCACCTGAGCAAGTTATTTTTGTGACACTTATAAAGTAGGCCTGTGGTATGATAGCAATTCTGGTGTGGTAGCTTTATACAATGTACCTGCTATCAGCCTTCAAATGCATCTCCTTCCGAATGGACCATGTGGCTTCATGTTTTGAGTGATACCATACAATAACACCATACAAAACCAGAGTTCATTATACAATACAATTATACCAAATTCTAGTATGATATTGTTTATTTGGAAGTATCTTTGCAGGCGACAGTCCGCTTTTATACATTACAGAATCTTACTACAAGTCCATTATCTTATTCAGAGATTGGGGTTCTTCTAAACAGGGCTGAGACTTCAACTTTTGTGGGCAAGGCCTCTAACCAGCTGTCAGCCAATTAGAGAACTGGCTTCACCTGAAGAAAACATTTAGGTGGTTCTCTGATTGACTGACAGCTGGTTACAGGCCATACCTACAAAAGTAAAACCTCATCCTGGTTAAGCAAAGCCTTCCTAAGGTATATTGTCAAGGTTATGAGCGAGGCTCTAAGTAGGAGAATGGACTATACAAGGAAGCAAGGATGAAACAATAGAACAGGTAAGATTCAGAGTCAATCTATATAAATATTAGAAAGCCTACTTACAGCTGTATCCCAGGAATGTGATGTACAGGTAGTACCCCAGAGCAATCAGCCACAACGTGTTTCCAAACAGCCGCGACATGAACCACTCTTTGTCAATCAGAGCTGTGGACAGAACAAAACATCATGATCAACTCTTTCCTTCATACATGTACCTACAGATATCTAACAGTTGCAAAGACATGCCTCAAGGTAAAGGTAAAGCAGGTGACCTCAAGCTTAGGAAGAAGCATGGTGCTTTTTCATTAGCTAGTGGTGCAATAGCCTGATTAAATCTTGCTTATAGCAGCCCATCCAACATCCGCCAGTCTGCAGGAGGGGCCAGTTACAGCCCTGGACAGCAGAGTTTGTGCTACACAGACTAGTGGTGCATCAGACAGCTTTACATTTTTGGCCAAGCATATCAGGTCATCCCTACTCCTCTGGAAAAGTGTGTTTTTCTTATTTTATGAGCAGGAGTTTCAAGCTTTATGTTCCCATTTGATAGGACGATGGGACTCTTTTCCAGTGATGTCCTCACCCAGGCCACTGGCTCCATGGAATTTGAACCAGATACAGCAAGAAGCAGAGTGCACAGACTTCTACACCATGCAGACATGAAAAAAAGCCTTCAATGCACGATATCTTTACTATGGTACCAACATGTGTAATACAATCATAACTCTCAGGCATAATTCTACTCACGGTGTATGAAGAAGAGCTGGATGACATGTAAGATGATCAGCAGGGGGAAGAAGGCATTCAGGTGGACATCAAAGGCGTATCCCCACTCCACTTCCTGGTCAGACTTCTGAGTCTGTAGGTACTTGTTGGCAACGAACCTATCACAATGATACAGAAGTTTAGGGTGTTTATTGACAATTATCTGTGATTCCTTTTCTTTAATTACTTTGATTTGAAGCATCCATGAATGGTGACTAACGACCTCAGTTGAATGCCCTGCCCAGACACTAGAACTACGGAAAGTTAAGTCAAACAATTCACTCACATTCACTTACTATCCAGTTAGTTTTTGCTGTGTATATTTTTACGACAAAAGTCATTTTTGGCAATTTCAAATTCTGTAATTACAATTCTGATTCATAACTAAATTATTCAATGTTACATGTACTTTCCTTGATCAAGGATTTTTTGTACAAAAGGCACACTGAGTGATGATCATTTAAGCCTTTCAACTTGCAAGCTTGTTGATGACAGAAGTTGTATCCATACCACAGCAGGGTCGCTACCATGAGTCCAACTCCGATACAGTCCACAAAGATGACCCACAGGAGCAGTTTAATCATCCCCATTATACTCAACTGTAGCACAATGGCAAAACCAAGGGAAGATGCTGCAGGAAAAGAGAGAAAGAACAAGTTTCATACATTTGTCATTTACCAAAGAAACAGTGATGCCTACAAGTTCATAACATTCATTTATATTTTCCATATCCAAATACATTTTGGAATATCAATAACAACTAACCGAAGTGATCCTCAGTTATAGGTGCAATAGGGCAAACAATGCTGCAGCTAAATGGAATGAAGCATTACCATTTCGTTTCGTCTTGTTAATGTTATTGCAACAATCAAAATCTACCTACAATGGCTGTCGCTGTTATCATAACTTATGAAGTAACTGTAGCAAACCATCGGTATACACAAAGCTCTGTACTCTTCTCAACAGAGACCATTTACACCACAAGAGTCAACATAGCCCCCAGTCCCTCTGTTGTCCTACTTACCACACAACCAGAAGCTGAGCAGGACCAGGAAGGCCGGGTCATCTCGAGCCCACTGGTCTTTTGTCTCTGGAAAGAAAGGAACAAATTTGGCTTGATTTTGTTTATTAGGATAGTCACCAAGTTTTTTAATGACTGTGCATAGTTTCCTTGCTTTTGTGCGAATGAATATCACAACCAATATAATCTGGACAACTTTGACAGCTTAATCTAATACATTGTATAACATTGTGCAATTAGCTTTTAGCTGTGCAACACACTATTAATATCCTTTGGTTGACACATTTAAGAACCTACAGTGTGGCATAACTACAAGATATACTTACACAAGCCTTAATACTTACGTTTTCTGTAGTGGAAATTTCTGTATCTGTAGGACAGAGATGAATCCATGTAAGATTCATTGGGGTAGACTATACTCAATCATACTTCTACACAACGTATAATAGATATAGAATATCATTTTACTCACTTGCATACAAAAGACCTAAGACTGCAAATGCATTTAAGTTAGGGGTGATTCAATTTTCCTTTGGGGAGAAAATGGAGTGTTAACAACAGTTTTAAGGTCATTTGAGCAGTACAGTCACATACTACACCAGTGTTGAATATGTGCAAAGAGGTAACTGCAAACACCAAACCATACTAAAAATTTCAAGAATCACAATGTCTTTTCCACACCTTAGTTCTTGCGAAAGAGTTAATAAAACAGTACCTACATGAAAATGACTGAATACACTTGACTTGGCATACAAGCCCTTAAAGCTGACAATTCAAAGTTGACAATCTTATAATTACTGACTTCATGAACAATGACTCACACTCTCTGTGGTGCAACGCACAGGTACAGCATCTGCCAGAGTGCGAACTCAAAGTCCATCTGTCGGAACTTGAGGATGCGTCGCAGGTACTTGTAGCGCTTGGCGCCCGCGGTGTGCCGTGCCTCCAACATGGGGTTTGTGGAAGTACCGGTTGGGCTGGCTGGTGGTGAGAGTCTGCTGGGTAACATCAAGGCTGATGTAAGGGATACATTTGAAGTGTTAATGTGTTAGTGTGGGTTGTGCTGCTGCTGCTAGGCTGTAGACTTGCCAGAGGTGTCAGTGAATGTAACACTACAGCACGGACTGGAAATATTGGTGGAGAGGGCTGTGTGAAGACAAAAATTAAGCTGTCAGTGTCAGATGATTGCACATAAAAGTTCACAAAAAGATGAGACAAAATCATGAAAATATAGTGGTCCAAGAAGGAAATGAACTTCAAAGACAAGTCAGAGTGAGTAAGAGTGAGTTCAAACACAAAATCTCATTCTGGTACTTTCAATGAAAGGCATTGGAGTAAGTGAAATGTCAACTGTAACATTGACATGAGTGTGTCTTGCATGACTGTACATGTAAAGATTCTGATTAGATCACTGCACATTGGAGGTGGTTAAGATAACACAGTCATAGCCACAAGCTTTTAATGCCAGATTAACGATCATATGTAATTGTAAAGCAATAAATATTACTAACGTTAATGTCAGAGAAGCTTAATCTTGCTTCCACAAGTTGAAAAGAGAACTAGTAGTAAGGTTTACAGTACATAGAAGTACATATTACAAGTTCTATGGAAACTTCAAACTTCTATAATTCATACTTTGTGGCATAATCTAGTTTTCAAATGCCAAAATATTTACCTCTTGTTGCAAGGCTAATTTCGAGCTAGAACTGGTACCTAAAACACCGATTACTACCTCGGCAGCTACTCCTTCAATCAGAGAACTTTCTGTGTTTCCAATTTCCTCGTGACATCATTTCTTATATGACAACATCGATGACGAGTCAGACTGACAACATTTCACTCTACACGTCATCACGCCCCCCTCCCCACCTCGGGACAGGACCAACCTGGTCGACAACATTGGCAATCGACTAGGCTCCTAAAGTCTACTCTGACGATATTGCAATAAACAGCTTAAGGTCTTAATATCGCAGCGTTCGGTGCAGATAGAGAATTACCTATTGGGGAGAAAAAATCTTGCACAATTCAGACAATTTCTTACCAAAGTAACTGGTGCAACTACTGTCAACGTTCCCTCCCCTTCCTCTGTTTTTCACTATCGACCGCAGCAAAGTGCGAAGAACACTGTTGTTTCACCCCAGAAAAAGACTTAAGTATAGGGATAAAAATGAATATAACGATACGCATATGTAATAAAATAATAACTGTAGCACGGAAATTGATTAAAAAATATGTTCAAATGGGTAAGTGATTGTCTAAAGTATATTATTCCATGGTCGAACTTTTGAGTTTACAAGTGGTCATTGTGGACGAGAACATTACTTCAGTAGGGGCTTATATTCATCATTTTGTTTTTCTTGTATTCAAATTTTTTTTAAATTCACATCAACTACACATTATTCCCATATTAAAATTTAGTGTTTTAAAGAAAAAACATATGATCACACTTTTTCTTCTGATTATGATAATGGATCTTATTTTTAAAATCTTATAAAGCCCCTGGGACTATATTGTATCATTCCAAGATGGTGACGCACATGCCAAAAATTTTCCTCCCAATGTTGATTTGTTGATTTTCTGTATGGTTTAGCCCCTCTCCTCCATATCTAGGAGATGACAACGTTGTGGAGAAGTTTGGCGTGCCCTTTGTGTCAAAGGATCCGACTCATCTCCCACAACGTGGGATATTTGGCGCCATTCGCTAGCAGACGACATGCAAGCTCAAAGTCACCTGAGAACCATGCTGGACAGGTTTGTATTTTGAATGGCAGTAACTCATCATCACCTGAAGCATTTGCAATTATGGGTGAAGAACAAGTAGGACAAGTATAGATACAAGCAATATCGAATTGGTGTGATACCCAACCCCAGTATTCCTTTTTAAAAAGTGTCCAATAAGCCATTTCACAGAGATCAGAACACGTGCAGCAACAGGAATTCTAGGTAATATGTCAAAGGTGAAGGCCCGGAAAAGATGTAAGAATTCAGAGGGGCAAGTAAGAACAGAAAGAAACAAACATGCCGATGCCCGGGATCGAACCCGGGGCGTCAGATTACAAATCCAACGTGCAAACCAAAAGCTCTAGAGCCACTGGCGTGGTCAGTTTGGCAACGCTTAAACCCAACTGCTACAAAGAAAGCAAAAACCGCCTGGACATTGTTATGCAAATTGAAACAGTGGTCGAGACAAGTACTGATTTCAATTTCGGGGCCTTAACCTTTGGCAAATTACCTAGAATTCCTGTCACCACACATGCGTTCTGATCTCTGTGAGCCTGAGGAAGCAGTTAGATGCATTCAGGTTGTACGTCATTGGAATTTGTTACAGAGTCTTCTTCAACATTTTACAACTTTTAACCCCTTTGCAGATTGACATGTCACAGTTTCCAGTGGAGAACATCAGGAATTTCAGTATCATTGCACACGTGGACCACGGCAAGAGCACACTGGCAGACAGACTACTGGAGATCACAGGTACATTTTGTACTTTCCTGTTTGCCTCACTGAGGGAAATATATTGTTTATGCTACGTTCCTTTCTCTTCTTCCCTCCAAATTAATGACCTATACCAAACAGCTGTCACCATGGTTACTGGTAAAGTAGCAGACACCCTGTCAGTGTGGTATTCTACATTACAAAATGTAGCAAGGGTTAGGACAGGGCTGTAGGGCTGGTCACCTCAAATATGAAAGTGTTTGAGTAAAAAGACAGAGAGCTATAGTTTATTATGTCAGTCCATGTGAATGTCAAACATCATGATAAATTTGCCTGCAAAAATGTTACCTTTCTTCTGATTTCTAGTCTTACTAAGTATATTATTTTTGCATATTCTCAATTGGAATTGACCCTCCTGTGGCGTTATCACAGGAACCATCTCCCAGGAGGCGTCGAACAAGCAGGTATTAGACAAGCTGCAGGTGGAGAGGGAGCGAGGCATCACGGTGAAGGCACAGACAGCATCCATGATCCACCAGTACCAGGGCAAAACCTACCTGCTCAACCTGATCGACACACCGGTGAGCAACGCCTCCTTGTTTATTCTGCTGGTACTGCACTAATTGAAGGTACTGTAAATCTTTAAACATTTGTGGTGGTTTTAATTTTCCAGTTTTCACCTTGACCACTGCACTGCAAATTTATGGCAGCTAATACACGGTTCCCTTGTACAGTATGACCTCTACTACAGAAAAGTGGGACTTAAAAAAATATGTTCAGTAGCTAAATAGAAAGACTGATTCAACTTTTTCTAATGTAAATACAAGTACAGTACTATAGGCCTCAACTGAAGGCCTTTATGAGAAGTGTTTCCAGATATACAAATGTTTCACTTGCATTTTGTGATAATGCTACAGTTCAATGCTAAAGCCCAAAAATAAAACAGACTTTGATTGCATTAATCAAAAGTTTGATATCAGATAATAATATTATAGTAACTATTAATTCTATTTGATGGACTGCACTACTGAGACAAAACATAAACTATGATAAAGCCAGTGCTGTCTCCAGGACCCGTCCCTCCGTCCCTGGACGGAAATTTATTTTTTGGGACGGAAAAAAAATTCACCCATTCCGTCCCAAAAAATCATAATTTCATCATTTTCATGACATGAAAATGCAGTTTCGTAAGCTTAAAATGGCAGATTCAATAACTAAAATAGCCTTCCGAATTCAAATTTAATCGACTTTTGCCTGTCGCAGGCGCTACTTCAAAAGGCTGCCGCCGATGCTGCTACCATGGTAACAACACGTCTAGCCGCGTTTTCCAACTAGCTGCTATTGCAGCTTACATACATAATTTTCGGGGGAATGTAAACCTGTTTTCACGGGAAAATATCAGGAATCGATCTTGTATATTTTTTTGCCGATCTTCCACGAAAATTATACGGGAGTAGCCCGCGACGGTATTCTTACCCAGCGCTACCCAAATCTGTACCCTTTGGACGGTGCTGGACGACGAGCAGAAAGGTGTTTAATTTTATCGAGAAATGCACATTCCTTTCAATACGATCTTACGATATCTTACAAGCTGAAATGCGTCAATGGACCTCGGCCAATAATGCCAACACCCGCGGCGTTATCCAGCCCCCGAGCTCGAGCTATCCACAAATTATCAACAAATACGTGAAAATGACGACGAAAAAGTATCATGCAAAGTTCAGAGTATAAACGCAACACTGCTTAACGAACAATATATTTCGTCAGCGAAATGCCTTTTGTTTGGAGATCATGGGGTGTCGGTAGTCCTACTTTACGAAATGAAATTTTACCTCCAAAAATACGTGAAATAGCGTTTTAGAGGGTTTGAATTTTTAAATTTTCCCGGGGGAGCATGCCCCCGGACCCCCCTAGTTTGGCGAGCGCCGCGGGCCTTCGGCCCTATTCCCCCCACCCCAATGTTAGGGACGGAAATAAATTTAAAGCTGGAGACAGCACTGGATAAAGCATACCAAGATTTGCATTATCAATTTTATTTTTGTTGTAAGCAGACACATAGAATAGAGCATAGAACATGTACATTTGTATAAGCATGATATAATATAATGTAATCATTCAGTAATATTCTTCCATGAAGCATCATAGGATGTTAACATTTAGTAATATCATTCCCTTTCAAATATATAATTCTATCAATGACTATTTTATATCATACATGTATACATAAATACAAAAGAACAAAGATCTATATGTTCAAATCTGAATGTTAAAGTAAGTATGAATATTATCATCCCATAATTTCAAGACTAGACAAAGAAATTTGAATGTCCTACATACCCTTGTCCATCTTGACATTTGAAGTAGTATTTCAAGTGCAATTTCAAATAGATGCAGAAGTGTTTAAATACATGATGATAGTATTAGTAAAATGATTGTGTCATTGGCATACAAGAAAATTTGGGTTAGCAATAGTATTTCCAATTTCTGTCCTGTTAGTCTCTTACATCCTTGCTGTTTAAGTGATTGAATGAATCACTTGGATCTCATTCAACTCTGTCTTTCATATTTCAGCTATGGAATGCAAAGTCACACTATACCCACTATACCTCTATCTGCATGGTTTTCATAAGTCTGTATACTAGACATCATTCATACAAGTAGTTATTTATGTCAGCTATGGTCACAACAAGCAAACAAGTAGGCTTAGCACTTTTATGAACCAATGGTTTTACATTCGGTATATCTGTCTGCAAAAAGATAACTGGAGTTACAGTAAAAGAGGTACTAATATTTCCTTCCTCTTTCTCTTGGCATCCTTTATGTCAATTTGTGCCAAATGATAACACACTCATACATGTCAGAAGGTACAAGCCAACATTACTACAGTGTTAAAATATATTGGCCTCTCTTACTCAAGGTACCAAAATGTTTGCTATGTTTAGGGTTAAGTTTTAAGTTTTGTCTTCTGGGCTGACAGTGCATTTACATCATGCTACATGTTTAGATAACTATCTAAATTAGTCAACTTAATGTTACTTCATCATCATCATCATCGGTCGACGTGATCAAATGTAGACATGTTCGCACATGTCTACACACGACGGGGTTATACCGCCCCTTACGGGGTGACATACCCTTTCGTAGGCTAATTACAAGACGGGGATGCGCCAGGTCTCCCGTCCGGGTGAATGATGTAATTCACCATGTGGCTGATACGAGACAGAGGTTCGCCAGGCCTCCATCCGGGTGATTTGAAGTGAATCACCAACTCCCGACAGAAGGATTTGCACCAACGCACACCGCACCATCGCACGTGTGGGGGTTCTTTAACGTGCATGGGGTATGGCTCTCCCCATACACGGGACCTCCATTTAACGTCCTATCCGAGGGACGACTCATTTTTCACTTGAGTAAAGTGAGGAAAGTCGTGTAAAGTGCCTTTCCCAAGGGCACAAGACCGGCAACACGGTAGGCGGATTCGAACCGGCGACCTCTCGATCACGGGCCGAATACAATACCACTGTGCTACGCGGCCACACAGAATGTTACTTATGAAATAGGTCCTTATCTTAGATTCTTACCAACTTACTGTCAACATTCAATAATTGTTAGTAGTGCTACACGACATACTGTATCTGTTAGATGCTATTGATAATGTCTATATCTGCTGCATCTCCATCCTGTTGCCCTGCCGTTTGAAGATGTTTGTCTTGAAGGACTCACGCAGACATTGCCAGAAGGCGTCCCTCTGCCGTGGATTCTCGGGCCACCGCAGGTATTTCCTTCCCATCATCACCTTCTGCAGCAGCTTGGGCATTTTGGACTGCGGAACCTCCTCGAGCAGCACGAAGATCAGATCGTCCTTGCTCTTCCCGTAGCGCTTGTTCTTGGACATCTCCAGCTCCCACAGGCAGCGCTTGCTCCGCAGAAAGCTACTGGAGATGACGAACATCGTTTTCCGGCTCTCGTCCATCGCAGCGATGATGTTATTCTGATCTTTCGGCCCGTCCTCAAAGTCACGTATGTCGAGGCACATCTTGTACGTAGGTGGGGGACAGTTCTCGACCTTGGGGATCAGCTCGTCAATGACCCACCAGCGATCGTTGCTGCAGTACGACAGAAAAGCCTCGTACTTGAAGTACTCATCCTCAACTTTCTGTTCAATCTGCTCGCCTTTTTTGCCGCACAGCACAAACCAGCCGTACTTGACGCGCCATCGGCAGTGGTAGTACAGCACGGCTGCAAGCACGATAACCAGAACAGCCAGGGTGAGAGAAATCCCGAGGGACAGTCCCAGACGGGTGTGGTCTGTGTGGTCGCACTTGAGAACCTCTGGGTTGAAATGTTCAAAGTTGACACCACGCGAATGCCGTGGGTAGTAACACTCGTAGTCTTTCCAGTTTATAAATACTAAGGTGCTGTTTTCTTCGAACCAATCAAACAACCACTCCATGTCGCATGTGCACGAGAAAGGGTTCCCAGACAAGTCAATCTCTTTCAAGGAACCCAGTCCCTTCAAGAATGTCTCTGAGAAAACAGAAATGTTGTTTTTCTGTAGGTCAAGATGTTGTAGGTAGGGCACTGCTGAGCCAAGGCCCTCTGGGCAGCCTCTGATCAAATTTTGAGCCAGGTACAAACTCGTCAGATTTTTGGGTCCAGCGAATAACGACGCAGGTGCTTCAGCTGTAAATGTCATGTTGTTCTGTGACAGATCGAGCACGTGCAAATCCTTCATCTCTGAGAATGTCTCAGCTCCCAGTGTATGGATCGCATTGTTCGACAGGTTCAGCTTGACAACATGTTCAAGCTGGTGTAGGATTGCCTTGTTCAATATTTGAATCACATTGCCATTGAGGCCTAGCACTTTTAGAGATGGCAGACCAGCAAAAGCATCTTCCTGTATTACAGAGATCTTGTTAGAGTCTAGCATTATATCTTCTAGCTTCACAAGAGTGCTCTTAGCAAAGGCATGGAAAGGAATCCTGTCCAAGTCATTTCCTGTAAGCTTGATGCTCGTCACTTCACCCAAGCCTTTTACGTCGGTAAGGTTTAGGACCTGTATGCCGTTGTTTGTCATACTTATTGTCTTCAGTGAGCTCAGCCCTTTCATAGGTGGTGGGGTGGGCATCTGTAAACCTTCGATCACGAGATGTTCCAGCATGGGCAAGTCTTGAAGCAAATCTTGTGGGAAGTCAGCGATGTCACTGGAGTTCAGATACAACACCAGTGCTGAGATTGTGTAGTTACCGGGATCAAACTGAGCGAAGAACGTACAGTTGTCATCGGGAGGGTCCTGCTGCAAGATGTGCTGAATCCGTGCCCTTCTCCTGGTGGGAGGGGTGAGGCCCGAGGCAGGGAGGATATCTGGGTACCCCTCGGAAGGTTGTCCTTCCTGCCGACCCAGTATGTCCAGAGAAGGGACCCCGCTTAGCAGACATTTTGGGATGGACACAACGTCTTCTATGATACAACTCAAGGAGCCTTGATAGCTGCTCAAGTCTCCCTCCTGACAGAAGACACACGGGCCAACTCCCTGAGTATCACACTCATCTTGCCCAACAGCCTTGGAACAGAAAACTGTCATCTGGACAAGGAGAAAAACCACAAAGTGCCTCCCCTCCATGGTGGCCTTGATCTGGGTAAGAGTCAGTCTGATACAGTCAGCTGTTTGGTGCCGATGGGGTTTCCTGCCTGCTTCCTGTTGTATATCCCTGCAGAACTGTGCTGGGGTCAGCTGAAAGGGCACAACAACCCTTATGTCACGTCCTATATTTGGAGTCTCAGCAGTTCTTGCAGGGAAGTCCTAATGTAAAAGTGCTGATATCTTGCCAAGTGGTGCTGATGTGGCCTGTCTTGATTTCTCTGAATGTTTCCAGTCGCTGTAATTCTTGCAAATATTGTATAGGGCCCTGAAAAACAGTGTAACACACTGTACATGAAAGTGTAACACAGGTTGCAGCTGGGTTAGCGTCACCTCGCGAGAAGCAGTACCTTGTTCTGTCCACTGGTTGATCATAAACCCAGAGTTGTTGACTTGGCAAACATGGCTGCTGCGCAACTTGCTGTCAAAACATGGAACAGGCAGTACAGGCAATAGGGAAATGGAGATAAAGCTGCGTAAAATGAAAGCAGAAAATTCTTAGCATTTTGCAGTGAGCAGTCTTACCTCACATGTGGTAAGCATCAGCTGGCGATGATGTCATCACTGAGGATGAGGTCATGTTTCTCCAGGCAGCTGGGGCAAAGGTTGAGTGGGAGTGGGTTGCCATGGCAACAGGTGTTAGTCTTTGCCCTGCAGCACTCCACTTACCTGGACAAGATTGAAGATATTTTTGGCTCCCTGGTCAGAGATTAACAGTGTCATGTGACTGTAGAGCTCCCTTAAGTCAAACATTTACAGAACATAGACTTACATAATATACAATAAAATTCTACTCAATAAGTATTTATAGAATATATTGTATATATAGAATATATACTTATCAATGCATACTTTATAATTTTATGTGAATGATTCAAGACGTCCGACCTCCACATGGGAATGTTGAATGTGTGACTATCTATATTGTTTGATAAACATATACCTGTAACAACTTGTCATGTTATGATTAGTTACATTTCTCAAAGAATAATTCCTGGCTCACTAAATCTAAAATGGAAGAATATCTGTAGTTCAGGGTCATGTAGATTTTATGATGTTTTTATGTGTTTCAGGGTCATGTAGATTTTAACTATGAGGTGTCCAGGTCCCTGGCTGCCTGTCAGGGAGTGCTGCTATTGGTGGATGCTAATCAGGTGGGGTGATCTTTGTTCAAATGTTTGAAGAGAGTTACATCTGTACTTAATTGCATTTTACGTATGAAAAAAGTATAGCACCAAAACAGGTATCAATGATTTTTTTCTAGCAATCAAAAAAGTATTTTCAATTTTTACTTCACTGTCACGTGACATATGATGATAAGAGGGCAGAACTTGTGAGTTTCAACAACATCTTTGTTAAATGGCTGTTTCTTTTTTCAGGGAGTACAAGCCCAAACTGTTGCCAACTTTTACCTGGCTTTTGAGGCAGAGTTAGCCATCATACCAGTCATTAACAAGGTAAATATATCCAATGCCATTTAATACCATTGAACTTTGGAGGACAAATCTCTAAGTAAGGGCCACTTTTTTCACACAAATTTCCGGGACATCAATTAAAAACATAGGGTAGATTATTACTCTTACACCAGAAGAAACACTTCTCAATAACACAGGTTATATTTTGTACCATTATGTAAAACCTATCATGTACTCTTGCTTTAATCAACAGATAGATCTTAAACAGGCAGATGTAGAGTCTACAGCAGAACAGATGAGACGACTCTTTGATTTCAAAGACAAGGATTTCTTTAAGGTAAGAGTCATTGTTTTCCCTCTCCTGACCATAGAATTTCTGTTTCTTCAACATGCAAACTGAAATTGTTACATCAGTTATCATGATTGTGCTTTTCATTTAACATGTTTTTGCTGAAGCATTTATTATTTGATACTGTTTTTTTTTCCAGATATCAGCCAAACTAGGGATAAATTGTAAAGAAATTCTGGATGCAGTGATCCAGAGAATACCACCGTAAGTAGACTGTTATAGATGCTTTAGCTTGAAGCTTTTCTACTTTTCTACTTCTACTTTTTGGTAGATGGCTTTTAGCGCTATGACAAGGTGGGGCAAGTTTCAGCCCCTTGACATTTGATTTAGAATCTGCAGTGGCGTTTTTGTCAAGACATTCCAAAGAGGATAAGTGCAGGAATGAAAGTCGAATTTTAGGCATGTAGGTAGCTTAGGCAAGAATGTTCATAATAACAAAGACTAATGATTAGATTTTGGGCCCCCTAGCATGTCATTTGTATAACATTTACAAGCTCTTAATATTTTATGGAAGTAGATCTATGAAGTCATTTAACTCTAGTTGATAAGAGTTTGTGTGACTTCATCAAATAACATATAAAATAAAATATAATGAGTAACACTTTTATGTCTACAGACATCATTGTGCACAATAAACCTGGTCTATTTGGCGAAGGTATGTGTTTGTGGAGTTGATAATAAAATCCAGAAGAAAACATTATGGGCTTGTGCGTAAATGGGGGAATGTACAGGGAGATGTAGCGTCAACGCTACACGCTAAATTCAGGAAGGCAGCTGCTACGTATTGCGATGAATTGGACAGACTGGTTTTGTTTATCACTTATGTCAGGCTTTCATTAAGCTCTGAGCAGAATTCACTGAATACGCTCTATGCTGCATTGGATAGGTCCATCTGCGAATTTCGTAGTATTAGAACGGCTGATGGCCCTCTAAGGCCACGCAGCACCGTTTCAGTAGCAGGTTCCTCAGTAACTTGGATAGACAGCGACGGTTTCATCATCTGCATCGATCACCACTAGCTGCTCATTTGGTCCCACGGCAACATACATCCCAGCTTTCAGTCCGGTGGCCACGTGGCGAACGAACACACCGTTGCTTGTAAACATCGAGACCCTCTTGTGCTGGTGATCTGCTACGAGAACGTGGCCGGATCTGTCCGTACAGATGCCCATGGCATTAATGAGTGCACCATGGCTGCCTCCTGGGCCTGCAAACCTTATCAAGAGTTGTCCTGTCATATTATACACGTGTACGAAGCCGTTCGATGACATCGCAATGTTCCCGTCTATGTTGTAGGTGACGTACCGTGAAACTAACATTTTTTTGCTAAACACTCCGATCAGCGAGCCGTCCGGCAGAAATATCAGCACCTTCTCACTGACCGGTCTCGTCACAACAACGTGGCCATTCCGACAGTTCACGGCGATTCCGCCAAAGCGTCCGTCTTGCTGGATTGAAAACATTGACAAGCCTTGGCCGTACCTGCTGTACCGTACAACAAAGTCGCCAGAAAACACCGCCGCCCCAACCAACCACAAGTTGTTCTGGCCATCCAAAGCGATATCTTCTGGTGACAGCATTTGACCCGCCATTCCCTGCACAGTGGTTGGGAAATGACGAAGGTAAGCGCCCTCCATACTGAAGACTTGTACCCGACGGTTGTCGTGATCAGCCACGAATATCTCGTTCTTAGACAAAACGACAACTCCAGTAGGACGAGCGAATTGTCCTGGTTCTGATCCTTTCCCGCCAAAAGTGACGTTTTGTCGGCTACCTTCTACAGCTTTCGTTTCTGAAAAAAAGTCGTGATCGTCATAACTTGATTCAATTCTTCAAGACTTACTGTTGAGTACTGTAAACACTGTAGTACTTTAGGTGCAATGCTGATTTAAGAATGTTTTTACATTCTGGGACTGCACAAACCTTTAGAGCATGACATGCGGTTCCGTCCCTATTCGTCGCTTAAAAAAGTGGAAAACCATCAAATTTTGGTCTGCTTAAGATGGAAAATCGTAACTGGTTCACAAAGAGATTTACATATTCATATCTTTATTTTAATTTGACTCTTTAATATTTCTGTCGATGAACACTCTAAAGATGTGTTCTTCGAATTTCTATCAGTATGTTTAGCATATTCATGCTCACCATCAGTGCTGCTGGGGATATGTACGACCTTGTATGCACTTGTCGTAGGTACCAAACCTCCGGTCTTGTTGTTGATGGCGTCCTGGTAAGATAAGGATGCATGGGGGAAAAGACCATTTTGCTAAGTCGTAGGCTTGCTACAATAAAGCAATCATATCATGATATTTCATAAATGATACAATGAATAATATAAATTACATAAATGATACAATTAATATATATACTGTACATATATATAGAGAGAGAGAGAGGAAGGGACAGAGAGAGAGACGGAGAGACGAAGGACAACAACAAACTTACCGTATGAGTAGATTCCAGTACGGCAGTGACCAGAGCTGCAGTACCTGTCAAAAGTCGCCAGGGGCGCTCACTCGGGGAGCGTGGCATGTTTGTAGTTGCCGTCTGGAAAAGCAAATGAGATCAGATCACCTTTAGTATGTGCAAACTGCCTTTACGCAAAGCAATCAAAACATTCATTGAATTTCCAGGGGCTGGTTTGATGTCCAGACAACTCAATCAACCAGGCAGGCAATGTGATCGAATAAACACAGCTTCATACATATATGCAGTCATTTTTTTCTCTTGGATTGTATCTTTAGCCATTTTTCATGAACCACAATCTTGTTTGACTGTACAACATGTTGTTAACTGAAATCAACATTCCTTTCTATCAAATCATAACACAAACACAGCATATTCTACACATTGATATGATATAGAACATTTGTAAAGTTGAAGGATACAGCACAGTACAGAAACATGGCAAATCTTACTAGGTCTTTTTAAAGCGCACTTACCTGTAGTGTTACTAGATGCGGGCGTGTTTTTGTGGTCTCACTGATGTACATTCCAAACAACATGGCTGCCACAGCAAAGCATGACATGATGACAACGCAAAGTCCCTTACGGTGGTTGAGGAAAGGGCGGATCCAGTTGGGATGAGCTGGTTGCTCCTCTGAACGGTCTGAGAAGAAAGAGCTTTAAATTTTTTAATGCTTCGGACCATTTAATCAAAATGTGATATCGCTATCTCAAAAGTGATCATGAGGTTTTAATGTGTCTTTTTTTCTTTCTTTATTCACAATGATACAAGTCATTACACAGTTTACACAGAGTGAGTGAGTGAGTGAGTGAGTGGCTTAAGCTAAGGGCACAACCCGCCGTACGTGCAAATACATGCTGTCTACGTGCCAAAACGTGGGTAATCTTTTGGGATCCGTAAGTGGTAAGTACTGGCTCCGTACAATTTTGTACGGAATGCGAAAGATTTTAGAGCATGCAGACACGCCGTAGAACTTTACGTGTAGGCAAAACTTTGTGTGCCATTGGGCTGTACGTGCCAGTACAGGCGAGGCGGTTGCCCTGTACAGCCTGAACGTTTTCAGAAGTACATGCCTGTACCTCAAAAGCGTGGCCTCAAAAACGTTGTACAGACAAATTGCACGTACGGCGGGTTGTGCCCTTAGCTTTAGTGTGTGAGAAGGGTGACTTTCTTCTAATTTGTGATCAACAGTTTTACTTACCAGCTGATGAGGAACCAGTGTGATCAGCTGCTCGCTCTATGCTTCGGTTTTGCCCAGTCATGGCAGTTCCCCCTCTGACAGCCTGGCCAGGGACAACATCACGCATCACTACCAGTTTTGGCTCTTCGTACGCACCCGATGGTGTTGAGTAGACATCTTCTGGAGTGGCCACTGTTTCTGTTCTCAGAGTGACTATTTGGTTGTTGGGAACATTACTTGGCTGCACGGATTGTGCTTCTTCATAAATACCTGACGGTGTCGCGTAAATGTCCTCTGGAGCGGCCACTGTTTCTGTTTTAACTGACTGACGAGAGAGCAGGTTGCTTGGCTGTACTGGTTCCCCTTCTTCATAAATACCTGATGTTGTCGAGTAGCAATCTTCTGGGGCAGCCGCTGTTTCTGCTCTTAGCATGACTGTTTTGTTGATGGGAACGTTACTTGGTTTCACAAGCTGTGCTTCTTTATAAACACCTGATGGCGTGGAGTAGACATCTTCTGGAGCGGTTGAGCAGAGGGGACATTTCTCGCCACTACAGGTTGTGCTTCCTCATAGGTACCTGATGTTGTTGAGTAGAATCCGTCCGGATCGACTGCCTGACTACTTTCCTCCATCACTGCCAACTGCTAACCATCCATTGTAGTCTAAAACTGATAGTATCAATCAACGGTCCTCCTGTTGGCGTTACTCTTACTACTCCTACTCTGTAAGCATTGAATACTAGTTCAGGAGGCAAGTGACAGTTTAGATAGCAAAGAGTTTGTGCTGCTGCCTGCTGGAGGGCGTGAATAAGTATCTAGAGAACAATCACAACAGGAAACAAAACTGAACAGGAGTGTGCACTGGATATTTTCTTTTTGCTGTGTCTTATACAATTTCGGGCCTTCCCATCAGCAGTAGCGTAAATCTGATTGTCTAGATCTTCCAAAATAGGACACAGAATTTCTGAACCCTGGTTTCCAAGGAGTTAGCATGATTGCCTTTTTCCACCCAGACCAATTTGAAATTATATAAAAGTCCTTTTTATTTCATTATTGCCTTCACCAGAATGGCAGAAGTTATGGAAACGGTTTAGCCAGGACTTTTTGGGTCTATATGTATATGTCAACAGCATATAACTCAAAAATTGTGGACGGATTTTGCTGATATTTGATAGGTGTGCAGCAGTTATGGAAAGGAAGGTCAAGTTAGAAAATGGTATATCTGGCATTTTCCTACTGGTCCTCAGGGAGATGTTGTTGATGGATATTAAAGATTGGTGGATAGATAGGGATCACAAAAAGGAAGGTCAACTTTGAAAATGGTGTACCCAGTGTTTTTTTTACTGGTCCCCAAGGAGCTTTGTATGTACACATGTAAGTGTGTTTGGCTGTAAACAACATAACTCGAGATATACATATAACAATATACAACATAACATATCTGGTGGAATACGTTAAGGACCTCTACAATAGGACAGGACCATCATAACACCCACAATCTATAAGGTCTCAAAAACAGACATAGTTTATAATAACCCTTGTTTATTTGGTGAATGTATGGGTTCGTGGAACTCTAGTTGTGCATGCGTAATACAGTATATAACATTATTCTATTTCTCCCACCTAGGCCTAAGTCTGACCCCAGCAAACCCTGGAAGGCCCTCCTGTTTGACTCCACGTACAACCACTTCCGCGGGGCTGTGACCAACGTGGCTGTTATAGATGGGAAGGTGCAGCAGGGGGACAAGATCAGCTCTGCCCACAACAGCAAGGTGTACGAGGTGCAGGAAGTGGGGATCATGAGCCCAGACTACCAGGCTACTCAGGAACTGTTAGTACAACATTTAGCAGCAGCATTGGTAGTAGATTTAGTAGCAGTAGTAGAAGTAGTAGTATCCATTATTTGATTATACTGCTTCCATGTTGCTCTGTCTAGCGGGCTCACCCAAATTAGATCCCACACCTTGATGTCCCTGTTAACACATTCCATCCACCATTTAGCAACTGAAATATTAAGTTCATTCATTCATTCATATTATGTGTAATTAGATGTAGTAACTTATCTTTTACATCTCTCTCTTTAAGTTTACCTGGAATACAGTTCTTTTGTCCAATCATTGTTACCTATCATTGTTTCAAAGTAACCTCTTCTCTTGATATTCAGAAAAGATTAAAAGCATTGTAAGAAAAGAAAAGGTCCTCAGTCTTGCTTCTGTCCCTCCCACAGACATGCTGGGCAGGTAGGTTACCTGATAGCAGGGATGAAGTCTATCCAGGAGGCCAGGATAGGCGACACCTTACACCTGTCCTCCTCACCTGTGGAACCACTCCCTGGATTCAAACCTGCCAAACCCATGGTACAGCACTGCTTTGTTTTTTTGTATTGTCTGTCAGTCAGTGACTTAAGAGGATTGTCAAGATTGTATTATGATTTTTCTCACTGAATTTTCAACGGACGCATTCACTTCAGACCTTAATGAAAGTCTCAAGTTGCTACTAGTAATGGGTTGTGCTACCTTCCAAAACAGGTGCGCTTCTAAAACATAACTCTGGTAGTGTCATCGGAAGGATGACCTGAACTGAACTGAACTGAGTGTCATCATAGACAGAATCATTAAGTAATGCAGGTATATTTGCAGTCACAACATTCAACAGTATACAATGTCATAATGGCATATTGTAGTTTTCTCCATGTTTTTCATAATCCAAAGTGAGGTGTCTTATTCAATTTTCCCAGTTAAAAATTTGAAGCAAGAACGTTTTCATCTATTCTAGGTGTTTGGTGGAATCTTCCCCATGGAGCAGTCAGAATACCGTGACCTGAAGGTCGCTGTTGACAGGTTGACCTTAAATGACTCCAGTGTCACTGTGGCCAAGGACAGCAGGTGAGGGATTAGGTTAGAAAACATAGGGAGATCCCTCTAGTGACAGGCAGAAAAAGTGCAGCTCAACTTTGACAAGTTTACTTCACATTTTTTTATATTGTTCTGTGCTGCTAAAACTGTTAAAAATCAACCTTTGTTACGATAACTTACAACGAGCACCTAAGAAGATTGATGTCGTCAGATTATCTATTCAATACTGGGCAAGGCCCATCATGAGACGTAATACCCAGGGAATGAGGTGCCCTAGCATGGCTGCTGGTAATAGTTTCAATTAAATGGTGCAGTTAAACAAAAGCATTCTGAAAAAGGGAGAAAGGGAGTGCAGTGCTATATACATATTGGCTTGCTAGGACAGGTTGTTTGTCCTACGGCTTTGCAAAGCACAAGCATCAATATTCAGTCCTTCCCCTTTATACTGTCACCCCCAAACAGCCCTGCCCTGGGCCTGGGGTTCAGGCTAGGCTTCCTGGGGCTGCTGCACATGGAAGTCTTCAACCAGAGACTGGAGCAGGAGTACAACGCTACTGCCATAGTCACCACTCCTAGTGTCCCATGTAAAGGTGGGCAATTAAAGTCAAACTTCTCTGCTGTTACAGCTTTTACATGTTGCTTTCTTGCAAGAAGGAAACTTCTCTGCTGTTACAGCTTACATGTTGCTTTCTTGCAAGAAGGAACATTGCTAATGTTGATTAGATCTCCAGTGTAGTGAAAAAGAAAGAAGTTATTGCTCTCTCTTTGCAGCCAGAGGCTGAACTGTACATGTGAGGAACTTACAAGTCTAAAATTGCAAGGGTCTGTAATTAGCAGTCAAGTGACCTCAGTACTACATAAGTGCCCCAGCTGCGGTCATTGGATTGTAAGGTTTAAACCACACTGAAACCAGGAACGATCCCTGCTAAATAAGTGTGGCAGGTTCTTCGATGTTCTCAAGGTGTGACGCTCCTCAAACACTTCTTCATGTGTGTCCCCAGCCCGTCTGAGTAGTGAGAAGCTCATCAAACAGTACAAGACAGACGAGATCACCATCTTCAGTCCAGCAGAGGTGAACTTCAACTTCTCTTGATTTACATTGTGAATATTGAGCACATAAATAGTCAACCTTTTGGATATTTTGTATATATGTGACAGGAGTATTCAGTAATACTACATGCCAGTCATTGCCCAATTGGCAGTACTGTATGATCTAGTAACCTGGGTCAATATTTGGATAAGGATGGGTACAGTCTTACTGAAGACACCTTCATTACCTCCGTGAGAAACAGATTTTTGAGTGTGCCTACAGCTGTGTGTGTGCCTTTTCTGTGAATGTAATTGTGTTTGTGTTTCTTGACAAATTTTGTAGTCAGCATAACTTAAAAACCTCTAGATGGATATAACATTATAAGGATGTGAGTCATTGTTGGAAAGACAAAAGTCAAGGTCAGTTTTGGGTCCCATATAATGCCATATGAAGTTGCAACAACACAATCCTATTTTACATAGTTCCCAGAGAAGAGAGATGTCACAGAGTACCTGGAGCCTATCGTCATGGGAACCATCATCACACCAGACGTTCACCTCAACAAGATATTCAGCCTCTGTGAGGTGAGAACAGTTCTTGAGTTCTGAGAGAAGTGGCTTTGCTTTCAAAAAGATCAATGTATCAAACAAAGGGAGCATTTTTTTAAAAACAATTTTGAAAGATTTGAAAGCTTTGCAGACTTGCCTCATAGTAAGAACACAACAAAAGCATCAAGAATTTGAATAGTAGATCAGTAAAGATCAATGTTTCCAGAATTCACCTTATGGAACTTTGTTTCCAGGCCAAAAGAGGAGAACAGGTGGATTTTACCTACATTGATGCATCACGAGTGTTGCTGAAGTACAAGCTGCCACTCAACGAGATTGTGGTGGACTTTTATGACCTGCTCAAGTCCATCACTTCAGGCTATGCAAGGTAAGAAGGACAATCATAAGACTTATATGTCTTGATCTACAGATGTTTTACCTCCATGAGAACGAAGGTATTGTCTCTTGGTGTGTGTGTGCAAGTTTATTCTCACTGGCCCAGGTCTAGGGTTGCCCTGGGGGGCAGAAAATGATGTGACTGAACACTTGCAGGACGGGAACTCTGGGTCTAAAGTTGTGGCAACTGGCTTGATCCAACTCCATTAGGAAGGAAGAGAGAAGCATAGACAGAATTAGCAAGATGTTTATGATAATGAATGAGCAAGAAATTCACAAGACTCACGAAGGATAAGACCTTCAATTTCTTGTATGTGTGACTTTTAGTATTCTAGAGTCCCTGGTGTGTGCTCATAAAACATTTGTACCTTGTAGGCCCTCTAATTGCTAACTGAATTGAAAGGTTTGAATCTTCATAGATAAATGACCACTAAAATTTGGGACAGTTATGCATCTAAGTACCATTAACGTCCTGTCTTTAAATAAACAAAATTTGCTTTTTCATTACTCAGTTTTGATTACGAGGACCACAGCTATGAACCATCAGATCTGGTCAAGCTGGACGTCCTCCTCAATGGTCAAGTCATCAACGAACTGTCCACCATTGTGCACAAAGACAAGGCCTACCCGGTGGGGAAGTCTCTGGCTTCTAAACTAAAGGATGTCATCCCCAGACAGCTGTATGAGGTCGTCATTCAGGCAGCATTAGGAAACAAAGTCATCGCAAGGGAAACGTATGTACTAGACACTTCTTGTGTTTGAATATTTTCTTATCAATGAAGACTAACTTTAATTTCATACAGTACTTACATCAGACTTACGTTATTTCTCTGTTCCAGGATAAAGGCCTACAAGAAGAATGTGTTGGCAAAATGTGTAAGTCAAACTTAAGTCATCCTGCATGCTTACTGTTTTGAACTGGATTGACAAAACGTGTAGATTTTGCTTCATAGCTTTTCCTTGCCAATGCTGTGTGCTATACTTGTTTACCTCCATACACACAACTGATGATGGTCCTAGTATGAATAGTTATTGTTGTTTGAAAGTGTTTTTTCAACCAATCATAAATGTGTTTTTTTTTTCCACAAAGTTGGCTGAAATCCATCCAACAACTTTTCCTGGCCATTTTTTCAGTTGTTCTCTTTAATACAAAAAATCATACTTTAGTATTTTAAAATTGAACAGAAAGAGTAATTAACAAACAAGAGTGAGTGAAGTGTTGTTTGAAATGGTATTGTGTTAACATGTTTAATAGCTAATTGATTGTGCACTACCCTTTGGAAAATATTGTTGAATCACTGCCAATAACTTCCTTTCCTTGTCCAGTATGGCGGAGACATCTCCAGAAAGATGAAACTTCTTAAGAGGCAGGCAGAAGGAAAGAAGAGGATGAAGAAAATTGGAAATGTGGATATTCCAAAAGATGCTTTCATATCTGTACTAAAAAGATGACACCACTTGATGTTAAGATAGGGTACACTGGTAAACAATCCTGAATATTCTTTATTGGGTCCATGCAGAAAAAGGCTTTGTTGTCCCTGAGATACTAGTACATTTTATTCATTCTATTGTTAATTTAAAAGTGCAACATGCAGTACTGTAAGTAATATATCTGTGGGACATCATCAGTAAAAGATTTGCACTTAACCAAAACAACCTTCAAGGAGCCATAAAGGCACCAGTAAAAGTGCCTGCTATAGTATAGTTAGATGTAAAAAAGCTATAATGAATTTCAATAGATAACATCAACATTGTTGGCATTGCAATAAACCATGCACATGTTGTTTAAAAGGTACGTTTAGTAAGGCTATTCTTGTTTGCTGTATATTAAATAGTTAATTGCTTGAGAAGAAATTCAGCAGGAAAATGTTAATTTATGACTGACTACAAAGATATTACAAGTCATTGGTTCCCTATAATTTCTAGACACACACATAGGACAGACCTTAACTAATGAAAAAATGTTTGTTCAAAATATGAAAATGACTCTTAACTTTTTAATGATACAGTCTTATTACAAGGCAACTCTCTCAGAGGAGAACTATATAGCAGCACCAGGCATATTTCAGTCATCAACTTGATCAGTCCTTGATTCCAAGTTGTGTTTTCTGCCTGTGGAATCTCTCCCTTATGAAGTAGTACACTTGGTAGTCCAGCTTTAGTCTTTCTCTCATTATCTTCTGACTTCTGGGAGAAGGAGGTGATCTGTTTACAGTTCTTTGTTCTTCCAGAAGTTGTGTCTCTGAAATATGGAAAAGTCCAACTCAGTATGTTATGGAAACAGCATTTTGTACAGTTCCATGGTATCAGTGTCACTATCACCCCTAATAAAAATTAATGTTGAGGAATTAACGATTGTTAATACAAGCAAACAAAAGACAGAGACTTTCAATGCCATCCGGTGATGGTAAACCATTGCCAAAAAGAGATGAAGTGTCTATTTGTATAATAGATGAAGTCAAAAGGTCGTTCTCGAATTAGAAACGTACATCTCATTTCATCTATCATCAAAGTCTGTCTGTTTGACTTTGATTTGACAACCAGTCTTCTCCACCTTTCTCGTTTTTACTGTTCTTGTCAGTGTTTCACTTAGTGTCCTGTAAGTCCATTCTCTGATAATCGTTTCCGTTGTAGTCCAAAACGTTCAGAGCTTTAATAATATAAAGGCCCATTCTCCTACGCAGCGGACCAAGAGGAGTTTTGTTGGTCCCCTCTGTGTCGGAGAATGATAAAGACATAGTTTCTGTAGAAGTGAACGTGTCGTGTATCATTACAACTACTGTTTAGTGTTTCTTGAACTTGAGTTTTTATATATAAATAGTTTGAGTTTGTCGCTACATACGCTGGGTTAGTTCTTTCCATGTATCGTGAGCTCCGCGGAAGAACTGCGGCATGACCACCTCCAGGACCTTCAGGAAGCTGCCGAACTCCTCCAGTACCCCGACCACAGCGTAGTGCCTCCTGATGTTCTCTTTGGCTCTTTCAACTGCCGCCTGGGAAGGCTGCCTGGACAAGTTAAACAAATAATTGAAAAGTACTTTATGAATACTGTCTTCTTGCAAGCTTACAGCCCTGTCATATTTTGAATATTTATTATAAGGGCCTCAATTAGAAGGGAAACTGGGGCCAAGTGGCCGCTGAATATCAAGTTATGAAATCGGGAGTGGCTCTATGTTTTTTGTTAAGTTAGGAATCAACAACTCATCAACCAATACGTTAGTCTGATGTTGTGACGGTACCTAGCCTTCAAACTTACTGCCCGCAATGTACATGCATTATCATGTGTTTTTCTTATTCCATACTTTACAGAAATGCTTTATGTGATACTCTCGAACACTTTCATATACATCATAAATCTCGTGCTGATGGTACCAAGAACATGTGACCATATCTACCATGCAGTACGTACCTGCATACCGGATCGTGTCCGCAGAAAAACTTCGTCATCAGAAAGCTTTCTTGCCCCTCAGCGTCGCACTCCCAAGCGTTGCTGAGGACACATTCATCGAATGTCTGTGGAAAAGATGATGTCTTTTTAATAGCTAGGCATCGTACTAGTGCCTTGGACAATAACAATAAATGCCAATGTTGCAAGGGAGTAGGCCTTCCTATCCTAAGGGTTATGGATGGAAGCGTTCGGCAAAAGAAAAAAAAAGGGCGAATAATTGGAGAGACCGCTGTAAGGGTAACATTTCCCCCCTTACCGGCAAATGAAATGCGGTGGCTAATTAACCTCCTCTGCCACGCCAGCTAAACGCCTTCCCAAGGAAGTTTATGATACTATCTTAAGTCATCGCAAGGTCTGCTTGCAGATTATCCTTGGGGCGCAGTTGCTTGCCTTCTGGAGTCGTCACGGCTACCTCTGGGCCGTAGTGGAACTATAGAATTTGAATCCCGGCCGTTTTCGCTATCTGAAGGATTCCTTGTCGTTTAAATCAAAGAATGAGCACAACAAACCTGTGCCATCTCTTGCTGTGAGAAGTTCCTCGGTATTGGCCTGTGCACCACCCGTCCGAAGCGTATGTAGTAATACCAGGACACGCGTCTTTCCAAAGGGTCTCTAACCAGGTTGATATACAAAGGCTGTTGGAACCCGAACCTGTAGAAGATAGATACTTTGAGACATTACGCAAAATACTACATCGGAGACGAGTTCAGATATCAGTAAATGTATTTGTTGAATGCCCTTTAATTTAATTTTTGCCCTCAAGCTGATTTTTTTTTGTGTGTTTATTTTTCTAGTCCTTGAAAAGTTGTGTGGTGCATGGTGTGCATGGTGCACCGGTGTTGTTTTAAAGAAAGAGTAATGAAATTTTGGAATCTCATGGTCTGGATTGATATGTTTCTAGGATTCTTGAGTGATTCTTGGTGATGATTATTGGTATTGTTATTTGTTTGTAAGTTTATTTTCTTTGTTTATGTAATTGTACTTATGCTACTTTGTGTTATTCATTTGAGACTTACTGAAATGTAGTCAACGTAACAAATGAATTCTGCGTTGGCAGTGAGAAGCCCCGGGCACACGTTAAGATGACTGTTTTAATTTTCCACAGGATCAGAAAGTATTTTGGTTACCTACCTCCGAAAATCAACATAGAATATTTGTTTCTCGTAAATAGAAGGAGTCGGGAGTCTGTAGACCAACTCTGTATAGATTTGCTGAAAACGGAATATGAAAAAAGTGTTGTCAGTAAATAACATCCGAAGAAAAGTAAAACTTGCTAAGAACCGGAAAACCGCAACTAGGGCATCTGACATGCAAAAGCTTACAGTCAGTACAGATATCAATTCTGCAGACATTTCGTTACATTTCGAGACTAACTGTAGCATCGGCAACCCACACCCATCATATTATCTTACTCTACCTTTTATCCTTGCTTTTAATTTTATCCTTGCTTTACATGTCGCTAAAAGATTACAAGGACATTCCACTCACCAACTCGTTGTCCTCGAATGTTTCTATCACATAGACTTTGTCTTCAAGGAAGGAGAAGTAATTATTCTTTGCCATTGTCCTGAGCAGAATTTTCATGGAGTTGCTTCCGCACTTGGGAACTCTGTTGTAGAAGACTAGAGGCTTGTCACGGAGTCTTGTGTTCACCAGTGATCTCTGTTTCAGTAGCCCAGGGGTTCGCTCAGTTGTAGGTTCTGATAGCGGATAAAACTAGTTATTATGGTCGGTAGAAAACTAAACAAAGTGTGTATGGGTAAACAGTAAGAATAAGAGGGAAATGAAATTTCTAACGTGCATTTGTTGGGTGATGACAATTGTAGGAAAGGGTTATTGAATTGATACCTTTATTATGCGTTATTTTAGTAACTAACCTAATGATAGTAGTAGTAGTAACCTAATAACAGGTCACAACATAGATCCTTTTACAAACATACATGTTGGTACAACTTCGTGAGTTTCACAATCTAACATATATCTCGTCTTCTTGCTTTTTGGTAATGTTGAAAATGCAGTATTGCATTGGTTTAGCTATAAGAGTTTAACCATGAGCCTGACCGGCGTAAAAGACCAGGGCGTAGGGCCGAACTGATCAGAGTGTTGGGCCGAGTTGACTAGGTAAAGGGTCGAATCATCTACATATCCTGTTTGTTGTTGTTGTTGTCTAACGTCAGCGTCCTGTTTATAAGACGTTGACGTACTTCAACGTAAACATTATCTGGATTCTACGCAGTGAATTTGGAACAAAACCTTGAATATTATAATATGCTTCCCACTCATGTCTAACGTACGACTGATGACTATAGATAGTACAGTACAATCGTGCCACCTGGTGTTATTGTTCATGATGTTGTTGTCTAACAAGTTCCCCAGGGGCCTGTGTTTCCGTGCAAAGTACAGTAATATCTGCTTTCGCTATAAATGCTCGATAGATATATTAGTAATCTAGTCTAATGATGAACAGGCTGGTACATGTACCTTGTCCAGGACTGTAGTACAGCTGCACTGCAGTCCATAACCCCGCCAAAACAACGAGCGCGAGGAAAAACCTGACTTCCCCAGCCGCCTTCATCATGTCCGCCCTGGTGACGTAGATGATGGCGGGTCAGGGACCATGTCGGGGAACCTGTCCTTCCTGTTCCTGTCGGTAGTCGCTCTCATACACAACGTTCACGCGAATTCGCTGTGTGATGTCATATGTGATATTGTGAAAGAGGCAGGTTGTTGGAAAGTTAACGTCTCGACCCGAGGTGTAAATGGTGACATAAGACCCTTGAGGTTGTTACGGGAACATGTATGCATAATTATAATATACAGTGTCACCATATATATACGTAGAGAAAAAATGCGGGATATTAACGTTATTCTCATATAACCTATTCACGGACTCACTAGACCCAATATTGTACAATGTTTGATGAGACTGTTATGTTTTCGTGTATGTGTGTGTGCGTGCGTGCGTATATATGTGCGCGTGCATGCATATATGTGCGCGCGCGCGCGCGCGTGTTTGTGTGTGTGTGCGGAACAACTCGAGAAGCTGTTGATAGATTTCGTGATATATGGTATGTTGGTATGAATAAATTATCAAATTATGGGTCCCGAGGGGGTTTCAGTTGTACTCTGTGACTATAGGGATGCTTTAGTTGCAGACGTAAACAGATTAAGTCAAAGATTTATTTGCATAACTAAAATTGTATGATACTTGAGTGACAAATGATGGTATATTCTTATTACTGACACATGTATGTTAGATAAGTGAAGAGACAGATAATATAGTTTTTGATACAATTTGCACATTTAATGCATAATGTTACAGTACTTTCCTTAGGAAGAATTTTGTCAATTGTATATGATTTGGAAGGAGGAGATAATAATACTAGATTTAAAGAGAAGAAAGACAAATCAAGGAGGTAAAACCTCCTTGGGTAAAATATATGAAGCTCACGAAACTGACACACATCTTAGTTTTCTTTTTGTGTTAGAATTTAATCTAGCCGCCTGTCTTAAACTAAAACAATATATCGAGTGGTCTAAAAGAGTGAGTAACTTTGAAATGCATTGAAATTCACCATGGAGTCTTACGTGAAATATTTCATATTCCAATTTGGAACATATTAACAGAAGCGCACTGAGCTTTCGGTGAACACCATGTGATGGCACTAAGTTACCAATTTCCTCTCTACATCAGTCCTTGATTCCTAGCTGTGTTTTCTGCCTGTGGAATCTCTCCTTGATAAAGTCATAAACTTGATAGTCCAGGTGCAATCTTTCTCTCATGACTTCCCGCGCCTTCTCAGAGGCAGGTCTCTTGTTAGACGTTTTCTGCATTTTCATCAGCTTCGAGCCTGAAATTAGCGAATAGAAGAAGTCCAAAAACATAAAACGGGAAGCGCACATAACATTGCAATCGAGCCTCACTTCTTGAAACTACCAGACGAAGAATATGTAACTGGGCTCTCGTATCTCAAACATTACGCCACTTGCATGTGCATGCATCGCAAGCCGTTGTTTGAACATAAAAAGAACATACACTTACTTTGGAACAGTTTACTACTATCTACTTTTGCCGTGCATATTTCCAATACCATCATACATGTTGTACGACTCGCTACAAAACACATACTTTCATCAACAACAACTAACGCGTCCAACGTTACATTGTTTATGTCTATTTCCTTCAATACTACCTACCAATTTCCCTCCATGTGTCGTGAGCTCCGCGGAAGAACTGCGGCATGACCACCTCCAGGACCTTCAGGAAGCTGCTGAACTCCTCCAGTACCCCGACCACGGCGTAGTGACTCCTGATGTTCTCTTTGGCTCTTTCAACTGCCGCCTGGGAAGGCTGCCTGAAATATATAAAACTCGCACTACTGATGGCTGCCAACAACAGCATAACTATGTAACAATGAAGACCATACTAATATACAGCAGTAAAATCCCTTTCAAACCTAAACCAGACACCAATACACGTAGTAACATTTTGTATCCTTACGACGCAAGGTGCAATTTGCAATAGACCCTGAAGCTTCACCCATTACCTTTCTGTAGACCTCTTTCAGTAGCCACCTTTTTTTCAGCTATTCTAGCCAGACTATTGTATGCACTTGAAGCCTGTCCCATTAGTTACATGTATATATCACACCGCACGTACATGCATATATCATCGTGTCCACAGAAGAACTTCGTCATCATAAATACGAGAGAGCCTTTGGCATTGCACTCCCAGGTGTTGTTGAAAACACACTCATCAAATGTCTGGAAATACAACAAAGTAAAATTTAATGCTGAGAAAGTTTCTACCTAAACTCCACGTATGATTGAGTAATTCTTCGGAGTTTACAAAAAGGTGAGCATGTAAAGGTCTAGAGAATAGAAGCCTCTATTTAAACGTGCCAGACACTGTCTGGTCTGGTATGGAATAAGTGTTTGGAAACTTTAAGAAATTGAGCAGTCTTTATAGATGTTGTGAAACCTGTGCTTTCTGTTCGTCTGTTCGTCTTTGCTTTTGCCAGGCTGTTAGGTTTTGGCCCTCTCGTCCAAAACGCATGTAGTAATACCCGGATATCCGCTGTTCTAAAGGGTCCCGGACAAGGTTGATGTACATGGGCTGCTGCAACCCAAACCTTAAAGAATAGAGAGCGGCATAAAAAGCATCAGATTCTTGTCAAAGAACTGCACTGCAAGCTCACACTTGTCCATGAGCTCTAGATATATGTCATCTTGTCTTCACACCAGAACCAAGCAATGGAAAAGGCATGGTGGCTGCACAGTAGCCTGGGTACCATCCTCCGCCGTAACACTGACATTCGCTTACATTGTATGCAATCGAAAAGGGAGAGCCAGCAGTGCCTTCTGGGATGGTACCTAGGCTATCTAGGTGCACAGATTGTCTAAGATATCCTTGCAAGGTCATCATTTCATTTGTTTCGTCAAACGTTACACCTGAAAATTACCCAACTTCTTAATGAATTCAGTCAACGATAGGATTTAAGTTTTTTTTTAATATGATGATCAGATAAATGCATTTGGGTACTCACTGATGAAAGTCTACATAGAAGATGTGCCGCTCGTAAATAGACGGTGTTGGGAGGTTATAGATCATCTGTGCGAAGTTACTCTGAAAAAAAAGGATACTGATAAATGTGGAAATATAAGATTGCCTCGCCAAGTTCGATGTACAAACATGTGCTATAATCAATCTCTGGATTATCTGCATTTCTTTATTATCATATTATTGTTATAGTCATATCTTTCATATGCTGCAAAACATGGAGATGTGCAAGGACATGTGCATTATCATGGGCAGCTGAGCAAGGTCGACCATTGCTTCACTTACAACATGATATTCTACTATACACAATAGCAGATGTTACATCGCACGTTGATGACTTTTCTACAAGTAATGTAACAGGATTATGTACACATTTGACTCACCAAGTTTCTACCGCGAAGCACTGTATATGCTGTGTATGTTTTGTCTTCAAAGAAGTGGAATCCATTCCTGTCTTTCAGTTTTCTTATGATCGTTACGACGCTGTTACTTCCACACTTTGGCACTCTGTTGTAGATAACTTTGGCCATAGAGTAGTTATGGTTGAAGCATGGCCAGATGTTGAGTGTTTTCTGGTCCTGGTCATTTCCAGTCCAATTTTGTTTTGCTGCTGCGTACTTTTTGTGTGCAGAAGCTGGTACAGGGTTTGAAAAGGGCATAGGTTATCAGTGAAGTAAAACGAAATCAGATTTGTCAGTTCACACATGTCTCTAATGAAATATCAAAGGCACGGAAAGTAACACAGCCGAAATAACCAATAGACACAATGAAACTTGTTTTTCAAACTAACGTATAATGAGCTCGAGTGTCAATCAATTTCAATCGTTAACGACGGTCGAAAACTTAAGAGCTACTTGTGCACTGTGGTCGCTTAGACGACCAACTCAAACCTATCCCACCTTGCGACCATCACCGGAATTGCAAATCATCAGCTAAAGGCGTACCTATCTTAAAGTTGTAATGGAGATATGGTATCGTCCACAACGCAATCGCTACCGAGAGGCCGACGAAGGAGAGCAAAGGCCTGGCCACCTGGAATGTTGCCATCTTGTTGTTTTTCTAACGAAGTAAGAGAGCTGGTTGGCGTCGGCGACCTGTGTACTAGGACTGTCTGCATGTGCAAACACAGTTGGATGGTGACCTTAATTGTGACCTTGCGAGTGGCGCGTTTGTTGAGGTAAATGATTTGACGATCCTATCATAGCATTCAGGATTCACTTACAAAGTATCATACCTGATTCACAGGTCATGACCACGCCATCAGTCAAGAATCAAAAGTGTTTCACTAAGTAATCAAGATACAAAATCACTCAGCACATGGTATGGCACATTATGGCGGGTTTTGTATCCACCATTTCAGCGGTTGATTCTAGCAAATCCTTTCTTCTTTCCATAGGCAAAAAGCAACAACTAACGAACAATAACAGAAGTGACATTCATCAGAAATGGCTTGAAACATTTCGTGGGAGCACGCGTACCTCAGAACGTCAGAAGACGGTTTCCTTGCAGATCTAGAAGTTGTACTGTAATTGTACTGACGTCGACCTTATTGTACAGACCAGGTCACATTGTTCAATATCGAGGCACATGTACTTCTGCCTGAATGGCGTCTAAAACAGGTTTATCCACTCTAGATATCTGACAAATTGTTGAAAGGTCACTGCGCCCGCTCTGACACATGGGGTTGGCGATAGAGCATCAATACAACTTCCTAAATAATAGCATTCTTTATTCACAAGCGGTGTAACATAACAGCCCACTTCAGAGAGTAAGCAGTGACATTTTTAGTTGCAGCGCAACGTGCACGTGGACCAGTCAGAACGCCCTGAGGAAGGTGACAGAAGATCACCGAGACGTCGGTTGTTACGTTTCTCATTTGTTGTGGATAAAGGGCGTTTTTATTCACCAATCTGGTGACCAAAGGCGATTCTTTATGAAATGACTATTCATATTAAAGAAGTATTGTTCTAATGACATATTGTAATGTAATGATTTTTGTAGATTTATGTAGGTATGGTAACGTTTGGTATGTCCGTCCGTATCTCTGTGGGACAGCCGTCACCAGCGCTAGCTACCTAGGCTGACTCAGTGTTATGAACTGTTTTCATTGTCAATACAAATACAAATTATATACGTAGCACAGCTTTCCTCTGAGTAAAGCAGACGGCACAAAATCTTGCTTATCAATTCTAGTTAAGTCTCAGATTTTACATCGGTAACGTTACAAACAAAAATCTGTAACGTTTTTTTTATTAATCTTACAATGTTTTCACATGGCACGGAAATTGTTGCTAACTTCGCTTTCTTGGCATTGCATGTTCTCGTATGTAAATGCTAACAATTGAAAAAAGCCTAATAACTCGGCCTTCGGCCACGTCTTGGCTATCAAGAGAATTAACCATTCTACTACAAATGGTGCACAGATCCCGGACCGTCGGTACACATTACAAGAACCATTCTCTGCAACAGTCACTGTCAAGACCCCTTCTCACATGTTCTTTGGAGAATAACTCTAACGGGCACTATTTTCAACTTTCAGACTGATCAATCACACTTCAGCCATGGGAAAAGATATTTACACAAAGTTAATCATTTCAGTCTACAATTCCTAGCTGTGTTTTCTGCATGTGGAATCTATCCTTTATAAAGTCGTACACCTGATAGTCCAGCTGTAGTCTTTGTCTCATGATAGTGCGAGCCTTCACAGAAGGGGGTCTCTTTTTGGCCGTTTTCTGATATTCCATTTGCTGCGACTCTGGAAAGAACAAAAATAAGAGAAGCACATACAATCTGGTTTTTGGTCCCATGGGAGATTATTAAAACGAACTTTCGTTGAACGTATACGTTCACCCCACTCACATCGTCATTTCGAATCTCAACGTTACATTATTGGTGATTTCACACCCGTATTCGCCTTTCCATAAATGTTTATATCTATGTGTTAAATAGCAAACCATCAGTGCAACCGTCAATCCCAAAACCATATTTACATCAAACGTTTTATGTAGGCTTTACTTTCATTACTTTTCCTTAAATTTTCATTCTTGCGTTGACGACTTCTACCTACCAATTCCCCGCCAGGTGTCGTGAGCTCCGCGGAAGAACTGCGGCATGACCACCTCCAGGACCTTCAGGAAGCTGCTGAACTCCTCCAGTACCCCGACCACAGCGTAGTGCCTTCTGATGTTCTCTTTGGCTTTCTCTACTGCCGCCTGGGAAGGCTCCCTAGAACAAAGTTCTCCCGATAAATATCGACAATGATGTAACAAGACTCATGATTCATGTGAGTTTACAGCTACAATGAAAGTAAGCCTCTTCGCCTACGTCAATAATTGTCACAGCTTGAGGGGTACGGAACGGGCTTATGTATGAATATATATTCTGTGTTACTCTGCTGTACAGGGCTGTAACTGGCCTCTCCCCCACAGAGGCCGGGCGGATGTTGGGCGGGCTGGTATAGGCGACACTTAATCAGGCTATCTATGAATATAGGTTATGGTTATTGTTTTCAGCATAGCAAAGGACACTAACTGAAGATGAAATTAGCAACAATTTGACCTTGACGTGAGTTTCCTTTTGTCTGTTGACTTCTTCATCTGTCCGAGAACATTTCTAAATAATGCCCTTGCCTTGATCTGTCTACGTTTTTTCTGTTGATCAGTTGACTATTGTATATAATAATATTATAACATGTTACATTTGTAATATCCTTCCGCACGTACATGCATATAGAATCTTGTCCACAGAAAAACTGGGTCATCAGGAATCTCTTAGCACCAGAGGCATTACACTCCCACAAGTTGTTGAAAACACACTCATCAAATGTCTGGAAAGACAAAAAAATGTCAGTGATAATTATCTATGAATCCAAATGTCATTTTAGCTTCGATTGTAATTGTACTTTGCCGTGGCCTTGTACCCTTCGATCGTGTTTCTTAAAGAAATGGGTTTGCAGGCGTGGAAAATGCTACAAAATAGACGCGTCAATATGTGTGTTAGAAATTGTACAGGAATTAAGTCTAAGAAACAGTGACAAATCCAAAGAAAATGAACTGTCTCGGAAGTTCAGGCCTAGTAGCTGTCACAAATAGTATGTTTGTGGATCGGTGTCGATGGTGTGTACTTCACAGTTTTTGGGAAAAAATAGAAACCTGTGATCTTTCTTTCTCTGTTCGTCTGTGCCGTTGCTGTGCCGTTTGGTTCTCTCCATGCCGTCCAAACCGCATGTAATAGTAGTCGGAGATCCGCTGCTCTACAGGGTCCCTGACAAGGTTGATGTACACCGGCTGTGATAACCCGAACCTTACAGAGTAGAAAGAGAAGGTAATAACGTATCATTCTCGGAAATATGCTAAAAGCAGAACAAAGCAACCGGGTATTGTAACCTGTACTTGTACATGGACTCAGGATGTTCCTCATAGAAATACCAAGTTATCTTCACAGCAGAAAGTACAGTGTGTTGAAAATACAGCTCTGCTGGTGATGCTGTTGGATTTTGATCATTTGATACGTTTTACATCATCTGCATTGGAAAAGTTCGTTCAGGAGCCTGACAAGGCCAAGTTCAAGGACTGAATCTTTTAGAGGTTAAATCATAATGCGAGAATTTGAATACTTACTGCTGAAAGTCTACATAGAAAATGTGCTTGTCATAAATAGACGGAGTTGGGAGTCGGTCGACCATCTGTGCAAATCTACTCTGAAATAAAATGAAAGATAGAATTTACTGTCCTCGTCAACGTACCGATCATGCACGTAACCATGTGTAAATGACATTATTTTTCTCCATAAATGAATTTTGCTTTTGCTGGAATACATTAGGCAATGTATGTCACATGAAATGTACATTGCATACTAACATTCATCCTGTTTGGCTTAGTAAACTACAAAATAAGCATGCCAGCAACAACCAGATATTTCCGTTGCACATCCTAGCGGATTTCAAATATATTACACCACAACCGGACCTTTGGATACATGTATGGGGTTAAATCATTCTAAACTCACCAAGTTTCTGCCGCTAAGAACCTGTATTTCGTAATCTTTGTCCTCAAAGAATTGGAATCCGTTCTTCTCTTTCAGTTCTCTGATGAGTATTTTGACGCTGGTGCTTCCACACTTTGGGAGTCGATTGTAGAAGACTTTATAGTAGCTATGGTTGGCACCAGGCCAGATGGTCAGGGGCTGCTGGTCCTGGACGTGTTCAACCCCCTTCTGTATTGATGCTGAGTTCATTTTCTGTTCAGAACCTGGAGCAAGATTTTATTAAGTTAAGTCACTAAGATAAGACTCTACACCAATGAGGAGAAAAAGAAATCAGATGATTTGATCGTAAATGGAACAGATGTCTCCTACAGATTTGGAGAAACGGGTAGCAAACAACGTAAGAAACAAAGCTTCTCGATTCATTCTGATCACACACACACACACACATTCACACACACACACACACACACAACACAACACACACACAACACACACACAACACACACACGGACACACACACACACACACACACACACACACACACACACACACACACACAGACTCACAGGCTCAAAACAGACCCTTCTGGCAAAGGTAATTCAGAATACTGGTAATAGTGGTAGGTACTAATTAAGGAATTGGGAACGATAGACAGTAATCAGATAGTCCCAATAGGTTAATTATGAGATCCCTATAGCTAGCCAAAGGCATCGACAAAACGGCCACTTCAGGGGACTGGCGTCTGAAGAACAGGTGGTTGCCCTTGGGCCGGTATACGTGACGTACATTTACAAACTGTCCTCATGAGTTTCACGATTGTCGAAAATGGTAGGATGTCTGAATAGTAATAACAATTAGTGTGCGAGAGGAGTTTAAGGTATTTCTTTTCTTCCATCGCTTGTGTGTCTTTTGTGTGGAACACGTTGTTCCGGTCCGGCACCATGCCTAAACACTTAATGATTGCCTGTTAGGTGGGAATGGAGTGGTCTCCGTATTGTAGAATTTGAATCCACTAATTTTCGTCTCTTTCGGCTAAAATTACTGTCACAAATACCGTAGACTGGTCTTGAACGGTACTTAGATGTGCCTATTAAATACAAGGCAATGCCAAGCTGATTTGTGTAGTTCTGATCACGTGATTTGTCCTCCTGATAGACAGCATATTGTCTCAGCGTAGATAACAGAGACCCTATTTACAATCCAAATAACTAACTCGTCGACTTATCTAGAGTGTAAGATATTATTTCCGCCTTCGTTTCTTCTTAAGTAGACTTCATTGTCATCTAGGAGTGCGGCATAAATTATAACCATAATACTTAATTTGCTCGTATATATTGTTGCATTGTTGTACATGCTAGATTGTGTCGACTACTTATAACGTTCAATATGTTCCCAAAACAACACATTTCTACCTGTCTACTTTAGGAAATTGTTGTCTAGGCAGTAAATAGAGACGTACCTATTATAAATTCTCTGTGCAGCTGAAGTTTGTCATCCAGGACTGCGACATGATACATAATTTGTTCGCATATTGCTGGTATATTGTTCGTGTATTGTTGTACTCACATTGTGACTTCGTGTAATGCTCAATATGTTCCCAAAACAACACAGTTCTACCTTTCTACTTTAGGAAATTGTTGTCTAGGCAGTGAATAGAGACGTACCTATTATAAAGTCCCGGTGTAGTTGAAGTGTCGTCCAAACTGAGATCACAGCAAAGAACACGATAAAGGTTACTAAACGCCTGATCACCGCCGACGATGCCATCTTGTATTTTCATTCACTGTTTCATTAGACAGGGAAAACCGGTTGTTATAGTGCCCCGTGTCCTACATACCAGAACTGACTAGAAAGGTGTCATAAGTACCTACGTGTTAAGGTAGGGCGTTGACCAATGAGACTGCTTAATGAAGGGCGTTGACCAATGAGAATGCTCAGTTTTCCCATAACCATCGGTCATTATTTCTCCATATTCATCAAGTAAGTTTTCCACGTAAATCCAACATGGCGATCAAGTGTACTAGTGTATCAAGTGTCTGTAACTTTTAACTCACTTCTTTTTTGACAAATGCTTCAAGGTGTGTAAGATCAAAAGACTGATATGGTCTACACATTGCTTCACACATGTGTGGGTTTGATATCACTTATGATAATGTCTGTATGAAAATAACGTCTATACATGTAAACGATCTGTTTTGGTGTATACACTGTCAGTGTCTTAAGGCATGGCCGATTCCCTTAAACACATCATAAACCACCCCGTTTGCTTCGCTGACTCGGTGTTTTATTCAGACTGGTTCATTAACCTTACGGTATAGCATAGGACGTATTTCTCAATGTAACTGTATTGATCAGTTTCCTATCTATGTACTTGCAATCAGCCCTCGGGCTTGTATTTGCAATTAACATATTACCATTGTCATTACGGACTTACAGCACACGTATTCCTGAGGGGAAAGATACAAAATGGCCAGTCCACTATGTATACGACAATGTCATATCGGAATGTAAACATTGGAAGCTAAAGGCAACAGAGGCCATTGGAGCATAGCGTCGAGGAAAATTGATAGGGAGTAGGGGAAAGAGCAAAATACAACGAGGAAACAAACAAATGCTCATTTTCCTAGATCGAGCATAAATAGACAGGATTTCCTGCCTACATTGCCTTTTGTAGTCACTTCTAAGAATGAAAAAAACTAACGAACTCATAACCCCAGATATTGCCGACCTTCTTACACATTCAGGAATATACTGTTGGAATGTACGAGTGTATTTCACAGTGACTAGAATCCTCACAATGTCCCAAGTCGAGTACTGTTCGCATCTCATCATATAAATTAGTCCTTGATTCCAAGTTGTTTTTTCTGGATGTGGAATCTTTCCCGAATGAAGTCGTACACTTGGTAGTCCAGGGACAATCTCTGTTTCAGTATTTGTATGGTCTTCTTAGAGGGGGGTATCTTATTCCTCGTCTTCTGATATGGTACTTGACTCGACTCTGCAATATTAACGAATAAAAGTATCATTGGTAAGATATGTATAGACATCTTCATTTGGTACTGCAGCAGAACTTCCGATTTTTGTCCACGCACAAATACACACATATTGCTTGCTGAGGTATTGATGTGAGCATCTTAGGACTTTGGCGATAACTACGTGTAAAATACGAGAATCGACTCTGTACTATGAACAGGAGTTGTTCAGAACTATCATGCAAGAATGCTCCTACTGTACTTAATGGTAAAGGGCTATTGAATCAATTTGTGACAGTTCTATGAAAAACATTGAACACATCCATCCTTGATAGGACATAAACAGACATGTATCGCACATATGCATATGAACTGTTATGGCTTGGATCAGAAGGATTGATGCCTGCTACACACCGATATGTTCCCACTCCGTCACAGCTCCGCGGAAGAACTGCGGCATGACCACCTCCAGGACCTTCAGGAAGCTGCTAAACTCCTCCAGTACGCCGACCACAGCGTAGTGTCTCCTGATGTTCTCTTTGGCTACTTCAACTGCCACCTGGGAAGGTTTCCTAAGAAAAATAATCTACAATCAATATCACAGTAAAGGAGTTTGTAGACTGGAAAAGTTCTAGATCATTTGTTTCTTTTTACATCGCGATCGGCGAGAAACATTGTACTACTTGCTGATCCTCTAATACGTCCCCTCAATCTTTTTCCTACTTCGCAAATGCAGCTCATGCATACGGCCCTTGTCAGATAACATGACACTTACGTGCATATTGTACTTTGTCCACAGAAGTACTGGGTCAGCATGAAGCTATTGGGTTCGGAGGCGCTGCACTCATGCAGGTTGTTGGCGACACAATAGTCAAGTGTCTGCAACACGAAAACAAATGAGATGAATTGTGGTGACGTGTACAAGGTGTGATGTCGCTATTGATGCAGTAGTTTATGAACAACTTGCCTACACCAAAGTTTTGAATACAAGAATGGTATTCTCGTGGCCACAGTGGCACTAGCTTCATATACACTCCGTAGAGGTCATGAAAATGTAGAAAAAGACACTAGGGCAGAGATGCACAGCACTTCATACGCTCTGTACATGTCGTTTCCTTACTCAAATCGAAGGAGAGACGTCGGCATCTCAGACAGTGTAGGCTTACATGAAGAGTACGCCTGTAAACATGGATATTTTCATTCAGTCGGGGCAAAATTTCAGATGAAAAACAATGATTCTACACATCCAGAAGACCTTTCCCAAACCTGGTTTCTTTGTTCTTCTGTTCTTCTCAGTTTCAGGATATCGGCGAACTCGTTCCCATGCCGCCCGTACCGGAGGTAGTAGTAAGCAGAGACGCGTCTTTCTATGGGATCTCTGACCAGGTTGATGTAGAGCGGCTGTTTCGCAGCCATCCTTAAGAAAGAAAGAAACGTATACCGTTCCCTTTATAAGATGCATCGCGTCGAGCAGTCCTGTGCCCGCCCCATTCCGATAACAACAACTTGAAATGGTATGACAGAAAATGATGACGTGGAAAGGAACCGCCATCATTTTCTATACGGCTTTTGGGATCTATAGATGCGTGTTGTGAGGAGCGGAATACTCACAATGGAAAGTCGATGTAGTAGGTGTGCTTCTCGTAAATGGATGGAGTTGGAAGTTTGTCCATCATCTGTGCAAACCGTAGCTGGTAGGAAAAGTTGAAAACAAAAAACAAGACTGTGTCTGATCATCACCCATACGTACGTTGTTTTTGTAAATCGAAAAATAAGGCTATCATAATTGAGATATTTGTATTGATAGACAGAAATTGCAAGCACTCGATGACATTACTGTAAAGTAGGTTGCAACAACGGTAGCCAGTGTATTTTTGTGAACGATACTACAAGGACATGGTCTTCTCAGTAATAATCGAAAAATGATAATAGGTTTATTGTAAGTTCTTGTCCAAGGGCTAATAACAAAGTGACAAATATAATGACAGACAATGACAACAATATAGTAAGCGACTACTCTAGTCTAACGATAAACTGTAACTTATTCAGTTATTGGGTTTGACTTCTTTTTCGGAGACAGTAGAAGACGAATGGTCACACCTTTTCTGTAATAATTATGATTTAAGGACGGTTAACTCACCAAATCTTCCCCATGCAGAGCCTTCGCGTGGAGATTGGCGGCTGAAAAGAACTTGAAATGATTTTTCTCCTGCAGCTGCGCGATGAGAACCTTCATGGCGCGGCTGCCGCACTTCGGCAGCCTGTTGTAGAACAGTTTACTGACCCGGGAGTAGTTATGTCCGGACCGTACCCAAACCCTCAGGTCGTCTCGGTGTGTTCCCGAGATCTGGTCGTGACGTTTGGTCCAGTTCTGTCTGGGCGCTGGTGGCCTGTCATCTTCGAATTCTGAGTGGAAAACGACAGTAGGTCAGAGTTTCGAGGCGTTCAAATTGTTTCCCTAGATATATCGTTGAGTGGAACATGTTCCCACCAAGTGCTGCAAGAGCATCCTCATTTGATAGTTCATTTAAATTTAGAAGTGTACATGTTGGGTGTCGTTTAGAGTACCAAAAGCTGCTGTGCCACCTGCCTGCGAAGCTCGTGTGTTACGCATGGAGAACGGTTATGCCGGCTACAGATACAGATGCAAAAGTATAGCACGGGTATAGTCATACTATGGTGAGTTAATATATGACACTCGGCTTGCTTCGTGCAACATTAATGCCACCTTATATAACTTAATTATTTCTCATAATGCACAGAGATAAGCAATGAAATCATTGAAAAGTGCTGATGACATGGAGGAAAAAGGGCATAAAATTGACGGTGAAATTAAAGATGATTAAGTTCGATACCTTCAAAAGGTGCAACATACTGAACCGGCCCTCAATGCACTGTGGGTGGCAAACTGTCCGTGATTTAAAGAGGCCCTTATTTACTCCTTAGATAAGGGCTCGCGGCCGGTACGGTTTAGGGAAGGTAGTTTGGATGTTTGCAATGTAAGCTATACAAGACGTGTTAAAATAAGTGTGCATTAAAACACTAATTCTACCTTTCTATTAAAAAATGAAATACATGTTTCTGTAAAAAAAATTGTTAATGTGATGCTTCTACCATTTCTCTTTCCGATGCAATAAGTTTGGCAGGTTCTTTAAAGTGCTCGGGGTGTGTCTCTCCTCAAACACGGGACCCCCATTTCGCGCGTATGGTTGTTACCCGAGCTCTGCTATTGAATCATATGATCAAACCTAGTTAAATCAGACAGGACTTTTTATTACTGGTGCTGTATTCCTGTGTACTATATGATAGACGTCCCTAACCGAAGTTAGTTACTCATTTTCACCTAAGGAAATTAGTGCTAAGTGATTATCGAAAGGGCACAACGCAGGGGAATGTCAGGGGATTCTAACCCAGAACCTCAACAAACTAGCACTATCTGTATCTGTATTTGTATCTGTATCTATATAGCCGGTATAACCGCCGCTCGACGTGCTTCGCAGGCACGCGGCGCGGCAGCAGCTGGTTATATTACACCGAACGACCCGTCACACCTAACTTTTGCACATCTACCTGCAAGCGTTCTTTAAAACTACCCAGAGAAGATGCCCCTACTGTACTTGGTGATAACAAATTCCACTATACTAGTATTTGACACTAGCCACAACAGGTGAAGCTTAGCGTGCCGCGGGCAAGTAGTCGGTTATCCAGTTTCCGGACCACAAGGTCGGGGTTCCAATCTCAGTCTATCCCGCGTTCTGACCCCTGATTTGGACGCTGCTGGAAAGGGACAAAGTCAGTCACAGAGGGCATTGTCCGTTTCATATGCACGCAGAGAAGGGGCAAATTATCGGCTCTTTGAAAGTCGTGATTTGTTTTCTAAATACCTTTGAACAGAAAACTAAAGAGTCATGCAGTCGCTTTAATTTTAAAAACCGTTAATCGTTGACCATGATAAGAAAATGGGGGCTTGAATTGAATAAACAAAAGAAGGGAAGAAAGCGAGAGAAAGAGAAAAGAAAAATTAAAACTATGAAAAGGGAGCCACGACAGATTTACCTGTCATTGAGATACGTTCTCGATAAAACTTGGCCGTTTAGAATCCCAGCATCTTTTGCGGACTTATATTTACAGGTTAAAGTAATCAAAACCACATCCTGTCATGTGTGGTCATGCCATCCGTCTAAGAATCCGCCAAAAAGTACTTGAGGGTCTGAAGGCCAAACAATTCCAGATGCAAGCTCTTGGAACAGGAACGGACATAATTGTAAACCGGTCTCAGTAAAGTTTATGGCCTCACACCAAGTCGCTGTATGGGGCTGAACTTCGGCATTTATAGGTTAGTCTCCTACGCATACCGAAGTCAGACTTCTTGAAAACAACCTTGCCACAGTGAACGTGCCGTTAAGCACTAATGCAGCGTTGTCAACTTGTATAAAGAATCTGCGCATTGTTTTGTGTTCACTTGCAGCCAGGCTTGGAGGCTCAGCATTGATCATTATTCTGCTCATGATGCGTTCAGAATAGTCAGTGAAGTCAGTGAACGGTGTTACCATACCTCTATAACAGGCGTTGAACAGCCCAGTAGTCCACACCCCCACATACAAGCAGAGCGCTGTGAACGGCACGGCCACCGCTGCCGACTTCTTCATGTTCGTTGCCTGATATGTAGTACAGCTTGACAGGCTGCGTCTGTTGGGTTACGCCTGGGGAATCTGTAATCCAACCGCAGATAGAGAAACAGCTCGGGCCACCAATGCCCTACTTCCTGAAAACTATGCTACATTGATTTCAAGACCATTATCAAAGTGTACTTAGGCTTAAACCGCTACAAGTGGCATCTGAGTCTTATGATTTCTGACTAACCGTCGTTGGCGATGGATAAGGAGTTCAGGGATAACGTCCTAATTTGGCAAACTTTAGTAGATAACGTCTTCACTTGCATTCCAGGTATGTAAACATTGTGCCCTAATCTCTCCTACAAACTTACCTACGGTACGGTCGACAGGCCCTGACAATCCTTCCAGCCCGGTCCATGTCAAACATGTCCCCACTCCGTGTGACGTATGGACTTGTGTTCCTGTAAGGGACGGTACGAGTTTTACCCTGGGAGGGCCTCTCGTGATCATTACCCTCCCCGTGTGCCAAATGATGAGATCACATGATGTATATCCCTCCAAACCACGTATAGAAAAGGGAAAACCTAAAATGCCTTTCTGTAACAAGTAAGAAAAGTACGTGTCTCGCGGGACCCACCGTTTGCCATGTCTCATTGCCACCTTTTAGCGCTGTTAACAGTGATTAGTTATGGCAGGGCGATGAGATATATAAAGAGCGCCTGCCTTAACTGTTTATCTAGTGTCACGCGAATTACTGCGTGTCAACAAGAAGATACACGAGTATGGAGGAGGAGGGGAAAGCCGGTGCCTCTGTGGGTCAAGGTTCTATTTTTACTTTTACGCATGTCCCAGAAATGTGTCGGCCTTGACACCGCCGTAAAACTGACCTTGGAGAAAAAGTCTCTGGTTAATAGTACTGTAAAATTGCTATATATATACATATAGATAGATGTCCCTGTACTTACTGCAGTACACACATTTAAAGCTTTAGACGGTGTTTCCTGACAGGCGACACGTTTTTCTCGTCCAGCCGTACTGACCTGAAGATGGTCAGCGCTGCAGTGTGGTGCCTTCATACTGCAGCGCTGGTTCAATGCATCGATTGTAGCAAACACGAGGGTCAAAGCATGAAGGTCAAGGTGTTGCTGAGAGCAGGCGATCCCGGATACTGGAGACCCCTCCCCCCCCTTCTCATTGATTGTAGGACTTGAGTGTGTAAGCCTTCCGGTGATGTTTTAGCGCAGGGAAATGTAGTTAGTAAGTTACCATGATTTTGACTGGTTGTTCGCCGTACCCCGCGAATTACTTGCAGGCAGGTAGATAGCCTGAGAGCTCTTGCCGATAAGAAGCAAAAGTCGGAAAAATCGAAGACTCTAGACCATTAGTCCTTACTATATTGATGTAAGATGCATAATAGTAATTTAGTTCAATAGATGGCACCTTTTTTTGATATCATTTGAAATAGATTTTTGGTGAATTTAGGCATCAAGCTTCCGTCTGTCTGGCAACCCACAATCAGAAATGGCATGAAAATGCTAATGACAGGGAGCACACATTGTGATAACAGATAATTTACTGAATTTGAATATACAGATCACACGGGCTAAACTATATAACTTAGATTTAATGTATCTTGCACATATTTAGAATATCTTTATTTGATCAGTCCTTGATTCCCAGCTGTGTTTTCTGCCTGTGGAATCTCTCCTTGATAAAGTCATAAACTTGATAGTCCAGGTGCAATCTTTCTCTCATGATTTCTCGGGCCTGCTCAGAGGGAGGTATCTTTATAGCCGTTTTCTGGTGTTCCATCTGCTTCGACTCTGCAAGATGCAAACAAAAATATTCTGTCATATTCAAAATTGATTATGCTACAAACAAATATACCGTATGTAACAAAATAATACGCTTTAGTAGGCATGATCATCTATGGTCTCTATCAAAAATATGGAATTGATCTTTATAAAAGACATCATTCGTCTAACATTGTGTCCGCCGTGGTCTTTCCTAACAAATCGCCAACTGTTTGTTCTTAAACCGTGTCTGCACTCAGTTGGCGCAAATAACCGACTGCAAGACAGGTGCTACCCACCAATTTTCCGCCAGGTGTCGTGAGCTCCGCGGAAGAACTGCGGCATGACCACCTCCAGGACCTTCAGGAAGCTGCTGAACTCCTCCAGTACCCCGACCACAGCGTAGTGCCTCCTGATGTTCTCTTTGGCTACTTCAACTGCCATCTGGGAAGGCTCCCTAGAACAAATAGCATTCTCCTAGTATACCAAATCATGGCATATAGAACTATTGCGCATGTGCTCACATCCTTTAGCTACACCAGTGAGAAAATACTTTTAGTATAGCTTATAACGTTAAGTGCTCAAGATCATCAAGTATAGCACTTCATGCGAATCATGTAAAACATAGGAGAAACATATGCATATACGCACACTGATACAACTTACATGCAAATTGATTCTTGCCCACAAAAGAATTGTGTCATCGTAAAAGTTTTCGGTCCGAATTCATCGCACTCCCACAGGTTGTTTAGCACGCAGTCATCAAACGTCTAGAAAAGAAATAGAATAACCAGGATCAATTAAAAAGGCAACAATGCTTACCCTCACATGGCCTAGATTAACAAATTACTGCTCTGTGTATAGTACTGAAGTACGCCATATATATATACATGTATTTGTATGGAGAGACCAGGTCCTCCAGCTCTATCCTGCCACTTGCTACATTATGTGTCCGTTTGGTCCAAGTCGTTTATTTGTTTGTTCATGTAAGAAGAAGAAGAGAAAATGGAGTAAAAGAAATGTTCCCTTCCAAGCAATACATAACAGCAGTGTAATAAGCAATATTGGAATACTCGGAAATGGTTTTGACCAATGAATATGACAATGACAGCTCTTTAACCCCCTATCAACGATTGAGATAGATACGTCAATGAAATTGTCGTGAAAAGTTATCATGTCGGGAATTCTTTATCGTTTCATAAACCTGTGCTTTTTCCTCCTCTGTTCGCTTTTGCTTTTGGTTGCCGTCAATTCGCCCAAACCGCATGTAGTAGTAGCCAGAGATTCGACGCTCTAGGGGATCCCGGACCAGATTAATGTATGTTGGCTGCTGCTTACCAAACCTTGAAGATAAGAAAGCTCATATTAGGGTTTGCTTGTAGCAAAAGCTCTAAACGTGAGTTAAAAGGATTCAACTGACAATCTCCTGCAAAGGACTGATGGTCCGGAGAAAAACCCTTCGTTTAGCTTTAAAACATGCATGAAGAAGATTATGTTTTTTTTACTCTTCTCAAACGTATAATACTAACAATAAAAACAAGAGCTTCTTGACACTTACTTTTGAAAGTCCACGTAGTAGATGTGCTTTTCGTAGATGGACGGTCTCGGGAGCTGGTCGACCATTTGTACAAACTTACGCTGGAGTCACAAACATATTTACAATCAGAATCAATACCTATATCGGTTGGCTTAGAGTGCAATGTTCTGTCAAGGTTAGTCGGTATATGAAAAAGGGGAAACCGATCAGTTTATTAGTACCTCAACGTGTGGTTTTCTCATACTGTAGGATTATATTGGATACGCCCTACGCCCCATACCTGCTTTTGACAACATCACACTCTATGTGAACAAAAATGGCCTTTACTCACCAACAGCTTGTTAGGGAGTGCCTTTAGTCCATAATCCTTGTCTTCAAAGAATTGAAAGCGATTTCTGTTCTGTAGTTCTCTGAGAAGCACTTTCATGGTGTTACTCCCACACTTAGGTACCCTGTTGTACAGGACTTTTGTGACGTCATGGTAGCTATGGTTACGACGCGCCCAGACGTCCAGCCCCTCCTGAAGTCTTGTCTGGGCCTTACTGTGTCTCCATTTCCTCTGTGGCTCCGGGATTCCTTCGCTCACCGCTTCTGTTAGAAAAAGAAAACTTGTCACTGCTGTGATGTAGTGTAACAATAATCGACACATCAACGAGAGGGATATCTATTATCTAGTAACTTGAGAAATTAGCATGACACTCTTGATCTATATATATTATGACACACACACACTAGTCTCTACCAAACTAACTACGCTGGCTATTATAGGGAGAATAATTTGCCAGGGGAGTTTTGCTACCAGAGGAGTTGGTTGCCGCTCATCTGAGTGTGGACTGACTCCCCTGGTCCCGATTTTTTTGCCGAATTCTACGATCCCGTACCCCCGTAGGAAGGCCTGGTGGAGGCTACACACACACACCTGATTTTTTTGCCAGCGACTACCTACCGACCACCTCTATCATGGAGTAGATAGCTTTAGAGGGGATCCCAAGAATCATAATCAATACCTTTGTAATAGTTGTAGTACACTCCTGTAGTCCACATTCCAGCGAAGAAGCAGATCGCTAAGAGTGGCACGCTGACAGTTGCTGCAGTCTTCATGTTTCCCTTGTGAGAAAGAAAACCGTGTCTTTGCCACCTGTTTGCAGATCTTTGACCATCTTTCCGCTAGTTTTGCCCCTTTCCCGAGTGGCGCAGTCAGTTTAGGCTTGCCTCAAACCATCTTACCCCCACAAACGACTTGAAACAACTCAGACGGACAAAGCCGATGTTTGCAAACCTCCCATGCATGGAGAGTCTGACCTAAGAAACGAGCAGGAATGCACATGGCTACTACAAATGAGCCTATTTTTCGGAACAGTGTCAATAAACAACAACATCGATATCATCGAAAATATGATCTTGGATCTCCGTCGGTAGTGACTAGTGGTAGCCTGGGCGCTGTGGTACCTCTGCTACTTTAGACAGCATGAAAAATACTTGTACACGTCCCCTCCCGGTTTTGCCATGGAATCGTGCGCCTATTCTGCTGTTACAAAGGAGCCTGTAACCTGGCCTGGAAGTGTTACGCTTGTTCTGTTTCGGCAAACCCATGTAGCCTCTGTGTCTTTAGACTCTTTTGTCAAACTTAACGAAGAACTATTGAATCACTAGGGAGCAATTACTGGTTTCGTATGGGGTGTCGTTGTTTGTTTGAATATTGATCTACATAATGATCGCACAGCTGCAAAGCAGTAAAAACATAAATTGTACATTAGCACAAACCCTTACTTACAGAAGTTGATGGTTCAGTACTCTTGCAGTCTTCTAATGTTGGTGACTCAAAACACGATAACACAATTCCAACACAGGGCTCATGGGGTGGGGATACAGGATCCCTTTACAGGTGGATTTCAGTAATGGGCCCTTTATACTTGAAGCCTTTTTTTCCGAGTCACCTGTTTGAAAAACATACTGAGTTGAAGTATACCGAGGTGGCGTCCGGTAACGAGCAATGTCGAGTATTAGAAGACCCGTAACGGGTCAACGCTTTGGATAGACCGCATGCACAAATATGGCAGAGTTACAAGCTTAACTTTACTAGCTTCAATTATTGATGCGTCTTTCCGGTTTAGACGGGGCGTTCTAACGTTACAGTATCGGGATTGCCACCCCGACTTAAGCTACTGTCACATTTCAAAACCGGTGCCCGACCTGGCAGCTCAGTTGAGCGAGCGAAAAGTACGATATACAAGACAACAAAGCACACAGAACATTGGAGGATTAGTCTTCAGTGTAGTCTGTGTATACTCCTTGATACACACTTTACATTACATTACATTTCCGCAAACATCGCGGCCGGGCCACGGTTTGGAAATGCGACCGTAGTATTACATGTATCATAAATAAATACAGTACTGGCAATGGCTAATGGCACAGATGAGGCAAGCATTTTCTTCGCCATCCCCATTCTACCTAGTTAGGTCCTATCTACCTAAATCATACCTGTTAGAAGACACACCTGTCACTGCAACACGGCGCTTATTCGCCGGGCAGAGCCCAGGGCCATCCGACAGCAACTGCTGGCTTTAGGATGGTCAGTTTTAGTTCAGTTCATCGGCTCGTAGTACGAGGTGCCACAAAGAATGCAGCTCCACGGTCCAGCATGGCGGTCAGCAGGTCACCCCGGTCCTTTAGACCAACTTCTCAGAACTTTCTTTTAATAGTGTCAGATTGGGTCGTCCCTTTTTCTTTTTCTCGTCAGGTTGCCAGAGGAGAACGATATGGTTACATTACCATATCGTCATGGCTGCCCCTGATCAAGTTCGTTTATCAAATAACAAAAGTAGGCCTTTTTGTAGGTCATGCAGATGAATTGAGTGACGAAACTCTATATGTATTTGAATTCTACTTGAGATAACGACAGAATTAACGTTAATTGATTTTATCCCCAAGGGAGATATAAAAAAAAAGATACATGTAGGTAATTCTCCTAAATGGTTGCCTGATCCACCTTAATTGTTTTTCTAGAGGTCGGCCACCTGAGCTACGGGACTGAATGAGTGAGTGCGTGAGAGGTCGTTTTCCCTGACCCATGTCAATCGCTTTTTTTTTTTAGTCTTCAATTAGGTTTTCTGTTAGGTTCTTAAATGCCCCACGGCTCTGCTAGGTCCAGTACCTTACCACTACTGCGAAACTCTAAAATTTCACTGTCATTTGAATACCACCACATGGAAAAAACATTGTTATAGAAGCCTTCTCAAGATTGTTTTGAATGTCTGAAGCGTATTTGACTCAGGATTATTGATGTTAACTTCTCATGTATTCAGGGGTGCCTAAGCATTTGCACGAACCCTATGAAATTCGTACGAATATTATGTGATACACACGAACCACTATGCGAAAACGCACGAATTGTTTCATAGGGTTCGTGCACCGCTGGTATTTTTCTCATGTGGTGATATTATGGCATCCAGTGGATGTATGGAGGTACAGTTGTAGATGTAAGGGTTTAATGTATGTTATGGAAAACATAATGTAAAGTTTTGTAAATATTGATAACATACGTTTTACGATCAACAGTTAGCTTGACATATTAGCTTTTCCTGTGGTCTATAACGTTAAACGTGACATAAACTGATTTAATTTTTGGATAAAAATATGGAATTTGTAAGAAAATCCTTACAATGCATTTAGTGACTTGTATAAGGGGTGGAAAACGAAAGATCCAAAGAAAAAAACAAAAACGTAGTTTCCCATGCCGGGAATCGAACCCGGGCCGTGTGGGTGAAAGCCACAAATCCTAACCACTAGACCACATGGGAGGACATGAAGGGAGGGCTGGCACATATGGTATTATACGTAAACAGAACAATTTGCTCGGTTACTAGGTTTTTGTTTTTAACATATAACTACTTAATATTGGTACATTTCTAATATCTGGCCCATAGATTATGCAATTTGCTCTTAAAGAAATCACCAAAGACTGTGAAATTGTGCTCTCGCCAGAACAATTCTAGATCACGTGATTCGTCATATGATTCAAAATGGCGGCGCGAAAGTGTATTTTGTTGCTCGTGATCTGTTTTATTGCATGTTTCGGGCAGATTTTGGGCCAGAAAACTTCCGTTCCCCTGGTTATCAATACCTGGGGGTTCACGAACGCCACAGAGAAAGGTACTGTATCGATTTACGGAATGAAAAGTAAGCTAGGGGAGAAACGTTCAAGGTCAATGGGGGAGGGGGGCTGTCGCTTTGTCATCTTGATCTTATAAAAAAATCCATATTTTGGCTTTCTAGATCTTTCTACCCTAGGTAAATCTTGTCTTGGTTTGTCATCCTTCTCAGATTTTCTACCAGTGCTATATGTGTGCGTATGGCATGCAAAAATATGTAACGTTACATATAATAAGGATTTTTTTAGGCCCAGGGCACGGGCTTATGGATTTACTTGTGTTTGCCTACGAAACTGGTTGAAGTTGATGTAACGTTACACTCTTTGGAGAGTTGGAAAAGAGGAAAAAGAAAGACAAGATTTACATACATAGGATACTGCCCAGTAACCCCCCCCCCAAAAAAAAATATACGAAAGCTGTTTTATATTGTTGCAAATTATAGAAGCACATTGCTACAATATTGTTATGTTATGTATGTTACGTCTGCTTTTAGTTGTACGTTTCCAGTGTTTTGAAACCCTTGTTAATTTGTGTTTCCCCCAGCATGGACTGCTCTGAGGAATGATGGATCAGTTCTGGATGCTGTGGAGAAAGGCTGTACTGAGTGTGAGGCACAGCAGTGTGACTTCACTGTAGGGTATGGAGGCAGGTACGGACGCAGGCTTTCATATTTCACCCTTTGCTTTGACAGAAATTATAATTTAATGTATGTTGTACTTCTTACAGTTTCTTGGTTTCTGAAATGGTAGACAGCAACTTGAGCAAGGCCTGTTTCATCTTTTGAAGAGGTTCACTAGTCACATATTATGAGTACAGTCAATAAAGTATTCTCCAGTGACACTAAAATTTGCAGATGGTCAGACATTTCAGACAGAATTCACTGTGGTCTGTTGTCATTAACTGGATTTGGATTTTTCAACTTTTACACCAATGTACATTGTTTTCCTGTCCTCCTTAATTCTATGTTATTCAAATCTCTTGATTTTCACTCTCTCGTCCCCTACAGCCCTGATGAACATGGAGAGACAACATTAGATGCTCTCATCATGGATGGGTGAGTATTGTAGGGCAGTCGTAGTCAGATTCATGTTTTACTATGTATTATGATCAATGTTATATGGCAAGCATGGCTCTTTTACAAGAGAACTTTTTTTTGTACAATATATATAAAAAAAAACCTCTTTTTTTAAATGACTTGCTAACTCAGGACCACTCTTGATGTTGGAGCTGTTGCTGATCTGCGCAGGGTGAAGAATGCCATCTCTGTCGCCCGCAGTGTCATGGAACATACCACTCACACCATGCTAGTGGGGGAGCAAGGTAACAAGTCAAATGCATTCTGCCTTCCTGTCTCCGTCTTATTCTTTGATTGATTGACACATTGATAATTTTCAATACTATGTTTTGTTGGCCTGGATAGGTCTTGTGGGTTGTGGGTCTTGAATTGTACAGCTGTATTGACATTCAGAAATTAGACTATTTTGTTCAATAGAAGATGTGAAATATCAAGAAATAAAGTGTGTCTCTTGATTGCTGTCACTGTTAATGTCTAGGAATACAAACAATGTTCTTTGAATGTATGAACATGGCTTAATTTATCCAAATCATATGAATGTGAGAGTGTATACTAAGAATAGGATTAACCATGTGCAATGTTCAGAAAGCCGGTCCTATTCAGAATGATAGCTGTCAACTATGAATACTTGCATCACTGGTATATAGAGAAGTAATGTTAACTTTTTTCATCACTCTATCCTAGCTTCAGCATTTGCACTTGAGATGGGCTTTGCAGAGTCGGACCTTCACACACACAGGTCCATTGAACAGTGGATAGCTTGGAACAACAAGAAATGTCAACCTAACTACAGAAAGGTACACCAATTTCTGACTCATACTTTATTCTTACCAAGGCATTTTTTTACAACATTTTACAGTTATTTAATGAAATATGCTGTTTTTAGTAAGCATAAAAACTGTAGTCTGTCAGGAAGTCCTCTTTACATAATGATGATAAAAAAGTAAACAGAATTCTTAAAACTGACACCTTTATCTTAGCAAATGTGGTCTCTTGTGAACAAAGGGATTTTTTTGTTACCATTGCAATTTTCAGACTGCTTGGGGTCACTAGTTTTGAATAAATGAGAAACCTCAGAGAATGTGCAATATTCTTGATACTAGTTTCTTTACAAGATATTTGTAACCTTGTTTTTCAGAATGTGTCTCCAGACCCCAGTAAGTCATGTGGTCCCTACAAGCCTCTCAACCCAGCTGACTGGAAGAAAACTCCAAGCTACAGCCCCCACTCGGACGAGTTTGACCACGATACTATCGGTAGGATTTCAGCCATTTAGCCCCTTTGCTTACTCCACTTTCAATACAGCACAGGAAAAAGGTGAGCCATAGTTACAATTGCAATACAACATGCTAAATTCAAGACAAGACATACCTTTTACAGTCACAAATGCTGCAACTTCAAATAAAAATTAAGAGACGTTGTAACACATTCATAAGTTCATAACAGAACTGTGTGAGTGACACAATCAATCAATGCACAAACTACCCTGGGGAAATGGCAGATCAACACAAAGTGTACTGCATTTCTAAACGTCAACAATCCTGTCACACTGAGTCATGAGTTCTGCAACTTCAGTATAAAGTCATTATAACACGTGGGAAAGTCAGTAATTCAATTACTTATCTAGCACCTCACATACACACGAACATGTCGGAAGGGGGTCATGTTTAGATGTGTGTGATTGAATAGTCCTATAAGAGGATGGGCTTGTGTTAATAAATGTTGTACAGTCGTGATAGCGAATATCATTCAGTGCTGAACCCTGAGGTGTATGATTCATTTATTTTAGACTTGTCCTCAGTCTAAGACATGTGACAAAAAGTGTTGAGTGCCTGACTACAGTCCCATGTTTGCCCTGTAGGGATGATAGTGATTGGTGCCAATGCGACAGCAGGAGGGTCTTCTACCAACGGGGCTCTTCACAAAGTACCAGGGTAAGATTTCTCATAGTACTCATCTTGAACTTTTATGCAAACCTCGGGAAAAGTTTTGCCTCTCACAAACTTAAGGTTGTTGAACATTATTTTTCATTTTATTTATTTATTTAACCAGGATATACACACTCAGGGCATAGCCCTGTTTTTCAGGACTTCCTGGGAACATTAAAATACATATATAACTATTTACTCGAAGACAAAAAAGATAACACATTTACACAATAGAAACAACATTAAAGGGATGTTTATCTAGGAGCCTTGCTTTACCTGACTTAGAATTATAGACAGCTATGTTTGTTTCAATCATTAAAGCCTTGAGGTAAATTGCACATCTAATTTCTTGTCTGTCTGCCTGGCAAAGTTTAAGACTATACTTTTGGTCAGAGAATACAGTGTAACAAAACACTTTGTTGTTGTTGTATACAGTCGAGTGGGGGACGCTCCCATTGCAGGAGCGGGGGTGTACGTTGACAGTGAAGTGGGAGGGGCAGCAGGGACGGGTGACGGCGACATCACCATGAGATTTCTACCAAGGTATAGGTTACTATATTTATGTCAGCTATTGATGGAATAGAGTATAATTCAAAAGCACCACCTTTCAGGATTTGTATGTATTGCATTCATTTGTACTATTGAAAAAAAATGGATTTAAAAAAAGCAGAATTTCCTATCACCATGGGGCCCTGAAAACAAATGTACCAATGCCACTAATACTTAGACTCTACACCTGAGTGTTTTGATAATAAATCACAGATGATTTTACTTGTAAACATTTTTGATACCAGTTAAATGAAAGACGTTTTGGACCCAATCTCTAATTGCTGTGTACCCTGGTAAACATTATCCTTTTTAATGAAGCTGTTTTACCTTTCCCCAGTTACCAAGCAGTGGAGTACATGCGAGGAGGGATGGCCCCTGGGAAGGCCTGCCAGCTGGCCCTGAGCAGAATAGGCAAGAAGTACCCAAACTACCATGGTGCTCTGGTGTGTGCTAACATCAAGGGGGAGTATGGTAGGTCCTTTGCTCATGTATTTCCTTCTTGTTTTGGACATGGGCTTCCTTCTTTACATATTGCTTTCACTTTTATTTAAGTACATTTTTGTAGCATGCATTATCCAATGGTAAGTGACCCTGCCTCAGTATCTAGATATACCGGGTAGGGACTTTGAATCCCAGGCTCGCTCACCCAACATGCACACTACTGAAAAGGGTTGCAGTCCTTAGGAAGTAACATTGTGGTCCACTGTTTATTGTACTTGTTGAACAGAGCTAGGAGAATATCCCCCAAAAAATTCTGTATGATGCATCTCTCTTCTCTGTCGTGACAAGTGGAAGATTGCTGTCTTTTTTTTTACAAACTACGAAGTTTTTCTGGCCATTCACCCAAATGCAGTAAAGCTTTTACTTTTCTCACTGTCTGCCTAGCTGTGATCTCAAGCTGTTGTTTGTCATTCTACATGTATCTACAAAACCATGACTATTTGTTCAACCTTATAGGCGCTGCCTGCCACTGGCCGGGGCTGGACAAGTTCCCCTACTCCATTCGGAACCCCACGGTCAAGTCCACCACTGTGGAACAAGTGGACTGTCAACAATAGGTAGTGTCTGCAAAGGGCAATGATGTCAACTGGTAACAACTGGTAGAAATATCAGTTTCAGCTTGCTATTCCAGTGAGACATAGCTTATAGAATATAGTTTTTGAAGGTTCCATACCTATAAATGGTTTATTGAGAACATATACTTCCAAAAAGTCTAACGATAGCAGCCTGTCAGCTAAGCAGTATAAGTATTCAACTGATAGTCTGAAAATACTATGAGAAGCTCTCCAGTGTTGTTTTTTCCAGGCCTGAAGTATACTGGATAGGTGGCTAGCATCATCAAAGTATACTGAATAAATATGCCTTGAACCAAAATGTATGGACAAGAAAACTAGTTTGAAACTGGAGCTGTGATTATCAATTAAGATTAATTAAGGTATATCATTGTGATTCTTAGGTTAAAAGTGCATGAATTACTATAATAGTGCAATGATTGAAACATAGGTGCATTCTTTCCAGGCAGCTTTTATTTATTCATTGTTGTCTTCAATGAATATTATTGCAGCTTTAAAATTAAAAGCAATAAAACATGATTCAATATGATATTGGATAATATACATGTACTGACACTAGATATTACTACTACTAGTGCTACCTGTGTGTATAACTGTAGGGCAGTACAACTTTACAAATCTACTTGCAGCATTCAAGTTTTTTTATCACCCAAAATTTGTTTGCTTTGCATGTTGCGGCATACATGTATAGACTTAGTTATACATTGAAGTGTAGCTCTGTGGGACTAAGAGACATTTAATGCTGCTCGAAGTCTGTTTAGTCAAATGTGTTTTATGCTTGTTTCCAATTTGGAGCTCATGGATCAACATGATGAGGAGAGACATTGTATAGAATTGTGGTAAATATTCCATGTATAGATTGGTGGACTGTGTATGTATATGTGTAAGACATATGGAGCTTAGAATGTATCCTAAGAGAGCTATACATGGATTGTATAATTTATGATGGAGAAGAAGTTATATCAACATTTCAGGGTATGCTGCTAGTGTCACATTTGTTGCTCAGATGTCTATGTGCCATGTAAGATGTAGTGCACATATTCCTTTGGAGCTGATTTAGGAAAACAGTAGCTTCTGAAGTTATTCCTTCTTTAAGGATTTTAGATAAAGTGAATAAAGGCTAAACATTATCATGGTCTTCTGTGCAAGAGTCTCTGGTTAAGAGTAGTAGTTGCTTTAAATTTGCATCTACTTGATTTGAGTGGGTCTTCATCTAAGATTACTTCGTGTTTCAAAGCATCTTTTCCGAAATTTCTCCAACTCTCCTTCCCATTCCTATCACCATTTAAAAGTCTCGTTCCCTGCCTATGCTAATCGTATTGTGCCTTTCTCTCCATTTCCATGGCGGCTTCTGCGAATTCGTCCTGAAAGAACATGACTTGGTTGGCCTGAAGTACCTTGCAGATAAGTTTGGGCGTCGTGGCAAACTTCACATCTCTTACGGCCATCCCAAAGGATCTTTTTGTGGCCGATGCAACAATTTCTTCTTTGCTTCTCCCTTCAGTGTGCGGTGTGTCTCCATCCTCTTCTGCTGTCTTAGTTTGTAAAGCTGTGTTATCCACAGATGGAGTTGTCTGATCAGTTTCTGACGATTTTTCATGGATTTTCGTTGACGGCTGCAGACGGGAATCGTCGGAAGTTGGTTCGTCTGCGTAAGAAAAGTGAGCTAATGTGACTCCGTAGTGCCACGGTTTGGTGTTCCACTCGATCAGCCCAGTCTCTTCGTTGATAGCTGTATATCAGTGAAAGAAAATGGCATTACAGAGACAGAAGTTCTTAAAAATGACCAAGGGTGCTACATTATGCCCTTGTAATGTCATTGACCTGACTTAAGGAAAGTTAGTTAGATACTTCAATTAAAACATTTGGGGCGAAGGGAAACTAAGGTAAAGTCAGACCTAAACGTCCAAGGTATACGGCCGCATATGCAAAGAAGCCCTGAAATCCTATGTTTGAAACTACATGTGTACAGGCCTTACGGCAAGTTGCCTTAGTATAATGCTAAACTTTCTTCCAACATAAAAGTAAACACGGATCAAAGTATTTTTCACGTCGAAAAAACAAGACTGACATTACCACATAACTTCATCGTATTGAACATAATGTTGGTAATACAAAATGTACGCACTGTCCTGTGAAGGTAGCGGGTTGTGAACCTCCGTCTCCACACTGTGCAGGTTCTTCCTGTTGAAGTACTCCAGAGTAGCGATGTGGGAGGGCAGGGTCTCACTCGGCTTCAGGGTCAGGTCCAACGGCTTGCTGGGCTGGCTGGGAATGTGGGAAGAAAAGAAAATACTATGAATTTACGCCAAATAGCAGTTACTCAAGCAACTGGATTTGATTTGGGAGACGGTCAGACACTTCAGATAACGTCATTGACACTGAAGAGAGAGTATGAAGTTACTCACGTTGCTTAGGTGGAAAGAAGATGGACACGGCTTTGACGCAAATGGTTGATTGTTCATGATCATGGATCATGCCCCAAATTAATGCGTCCACAAAGGTTGGTTTGCTCGTTTCGTGGATGCATTTAATCAATCAATCGAGCCTGATCAATCATGTGTATTTTTTTGCAAGGTCAAGAGACACTATTCGTGCGGTCTATGTTAAGTTGAGACTGACGTAACTTGTACCGGTTCTCACTCGGTGGTTCTTGATGCCTAATATTTCATGAAATACGACCTATTGTTTCGTCAAAGATACCCATGTGCGATGCGGTGTGTGAAAGCAAGAAGCCAGATGTACCGTACCTCCTGTACCGCTTCAGCTGAGGGGCCAGTCCGCCCAGGTGGTTGCTGGACACCCTCATTTTGTTCTCGTTGACCTCCAGAAACATGGCTGTGTCCTTCAGATGAAGTTTTCACACCTCCACTGTGAGGAGAAATGAACATGTCAACTTTTCAGTCTCTTCTTTTTTTTACTCGTAGTGGACAATGCATGGAGTATGGTAGGTGATGTAACAAAAACTGAGTTACCAGATTATTAATTCACTCTATTAGTACGTTTTCTTGCTTGGCATTTCACACACAGACACCACCTACAAGTCTGAGTTCACAGTTCAAGGACAAATACCATAAACATCTTATGTTTTATGACTGGTACATCAACGACACTGGTGAGATTTGTCGTTCAGAACTTCCATTGTACATGCACTAAGTGCTGAAGGCTTTTATCTCCCATCCGACATATATAAGGAAATCTGTTATTATGTGCGCCATTTGTGTTGACAAAAAAGTTGAACAGTTAAACGTATGCGTCAAACACGTAGAGTTGTTATGTCTAAACCTTCGTGCTTGTTTAAGATAAATGTATACATAACATTGTGCGAGCAGCTTTAATATAGTCGTGTTAGCTAGTGCCAGATCACTACGAGGTATCAACAAAGGACTTTGTGTGTTTTGCAGAGAATAATGTTTGCTTTAACTCAACTTAGCGCTTTATCCGACTGGCATTTGTTCTGTATACAACGAACCATGTGTACACCGTTACCCAGTCAGTGTTTTATGGTCCTGTAATTATGATCAAAGACTACCAATAAATCATTGGAGACTGTTTTCTTTAATGGATTTTGCACTAAGAACTCAGTATACCGAATTTGAGCGTAGGCCTGATTGATGATACAGTCCTCAATTTTCAAGCAAACATTTCATATGCATATGATATTAGTAAGATAATTTTTGCACCTTAAGATTTTTGGGACGTAAATAGGCTGGAGGGTGCGATTTGGGAAATATTTTCGAGACGAAATGAAATGAAAACTCTTCAAGGGTGATGATAAAAATGAATTTTACGTACATACCCTACCCAACAATCCGCACGCTGGTTAACTTGTACATTTCATATTCTTCAGGACAAAACTGTCTGTTTCATTTTGTGCCAAGGCAGCCATACGTATTGATGAATGGATTTTTCTTCTCAGTGTACGGAAACATGCATGTATTTTATCCAAACTAGAGGCTTAGTGATTGTTATCGTTGTGTAGACAGTTTCTAGATTGAGTAGGAATGTTATTGCTATCGGATTATGGAGCGTTGGGTAAAGTATTGGGCAATCAATAAGCCAAAATATTTGTGTAACTGGACAGAATAACGTTATACGTGTAGTTGTACCTGTACAAGGAGGGAGTAGATATTTTGTAGCACTTGTTACTTGAGAATGTAATTTGTTTGTGACATAGAAACTGAAGCTAGTGGATATAGCTTTTCAGCATTTTCCTTGAGACGATGTAACAGTGCGAGCTAGGAGGAGAAATTTTCCAGGCGGCAGGTTTTGACGAGTCACGCAAGTTCCTTTACGGCAATGACAAGGCTTTTCTTCGGGTGACAGGTCACCCTGTATTCAGAAGCGTATAGCGTGTCCAGGCCCCATGTTGTACCTGTCCAGGCTGGCGGCACGCGAGCGGCCCGTTACCTGGTTACCAGCGAGGGGATAGAATGTCGTCTGCAATACAGGTCGGCCATATACAAGCACCCCCGAGAAACATTTCAAACTAGGATTAAAATTCTGCACAGCTTTGGGTCATAATTCAAACTCACAAACTGCAGAATAATCTCTGAATTTCCACAAAGGCATCTTGAGCACCGTTATTTTACAGAAGGCAGTTAGGGGATAAAATGTCGTCTGCAATACAGGTTGGCCATATATACACACTGAACACACCTCAGAAACATTTCTACGATTAAAATTCTGCACCGCTTGGCTTTGGGTCATAATTCAAAGACACAAACTGCAGAATAATCTCTGAATTTCCGCACAGGCAACTTGAGCACCGTTACTTTACAGAAGGCAGTTAGGGGATAAAATGTTGTCTGCAATACAGGTCGGCCAAACACACACACACACACACACACACACACACACACACACACACACACACACATACACACACACACACACACACACACACTGTCACACACCTCAGAAACATTTCTACAATCAAAATTCTGCACTGATCTTTGGGTCATAATTCAAACTCACAAACTGCAGAATAATCTCTGAATTTCCGCACAGCCATCTTGAGCACCGTTACTTTACAGAAAGCGGTTAACGAGACGGGAAAATTTATCTACGGATTGAGGAAGGATCAAGTGAGAGTGTACGCCGGGGGAAATTGTGTGCAATTACGCTTGGGAAAAAAATCGAAAATGGATGCAGCCCCGTAAGTCTATCGCCCCCGACTTTACTCTTCTTCGACTGTGAGATCAATGTGTTCGGGACAGGTGGTCATTACTTGCTGTGTCCAGCGGGGTTTCTAATCATGTAGAGATACCTTATTCAGTGCCACGCTTCACGGCGAGCTGGGTAGAGCTCCGCATGAAATCCTCACAGACTCGGTCTTTAGAACATCGATAATTGCTATGCAGGAGGAGTTACAAGTATAAATGGACGATTTCTATGCACCATATAGAGTCTATCATAAGTACCGCTATGTCTGCTTAGCATTCCAACGAGAGGCAATCCGATAGTTAAGACGCGGCTAGAGATACACGGCCAGCTGTGTGCCCTTGGAATTCCTTTTTTGTTGCAACAAACAGTCTAGGAACTCCTTGGTCGTACTGAGTGAAGTTTTGCTGTGTGCCGTAATGTTACATATCTTCTTCATGATCAAACCCGGACCACGTCTTTGACTGTCCGTGAAACATAATGTTGTTCTACGTCAACCTTGGTAGGTATAGCGTTAACTGTTAGAATAGAAACTCCCAAAACAAAATGATTGAGTCCACTTGATACGCATGTCTCAATATTTAGCCATGACATTTCAAAAGCTCCAGCTGTTTGGAACAGTGTAGATCTACGAATATTTACAATGTAATGCCAAGAGGGCATACCTGTGCGCTCATTCATTGATACCTAAACATACCTGGCAACACGAAGCTTCGAGACCGCCGCCCTCTCGGCACCTGCTATATGTCCTGTTCTAGTGTGTTGTCCTTAAGGTTGGGCATATGTTCTCCCTAACGGAGTGGTACTAACATATATGTACACTCTTCGCGACGTTCCGTGGCCGCTCAGAGGGGGTGCCCTACCAACTCACCTGCTTCATTGATAGTAACGGACCCGGCACGCATATTGTTTTCCTTTCCCCTTTGTGTTGGGTCTCCGCGTCACTTTGTGAGGCGATCACCGTGAATGCGGTGTTGTTTTGGCAGGTAATCCTAGCTACCCCAGACAGGTGGATTGGCCTTTGTTGTTCAAGCCACCGAAACACGCCTTAGAAACGAGCGCAGCTCCGGCTAGATAATTTAACTGCCCCCAGCGTGGAGGGTTAAGTGTGCAGCGATCAAAAATAAAACTCAGGTAATGGAGATGGGTATCGTATAGTACACGGGTCGAAAGTTCTAGCCTTACTTTGGTCACGTATGAAGAAAGGTGGCTATAGAAGCGATGGGCTATCGGTTCGGACGTGGTCAATGATTTTAGGATCGATCACCCGATTTGGCTGAATATCCTCAAGGGAAAACAGCTAATAATAAAATAGCTGGCTTGTTCACCCTATCCAAGCCAACTTGATTTTCGTGTAGATTGTACTTCAAGCTTACAATTCTGCTTTCAGTGTGGTTTTACTTTAATACCCCGCTCACGGTTCATCACATCCACAACTACTTGAGGCAGTAAGTAAGAACCTCGCTGGAGGTAAAGGCAATTTATGTCAAATGCATGATTAAATCCACAATGAGTTAGACTTGTTGGTTCTTGAATTATTAAAATATGCTTAACTTGAAAAAAACAAAACATAATGAGAGTATAGCTTAAGGACACGCCTTGGTGCATTCAATTGATTCTATGGAGTGAAAAGTCATATTGATGTTTTTCCCCTAAACTCTACACTACTGATGTCTGATTCCTATACTTCCAAAAGGAAACAAATAGGTGTGGTGTAAGGATGCAATATCAGGAGATAAAATAAAGTAAGCTCATTGTGATGTTAGAAGAGGAATGTATTCCCTTGTCTTGTTACATATCCCATCAAGTTGTTACATACAAGTATATGTAACTATATAGCAGCACCTGGCTCCTTTATACTACTGAACATAAAATTTATTATAACAATACCAAAATCTTGCCCTTGTCCCTGATAATAATTCATCTAAAATCTAGATATGCCACTTTGACCAAATTACATTGTACAGTTACCCAGTAGTCCTATCCTATACCAGGTACACTTTTCATACATCATAGGAAACACCCAAGTAGCATAAAAAATATGTTGCGGTTGTTCCTGACATCTGTAACAATAGCCACTTATTCTGTTCACATTGGCGGGCACAGTTTTCAACACTGCTGTATCATGGCATCCCCATGAAGATTAAAAGATGAGCAACTGCTTTATTAATTCCACATTAAATGCACGTTTCTATGGCAGACAATTAGAAAACATTCTAATCTCACATCCTTGGCAGCAGAAAATGCTATGATGACCCTTCACAAGTGCTACGGCACTGAACAAGTTATACCTGAGTCTAGTGGTGCGTACCTAAAGCCCGGACTTGGACTTGGACCTAAAAATGTTTAGGTCCAAGTCCAAAAAAACCTAAATGCCCGGACCTAAGTCCGGACTTGCAAAAGTTATCTGTCACTTCTATTCCCTTTTCTTGTTCTAAACCATCTAAAACCTTCCATAGACAGTGAAATTTGCACTGGAAAAAGACAAAAAAACATTTCGTGTTTACACTGGCTGTATATAATGCATGTATTTTTCACATTGCATTTCAGTTCATGCTAACATGCAATTTTATATGCACCATCCCCCCTCCCCCTCAAAAAAGAAAACTTTCTAGTGCACATAATACGCAATGATGGGTTCAGGTACGGACTTATAAGTCCAGACCTGAACCTGAACTGCTGGACTTGAATCCGGACCTGAACCTGAATATGAGTCTAGGTACGCACCACTATACCTGACATGACTACAAATTGTACCCTTGTTACACTCAAGCATAGACCTCTAGATCACGTACTGTGTTAAAATATTCTGTGGCTGACTGATACTGTACTGGGTTATCAAATTCATAATCTTCAAGTTGACTGAAAATTAACATTATATCAATAAGGTATTAACGTTAGATGTTGACATTGTATTTCAATCATATTATGAATATGTAGTTGGTACACCGTTTTTATTTCCAAGTTGGACGCACAAGGAGAAATGTTTTGAGTAGACATTTTTACCAAATGACAATACTGGCAACACTTGTCAAGTCGGATACATGTACATGATTTTAGATATATTATTCTGGATTGGCAACACTTTTTTCCTTGCATAACTATGAATATATTATGATCTACGATAGAAACAACATCTTCCGTACTTCCTGACATAACTAATGAGGAAATAATCCACAAACTTAACAGCTACAATATCAAAGCGTTTTAAAAACTTTATCTGAGAATAATATCACAGGAAGTCATGGATAGTCTCTCCTCATGTGTCTAGTTTTGTAAGTCCATCTCCAGCTGTGATGTGTTCTTGTCTGCAGCAGCACCACAGTGAACTGGATATCACCTGGCTTCAGGTCCTTCTTAGGGGACGTTCTCACCGACCTGTGCATGTTGGACACCTCCAGGTCAAACCACACCGTGTATCGAAAATTTGGGCACACGTTTGCAACTTCAAAGGACACCCCTGACTCATTCTGTCTGTACAGAGCAAACAGGCACCCTTTGTCTAACTCGGACACCTTGGTTTTCCTGCCCAGCACCATAGGATAGTGCAGGTTCCATCGTGGAACTTTGTTGACATCTGGAGGTTGTAGAGGCTTTTTGAGGGAACAAACGCACAACTTCACGTTCACACCTTTGTCAGCACACTTGCTGTAGTGCCCGTATTTGGAAACTCGCTCGTAGCCCAAGAGGGTCATGGCTGTGTCCTCGTTCTCATCAAACTGCACCACCACGGTGAAGACGTCCTCCGATTGGCCAGAGCTGTCACCTGACTGCACATAGAGGTCAAGGGTCACCACCACCACACCATCCTGGATGGAACAGATGGTAATATGATTGTGAGGAGAACGAAAAAGGAGCAAATGACATTATACTTTCATCACCCGATAGGGAAATCTGGACACCTACATTAGCACCAGTTATAAGTGCTTGGGGTGGTGCTGACATTTGAGATGCAGAAAGAGGAATGACTGAAGAAACAATGACATTTAATAAAAGCTATACTGATGAGAGCAACTGCACAGAATGCTTCATAAAATTGGCTGAGAAATGCCATCTTACTCCTGGGATATTCTAGGCTGATTGCACCATCAGTGTATTATTTTCTTGTATGCCATGCTGGGTGAGACACACATCTTCTCTACCTTCGTCCACACATGGTAAATTTCAATAAAATTTCAAACAAAAGGTGCAAAAAGCAGCACATTCAGACAGATAAGTGACTTTCATCAAGTGTCCTATTTCTTATGCAAGTCACGCAATTTGGCGACATCTGAGTGGCACACAAACAAAAGTGAAGGTTTGTCCAATATAGCAGCATGTAGGATATTAATATTTCCACAGGACAAATATACACATTTTCATCTCCTTTGCCCCATGGAAAAGTGAGTAAACTCCATAAATTAGATTTTATGCATTCAAGATTTGTGGAGAAGGGGTGCATCCTTTCTTTTATTTTTTTCCATCCTACATTTCAGCCTCACAGATTTGTCTTGTACTTGTGCTGGATTGGGTGCGTGTGTGTACTCTAATTGGGCGCCTTCTTCAATCAAGGATATATGCCATGTTCCTTCAGTCCACTTTGTTGTAACTTATAACAGAAACTGCCTGGACCTTTTCTTTCCATAGAAAGGTCATTAACATGGGAGTCACACCATCCCATGCTAATCCCAAACTCAATCTAGTTTGTTCGGAACAAGATTGATGACTTTGCAACAGGCCAAGTACTGGGAGAGGTATCAAAGGTGTGGAGTCATTCATCTTCATCTGACTGCACAGAGCCGATTCCGCCTGCCATAACAATCGTTAAGTGTGCCTTAAGCTAATTAGTCCTTGCAGAGAGACTCCATAAATCACATCAGTACTCAGGCTTAACTGGTGATCTACTCGACGGCCTCTTTCACCAATGTTTCGTATCAAGAATTCAGCCAGTGATCCATAATCCATAATAAAGTCCACTGTCCTGGATTTGAGAGGATGCAGAAAAATACTGTAAATGTATTTAAGTTCACGGGGATTTAATTGCACGGTAGCGGGAATAAGAACTTTTCGTGGTGGGTTTAAGTTCGCGGTAGCACCATGCATTGTAGTCTATTACTACCATGAAAAAATGTTCGTGGTGGTTTTAAGTTCGTGGTGAAGCAGCCACAGCAAAAACCGCGAACATTAAACCACAGCAAAAGATTCTGCATGTACAGTAATTTGCAAAGTTCAGAATCACAGTAAGACGAATGTTTCAACTGTAGGCATCAAATGTAATACAATATAACATCAACAGTCTAGCCACCTACTTAATATACATTCATTCCATTCTCAGTCAATAAACAAAGTACCAAACTATGAACTACCAATTTACATTTTTTTTCTTACAATTAGACTAAGTGGATGAAATTGTTGATGGGTACATGGAGTTAATGCCCTAATATTGTAATAGCCAAATATGGTGATCATGTTCAATCAAGGACAGAGGCTCCCTCTTTACAATTATTTTGTTCTGAATGAGTCAATTTCCTGCTGTATTAAATATCAACAATTATAACATTAAGTTGAATTTTGAGCAAGTAATTTTTGCAGTGATTTCATGTTTCATGTTTTGCAATAGTCGCCTTACCGCGAAGTTAAAGACAGTGTTTCCGTTACTGTGACCACAGCATATCATTAATTTTAAACCACAACACACTCCATTTTCATCCTACAAGGAAATTAAATTTCAGAAAACATGGGCAACAGAAATAGAATCATTAAGTACAATGTACAGACTGGTGTACATGACAATATGCAACATTAGAAGTTTAGGACAGGCAAGGGTCGTGGAATATCAGGAATGGGGAAATTGGAGCACTCTGTTTCATTACTGTACAATTTTTTTGAACATATGGTACATTGGTAATTACCGTATATTCTTGAATAAAGTACGCACCCCAATTAAAGTACGCACCCCTGATTTTGGACAAGTCTTAGACAGATCTTTGGGACTGAAAGGTAAAATGGAAAAACTCAAATAAAGTACGCACCCCTTCTCCACCAATTTTGAACAGACCTTTAACTGGATAAATTCAAATTTATGATGTTTTCCCCAGGTTATTTTGCATGAAATAACCTGCATTTACACTGTCATTGTCTCTATAAACTTGTGAATTGCCTACTGCAAATTATAAAAATCACTGAGAACTGGTAGAAGGAATCAGGGAAAACCAGTTGTACAAGTCAAAGTCACTAACTCAAAAGGATTGTATGCAAATGCCAATCTTATGTAAATCATGTATAGACAATTTCTTTGTTTCATGTTTAGACAACTACAAGACAACAACAATGTGCATGTTTTGAAACATTACTAGAAGTGTAGCTCCACCTTGCTTTATTTTAGGCTTTTTTACCATTTCTCTGTGCAGTTTACCTCAAATAAAGTACGCACCCCAACTTTGGCAACAACTTGTAGCACCTTTTCAATTTTGAAAAGTTAAAAAAGTGCGTACTTTATTCGAGAATATACGGTAATCAAATTACTGGCCCTAAATGAAGAATGGTGATTCCAACACAAGGCTTACACTGGATGAACATGAATAGTTAATCCTCGGAAATGGTAAGCAGAAATGTCACAGTGTTTGTTTGGTGCATGTAATCTTGAGCCACCAGATGGGGTCGGTAATTGGTGGTAAATGACTATAGGGGAAACAGCAGCTGTGTGCTTGTTAGATGTTAGAAGTAAAACCCAGAGTTGTGTATCGGACTGTCTCTACATTAGTTAGTACACCACGAGGGACTAAAAGGACTGTTTTGGGCTTCTGTGTGCTTCTTTGTCTGAATGTGCTTCTGCAATTCCCAATAATATTACATAAGATGCAGCGTTGCTATACATGCTTGGCGCTGTTACAGCCTTGGTTTGCTATTCGGTTGGTGACGTAATTTTGATATAATTCAAAGAGTACAGTTACTGTATTGGTAGTTAGAGTACAGGATTCTTTCTTTCCTTTTATGTTAGAAAATGTAGATTTTGGAAAGGGCGTACATGTACTTTTCAATCCAGATTCAAGAAGTTATTAGTAACCCCTCTAGACACGCAAATATGTAAATCCTAATGTGCCTTATGTTGGAAGAGGATTATGCTGAGTGCCATCTAGTTAGTATCCTGTATAGTAAATTTAGACTGCATCCATCTTGTTTACGACCATAAAATGTTGCATGAGATTTGATGGGAAGCCACACTAGCCTGAGGAATTAAGTGAAATTATATGGCCTCTTACAATTTGAAAAAATGGTGGAACACTTATCGTAAAGACGAATGTTTGCAAAAGAGCAAGAACAGAGTTCTGATAGAGGTACTTTGCTATTAATACAAATGTGAAACTCTTCAAACCTAAGAGGTATTTCATGTTTTTCCCTTATAATGGTTTATCTACATCTCAGTGATATGCTCACTGATCATGTGAAAAAAGAAAACACACCTTCTACATTTTCAAGTAAGTTCAAGGGAAATTTCGTCTGATGAATCAGGACCAAAATTCGCAAATCAAAATTGGACCTGACATTACAGAGGCAATCTTAATCGGTTTGTCGATTTCCTCTGCCTCAGAAGTCTCCTTTCATCAGAAGTCTCCTTTCATCTGCTGTGTCTCTCCAGATGCCGCATAAACTGTCATGAATTTACATCTGCTTTCTTTGCAACCCACGTTGCCACTTGAAGAAGCCTTCATACCAAAAGCTTTAGCTTGCTGCACGTTTACCAGTCTGAATGTCAGAACGTCTCCAGGAGAAGCCATGGGCCCGGAGACTGCCGGACGCCTGGGATTTACGTTCATCTCATTTGAATCAAGTGAAACGTTCTCATGCATGAAACAAAGATTGGGTCCTCGGTAAGCGAATACTCTACTCTGATATTTCTTGGATGCGGCAGCCTGGAGACGTATTGCCTTTGGGTAGTAATAAACTCAGGATCATCCCTTCCCTCAGATATTGATCTGAGTTTACGGCCAGTAATAAAGACCTCCTTTTTCAATAGCCGGTGCTTAACTTTCTCGAGTCTCTGGAGGGAGTGCTTGGGTCCCTGAGAAAGGACTTACAGCAAAACCTCCTGGGAGAGGATATTGATTGGTGTTGATTGGATGTGCAAATGTTGCTATCTGTTTGAAGCCAGGAAGGCCTAACTCTCTCCCCGAATAGAATTGTAACTGAATTTGGACCGTTCAAAGAGCATCAATTTGTGCTGATGGCTTGTTGGGGGGGAAATGAATAAATCTTTTACAGCCCACTGAGACCAACGAGCCGCATCCTATTGTTGGGGCTAAATTCACTTTCCCACGGAAAGCTGCGTAAGCACCCAGTGTCTTTTCGGATAGCTTTGACTGGAAGACAGATTATGCAGGGGTTCTGATAGGATGAAAACCGTTCAGGTATGAGTCCCTGAAGTGCACAAGCATGTAGCAAAGATATTGAAAACTTGGGGAGAGGGATAAAAGTGCTGACTCTGTCCAAAGTATCCATGAATAGATGACTTTACAGAGTGAATTAGTTACTTCAAATGTTACATTCAAGCTGTTTTACCTACAGTATGTCTGATGTTATTGGCCTCTTCAAGGTTATCTACTAATCTTGATTCCAGTGGTTCCTGAAATGTTACTCAATAAATCTAAAACTCTAAATTTAAAAACCTGATTTCCATCATCTCTGTTTACATATATAAAGAAATTATATATATCTACAGAATACAACATGGGATATTCCGTATCTACATCTACATTGTACTGGATCACAGCAAACCAAGGTCCCAGCACTACCGCCGGTCAGATCATTTGCCGGCAAAGGCCTGAGAGCAATCTGAACCGTAGGAGGGCTGGGACTGAGGGTGATGCAGAATATACCGATAACCTTATATGATACTAAACCATATATACATGAGAATATAGAAATAATGGACATATGAGAATTTTTCAGTTTAGTTTGGTGCCATGGACATTTTTTTAAACCCACCTTTCCATGTCGTTCCTTCACATTGTGGAAGCCGTGTGCAATCAGTCTTTGGCATGAGCCGACCCCCGACACAGCCTGTGGGTTGGCTTCCCCAAACTGCTGTAGAATGTGATTGTTGAGGGTTCCCAGAGCAAACTCTGCAAACAGTGTGTGGTACGAGTCGTTCCTCACGGGAGAGTCATACCCCTCACAGATACACAGGTTGGGCAGGATACGGGGTACCTCTGTACACGTCCTGTTTGGCGGGATCTCACTGAACAGACCATTCTGGGTCAACATGTAGAGAGAACGATGAGCTGCATTCATGGCCTGTTCCTTTTTTGGCAGCAGGGATGTAATGGTGTAGTGGACATCTAGCAAACTGACCAGTCGGTGCTGGTTCAGGGTTAAGGCCTTCATTTTCTTTTGTCCAAGGATCTTGGCAACCTTGTCGGGCACAATCATGAATAGGGCTGGATGGTACAGTTCAATCTGACCTTCGTACGTCTCCTTTAAAAAGTCTCCGTAGGAGTTCCCGTGGTCTGCAAAGATGATGGTTAACGTGTTCTGTTGGCCTGCAACAAAACGGACGTAGTCTGAGAATGCCTCGTCGAGAGTTTGAACCCTCAAACCTGAGTCTTCATGTGCAGTGTTCAGCATTAGGTAGCTGAGCAGGGGTCTGTTGTGCTGTGTCATCTTGGCTTGCATCTGCCTGAGGTAACTGAGAAGATATTCGTGTTGGTACCTTCCATTGAAGCAGATGGCAGGGGGTCCGTGGAACATGTCCGGCAGGTGGCTCTCCTTCAGGATGTCACAGCTGGTCAGCGTGGCGTCCAGCCGATCGATGCCCGCCTTTTGCACTGCCTCTCTGAACGACCTCCACCGAAGCCTGTACCTCTCCCCAAACTGTATCATGGCAAGGTTCTTCACCAGGCCCCACTCCCACGTCCAACACAGGTCCTCCAGCCAGAGGGTTTCGTACCCTTGCCTCTTGAACGGCATGAACATTTTCTGCACCTCCAATGGCTTGGGAGGCATGTCCTGAGAACTAAAGCCCTTGTCTGGTTCAAAAATCTCCCCTGCAAACAGAGCCTGTACCGACTCAAACGTCCTACTTCTTATGGCTTGCACAAGTTCAAAGTCAAGGACTCTTGCAGTGGACCTTTTACCACTGTTTAAGCTGTGAAACTGTGACAGCGTCTGTGGCAGTGATCTGTAGAAGTGGTGCCGTGATAGAGAGTCTAACAGAATGATGTTAATGTTAATCTTGTTGCTCCCATTCACAGGCTTCTCCACTGGCTTCATCTGTGGAGGGAGAATGATGAGCTGCATTATGTACCGCTGCTCGTCATCATAGTAGTCATATTCTTCTTTGTCATCTTCATCATTGTAACGTTCATCTTCGTAGTTATCATCATCTGCATCACCTCCCTCATAGAAGTCGTTGCCAAAGTTCCCATCTTCTGCTTCTGGCTCCTCTTCCTGATCAGTATTTGGGTTTTCCCCTTCATCTGTACCTACTTTGTTGTTCAGACTGTCATCCTGGAGAAGTCTTCTGTTATTGTTTTGGCCAGGGACAGATTTTCTTGTTGTCTGCCCCACCACACTATCAACACTGTTGTTCTTCAAAGTTCTAGGTGATACTAGAAATGCATCACCCTGTTTAGAGAAAAAAGTCCTTCTTCTATTTCTGTAAATATCATCACTATAGCTATGATTTGAAATGATTTGTTGGCCCTGATGCTGAATGTGTGTGTCATGCAACAGTTTTCTCCTTCGGTATCTATGGAAGGGTCGGCAGCGTATGTAACAGAAGCCGTAGTGGTACTGGCCGTAGTTGGCAGTGGCGAGGCGCCGGATGGCCAGCTGTAGTCTGTCTACTGTGGAGAACTCCTGCCAGTCCAGGATGCCCAGGTTAGGGTGGATGGTACCCAGGGCCATGGAGGACTTACACATGTCCGGGTCACAGCGCACCTTGTATTTATCTGGGCCTGGACTTTCCTAAGGGTAACAACAAACAAGTAAGTACACAATGTTTACTTTGCCCAAGACTCTCAAAATTGATAAACAAATATCAAAAACAAAGCAAACATTCATAGTCACAAGGGACAACTATTGAAAAATCATCTCAGAAATAAGGTTTGCCAGAAAAGCAAAATAACATCAAACTAAACATTTAACAACAGCACAACAGAATTCAGCACCAAGGACAAGGAATATAGACAAACTGCTTTTCTGCATCTTCTCCTACACAATAGTGAAAAAGTGTATAGAAATACTTCTTATTTGCACATCATTGTGTATGACATACACTGTGTATGTATGTCAAATGTCATTTATTGTGTGTCTCCTTTCTTTAAGCCTCCCATGGAGTCATTCCTTCATACAGACAAAGCCCACCTGCAGTTGGCAGATGTCCCGAGCCTCTCCCCATGACTCGCACGTCTCCACATCTTTTCCTTCGAACATCTCCCTCCCCAGCTTACACGACCCTTTAATGGGGGTGATCCTCCTGCAGGTCACATCACCCTGCCCCGGGGGGTCTGACTGTCTCCCAGAGGTCAGCGTGAACGGCGGACAGACGTCATCATCGGCCTACAGAGGGAAGAAGTTTTGATGGGATGATTGAGAATGGCTAATCTCATTATCTGCTGTGAAATTAGAGTATTTTCCTGGGAGGTTCCTGAAAAGTTGGAGGGATGATGAAGGTAAATTGGATTAATGTAGATTTTCCTATGGGGCCAACTGCTAATTGCACCTCATTACAATACATGATTTTACACAAGTAACAGGGGGGTGGGGTCTTACCATTATTCCTTAGGCACTTTCCTACCTAGTCTTCTTTAATGATTCAGTTGTCTGTCAATTTCTGTATCATTCTGTATGGTTCGTATGAAAGCCCTTCACCATCTTTTTAATCACACGAGCATCTGTGCCAGTAAAGTTGTGGCAGTTGTGTATAAAGCCAGTATAACTACCCTCTGTGTAACAAAACTAGCTTCTGTATCTGTATATGTTAAGTCGGGTAAGCACTCCAGCTTAACACACTAGCTTAGTTTTCATAATATCCATTTATATTCAGGGTTTCATCAGCCTGTGCAGAATATCTTTATGGTAACTGTTTCACCTACTTTAATCTTATTGAACATGTCAAAGGAACAATACAATAAATCAAGAAGATGAATTGAAATAACTAGTGGTAATAAAAAAATTTTCTAATCATTTCCACCTTGAAAGCCCCTGAAAAACATCCCACAGTGCATTGCCATTACGATATACTATATATTTTCCCTGAAAGGGCCTGGTAGCAATAATATCCCATTTTCCCAGCATAAATGAGACATTCAGGTGGGCAATGGAGTGTACTGATGGCACCTGTGACCTCCACATAACTCTCTTGCTTAGCCCAAGAAGCAATATATTTGCCAAAACAGCGCTGCCAAGAAATAAAATATTTAATCAGCACTATAGCTCACAGCTGTACAAGAGCTGGGTGTGAATGTTAAACAAAAATGAACAGCATAATTCTGAACTAAAAGACAATTGACAACAGGAAGCAAAAAAACTATGTTGTATCCAAGTTTGCCTCTAGAAAATATGTAAGAAATTGTCTTTTACAGATTCAGTTATAGTATTTGCAGAAAGTTAAAATACATGACTTCATATTTTAGAGGTGTCTTTCTTCTACTCCATGTTCCCCCCTAAAACTTAAGAATTTCTTACTCTTGAAATAATCTCCACACTAGTATACATATATATATATATATACGTAGTTACCTCCAAAGTGTGCATCTGTACCAGTTCTGATACATGTACTTGACTGGAAATATGGACAATATTGCTCCGTGAGTAATGACGTTTGTGCTGTGAGCTATTGGGAAGTGCCTGCCCTGGGGTCCCCCAGACGCTAGACTCCATATAAATCAGCCACATGCCTTGATATGCCACAGAGCACCTGTGACTTATAGGCAATAAAGCCGAAGGAAAACCACTCCTTCACGACCTGCTGTAGAGAGCAGAGCTGATATTACTGGCTTTGACAGACTGTCCAATTTTAAACTTCTCTCATGTTCTGTCACATCAAAACCTTGTTGTAGCAATGTGACAAAGGTGATGTTTCCAAAGTACATACATTGCACTACATGTAACCTTAGATGAGCTTCAGTGTGACATCATTCACTGTGTGCCTATAGTCATTTCTTTAAAAAAATGTTGCAGGTATTGAGGGATCTGCTTAATGCATTAAGAAGTTTTCTTATCACAGCGAGTCTTCTCAGTATGGATAAAGGTTACCTTCCTCTAAGAATGCAGACGTTCTCAGATTGACAAATGGTGTTTTGAAATTTGGTATCAAGAGGAATTCAGAGAAAATATAACAGGTGTCATATGGGTGGCAAAGGTAATGTATGATAGCGGCATAACAGAGAGAAATTATGGTTCATATGTTACTTTTTGCCAGACCGGTGTCACTTGACTAAAACCAAAAAAAAGATGGCCAACTGGCATTATCACATTCTCATTCTCTAATCTCCTTAAATGCTTTTTGAATTCTGATCAAAATGACAATCATATTTTCAGATTCATTGAAAAACTGAAACACAAAAATGTACCTTGGACTATTGAAATGGATGATCATGAAGATAATGCCTCTTTGAAACACATTGAGGGTACAACAATCTAAAAAGTGGAACTGCTCAAGCATATTGAAACCTTGCAATCCGAAGGAAGATAACTGCACCTGGCAAACAGAATTCCATACAGCAATCAGCTTCCATACAAGTCCTAACACTTCCCACGGACCCTTGCTGACCCCTGCTGATAGTAATGTTATCACACCTGGCCAGGAAATGCACTTCAATTTTCCTGTTGCTGGTATCACATCAGCGGGGTGTGTTATTATCCCCGCTTGTTGAACTCTGCGGACTCCCTCCTCCATCACCCGGTCCTGATGCTGGGATGTCATCTCTGCCCTGACTCCCAGCTGCACCCATGACTAACAAATTACTCAATAGGGCAGTGACTTACATTCATCAACTCTAGACTTACATCCATCAACTCTGCATCCGAACTCCCTCACATTGATGTACGAATGGCCTAAATCAGTAAATGGTGAAAATCCTTTTCTAAACTTCTCACAATGCCATGTCATTAAAGCTTATACAAAATAGACACAGTAACACAGTGAGGCTAAGAAGAAGAATATTTTAACTGTCTGGAAGGAATCTGCTGAATTTATGGAGAAATAGGTTAGAATGACAATGTAGATGGTGGATTTGGTCTGGCAACCCACCCAAGATCATGATGATGACATTGTAGACATAAGTTAGAGTTGTGTATGACTTATTGCAAATTGCACACATTTTGTAGCATGAACTTGATGATGAAGAACTTTAAAAAATTTACCAGAGTATATAACAAGGTAGAGCATCCACTTCCTTAACTAGTGAAAGGTGGACTCTTCTGAACTGCCAATAAGAATGCCTTGATTGCAATTTCTAGCTGATGTTTTCAGAATCCTACAAAGGATTCTACGATGTCAGGATATGTAATTTTGTTCAACTTGGTTAAGGAGTTAAGTTTCGGCTGCCATTCCCACCACCAATAGCTCGGCAAACTTTAGTCTGACTGCAGGTTTCTCAACCAGTTGGTCCCCAAAAGTGACAAATGTCCTCTAACATGCATCGTGGCCTGGGCCTGCCTTTATGAATGCTGTTATAGCTCCTTACTAAATGTGCTGCCAGAATATCACCCATCAATTATTCACTCTCGGCAGCTCCAGTCAAGCTCTCCTGGTGACAAGTGTGTTCCAACTAAATGAATTTCCCGCTAATGAATTCTGAAGTTGGCGCCGGTATCGCCGGTATCGCCGGCAGAGCTACGAACGATACGCCAAAGGCGTTCTCCATCATAAGTGGATTGCACATCACAGGAAAGGGCTGTTTGTGTGCCCGCGTTTGCTGGAAAATTTATGTGTCATATCGGGACAATCTCATGTTGTACACTCTCCTACATTAGCTTCCCAAGCTTCGCTGGCTTGTGGGCAGCAATTTGCCGATGAAGGAAGATCAGATACGTCTGCGTCTCTCCTGGCTCTGGGTAGTGTTTGTCGTGCCAAGAACGCTGTCTACGGTGCCAAGTAATTGCCTTCCCTTAACACAATTTCCAAGGAAGGATTCAGTCTGCAATAGGAAATTTGATTAAGTGTAAATTATCAGTTGGTCTCTAAAGCCAGATTTAATGAAATTTCCCTTCCACTTCAGCAGGAGATAACATCAGCAATAGGATATCCTGCTGCCTGAATTATTCGCACTCAATATCATTACTAAGGATATTGTGCAGTATCCAACTGTGAAATGTATTCTGAGGAAAGATGTTCTGTTGAGATAATTTGCAAACAGAGCAGCTTAAGTTTGGCAGAATTGAACTTGGACTCGTTATCAATTATTCGTTTTTTTATTCCAGTCAGAATCTCAGATCTTCAACAACTTGTAAAGTCTGGGACAAAACTTTGGTAAACGGCCTCACCAATAATGAGGAACATACCTTATACGAGGAGTCATACCTGATATGAGGGGTGATTAATGAGTTCTCAGCCTCACCAAAAGGAATATGCACAACTTAAATTTTGGGGCACAATTGTATATCAGCTGAAATTAACAATGTTGAGATCAAGATATTCATTGATGATTTTTTTGTTTCCCTCATATTAAAACAAGCTTTGTTTCAAGCACTTAAAAATCTTTACAGACATCTTTACTGAGATGGTAGTACTACTATGTTTTTTTCATGCCTGCAAGGAGATTTCATCTGATGCCTATCATGATCACAGGTCTACCCGTGGCTCCTGACATGGACAAGAGGGTCTGCATGGGGGGTCCCGACAACGATTTATGCTGAATTCAGAAGACCCCCCTACGTATTACGCTAAATCAAGGAAGGCAATTACGCTAAATTTGATCGCCTCGCTACAAATTACATAGATAATATGATTTTCCCTACGAATTACGGGAAATAAAATAGGCTGCCTTGTTTGCCTTGCGCAAAAGAGCATGCAAACCATCGGACAACTGCCCCGTCTCCAGGGGGATGGGCCATTCCCTGCTCTTATTGTCCATTCAATTTTCAGGCGAGTTCTCCCACGCTGGGGGATCCGTGTAGTCTACCATTAACCCTGCAGGGACCTGCTCCTAATGTTCTGCTTGATGCAAGTTTGTTACAGAGAGTAAGTAATGGCTGTCAGGAGGATTTACCGAACAGGAACACCCCCATCGCAGTGTGTGACCATTAGGTGCATACGACCTTATGAATCACAGGGGAGAGGGCATTTAGGCCTTTTAAGGCTTCATTAGGATACAAAATAGCAGCTTTTGGGAAGGCTAATTTGCAATTGGGTTTCAGGAACTATACCAAAAAACTTAGTGAAGAACTTTCAATCCCTCTGATGAGTCGTGGAAAGACATCAGGGGTGATCAATACGTTTGCGGCCTCACCTGACATAAGGTGCACAACTGGAATGTTAAGGCATGGTTGTTAAGTTAAACGTTAATTTTAGAGCCTTTTATGAATGTCTACCAAAATTTAAGATAAAAATTTAAAAATTTAAATCGTTTTGAAGGAGGCATCCTTTTGAAAATCAGGAATGTTATGTAATTAGTTAAGAGAGAAAGACTGAGATCTGCAACCTGAAGTTTGCAGGTGAACTTCGGCTCAGCTGAAAGTCTGACAGGTACCCACTTGTTTCTAGTTGAAATACGAAGGGATTCCTCATCAAACATTTTGACGATGTCTTTGTAGATTTCAGGGCATGAAAAACACGACCCTCACTGCTCTAATCACAGTTCACCCTTATCTATCCTTCTGATTTTGTAAAGGAGATCAACTGGAAATTTAAAGTAATGACAACAACATTTCAAATTTTTAGGCTTGTAAGACTAGATACTCATACTAGTCATGGTGAGAGTATCAAACTACGATTGACCAATCATTGAGAGAGTATCGAACTATGGCACATGAACGTGCGATTGACCAATCACTGCGAGAGTATCGAACTATGGCACATGTACGTGCGATTGACCAATCACTGTGAGAGTATCGAACTATGGCACATGTACGTGCGATTGACCAATCATTGCGAGAGTATCGAACATGTACATACGATTGACCAATCAGTCACATCATTAAATCTACGTACACGTTGCTAAAGGCTTGTACTAGCTCCAAATAACCTTCAAGTGTTCTTGCCATGTGAACATAGCTGATCACTAGGATCCGCGTAGGCATGCATGTCCCCCCTGGCAGCAGTCTATACATGTACCTTCATGCTAATCATCCCATCCATCCCACACACATGCCCGTAGCCAGGATTTTGGTTGGGGGGGTTCTTTTTAGTAATTGTGGGACCATCGAGCGCCATAGGCGCGAGCTTCCTAGGGAGGTCCGGGGGCATGCTCCCCCGGAAAAATTGAAATTTCGACCCTCTGAAACGTCATTTCCTGCATTTTGTTGGTCAAAAATCGCTTGCGAAGTTTAATGGAATTTCTAGTAAAGGACAAGGCTTTTGCGTAAGTCTTTGAGGCCAACTCCCTCGACATATTTTCACCATGTCCGACACCAAAGGCGCGAGGCGTCGCAATGGAGGTCCGGGGAAATTTTGAAATCTGGACCCTCTGAAAAGCCATTTCCTGCACTTTCTGGGGCAAATTTTGCTGATAGACTCACTATGATTGGCTGAAATGTCTATCAGGGAAAAATGCAAATCAGTCATGCCTTTGAAAAAAAAAATCTTGGACATGAAAAAGTGGACCTTTGAGCCTGAAAAAGCGGACCTTTTGAGCGTGTGTGGGGGTTCTTCCGAACCCCCCGAACCCCCCCTGGCTACGGGCATGCACACAAATCAGGCCCTGTCACAGGATGAGGCAGCTAATAAGGGTGTTTCATCATAATGTACGGTTATAACCCGATGTACACATCGGAATAACAGGCCTGAGTTAGAACCACAGATGTTAGATCTGCCCGTGAGATGAATGTGAATTCCTCTGTGATAATGCCTCATGATGGAAGGGCGGACTTTTGGGTAAAAGTTGCCTGGAGCTGGGATTTCTCTGTCAGGATATGAATGAACAAGGAGCTTTAACTGATGTTGCAAAGCAGTGACATGGCCATGTAATTTGTAAAGATGTGCACAACATACTAGTAACTCACAATCATAATTCATATAGGTACGTGGGCAATTAGAGAGAAATTGCTATTTCATCACTATCATCCTGCACAGGAAGAAACAATAATTTGATCAGTTCACAATATCGTACGCAGTTTTAACTGGCTTTCAGAACTTGGTACTCAAGCTTGACTTGGTTAAAACCTAATTTATCCAGCAAAATAAGTATCAAGGCCATATAATATCCGTATAGGCTCTCAATAACATTACTTGAGGCCCTTTCATCAGAAAGGAATTCTTCTGAAAATCTGGCTCTTCTCAAACAGGACACGGAAGAATCTGAGCCAACCAATCTCTTTAGATGTTCTAAAGCACTGTTGTACCAATGCAGTCTTAAAAGCAACACTTAATTGTGATTGAAGACTGATTGTTGACTTCATGCCCTACTTACCTGAACCACTGGTGATTCCATAAGCTATATGTATCATGTTTGGTGGCCTATTATTCAAGTTGAATCATTGTGTAACGAGCTTAAGGGATTTGAAGTGACCACACTAATTACCTTCCCCAAGAAGGAATTAGAGCATGAATGCTGGCAAGAATATTGGAATGTATTTCATGAGGTACAAGTGAGTTTTCACATAATCATACAGGGCTTGAAATACTGGGTGCATAATTCTGCACTTATCTGCACCCCAAATTGCAGCTGTTCACAATACTTTGAGGTGCTGCTGCACCATTACACCAGTACACCTTGATATTTGGGCCTCTGACATAGTCACTTATAAATCGTGTCTGAAAAACTGGATGAAAGCACTATCTATTCCCTCTCTTCATTTTACAACAGTATAGAGTCAGTTACTGTATATTACATTTTGCACCCAAAGTTTTCCTGAGCACCTAACGATACTCGGGTTTGCACCAATTCCAAAAATTAATATCATCACCTTGTGCAGCTGCCTTCTTGCCTCACTCTTTTCACACAAAGTAACCTAAAACCAGGCAACTGACTCGGTTTGGCGGGGAATCCAGCTTGTGGTCCATGAAAGGCGTTCTTTCCCGCGCTTCAATCACAGAGTGGTTTACCATGTAATCAGGGAGAGAGGAAAATTACATCGTCTTCGCAATCTGCCCACAGAAGGCTGAACATTTCTCTACTGCAGCGTGGGGTGCAATCAACCTCTTCACCTCCTAGTCATACATATCCTTCAGTATGCCCCATTGTAGAGGGAATACAACCAAGACCGCACCCCCATTTGTCTATCGGTTCAGCCATGTGGTGATGAAGTAAAGTCAAACTCAAGGTCATTTTGGACAAATCTTCAAATGTTCCCACTGGCACTCCCAAAGATGATTCATATTGTGGTCACATTCTGTGGAAATGATCTGCGATGAATTAAAAACAACTGTCTATCATTCACTGCATGAACATGTTTTAGTTCAATTTGGTGTGATCAAGTAAAGTCAAAATCAAGGTCTTTTGGACAAATCTTCAAATGTTCCCACTGGCACTCCAGGTTGATTCATATTGTGGTCACACCTCTACATTTTGTGGATTCTGAAATGTAACTATCAAACCTATCATACAGCTTGTATTCACAGCATGAACATGTTTCAATTCAATTTGGTCCAGCGGATGTATTGGTGTCTGTTGAAGAGGCCAAGTAGCTTATTCTGCACTTTTATTAATGGTGCATTTAAAGTCCTGCAGGAAAGTTGTAACCATAATGGAGGGGAAGATAAGCATGAGTCTGCGTTTTAGAGCTTTAAAAACTGCAGGTCTCAAGATTTGCTAGCAGTCTGTACAGATGAATTCTAATGTAAAGATCTCACGTAGCACTTCAGGAATACGTTTGTAGCATTACCTATTGGCGCAGTACTCCATGGGCTGTTTAGTTAAAGAGGTCATAATTTGAATGCAATGAAGCTGAGTGTGATTACTGAGCAACTGTGCATGGCAGATATTGGCCATGGCCAGCTGCAGCTTCCGCTTCTTTTTTTGCATACCGGTATTTCATTTATTTTGCCAGGCCTGCAGTCCTCTGATACTGACTTTGAGTGCCCAGAGCAGGACTCTAGCCAGCTCGAATTTTTTTTCCGTCAGCCAATTCCCATTGTCGCGAAAATCGCGAAAACACTCTTCCAGGAGTTAAAAAGACTGAACTGAGACCTTGAAAAACGGGTTTTTAATGCGATTATCGTATGCTAAAGGGCGCCGACACACTTCGTCAACAATCATAACAATAGCAAAACAAACAGTGTGTGGCTTTACGGCCGTGGACGGTGTCCCCAAGCCGCCTGTAGCTTCCACCAAGGATTTTTGTCCGTCAAGGTTGACGGATTGGTTTTAAAATTTTTCCGTCACACGCAGCAAATTTCCGTCAACTGACGCTGGCTAGAGCCCTGGCCCAGAGGTTCCCATATATCAACTTCACCAAATAACTTTTCTTAATGTTAGTTTAGAACTACATGGTACTTGGACTTGTAGAGACAAAAAACAAATTTATATATTACATCCCACAAATACAACATATTACACAACATATTACATCTTGAAATTTTATAACATTTACATGTTTGAAAATCATAATTTCTTTTATGCTATTAAAACTGAAAGAAGACAAAATGACAAAAATCAGAAAGCTGCCAGTGGGGTTCTTTTTTCATCATCCGACAAGTAACATAACACTGTGTCTTCAAAAGCAACAGTCATAGCAGTATGTAATATTACAAACTAACTTAACTTAAATTTCAGCTTGACAGCCTCACATACTCAGGTAAAGTCTGTCTGCATTATTCTTCAGGCCTTGTTGATGGAATCACTAACATTTTGCAGATCTGAATATTTCCTGCCATAATAGATGAACATTACATGTACATGGCATTCCTGCATCAAAATTCTGGACATCACTCTGCAGCGTGTTTATGACTTTACGGGACGGAGTTTACCACCTTCCGAATTACATGGTCTGTATGTAATAGGTCGTCTTAGTGCATTCCATAACTTTCATGGAACGACCCACGACCACCTTAGAGAGCAATAACAGGGAATACATGCTACGTTCTTCTTAGTTGTGCATCATCTTAACAACCAGTACTATAACCACTTAAAGGCAGCTGTCAAACATAGAATGAGCACTGAGAATCGCAGGCAACGATTGCAAACAATGATTGCAGGCAACGATTGCACTCACGATTGCAAATGATGGGAAAAGCTCAGGAAATGGGAAACAAAAATTCAGTACTTGCCATTTGCAAAAGGAAATTGAACATATAGACCCATTAATCCGACCACTGAATGTCTTTCTGGCACATTATAAAGTCTTAATGAGGATGTCAAGTGTTCATGTTGTATTGAAAGTAAGGAGAGTTGATGATCCCACATAGTAAACTTCTTCACCCATAGGCCACAACCGTCCAATTTCTTGGTTCTCAGATTTAATGCTAGTTCACCTTTATCAACGGAGTAACCTACCGGTAGCCTAGGAACATATCTTTTTGGGATGAAATAAAAACATTTTAAAAATGCTTCAATAAAAGAAATCAATTTTTTCTACTTTCTAAGCGTGATTTTGGGGTAAGTGAAGGAAATTACCTTTAAGTACAGTTCAAATATATTGCCTAAATCTAGTATAAGAAAAATAAAGAAAAAGATCTGTTCAGCCATTTACTAGGAGGTGGTTATCTTAGGCTTTGACAGGACAAATTCTTTATCTGTTCAGTGATACACAGATTTCAATGGCACATAAAACAAAATGTTTAAGAAAACTCATATGACTAATATTAATGCACTGAGAGTAGGTTTTGCTAGCAATAACTTCTGGAGTAATGGATAGAAAAGGCAATGTCACCATAGGCCAAGATGAGATTGCATGTCATATCTATAACCCTCAAATTTACGAACCTACTTTACCATGCCAGACACTGTGTCACCTGTGCGCATAGTTATTCCGTTTCCCCTGGGTTTTCACTTATTCCACCACAGTCACAGACTTCCCTCCATATCATATCAAATGTCTGCAATTTCACCATTTCCCACAAGACGGATGGCGCTGTGTGAGTGTCCCTGACAGCGAATTAAAGCTTCATCCCTGTTCTCATATAGCAGTCCACTCTGTTCAATATTGAGGTGCCTTGGCATTCAAGTTTTATGCTATCTTGATATACTTTCCTGTCAGTGGTCTCTGACCCCTGTGAAAAACTACCTGTCAACAGAGTGCCACCCAGGAGGGGACTATAATGGGTCTTATATATATTCCTCTGCCAGTTTCTCCTGGAATAAAGATGACTTTGACACAAGGACACAGAAAACATTAGCATCACGGCAGACTGACACGGCTTCCTAATGGCCGTACATGCTACACCTTCCACCCCATCATTCTGTGTGATCTCGCCGCGCGGATGCCCCAGATTCCCGTCATGAAGCTCGCATTCCTGTAATCTTAATCTAATTTAACCTTGATGACAGGCCGGCGCTCTTACCCTTGCATCCTCGCATTCATGCAGCAGGGAATTTGTGGCGTATTAATATGGATGGCACGGATATGACTTAACAAGGGCTGGGTACTGCTGGAGGGTTTTATCTTAATCACGCACCTTGCAGTGTCACACAGGTGTAGGTAATGTAGGCTGTACAGGAGGAGAGAAGATAAAGTTCAGCCTGTTATAGATTAGCCAACAGTGGTGAGGAGAAAGCAATTAACGCAGCAAGCAATGGAGTCCGACCACAGGGGAGACCAGCAATAATAAGCTTCTGGCAGCAGTGTAACAGAAGTATTCAAAACAACCACAAAGTATCTCAGAGTAGGGGGGGACACTATTTTGCAAAAATGCAGTTTTTGATGAAATACGCCCCTAGAAATATGGAGACGGTCCATCTGAACATGAAAATGCAAAAATTTTGTAAATCTTTGATTGCTAACCCCCCTGTACATGCCCCCTGAAGTTTTTAAGTTGACAATGTACTAAACTAGTATAATGCTATACTACCAAACACGCTTAATGCCTTAGAAATTGTACTTTGGCATCCTTGGCAGAATATTTGACTTCAGGAGAGATCATTGTGGATATCTGAACCTCCAAATGTATTTCCCATGCAAATATGGACTATTCGAAATCACCCCCATGGCAAAAATGGACTTATCCAAACTCAAAATTGGACGAAACGGGGGGCTGTACAGGTATATTATATTTATAGTATAGTCTGTAGTCATTTCTACCAATTTTTACACTCAATCTCACAGAGGCAGTTAGCCTTGTAGGGTTTTAAAATGCCAGTGCTACTCAAATACTCTATATAGCAGATTTCTTTGTATCGAAACAGACCTTTGTTTTGAGTATCACAAATTTTCACATACTCTATCAGGTCCAGGTTCAGGTCCGGACCTCTGGACCTGAACCAGACCTGCATGAACCTGAATTTCTTGTACCGTTTACCCACCCCTATTACGCACCCCTGTAGTTACATGTAACCTATGTTTTATCCTAACAAGAAATAAATAATTATGCATGTAGGTGGGGGAAAGTTGTGTTCCAACCGAAAAATTTCAGGTTGCGCACTACCTGGATTTAACATAACGACTTACGTTGCGCCAACCAAAATGCATTTTCAAGTATGCAAGTGTGTATTTCGAGCACTGTTACTGCAGGTAAAGGATGCAGCCTTCGGGTTTATCTCCAAGTAGATGACAAGGGTACTGAAAAAGAGAAGAGAACCTGGATCGTTTAGACAGTACAGTAGAGAAGTCAGGACAGGAGGCAGGATACCAGAGATTCTGATAGCTTGGAAGAGAAATGAAGAGGAGCTTAAGAAGCAAGGACTCAATGAGAAAGAGATTGCAAACATTGCTGTTGAATGGAAGAGAGACAAATACTTACTAGTACAAACCCTGAAAACCCAAGATGGATCTTTCACATCAGCAGCAGAAGTTGATATGTAAGTTTAAAGCTGGCCCAACTCAAGAACACAGCCCTGTCGTTACCCATAACCACAAAAACTCCATCTGCGGTCAACCTAAAATTGTACTTGAACAATGTGACACGCCATCGACACCTGAGTGTAAATTTGACTGTGGTTCTTTTGATTCTGTTGTAAATGGATGTACCAATGAAACATTGTTGAAATTCAGTATCGCAGGCATCTTGCTTACAATGAGAGATATCAGGGCTCGAAATACTACCTGCTTAATATGCAGGTTAGTGCAGGTAAAATTGGAGCTGTGCAGGTATTTTTTATGTCTACCTGCACCTAACCTGCACTGGTCCCAAATACTAGGTTTTATACATAAACGTCATATGATGTAGGTGTAATGGGATTGTTATTAGCTGCATTGAATGTTACCACTACCACCTATATTAAGTTATATTCTGTAGAAAAGAAAAATAGCAATGGTTCCTGAACAATTTTAGTATGAACAATACTTCCAAAATTCAGAGTGGTACAGGTAAAATTTGTCTGGTGCAGGCTATTTTCAATGTTACCTGCACCAGTGCAGGTATGCAGAAAAAGTATTTCGAGCCTTGGATATAGTATGTACATGTACAAGAGAACCTAGTAGTAGAGAGAACAGTCAACTGTTGCTTTTCTGTCCATACTTGACGACACATATACAACAACACTGGTTTTAAGCTTGGTAAAAAAACTGTGTTTTTGTAACCTTGAAACAATGTTTCTTTTTGAAGTTGCCCAATTCCTTGGCATCGAGTTTCTTAAAATTATCCCACTATTCTTGTGAAGCTAAAGACACTCTGTAGTTGATTTGGGTACTCTTTATTATTCTGAGCATTTGTCGAATTACTGCCCTACCGTGACTTCCCTGTTTTTGGCCAAATAATGGAAATTCGCCCCAATACTTGCTGTCCTGTTGCCATGGCAACCAAGAATATTAAGCCAAAAGCTGATAGAAAGGTATCTTGGAGTGTAATGTATCATTTAATTACACAAAATGTGCAAAAAGAACTGAAGTAATGCAGTCAGTGCTTGCAGACCTTAGCAACGTCACACAAGTACATGGCGAGGGGGGTATCCAAACTTCAGGGGGTATGTACAGGGGGTTAGAGTTTTACAGTTGCCTAATTTTTGTGATTTCTGTGTTTAGAAAGATCATCTCCATATTTTAGGATGCGTATTTCAAAAAGTTTGTACTAATGTCCCCCCCTACTCAGAGTGCCAAGCAGCCAAGGGTTTTCTGAAAGGAGCTTTGTCTCGATATCTGAGTCAAGAGTCATCCTAAATCAGCCAGAGTTTTATTTACTCCTTAGAGTTCATACATCGATTTCAATATCGAGTTCCAGCTCAATCGCTCTATATGCCCTCCTAAAAGTAGCAAAGCCCACAAGAAAAGGTACAACCCATAATAAACATGAATCTTCAGCACAGTATAGTACTTGTAAATGATACCTCTGTGCCACTCCAACTGACAGATATTGATGTTTGCTATACTGACCTGTACTATAATATCTGCTCGTCACAAATTGAAGTCATATTTCAGAAACAACATCTAACTCAGCCATACCTTTTACATGGGTTTAAGCCATTTCAGAGGACTATTTTCCTTCCAAGCTACCTGCATAACACTTTGCACGTCAGTGCCTTTTAAACAGAAAATGAACAACAGCAGCAGTTGAAAACTGAGTGCCAGTTTGATAAAAATCATTATATAATGGTTATTTCAGTTATATTTATTGTCATCTAGTGATCTATAACCAAAAATCTTCTTCTGAAGAAAGAAGCTTGTTTGTACTATGCAGAATGAATTTTACTGCTTCCTCTATATTCAATCTCCCAAAAGGTCTATGCAATTCATCACATACGAAATATGTCCGATAAAAAAAAATAGCATTTGAATTAAATTTCTTTCTACACAAAATTTACGACATATCAGGGGGTTTATAATATGTTTGCTGCAAACTTAAAACCACCACCAAAATGTTAGTTCCATCTTCTGCTAGCCTATCCCCTTAAGCTTGTTTTGACTGCAAACATCACGAATACCACAGTGACATTTTCTGCCAAACATGAAATTTTACAGCATAACTCACACAGAGAGCGTCTCTCCTGACAAGAAGCAGTGATTGTACTGCAGCCCTGACTCGGCCCTATGTGTGCTGAAAAATAAGCCAGAGTCCAGCAAAGTTCATCCCACAAAGGTCCAAGTCAATTACGATTATGGCCTTGACTTCCTTCATTTGCTACAGTCACTGGAGACTTGGTACTGCATGCTAATTGAGGTGTGGATGCACACTGATGGAGGTGTGTGACAAAGTGGTATGTATCAGCTTGAAATATCAAGGGCCAGTTTTCCGTGGGGAGGCATTGAATTGATTGTGAAGGCTTGGCTGCAAGTTGTGACACTAACATTTGTAGTAACATTTACCACAGCCACTCTGTGGACAAAAATCTCTCGAGAGTGGAGGGACTTTTGTCAATGCACATCTGGCCAACAATTTTACAAGCAACAATTTATTTTACGGTCTATTGTACTGCAGCCATCAACTTTATGATTGAACCACATGCTACATGAGAAGGGATCAATGTTATTGAAACAAAATGCACAAATGAAACCTGCATAAAGAACTGTTGTTGCCTTGCTTACAAGTATCAAATTAAATTCCCTGCTGTCTTTCCATTGCTCTGAATGAGTAAAGAGCAGACATATACTGGGTGAAGTGTTATTACCTGTTAAGAAATACCGTAGTCAACACTAGCATTCGAGTAGCCTCTTTTCACAATGATGTTTATCACTGTTCACTGTCAAATGTATGTCTTTTTTGTTTTCACAATGTTCTTACAATTAGCTTCCGGGCATGTACAGGTGTGAATCAAATACATGCAATGGTCAAAAGCATCTGGAATAAAAAGTAGTACGTTGCACAAGCAGAGTAATATATGTACAAGTACTTTAATTCAAATAGATTTAATTGATAACAGTGAAAGTCTTGAGTGATGACATATTGTACCTAGATGTGGATGATAATAGTCTATCTTAAAAGATGACAGGACTTGCATTTAACTGATAACAACAGAGAAGACGAGTCGGTACCTGCTCTTGCTCCTCCTCCTCCTGCTCTTCTCTCATCAGCCTCAGAGCCTCCTGCAGGTCAGGGTTGCTGGCGAACTCCCCCACCTTGAAACCATTGGCACTGCTGCCCCTACTCCGCACGGTCGCGCCCCACTCCAGCACATGGTAGGTGTAGAAGTACACCCCCGACACTGCCAGCAGCACCAGGAACATCTTCAGCAGGAGGATCCTGTTGTAGCGGCACAGCCTGGCCATCGTTCTCGGCTCCCCCGGCCTCGCTTCCGTCGTCATGGAGAGATGCAACAGCTGGGGCTCTCGGCGACGTGCAGCTTATATATGAGAGGCGAGGTCTGACTGTGAGATTGATGCTGCCGTACTACTGAAATTACATATTGTCCAATAATCTAGCAGCAAGCAGCCGTGACATCTGAGTGGATAATTTCTGCATGCATGGTCCAGTCCACACTGCTTCATCTTTCAAACATAAATTTCAGCAGACGAAATGGAGAGGATCTGCGAGTCTGTCGTCTGCAGCGAGGTGCTGTATGAAGAGGGGAGCAGATTGATGATGTGTATTGGAGGAAGCCGGTTAATAGCCGAGGCTTTGGGAGCTGCCAGGCGACCGTAGCGTTGATAACCCAAAGGGAGTCTACAACTGTACATGCGTCTGAACGCCGCGTAGATTACCTGACCCTGAGGTCGCGGATTCCATTCGCCCAGATTTTCAATGACGCCCGAAGACTATCTAAATCCGCTCCTAAGGCGGTGCAACTCGATGAGGTAGATTATCGACTGTACTGGAGCATGTGCATGATCGAAACTTTTAACTAGTAGTTATTTGGAAATCGTATCACAACACTGCCTCCCCCACCCACCCTGCCATCTGCGAACAGGCTATCCGCCTTTCTGTCATGTCCTGGGACTGCCAGCCTAGAGCAGAGGTCAGATCTTTTTGTCACAGAGACACAAGAGCCAGCGAGTTAACAATCCAACCACGTGGCGTTGGGCAGGAGAGATTTATGGAAGACAACACTGAGATGTCAGCTGCGATGCTGCCATCTTTGATCTCTCTTGGTAAATGGACTAGTCCATTACCAATTTGGGTATTTTCAAACAATTCTCATTCTCTTATATATGCATACAACATACACTAAATAGAATTAATGATAACCAATATTTAACAAAATGTGAATATTTACTTTTCATTCGTAACTGAAAGGAGTTTCTTTTTATTTTTCATTTGTATTTCCCCCCGCTTGTATAAAATGTAGCTATCCAGAGGTATATAATTGACCAATCAGCGTTGAGCACACATTTGGTTTGAAAAGATGGCGGAAAACGGGGCAAACGCGAAGAGAAAGTCCGCGGCAGGTAAATTACACGTTTTTTCTCTCTCCTGAACTAGCACAGAAGAACAAATTCCACTTATCATAACACTAAGCTTGGCAGATTTCTAATATTCTTGACGAAACTACGGTTTATTTTTGCTTATGGGTACCAAAAAGGGTTCAAAACATTTTTTGACCAAGCGGCGTGTACGCCATGTTGAATTTTGTCCGTTTGGAGCCAGAAAGGTCAGCGAAGTTTTGAATGATAATTACAGACAACTATCTCAGTATTTCTTCACATTGTGTTATAAATCAATATAGACTTCCTCCGGTGATTTCAATTAGCTTATATTTTTCTGAATTTGTAGAAAATGTAACAAAATAGTTGAGAGGCAATAATATTTGTCTAACGACGTCATATTTTCAAAACAACCTCCTTGTTCAAAACAAAGTTATCGGAACTTTAGGAATACCCCCTCACATTATTGAAAATTACAATAATTGCTGCTGACATTTAAGACTTCCGTGTAGCTGGACTTGGAGCCTCCCTTTGAGAGTTGTGACGGATGTGTTTTCAACATGGGGATTTGACGCTTGACTGATTTACACACGTTGTTGTTGTTGTTGTTGTCCTTGTTTAACGTCTACTTCTCCGCTAGACATGGTCTCTTGGTGCTTTTTCTGCTGGGTGCTCTTAGATTTGTTGACCTCGCTGGTGCTTGTACACTGGTGCTTTGCGTATGCGTGTTTGGGGTGTTCTAGACCTGCTCGGCGAACCTTCTCGTGTCTTCAATGTATTTGCTGAACGCCAAATACATCCTTTTGTTTGCTTCATTCGTCAGGTCGCTTCGCATTCCTGCTAGGGATACAACATCCATCGTTCTTTCTTGTTGAGGGATTCCGTAGTCTTCATATATGTTGTCAATTTCTTTCATTAGATGTTGTCTGGTGTTCTCATATTTTGGGCATTCATACATGTAATGGTCTATATTTTCCCTTGTACCGCATGTGCTACAGTTTGGTGTTTCCGTGGGGTCAATCCAGTTTTTGTAGGCGTTTAGCTCCGTGTGACCACTCACGAGTTGGTTTATAGAGATCTGAGTCGTTCTTGACCCCCATGTGCTGCATTTCTTCTTCAAACTCGTGTTGGCTTTCTGCATGTGGCTGCTAGTTGTTTGGTTTTCTCTTCTTCTTTGCCATCTTTTTGCTGCTTGTTCTTCTATGTGCTTCATTGCTTGTTGCTTAGTCCATGTCGTGTTGATCTCTGTGTGTTTAGCTTCTTCTGCTGCTAGCTTAGCTTGCATGTCTGCTAGCTCGTTTCCTTCAACCCCCATGTGGCCTGGGCACCATTCAATTTGTATGTTGTGTCCTTTCTGCTGGATTTCAAAGAGCCTCTGTCTTGCTGCATTCACTAGATCGTTGTAAGCTTCTGCCTGTTGTAACGAGCTGACGTTCTCCAGGGCCGCTTTACAATCACAGAGTATGAGGATTCTTCTGTTTTTGTTTTGACTTCTGTGTAGGGTGTTCAGTGCTAGGTAGATCCCCTGCAACTCTCCTTCGTAGTTATTGGACTTTGCAGCTACTGGTTTTCTAACTGTGTAAGGTTCAGTTACTCCCCACTGCTCGTAAATGACCGCAGCACACCCCGTTGGGCCGGGGTTTCCTAAGGATGAACCATCTGTGAAAACTACCGTGGTTGGTGTTTTCTTCATCTCGTGGAGTATTTGTTTTACTTTCTCTTTGGCTTCTTCCTTGTTGGCAGGGTTTGTTGTGGTGGGAAGGAAAGATCCTGTTATTCTGCCCACTGAGAAAGGGGGTAGCCTGGAGTCGTAGTAGCATTCCTTGTCTACTGTGCTGACCTCTATCTCCCCCTTCAATTCTTTAAACCTTGTCTCGAGAAGATGTAGGGTTGTGCCGATCTTCTCTTCGGATCTTTCTTGTGCAATTTTATCATATATGGGGTTCCCCGTGTGTTTAGTTGTCATTCTCAAGTAGGCTTGTGCTTGCCGGCATGTTAAATGTATGTCAATAGGCATAATGCCAGTCAGCACTTCCAGTGCATCTGTACTCGTTCTGATCTTGCAGCCGGTTGCAGCCAAGAGAGCTTTTCTCTGTATGGGGGCGTACGCTACATCGTGCTTCTGTCCTGCTCTGAGTGTACATTCTGTTCCGTATTCGAGAATAGGTCTGATCATTGCTCTGTACAGCTGGAGGTGAGCCTCCTGGTTGGGATTTTTCTTAGCATTGGTTACTTTGCTAATTGCTTTTAAGGCTTTGTATGCTTTAGTCTGGGTGTTGCAGATGTGACTTTGGAAGTTCAGCTTCTCGTCTAGTGTAATCCCTACCAGTCTGACTTCTGGGATGATGTCGATGTTCTTGTTGTTTACTTCAAGGCTGTCAGCAGTTGGCTGGTCTATGTGAGGTGGAGAGAAAACCATGGCTTTGGTTTTGCTTTCTTCGATACGCATGTTCCACAAAGGGCACCAAGTCGATATTACGTGATCGATACTTGTCTCTACTTGTTTTGATACCTCTTTTACGTCTGCGCCACTACACCAGGCTGCACCATCATCAGCATATTGGAAGTTGTCTAGTCCTGTTTGCTGGTAGGCATCCGCAGTGTAGATATTGCAGAGGGTGGTAGAAAGTACAGCTCCCTGTGGTATGCCTACTTTACTGATCTCCGGTTCTGTTGTGATGGTGTTGACTTTAAATCTGGTTTCACGACCTCTCAGGAAGCTCTCTAGGTAGCAGAGTATCCTACCCTTGACCCCTTTTGTTATTAGTTTGTACAATAGACCTTCTTGCCATATGCGATCGAAACATCCTTCATAGTCGGCAAACACCGCAACCGTGGTTTCATTATTCTTCCAGGCTTCTTCGATGTGTTGCACTAGCCTTAGCACTCCGTGCGTAGCTGTACGATGTTTTCTGTATGCCTCTTGGTATGGTGATAATATGTGGTTGGCTTCTGCCCACCACGTTAGTCTGTTGTCAACTATTCTTTCCATTAGCTTTCCAACCACACTCGAGAGTGTTATAGGTCTGTAGCTTCTTACTTTGTTGTAGTCGTCTTTTCCAGGTTTCTTAATGAGTATTTTATTGTCTTGTTTCATTGACTTAGGGATCTGTCCAGTTTCCCATACTAGGTTCAGCATGTGTTGTAGGGCTATGGTCAGGCCATCTCCCCCATACTTGATCATAACTGGTAGTATTCCTTCTGTGGGGCTAGGAGAGCTGCTTGCGTCCATTTTTCTGATGGCAGCTTTCACCTCTTCTAGGGTAAGGTCTAGGTTGAGGGTGTCTTCATGTGTGTCTTCTTCATATGTGTGATCATCTTGTAGTCTTTGTTTCTCATGTTTTATGGAGATCTCCACCGCTTGGGTGATGTTTTGTTTCCAGGTTGCAAGTTCTCCTGTGATTTCCACACCCCCTGGAGCGTACTCTGTTGTGACTGCATGTGCTATTTGTTGATCAGTTGTAGCTATTGTGCCATCTTTCTGTCTTATAGGTTGAATGGTGGGTCTGGAACTTCTGCCTAGCTGGTTTTTGATAGCTTTCCAGAATTTCAGTGGTTTTCTGGGGTCCATATCTTTAAGCTGTTCGTTCCAGTATGTGTTTCGTGCTTCTTCTTCCATGTTTGTTAAGATCTCTTTCTCATGTAGGTATTTCGTCAGATTGGTTTTGTCTCTTCTTCGCTTGAACTTCCTTAGTGCGGTCTTTGTGATTTGCATTTGTACATCCAAGGCTTTGTTCCAGTAGCCCTTGCTATGTTGTGTTATAGTTTTCTTCGTTATCACTTCTTCTGCACATGTCAGCAAGTTTTCCTTGAAGCTGTTGTAGACTTCTTCACTTCTGCTATTTACTTTCTCTGTTGCCCAATCTGTTTCCTCTACCCACTGTTGGAAGACCGTGTCGGTTTTGTCCTGCCATTCTTTCCAGTCTACGTTTCTCAGGTTCCACTTCTGTTGTTTTTGTGTTTCTTCTTTAGAACCTATGCTCATTGTGATGAGATTGTGGTCTGTTCGTAACTGCACCTCTGGTTCAACTCTCCAGCTCTGCATATGCTTCATAGTGTTTTTGTTTACAATTGTCAAGTCTATAATACTGTCATCTCGGGTTGGTGTGTTGTTATTCATGATTTGGAAGTCACCAGTTTCCATAGCTTCATACAGCATTTGTCCTAGTTTGTTGTTCTTTTTATTTCCCCAGGCTATGTGTTTCGTGTTGAGGTCACCACAGAGGACTAGGTGCTTCTTCTTTTGGTTGAGCTCGTTGACAATACTCAAGAGTTCCTGCAGTGCTAATCTGTCTTCTGGTGGGACGTACGCTGACACTAGTACGAAGTTGAGCGCTTTTGTGTAGATGTTTAGTGCTACTATGTCGGCGTGTGTTGTTTGTTGGATGGGCTCTTCCATTACTTTTATGTTCTCTCTTGTGACAATAGCAGTTCCACCACCTCTTTTGTCTGTTCTGTTCTTATGAGTCCATGTCCATGTTTTGAGGCATGTTGGTTGTTTGGCTTTGTGCCACACTTCCGACAAGCACAGTACATCTATATTCTTTTTCTCGCACATCTTTTCTACCAATGTGGCGGAGGTATTGATTGATCTAATATTGACCTGTGCTATCTTCATCTTTGAGGCAAGTTTGGCTCGTGTTGTAGAAGTTTGTGTTGTTTGCTCGGTGAGTGCTACTAGACACACTATGAGCGTTATAAGGCACTTAAGCATGCTTCTTCTTTCTTCGGTTGTGTTTGGTAGTTGTTTTGGACCGTGGTGTATGTTTAGTTTCTTCTGTGGAGAGTGCTAACTGCTGGATTTCTGGTGACTCTTATTGGTGTTGTCTGCGGTCTCTATCAACCAACTTTTGTTGTAGGCTGATGAATGCCTTGCACCTGCTGTCGTTTGCTGGGTGGTTGCCTTTGCAGTTGACACAGTTAGGTCTGCAGCTTTTTGTGTGGTCTTTTTTCCCCCCACACTTTGCGCATGTAGCGCTTTCCTTACACTCTTTAGCGATGTGGCCTAGTTTGTGGCACTGATAGCATCTAATGGGTGTATGTCTTTTTGTTTTGTATGCTTCGATTTTCACCAATGCGTTTTCGATTCTGATGTTCTGTGTGAATAGCTCAGACAGCTGCCCCTCCTCAGCTTCTATTCGTACCACTTTCAAGGGCTTTCCTGTGTCGTGGTAGTGGAATCTGTGTGCCTTTACTTTTACTCTTGTTTGTTCGTAAATGTTCTGTTCGATTGCTGCTTCGTTGGTGTTAGTTGGAACGTTCTTGAGCACTGCTCTTCTTCCGTATATGTTGTGTATCTTATGTACTTTTAGTTGTTCATGTGTATTACCAAAAGCGCCCTCCGGCCAGGGTTTTAGTATCTCCGAGGCTGCTTTGCTTTCTCTGCAGTGTATGGCGATGCCTCCTCTCGGCAGTGAGTAGGCTAAGTCTATGCTGTGTGTGATTCCAGGTTTATGCCTGGAGATTTCCGCCAATATTTTTGCACTGTTCTTGTATGAAGATGGGTTAGATATATTGTCAATGATGATTATTTCTTCCTTCTTATCTTCGTTTGTTTCTTCTTTGTTTGGTTTGTGCTTGGTATCAGTAGCTGGCCCTTCTCTGCTTCTGATTGTCTGTTTTGGGGTGTTTACGTCTTCGTGTGAGGGTTCTTTCTTTCTTATGTGCTTTATCGACTTGTTGATGTTTTGTATGGTGCAATATGCGCAGTAATATTCTTCTCCACTTTTTACAAAATATGCAACGGTTGATGGTGTGAGTTTGGCACATGTGCCGTGCCACCATGTGTTGCACTGGTCACAGCAGATCCAGCAGCCGCCTTCCGGGTGGTCGTTACCACAGATGCACAACTCTTCTTCTTCTGTCAATGTTTGTGGTTTGCTTGGTGATTTGTTTCTTTGTTGTGTTTGTTTCCTGTTGTTTGTGGGATTGTCTTTTTTGTCAGTTGTTTTCTGTTTTCTTTTCTTCGTCTCGGAAGAACTTTGTTGCAGTACTGATTTTGCTTGGAGTTGTGTGTTTTCTGTTTCTTGAGGTTTTCTCTTGTGTTGCTTTTCGCTTTTGTTGTTTTCTTGGTTTAGTTCTTTGTTACTTTTATCTCCCTGTTTTTCTGCTGGTTGTTTTGTTGTCGATTGCTGTTTGGTTTGTGCTCTGGTGCTTGGCATTCCGTTTTTCTGTGTTTGAGACTGCCACCGGTTTCCGCCACTGTTTGTATGCCTTGTTGTTTCTTGTTCTCTTGTGTTTTCTGTTGTCTGTTGTTTCTTATTCTCGGGTGTTTTCAGTTGTCAGGTGTTTTCCCTGTTATTATTCTCGGGTACATTCACCGCTCTTAGTGTGTCTTGCTGATTCTTGTTTTCAGCTGTTTTTGATGTTTGTTGTTTTCGTGTGTTTTCACCACTGTTGTTGTACTCTATTGTTTCTTGTTCTCAGGTGTTTTCTTAGGTATTTTCTCACTGTTGGTCTGTCTTGCTGATTCTTGTTCTCAGGTGATTTCACCCTTGTTGTTATGCCTTGTTGTTTGTTGTTCTCAGGTGTTTTTCACCGCTGTGGTTGTGCCTCACTTTTGCTTCTTCTCGGGAGTCGGGTGTTATCCCCACTGTTGTTTTGCCTTGATGTTTGTTGTTCTCGTTTCTTTTCACCCCTGTTGTTGTACTCTGCTGTTTCTTGTTCTCAGGTGTTTTCTTAGGTGTTTTCTCACTGTTGTTATGTCTTGCTGTTTCTTGTTTTCAGGTGATTTCACCTTTGTTGTTATGCCTTGTTGCTTGTTGTTCTCGGGTGTTCTTCGCCGCTGTGGTTGTGCCTCACTTTTGCTTCCTCTCGGGAGTCAAGTGTTATCCCCACTGTTGTTATTCCTTGATGATTGTTACTCTTGTGTGTTTTCACCACTATTGTTGTATACTGCTGTTTCTTGTTCTCAGGTGTTTTCTTAGGTGTTTTCTCGCTGTTGTTCTGTCTTACTGATTCTTGTTCTCGGGAGTTTTCACCTTTGTTGTTATACCTTGTTGCTTGTGATGTTCTCAGGTGTTTTCTTCACCACTGTTGTTGTACTCTGCTGTTTCTTGATCTCGGGTGTTCTTGCCCTTGTTGATGTTTTTTGTTGTTTTCTGATCTTGGGTGTTTTCTCCACTGTAGTTCTGCCTTGTTGTTGGTAGTTCTCAGTTGTTTTCACCACTGCTGTTGTATCTTGTGTTGTGTTTGTACTCCACGGTTTTTCCCACCGTTGGAAATTCCTGGGATATTTTACTATCTTCTCCTTCCGAAAAGTTTTCTGTGTTCTTTCCTCGCTAATCTTTCTGTACTTTTCCTCGCTATCCCTTCTGTTCTTTCTTCCCTTCTGTTCTTTCTTCCCTGTCTCTCTGACTTTCTTTGATTCCTTGTCACTAGGTTTAGATTAAAAAGGGACAAAAAATTCAATCGGCTATTCTAAACATGTCTGAACTTGTCTCTACGGAGTAAAAACAGTGTGTCGATCTATCGGTCCTTTCAAGAGCAACAGATTTGTCTAAGCGAAAGAGTTATATAGCTGAAAAGTTCTACAATGTTCCTCTAAAAGTTCTACTATGTTCCTCTAAAAGTTCGTATATTCCCTTCCTAAAAGGTGGAGTTGTTTCAGCTATAAGTTCGAATTGTTCTGTTCCTAAAATGCTAAAACTAGCGAAAATCCAAGATGGCGGCCGGCGTGGCCTCGCTATTTCTAGACGTCAATTGTTTAAAATCTTCTGTTACATTAAAAAATTTCCTGAATTTTAGAGTCCTATGTCTAGATAAGCTACTGATACTATTTTCTAAAACGTGAGATAGTTCTAATCTTTCAAAGTCAACGTAAAATGCCCAACTTTTTGGTCGTCTTCAGAGCTCTCCTTCAGCACGTCCTGTTCCTCCACACGCATACACACACTATCAGTCATTTTTGGATGTCTGCAAATGTTAGACTGTATATTACAGCACTTGTAAATACTAATCAATATTGTTGCTTCATCATTCATAGAATCATGGGTATCAGTAGATGAAGCTTGACATTCATGTACATGATATGAATCCATATGGCATGCTTCTAATGTCCCAAGTTGTATGTACTAGTATGTCCTAACTCCAAAACTGAAGCTTTCTAATAGTTGTTCTTCTTGCCAAAAATGGAGTTGGGCACCACTCTATACACCATCTGGCGTGGGAAAGGACTTTCTGTTTTTGCAAGGCTGATCATCCCCAGTGAAATGTGCAAACAGAGATTTTGGGGCCTCGAAAAAATTGATCGGCTCAGTTATCAGACATTTGTCCGGATTCCCTAGTGGCAAGTTTCCTTCCTGTTTCAGTAGTACTTTTTTATTTTTTTTTAGAGATTTTTCAAACACATTCTTTCCAAAAGGTATCCAAAATCAAAAATCTCCACCTCCATAAGCAATTATTAAGTATGTATCCCACTATCCCTTACTAGTATGGATTTTCCCCTTGCAGAGTTACGTTTGGAGCAGCTGCAGAAGTGGCGTGAAGCCAGGGGTCGACAGCACCGCCCGGGAAGGGAACCCCTGACCCCTGGTATCGTCAAGCTCAGCGGTACCAGCAAGGCCAACCTTCCACCATCTAGGGGATCCTCTGTCAAGTATGACTGCTTCAGAAAATGATTACAAATAGAGGGCCACTGATGGTTTGATTATGCTTAAATCATAAATAGGAATTTTCCCAAATGCATTTGACACACTTTATGATCATCCTACATGGCTATCTGCCTCTGTACAATTGTAGACCTTGGTAGAAATGACTATAGGCTCTAGTAGCCGCTCAACTCTACTAGTATTTTCTTCGACCGGTAAGCCCTAAAACGTGTGAATGTCTGATGATATAATCCATTAATTTCCAATAGATTCAACAGCCGGTCCACTAAATTTTTTCAGTCCAATAAGTACCAAACTTTTTCTTCTTGGACTTGTCAGGAAAAAACGGTATGCTGTACCGGTACCCAACCCTAGGTGTAGTTATTTGTTTGATTAGAAAGTAAAAAAATCACTTCTACTGTTTCAGGAAATCATCTGCTGTGAAAAGGAAGCAGAAAGAGAATGCAGTCCAGGAGGATAGGTAGGTGTTTGATGGATCCTGTTGTATTACAGGGTATGATCATTATTCAACTTGCAGTGTTCTTGCCAGGATTTTTTCACAGCAGGGGTCCAGGGCAGCGCTTTTTACAGCGTTGTTTTTTCCGGCCCACAGCGTATTGGCCCGCTATGCTGAAAAGGCCTGTCGAGAACACTGACTTGCTTTTTCTTGACCAAAATCTGTTATAGAAATTGCCAGAACGCTATACAGGAATTGACTGGACCACAGGTAACACATTGATTTTGTGCACGATTTTTGTGTTCAGCTATCTGGAGAGGTTTGAACAGTGGCGCAGTGAGAAGAAAAAGAAGCAAGAAAGAGAGAGTGCAAGGTATGTTTGGGTATCTTCTCAAAAAGCCATGCTCAAAGATTTTGGTACCTGACATGAAATTGGAATTTGAGAGACATTCATAGGAAATATGTGTACTTTTGAGAGGGGAGAAGCCAGTTGAATAGATAGTTAGTATAGATAAACTTTAACCGTTCATCTATTAGCAGCATTACTTAAAGAGTAGGTGAATGAAACAATTGAATCTGTCCAGATATGCAGCCTGTACTTATCAGTACAAACCTGTTGTGTTATGCTATAAGGTGGTTAACCGGGTATGCAGTACAAACAAAGTTGTTAACATCTTTGCAAAATATGTTCATTTATGAACAACAGTTTCATCACTGTCCATGATAAATTCTCATTAAAAAAACTCTACTTGTTCCTTGTACATGTACCAACAAATGTGTACTGTTGATGCATATTGCTAGTACAAAGGTCTAACATTGAGACATCTCTGTCTGTATTCTCAGCAAAAGACCCCCGTGGCGGCCATGCAGCGCCAGTAAGACTAACTTGCTCTCCCAGCCACTGACAAGGTGCTGTAACCACAGCCATGGGCCCGGGGCTGAGGCCGGGGCCAGGAAGAGACTCGCCATGGACGCAGGCGCTGCCGCTGCTGGGGGTGATGTTGACAACGCTGAGGTTCTGGAAAACCAGGGAGAACTGGACAACCAAGAAGTACCCATGCCTGATGAAGACATGCAGCCACATCTAAACAACATGCAGGACAACCAAGAACTACTGCATGTAGACAATGCTGAAAATGTACAGCCACATCTAGTTGACTTCCAGGACGACCAAGAACGGCACGGTGAGAACTATGAAGATGTTCATGATCAGGCAGAGCTGAACAACATCCAGCACAACGGAGATCATGATGGAAACAATGGTGATGTGCAGCCACATCTAAACAATGCGGACAACATCCAGGACAACCAAGAGGTGATGCCACACGATGACTTGGACAACATTGAAGAACTGCAGCCACATGTGAACAACATTGGGGAGAACCAGGATAACACAGAACAGCTGGCACAGCTTGGCAACATTATGGACAACCAAGATGATCCAGAAGTCATCCCTCATCTTGGTTACCTAGAGAACCCCCAGGGAGTGTTGCAACCACTAGAGGACAACCAAGGCAATCCGGAGCCAGGCAAGGGAAACATAGAGGACAGCTCAGAGCCTTTAGATGACAGTCTTGATAACCCAGATATAAACACCAGTGTAGAGGATGGTCAGGATGATGTTGAGGATGTTCTAGTAGAAGAGCCGGAACAAGAGGGCAGGGCTCAACCTGACCACATGGCAACTGATTTTAATGTTAGGCAGGACATACAACATGTAACTCTTGTTGAACAAGACACCGAACCAGGTGCTGAAGAACACTTGACAGACAATACTGTGGCACTCCCTCGTCACCTAAGTGCCATATTCGATGTGTCTGAAACTAAAGAACCACCCAACACAATTGTGACATCATTCCTGAATGATCTTGATGAGGATCTCAACACGGAGAACATAGAGGATGTTGATGACTCAGACATCATGGAAGCAACAGTAGCCATACCAAAGAAAATGTCCATGAGGTGAGATATGTTGCGTGGGCCTCTCCAGTTGAAGTCTTTGCCTAATGATGTATCAGTGGTCAATATTTATCATTAGTTCGAATTTTTTTGTTCACATAGCGACAGATGTTGTGCTCACTTTTTTTGCGCGGTTTCTTCACAGACAAAAGCTCGACCAGTGGCTGAAAGAAAAGGGGAAGACACCGTCACGGTTCAACAGTATCCTGACATTCAGGACCCCGGCTCCAGGGTCTGCCAGGAGGAGTCTGAGGAAACGAAGGAGTGCTGCACCCTTCTGGCCAGGCCTGGGGGATGCTGGGAAGGTTGAGGAGGATGCTGGGAAGGATGCTGTGACCTTGCAGTTGGAAGCCATCTTCCAGGAATGTATGGCTGCAATAGATGAGGTGGGTTTAGATGATGCTATTCAAATAGTTCAATTGAAATCTTTTTATAGTTATAGTCTTCAAAAGAAGATTTTGTCAGTTTTGGTTAAATGCCTGTTTGACTTCAGAATCTGTTCTTTTTCTGATGAAAGACATAGGGTGCTGTCTGACACGTCTGACAGTTTAGAAAACTTGTCCGGCTGCTTGAGCAGCTTTTGTATTGAGTATCTCATTACCTGGGTGCCTAACCTTCATCAATATGCAAGTATTTAATATTTTCCTCTAAAACACTACCATCAACTTTGACTTTGAGTTGTGCAGGACAATTTATTGAAAAAAGGGTGCAAGGGCAGTATTTTTAGGTTTTATTCAGATCTCCATTAGTGTATACATAATGCTGCAACACTATTCTTCCAGGAGTCCATTCAAGTACAAATAATAAAATTTAGAACTTAAACAACAATGCAGAAAATCAAAAGCAATAATATAAAAGGTATGGTATGTATCAATGCCCACTTTCTATTCTGCTTTTGTGCAGGGTTATCCCAACACCAACATCGCTGGTATCCTGGACACGGTGTACAGCTGCATCCCCCAGTGTGTTCAGCACTCCCAGTACTGGCTGTGTCGGGCCCGGCTGGCACAGCTGCAGGGGGATGATCACCGTGTGGTGTCCATGTTTGAGATGGCAGTGGCAGCTCATGCAGAGGTAAGGCAGCAAAAAAGAAAAGCGATTGAAGAAAGTTATCTCAAACTTTTCCCCAGCTATTGTATTTTTCTATTCTTGCAGTGCTGTTATATAAAATTTTCATATCATCTCTTTTCTTAGTCCGGTTGACTCTTGGGGCACCATGGATACTCTGTCAACCACCTGTCTCCTTTTATGTCAAATAAAGTTTCTTTTTTGTTTATTCCATTTCAAACAAAAGGATATATTCCTGTAATTGGGTTGTTAATGAATGAAATAATAAAAAATAAAAAATGTGTACTTTTCCATTCCAACAGCCTTATGAAGATATCAAAGATGCCCTGACAGCCTTTGTGTTGAGAAAAGAAGCAGAGCAGCCTCAGGAGACCCCAGAGGATGATGGGATAGAGCACGTGCGGCCTTCAGCGCTGTTCAAGACGCCAAAACGGAGATCTGCATTTACCAGGTATGGTTGATTAATGTTAAAAAATTGAAGTCGCTGGCCCTAAAATGAAGGGTAGCTGCGTTGGAAAGAAATAGTTTGTGACTATGTTCAAACCAGCCTGATGGAAGGATGGAAGGACAGATGCTGGCTAGAACCTTGGTGTGTGAAGTCCCCATGACTTGTGTAGATGATTCATATCATAATGTCAGTCACCATCTGTACCTTTCAAAGAGTTACACTTAACTGTACTGTGTTTGTAGCTTCCGTTGTAATTTTATTTTTCTGTATTCCAGACTGGATCAGGGAGCAGCATTTGACTCCTCCATGAAGATGTATTCAGTCACGCCACTTTTTAGAAGGTACGTATATCACTCAGATGTGTTGTTTCGCCTACAGTTAAAAAGTTAGGAGTCTCGGTTATACCTACCAATAGTCCCTAGGAAGTAAGTATTCTGTGTATGGTGTTATAATGAATACTGTTATTTCATATACTAATACACATGTACTTGAGAAAACAATTGATGCAGATTCTTCCCTTCTTGACTGTTGAATACAGCTCGTTTAGTTAGAAAATATGTTATGGAATTATCCCTTTTGAATTTGTATAACTGATTAATGGTTGAAAAAAACTGTGGAGCATGTGTTGTGGGCTATACCGTTAATAATTCAAATTTTATTCCAGAGCCCGTGGAGCACTCAGGAAAGCTGCGCCGGTTCCCGTAGCAACAGTGGCTCCGATCGTTGTGACACCGGTCCGTCGCTCTGCACGGATCCGCCGTGCGTCTGCCCTCCATCCGCCGTCGCTGCAGGAACATGACCCCCTCGTACCGTCCCTCGCAGACGTGTCCGAGGATGAGTTCGTCCTTCGAGCCAACAGGGCGCTCATCCGAGAGCCGCCCATGGTCGATGGTGATGCTGATTGACAAATATGATATACCCAAATGTCCATGAAGTAGTCTTAAGAGCAGTGTATGCCGTGTATGGCTCCAAGAGTATGGCGTTCTTTCTTAGAGAATGCATGTCTGTATAGAGTAGCCATTCAAAACAATGATAGCACAAGGGGCAATATAAGACTTGAAATTAACAAAGAATGTTTGGGTCAGCAAGATTCCTGCATTGCACATTCTAGTCTTTCACAACTTGTAATACTAGGAACCTGTCATCCAAGCTTTGCTCAACAATGGACTTTACTAGTAATGCACACTGCACAGCATGTTTTTAATGCTTTCTTTTATATATTGATATGAAATATGTGTTTCTGCGGAAATTCATGAAAGCCCTTACGTTTGCTGATTACAGATTATTTGAAACACTAACTTGTACAAACATATACACAGTAGTATCAGAGAATGTCCTTGTCCATTATGACAAATTGTCTAACAAATTAAAAGAGTATTTGGATACATGTACTTTGGATGCTTTAGTAGAAGAAAAATACTCCTAGTATAGAGCATAGTCTGTAGATGATATACCAGTATACAAAATACATTGTACTTGTACATGTCAAAATTGATAAGACCCATATTATTGCATCCCGAAAGAACATCATTAAAAGTTGCTTGTCTTGTACTGAAATAAGACCATGTTTGTAAGGAGGGGAAAGAAAGGGTAATACGTGTTACATGTATCTCTTAGATTACTGTGCCAGATTCCTGTCTCATGTGTCGGCTTGATCCAGAGAACCCCCCTTTCCTCGGTCTGGATCCGCTGTAGGGACGGGGGGTTCATCTGGTACCTGCAGTCATATATGGGACCATCGTCTGGTTTAGTAGCTGTTTTGAGCTTTAAGGTCATACAGATAGTGTTATATTGATTGCTAAACATTGGGGCAGAGTGTAATTAACATGCACTTAGTAAGTACATGTACAGCTTAACTTACTGTATTTTAATCTGGGAATTTTCCTACACTTATTCATCAATTTGTACTTGTGACTTTTTTTAGATTGCTCATCATGAATAAAATTTCATTTTTTTACAAACCACTGTTGCATGAGTTTTGTGGCAGCTTTTCAGCAGTTTCATTATTACTAGGGCATGGAAAGTTTGTTGTGTTGTGTATGTAGCCACTGTAACATTTTTGGTTAGCTGTGTTCCTGGACAAGCTGTGGACAGGAACAAAACAGTACATTTCCACTTTGAACCACATCAACTTCTGAAGTTCACGCCGTTCTGTCGCCGCGTGCCAAGGGCGTTATCAGGCGGAGGAAAACAAAAGGGCAGTATGCTAATAATTCCAATACGATTATACATTAGATATTTAAGAGAGACCCCTAGCAGTCAATAAGATAAATGCTCAAGGCTACTTAAAAGTCATTGTAGCTGATATTGATTGGTCAATCAATGAGATCAGCATATAGCTGTATTTGCTGCACGGAAATACAAACTGGATTTATCCTTAGGCATTGAATGTTGATTGGCCTAAATGAATAGTACAAACCAATCAGAGAAGACATTAGAAATCATGGACCATCCAGTAGCCAATAAACAACGTCCTTGGCCATTCAGCAGCCAATCAACATTAGCTGAGAACATACATTCAGGCTACGTTATACATGTGTATTCCCACAGAGCAAATCAGTTTACACTGATTGATTGGTCAATTTATTTTTTATTAGACCAACCAGCATCCGCATTGTATAATGACTCCCTTCGGTGCAATTCTACTCCATTCCGCTAAGTACCATTGGCGTCCTTGCATCGCACGCTAGTGAAGGCACTTGAACAACTCGGACGTGATCAACACTGCCTTCAACGACAGATTCTGAAGCTTAATTGTGAAAGGCATGTGGACGTAACTTGTCACAATTTAGGGACTGTTGCTTTTAAATCTGCTTACAATCGTCAAACTTTGCAAAGATTGATCTTGCACGAAGTGCCAGTGTGCTCAGTCTATGATCTTTTATATGGGACTATTATTGCTCACTCGTTATGGGAACTTTTTTTAGCCAGCCTTGGATGATATAGGAAGACTTGAACTCGTAAATGTGTTTCCCAATTTCGGTGCGAATAGATTGTTGACAGACTGCAAGCCTGTAAGCCTATGTGTATAGTAGAGCTGCCAGAAAATGCGGAAGAGGGGAAGACATACAGTAACGTTACTCTTCCCAGCAATTTTACTTCTACGGCTCTACGCACACACACAACACACACATCATCATCGTTATACTATATAGATAGAGACCGTCTCCAATATGTCTGTAGATGTTGCAGTTCCCCTCGGCTACACTAGCCTCCACCAGGCTTTCCTCATTGCGGTATGCGATAATAGAAGTCGGCCAAGGGTAACGGTTAATAATGTATTGGTACTGGCCATGAAAGTCAGTATGCGGGAACATTTCTTTCTTCGATGCGCTGTCTTTGTTTTAATAAACTACGCTTCGCTTTGTAGCACAATGGTAAAATAAATCACTCATAAGACCATGATAATATGAGGAAATTTATTTGACAGCACAAATTGAAGCAAGCTTGGACCGACCTATGAAATTTATCACCAGAAACAGAAACAGCAGGGTTCGGTCGTCACTGTGAAACAACAAAAGAAAATCTTCTTCACCATAAAAGGGAACATGATCACGAGTATCACCACCCTGTTCACTATTATAGAGAACAAGAGTATGATTATCATCACTATATCTTGCATGTAACTTAAATGTTAGCCTCTGCTGTTATTTTGGATCAAATAAAGTTGATCTGCAATGTCGAACACACCGCTGAATTTCTTGACCGGCAAGACTCTAGTTGGACAGTCGAAACTTTGGAGTACTAGTAGGTCTAATTTATGTTTGGGTAATTACAGTTCCATAATCATTATTTTTTTGCATATCTCAGCAAACGTAACACATTCTAATAGCCCTAAAACGTACCCAAGCAGTGCGTAAAGAGTCATATTGAATATAATTGTTTTAGCTGAATAAAATGATAGCTGAATAGGTCTTCACGGGGCCAATAAGATCTCTTCGACGTCTTCCACCTCCATGTCGCCTACCTCTTCTGTGATATAAACAGGAACAACAGGAAGTTACATTCCCAGTTTATCGGCTTGTTGGTTATACTGATCTTTTAGTGAGTAAAACCACTATGGGTCAAAAGCCATTTTATTGTACCTGTGAGTTTTGGTTTCCCTACGTCACAGCTGACATGCGCATTACCCTCCGTTGGACACGCCCATGCCTGGCCTCCTGCACCACGGGGTTTTGATGACGTCATTTTGTCGTCCACCATACCTGTCATGTACCAAATGGATAATGGTTGTCTAAAAAACCCATATGAATACTGTTTTAATTCCACACATTTTGCGCATCATGCATCATAACAAGACTAACAGCCTTTGATGGAGCGCTTTTGAAGTACCAACCCTTATATTATGAAGTTTTTCGAAACGAGAAGTTCGAAACAATTACAAATTTCAGCCATAGTAAAAAACTACAGGGTGCAGCAATAATTTTAGCCTTACGGTTGCTTAAAATCAGTGACAGACCATAAAACTGATCACTAGTAACACTAGGACGCCGTAATTTGCAAAAACACCGACCCAGTCTACCAGTAAATATCGTTGTACTGTTGATGTATAAAGTTCCTCACCTGGAAGAACCTCTGCCACCACTGGCGGCGGTGTCTTCCACCCGACCACCAAGTTCTGCGCCTCGGATCTCATGATACTGTTTAGTCTCTCGACATAAGCCGTTTTGACCAGCAGGCGAGATGTCCTTCAGAAACAAGACGGAACGTTAATTACACGTCCAAGCAACATGTATTTTTGTCACTACTTGCTTACTTGTTTGTTTTCTTGTCGTCTTCTTGTCAATTTTGTAACAAACACTTCCAATCCGATCATTACGGATCAACATAGCCTGGTAAGTTAGTGGTAACCATCCAGAAAGTAGTTCGCTCCGGCGTTCATTATATACACTAACGTTACGTACAGACGCTTCTAGCTCTGAAATTCATTATACACTATATATATATATATATATATCGCTTCTCTGCTGTTCCAGAACTGGCAAAAGCCAACATAGGAGCGAACTACTACCCGAATGGTACCCAGGCTAGATAGAACATATTAGAATATGAAAAGCAAACAAAACACTGGTAAGCTCTAGAACAACATGAACAATCGCACGGTTTATCACCTGTTTTTCTTAATATTGCTGTCCAACCCGTCACCTATTGCACCGTCATCTTCCAGCTTGTATTTCTGGTACCTGAAGGCGATGGGGATGTCAGTGTCGGTGGAAAACGCGCCTTTTCTGCCGTCCACGTTCACCTGGACGTCCAGGCCTGTCGCGTAGAACACCTCTGTGATGATGTACACAGATGTCGCCGTGCTGATCTCCTCATCGTCGTCTCTTAACCGGACCTTCTCCATCAAGTTCAAGAAAATTGTCTTCTTCACAACGTCTCGAACCTCCATGTTTATCTTTTTCTTCTCATTAAGCGGCTGCCTGAGAGATCTGTGGCCGACTGAGAGCGTCTTTCCGGGCTTAGGTTTCTTCCAGAATGTGTCCGTCTGTGGCACCAGGCCTAACTTGATACATTGCGGTAGGCAGACGCACAGGTCATACAGTCTGCCAACGGCGTGGAAGGAGCCATGGCGGTGGGTGGCTTTATCTGTGAAGGTCTGGTGAGCCTTGACCAGGACTGTGGCCGGTCCGAAGCAGTGCGCGTTTTCCAGAGTGGGCACCGTGACCACGTGATCGCCGAGGAGCTCCGAGACCATCATAGATCCGGCAAGTTTCCAGGCTAACTCGGGATCAGCGCCGATCAACTTCTTGAACATGGTGTTAGTTGTGTACGGATATATAGTTTGATCTACTTCATGTGCATAAACAGGACGGAGTCCAAAGTGATAATGTCCAGTTCATCTTCTTTTGTGTAAACAATTGTCAAAGAACGTTTACCAAGGCTACCATTGTTTAGACGTGATGACCTTAGATGACCCTGGTGTCGAAGTATGATGGGAAGACGTGTCTTTGTTGTCGCGGTTGGCTCGTCATAATGATACCTTTGTTTTGGCTACAGAGTTTTGGTGAAGTTTGGTGCCCCGTCTTATTTTTTGGTACTGCACCATGGAAGGGTACTAGTATCTTCTTCAGGACCATTAGTATGGAATAAACAGAATGCAGATCCAAAAGGCAACATCTGTTGATCACAGGCAAAATTGGTAGCGTAATAGAGGAAGTTTCACATGTGCACTATGAATTCCTGAACGAATCATTCTCGTGGTCCTGCCAGCAAGCGAGGGCATTCCCATATTGTCTTATGTGTGGATAGTATCTAGTGTTCAGCATCAGGGACAGGTGTGTTTACCAGCGTGTGGATGTTGTTCAGCACCAGGGACAGGTATGTTTACCTGTGTGTGGATGTTGTTCAGCACCGGTACCAGGGACAGGTATGTTAGCCAATTAATGTGTGGATGGTGTTCAGCACCAGAAACAGGTCTGTTAACCAATGTGATGATGGTGTTCAGCACCTGGGACAGGTCTGTTAGCCTATGCAGATGGTGTTCAGCACCAGGTATATGTATGTTATCCAGTGTGTGGATGGTGTTCAGCACCAGGGACAGGTATGTTTACCTGTGTGTATTATTTCAAATTCAAACTGGAACAACGGATGGTAACATAACACACAACTGGCATTTAGTGGATTTTTGCCTGGAACTTAGGAACCTAGGCATTCTTTGCCATAATTTGCAAGGTGTTTGCAATTGAATCCTAAATTGAATACCATGATAAATGCACTTTTTCAAAAAGCAGAAGAACGGTTTTATTCAGCATCACAATAAAGGAAGTGTTTACTTTGAAAAGCAACAGCAGTAGCATCAAACCATCACACATGTTCAAACGCAATCTACATTTTAACACCTTTCTTAATGGGTATACTAGAAATTGGATCAACATCCATATACTGTAAATGCAGAAATGTTTGCGGTGGTTTAATTTTTTCATGGCAGTAAGAGACTACAGTGCATGGTTCTACCGCGAACTTAAAAACACAGCGAAAAGTCCTTTTTCCCGCTATCGCGAAATTAAATTCCCGCAAACTTAGATGCATTTACAGTACTTATAATGATATCTTGATGGTATACAAGAAATTGGATCCACATACCACATAACATAATCCAAAAAGCCACATCTAACATTACACAAAATCTAAAGCAGCAGACTGCTAGGTCAATAAATGATACAAGTCATTAATGTTATATCATAAGTGACATTTTGCAAATCCTTGGCATTGATGCAGTATTTCTATGTGCTGAATTAAGTTATATTTTCACAAAAATGTCTTTGACATTTTATGCCTTACAGTTAAAAAACCCTTACTGTATTACACATCATGTATGCTCCAGAGAAGTTTATATTGAAAACAGCATGTAATGTCCTGAATCTGTCAAATAATTAATCAAATATAAATGATTAAGTCTTACTTATGATTGAAAAATCATGATAGAATTTTCACAGAGTAAACTGTTTTTTATAAACAGTACATAGCTAATATTTCATATCATTTAAACAAAACTATTGCAAAAATACTACAGTCTTAAATTACACATGTCATTATATCAAATACAGAATGAATTTTGGAATCATGCATAACGCAACACTACTAAACTATGGAATTCATTGTTTTAAAAAGTATAGAACATGATAGAAGTAAATAATCATACATACATTGGCATTCAGTGAATTAAACATCCCACTTTTCTAATTTAATATGTAGCATTTTTTGTTGTGTAGGAGGATTACAAATTTCTGTCAAACATTAATCTGCATGATTGCACTTTTGCTGAGGATAAAGAAAAAATAATCTAACATAAATTGATGTAACCACTTCAACTCAAAGCATGTTACCTGAAATTTGATTTGAACTCAAAGCCTGGCTTGCAACATTTTACTAATTGCTTTTAACTGAAATAATGATTTTTGTATGATAGCTTCTTTCCAGTGTTAGAATAAAACAATGCAAGTTGTCAAACTGAAAACAAAATGTTTAAGAATCAGACAGCCATAGCCTGAATGCCCACTCCATTGAGAGGGACCCATTGGATAACTTTTGAAGTTTTCAATAGGACCCAAACAATGCCAAACAAAGAAAAACAATAGAAATTGTGATCTTAGCACACCTGTCACCGTGTCTCTTACAAAGGGGTTACCTTACCTTTGCCACTTTCTTATCCCTGGTGTCTCGGCTCTTCATTTTCAATGTCATTTCTAAGAGTAGCAAACTTTTTAGGTGTCAAACGAGATTTGATAGAGAAACCCAATTCATGTTTCATCCACAGGTGTGAGTTGGGTAGGTGTCTCTTGGACAGGTGTGTCTTGGACAGGTGTGTCTTGGACAGGTGTGTCTTGGACAGGTGTTTCCTGGACAGGTGTTTCCTGGACCGGTGTTTCCTGGAGAGGTGCTGGTACTCTGTTTGATCCCCACCTCTGTGGCAGTGGTTGCTTCCAGCCCGCAGGGTACAGCACACTGGCGTTCAGGGGTTTGAAGAAGCCAAGCCTGTGACTGAAAAACCAAGGAAAAAGTAAGAAAAATAAGTACACATCTTTATGTTAATGTGTACATTAGATCAAACAATACAGTGTAAATAGAACCAGTATTGCCCTGAGGAATGTGACAGATAATGTTGTAAATACCTTGTTTGTAAATAAATAAACTTGTTTTCCAAAAATACTGTAGGATTCAACAGATTGGTGCTAACATCACATACCTTTCAACATATTGAAACTGCAGCTTAGTATTTGCGAAATAAAGACAAGATAGCACTAAAAAAACTTGTAGAGAATCTTTTGAGGATAGCCAATTCAGGATTAAAAGATGTGCCTGTTTTGATGGCCACAGAAACAGCTTGATGAGTCCTATCCTTATCAGGGCTACAACTAATGTTATAGTTTTAACATGAAAAGTAGCCTGACTTTGCAAGGAGGGGCCAATTGTAGCCCCAGATTGCAGAGTTTGCATTATACAGACTTCTTGAATAGATGTAGCACTCAGTCAAGGCACTAAAAGCCCCGGGGTCGACAAGTGCATGCTTCATCTCCATCTCTCTCAGCTGTACAAGTGTCCCCGTCAGACTACACCACTTAGGGTGCTTTTAGGCAGAGTCAGGTTCAATGTTGGAGGTCTTTTAGAGATGCTTTTCAGACAGTCATGTTCTGCTTTCACCCACTTTCCATGGAGCACAGTTCACTTCATCTAATGGTTATGGAGTACTGACTAAAAGATATTGAGGTTTCAACACTATGGGCAGTGGAGTTTTTGAGTCAGACTCTTTACACTCTATGGCCTCTGAGTCCTACAATCTAGATTTGGGTAATTTTTAGAGAATGAATGGGAAAACATCAACTACTTTTCAACACAACACAACACAACAGTAGTTGGTACTGTCCCTGGTGCTGAACACCTACAACCACATGTAGAGGTCTTTGGTTGGTGATAAAGTTGTGATAAAGTTGGTGAATCTACAGTCAAACCTGTCTATAGCGGCCACTCAAGGGACCGGACAAATTTGGCCACTATAGACAGGTGGCCTCTGTATAGAGGTGGCAACTTGTAGATAAAATACCCAAGGGACCGACAAAAAGTGGCCACTATGGACAGGTGGCCCCTCTGTAGAGGTGGCCCCTAATACAGGTTTGACTGTATTCTCTTATGTTGCTCTCATGTTCAACAAAGATTCTGTCATGCAGAACTTTCATGCTAAGAAAAAATGCGTAGCTTTTAATCATGATTTTGAGTTATATTAGGATTAACGTTGTACAATTGATTTGCCTTATTTTGTATTTAGTTAACTTGCGTTAATATTTGTCGATTCTTGCTGTATTACCATTTATTTCATTTGATATTGTTATCGATTATTGTTATGTTGCTTGTATGCACAGGGTTTCCCCCAAAAGGATCTTTAAAAAATGCCAGCCAGGCGACATGAAACTCTGGTTAAATAATAAACAAACAAACAAACAAACTTACAAGTCTGGCTGTCCAGCTGCTGCTGCATTGTCTGCTGGGATGGGATACAAGGCCAGGTACCGGCGCTCGCTGTCGGACGTGTTGTGTATCCCGTAAGCGTTCATCCAGCCCAGGTTCGGGGGAATGTAGTCCCACGGGATGAAGGCCTGGCCTGTCCAGCGGCTGCCTGTTCTCCTGGCTGTGTATTGCAAGGGGAGTTTTTCCTGAAAAAGTGTGATGTCTCGTTACATTTCCAAACAAGATCAATTGACTGTATGTTGGTTGCTTTACCCCTCTACACATCTGTGCAATTAGACAAACTTGGCCCAACACCTTACCTCTAACCCTTATAACCCTGAGTTGACCAGGGTGTTGAGCTGAGTTAACTGGGCCAAGATGGTAAAGGGCTGAATCCTTCTGGTCCAATTGTATCACACACAGTTGCTCAGAAAGTATCAGCCTTACTGTGTTCTTTGGCACAAGAACACAATAAGATCATGAGACGATATTTGCCTTGAGCAATATTAGTGCCAGATACCTGTAGTGTGAGGGAAGTTTGGGTATCAATACTGCCTGAGTGCCCTATTGGCTCAAGTATAAACCAATTTCAATGTCACCAACATAAAGATGATTGAAAATATGTTGCCTTAAAGTTTGTGAATTTGGGAGGCAACATTGTCAGATGTAGAGGTATGAAGTTGCGTACATCTGCATACAATGCAGTTTTACATGAAACTTCTAACTTACTTCCACCAAATTCCTGTATCCCTGCAAACGGAGGACCAGATGATGTCCATATCTGTGGAGATTGAAAACAACCAATCAATGTGACATTAATGTACAATAGTCTGCACAGAATGTTTGTCGTATTTCAGACTACAGTGTCTCAATGTTGACAACATGTATCTGGTAAAGTTGATGCTATGAAATTCTCTGTCCCAATATGTGGTACATCATTGATTTACTTCTGAGAATCAATAGGTCTCTAATGGTTTCTTACCACATAAAACTTAAGTGTAATTTCTGTAGCCCCTATAGCTTTCCTTTAAATACAGCTGCAGCATTGGGAACCAATGTAACAAGCAAGTATAAACAGTCCCAACACACTAAACCATTACACCAAAAGGGACAGTCCCATTTGGCATGGTCAATTTTGTGGCGCTTTTACAAATGGTACGTGAATACAGCTGCAGTATTATGGTCATGTATTTTTGACAAGCCAAGAACAATTAAGTCAAAAATGGTCCTTATAACTCTGTACATGGTCAATATCAAATGAAAACATCTAGCTATCATGAGAAATGTGTAAATCAATCTGAAAAGAGTAATGGTATGTGACTGGTCGATACTGAGATGGCAGTGATTTATTACATGTGTTTAGCCTTATGGCATAAGAAGTCCTTGACCACTTATAACCCTAAAATGATCCATCAAAAGCATCTGGTGTTGAACACTGAATAATTGTGCTGGATAAAGATGCAAATCATTTATCTATTTATTTATTAGGATTCTCCATATACGATGACAATGGAGGGTATTATAGACGCTGTTGCAAAATTGCTGTTAAATTGAAATAGTTTAAGTCAAGTTATGATAATTTCTATGATGATGTTTGGGGATTTTTGTCTGTAAGATCCAATCATTGATTTTGAACATGTTTGTATCACAAAGCAATCCATACTTACGGCCCAAATTCCACTTCTAGGTACCGGTCTTCTGGTCCAAGAAAGAAAATCTCGAACACTGTCAGAGAAAATGATTTCAAATTCACTTAATATTCTTACAAAATTTTAAGTACAGGGGATGTTAATTATCTTCCATGGCTGCTTTCAACTCTCCTTTAGCTGCAAGCCACTTTTATCAAATACTTGTGGCATGACATAATAAACTGATATTAAGGGCCAATCAGTGCAAATTGTAGAATGGTTTTGGAATAAAAGGTGTCTCATTATATGCCTAGGTGCCAGTCATTATTCCAGTATATTTCATAAACTGAGTCACTCCTGAGATAAATGCCTAAATGGAATAGGACTCAGCAAATCTAGCTGTCCAGAGATAACTGGGATGACCTCAGTCAGTAGGCATGCAGGGTATTGAATGAGGTCAGAGAAGCTGGCTCTGTAGATAAGAGTGTTTCCAAATTATCTGTAACCTTGCTGGTGGGTTATGTCGGAGGATGGTTACTCTAGGAGGATGGACCAGTTCCTACAGAGTTCTCAGTGAACACTTAACGCTAATTCACCTTTATCCGTGGGTAACCTATATCCGTTGTTTTTTTAAACAGGGTATTGACTGATATGATTTTGAAGGACAGTGGTTTCTAATTGCAGTATTTTCGAATATTGCAGTTTGAAACCACTGTCCATCGGCTTGATATCCCTAAATACCCTATACGGATATAGGTTACCCTCGGATAAGGGTGAACTGGCGCTATATGAGATAGGGTCTACCTTCATAGTCCCACAGTTGGTCGGTAGGTTGTCCTGCAGGTCCGGCTGGCGCTGGGTCCACTCCGAAGAACGGTAGATCCATGTTAACCTACAGCATGTGGAGAAGAAGATGACACGTTACATTTTCAAGCCTCACACCATTGCTCCATCTCCTTGTTTCCCTACACAGTAGTTCTAACATTATATGAGGCATGTTATCTGTATAGAGTCCATCAGTTATGCCTATGCTATAATGCAGATTCAAGCAGAGGGAATCTTGTATTCCAAGTTCACAGAAAAGTGGGTGTTTAGAAAGACTAACATTAACTCATTATGTATTTCTGTCATCCATTGAATATTGGTCACCTCACCTGACATCCTGTGGGTAATGAAGCCATTAAAATAAGCCATTCCCTGGAAGTGTTACAATTTTCCATAGAGGAAATATGTGAAGATCCAAGAGCTTGCCCATCTACCAAGTGCTTGGAAAGGTGTGAACAACATAGTAGTCAACCACCTGTTAACTATGGGGTGGGTCAGTGGGAATGTACATGTACATACCGTGAGTCCAGGTATGGGTGGGTCAGTGGGGGTGGTACTTACCGTGAGTCCGGGTATGGGTGGGTCAGTGGGGGTAGTGCGTACCATGAGTCTGGGTATGGGTGGGTCAGTGGGGGTGTACATTCAGGTAAGGGTGGGTCAGTGGGGGTGGTACCTACCGTGAGACCGGGTATGGGTGGGTCAGTAGGGGTGGTACGTACCGTGAGTCCGGGTATGGGTGGGTCAGTGGGGGTGGTACGTACCGTGAGTCCGGGTATGGGTGGGTCAGTGGGGGTGATACGTACCGTGAGTCCGGGTATGGGTGGGTCAGTGGGGGTGTACATTCAGGTAAGGGTGGGTCAGTGGGGGTGGTACCTACCGTGAGTCCGGGTATGGGTGGGTCAGTAGGGGGGGGAACGTACCGTGAGTCCGGGTATGGGTGGGTCAGTGGGGGTGGTCCCCGGCCTCTCCCCTGCCTCCAGGGAGAAGTTGAGGGGTTGTGCGATCGGCGTGCTGTTCCATGTGGTGCTGATGCTGAAGTTCAGGTACGGCTCCATCCTGAAGGGCACAGAAAGAACAGAAATCTATACTCAAACTTTTCATTCGTATGATTATTGGGGTGGGAAACTTGTCAAACTCCATTCTCAGCAGCTGAGGGATGTACCATTCGTTAGTTGGGGGTGAGTGACACAGTTTGTCAACATCTAATGCTCCTATCTCAGCCAACTGTTTTCCTTCAATCCCAGCAAGAACGTCCTTGATCCTAGAGTCTAACCATTTATTTCAGTTGCATGTTTTATTCAATTGTCAAAGCAATAGATACTGTAGTGTAACTGGTAACAAACATTTGGCACCCGTCCATTATGGAATAGTCGATAGGGAAACTAACTTCCGGGTATGCCTGGGTCATCGACTTTATACCCTTGTGTACAGTGCATGAGCAATAGTTACAGTATCACACTACCGCTCAAATGTCCCCCAGCGGTCGTTCAGCACTGCAATTACAGCGAGTTGGTGCCTAGTTTGGGATCATTGGCTAAGGCAAAAATATCAGACATTTTACATTCAATTTGATGTAAGCTTTCCTTCCTCTTTTCATTTTATCCACGACGCATCATGTACTTTTTTATACACTTTTATATTGGCTCACGTTGTCCTCCATTTTTGTACATACGCTTTCTTCATTGCCTGAGGATCAAAGAGTTCACATTATCATTCCGCACTCTGCTTCAGGGACTGCGACCTTTGAAAACGTAGCGCGGGGAATTCAGCTTAAGTGTTGATTAATCGGTGTGTGAGTAAGCTATTGATTTTATCATCTGTCTTACATCTCCTGAAGCTGAAATGCTGTTTGATTTGTTGAAGTAATAAACTAAAATGAACGCTCCCCACGCCTGTGTCCCGGCCGGTGTACGTCCCAGGCGTCGTCCCGGGAAGTCAGAAACAAACACGGTCTTATCTTCCAATATCTCCCCGGAGATAAGGTAGCCCGTCTATCGATTCTTGTGACTTATCTCAAGTCCTGTCTGTCAATATATCACCTGCAATGACAACGATCTTGTCGATTTCAAAAGGTTCTGAATCGGCTCCCTGGTTTGGTGGGAAAGTTATTTTGCCCGTGGGGCGTCATTAGAGGCTTTGCTCAAGTGGATGCCACCTGCAATGTCGATAGAAATGAATCGAAGACAACTTCGAGGTTCGATTAATCCAAAATCCCCATATAGATCCGCATGGCACAGTAAAAATGTAAAACGCAGCATGTACCGGGTAACTTTATCAACGTTCCCGATGAGTGCTTAATGAAAAGATTGTTGACATGTGCAATTGGGTTAGAGACATTTTGCCATGACGCGAGACCCACTTATTCTATCTGTACATAACGCTAATGTTATTATCCAAAATCAAGTGTGTGACGTTTTTCCTACCACACATCAGAGGGGCACAAATTTGACAGACAGTTTTATCGGTAACGCACTCAAACCTTCTCATCTGATTTTACCACTGATGTTGTTCGATTTAGGCGATGCACTTCGGAACTGGCCTCCTTCGGAACCTTCTAGGATCACTGACGTTTATTGGGGGAGCGCTGATTCGTGCATGGTTTTCCAACATATGGGCCAGGTTCTCTCAAGTTTGTCTGCGCCCGACTAGCTGGCACAAAAATGCATCCTGTGTGAAAAATACGTCGGGTGGTTGCTGCTGATAAGGGCTCTGGTATTCTGACAACGTATGGCCAAGTACTATGGACGACGTATTGCGCGTCTTATCGGTACTTACAAGTTTGCAGCTTGTAAGCTGTAAAATGTGTGATATAGAATCTTACATCTGCTAATACCTCTGTCACATTTGGCGAAAATCGATCGTACGACGATTCTGCGGCAATCACCCGAGCCTCGCTTATAATAATGATAACTTTATTGCACAACAATTGTACAAGGTACAAAGTATGGCTTATACTAGTATGTGACAGGGACGCTTTTCATGTGAAAAATACGCACAACCCCCTGTCGATCTTAAATATGGCCGATCTTCCATCGATACGCCCGACAATCGTGGATAAAGTGACAGGGGTATAAGGAAAATCCTACGAACTTGTGCCCCCGATCCCTAGGATGAAAGTTATGAAGTATGACGGTTGGTAGTATAACTTTTACGGCTTAGTCGAAGACAAAAGCAACATTGAGTCACGCATCAGAGCTGCGCTTCGTATATTGAGTTGCCATATATCAGTCGTTCCCATAAAGTGAGCACATGTCTGAAATCAACTTCTATGCTTTCTGCCTTCCTCAAGAGCAAATATACGTAAAGAATACCACAGAGTAAAGAAAAGTAAGAATCATTGATCCAGGTGCGTGACTCCATTTTCCACAATGATTTTCTACAAAAAAAAAGTTTACCTAAATGATACGCACGATGCACATGACAAATAATTCCAATACAATAAATGTTTCCTCAGTTTCTTCTCCAAAGACGAACATTTGAAGAGTGCCTCCATCGTAGATTCATATCCATGTGTTCTAATTTCCGTGTGTACCGACAGTCTGTCTACGTAAGCGTGTGGCTCGAAATAGATCGCAAATCAAGTGCCGGTGAACCGAGTACCATTGTAAGTGTGTCTAGTAGTTTCTACCATTCATCATCATGTATTGGCGTAAACCTGCTGTGTAGGCGGCAACCAACCCCTAACAACTTGGTGTCTTTCCTCCTTGTACCGTGAACAACAGTGGACCACATCATACGGAAGAAGTCAAACTACAAAAGAAGACAAATTAGTATCTTGCTAACACCATCCTAAACCACCAGGGCTCCGAGTAATGGAATCATTATTTTTAACCTCCACCTGGACTTCCTGAGGGGTTGTAAATCGAACGAATAATTATAAAGGAATGATAACATTTTCCTCTTGGAACTGCGTGACGAATGTTACCATTTGGCCAAACTCCCCTGGCAAAATTATTAATCTCCTTGTAGCCAGCTTAGTTTGCTAGCGACCAAACTGTAACGATTTGCACCAAAGATTCTTGGCCTCTACCAGACTGCACAGGTCAAATAAGAGGTCAAATAAGAGGTCAAAAACTGCACTCCCCGGCCAGCTAACTCCTCTGGCGTGTTATCTATTAGTATCTATCTATTTGGCCAATTTCTACTATTTTCCCAGCGTCCTGTGTAGCCTGATAGAGGCCAAAGGATTCCTGGGTCTATCTATTTGCGGAAAATTTAGCGGGACGTGCGCTACGTCAATTCGTAATTACACCCTGCATTAGGTTAACAGAATTCATTTCAAGTAGACATTAAGGGGGCACAGCTTGAATGTGGAATGGCTCTTAGATTGGCCCAGATGAATCTACATTTGTAACCTGGTCAGTGACTTCGTACCTTTCGGACATTTAATAGAACTGAAACATTAAGATCTACCTGCTCCCAGTGCCAAGACATCTCGGAAACACCTGCTACCTCAAATACGATTAAATAATCCAAACATAACTAGATTGGCCTACAAGGAGAGAATCCGGGAATCGACTTCCGTAACTAGGTTTGCTTCAGTAAGCCCTAATAATGCCAAATGCAGAGAGGGAAAAAGATTGGATAAAAAGACATCCTTACTTTCAGAACCATTTCAAAGTTTATGTAGCCTGAACCCATTTAGTCTGCCTTGGGTTGTATTTCATCGGCCATGCTAGTATACTATAATGGAAATAACGACTAGGGTTAGGATAAATAGCGAATCGATTGAACTTAGAGTAGAAGAGCACCAGGATAGATGTGTTCAAAACTTCGTTTTTCCCCGAGAAATATCATACAGTGGAACTCGTTACGCCTGCAGCTAGATGTGCAGAGGTTGGGTGTGACAGGTTGTTCAGTGTCATATAACCAGCTTAGCCTCCTTCACCGGCGTCTCTGGGAAGCTTGGCAAATTTTTTTGGGGGGAAATTTTTTTTTTTTTGGGGGGGGGGGGGAGCCAATTTCGCCTTGCCCGTACAAGCTTTCCGGTGTATATTCCTTTCCCGGCATATATTCCTTTCCCGGCATAATATTCCCGGTTAAAAATCGCGAATCGACCTACCGCCCCCCCCCCCCCCAAAAAAAATTTCCCCCCCAAAAAAATTTGCCAAGCTTCCCAGAGACGCCGGGGAAGCCAATTTCGCCTAGCCCGTACAAGCTTTCCGGTGTATATTCCTTTACCGGCATATATTCCTTTCCCGGCATAATATTCCCGGTTAAAAATCGCGAATCGACCTACCGCCCCCCCCCCCAAAAAAAATTTCCCCCCCAAAAAAATTTGCCAAGCTTCCCAGAGACGCCGGTGAAGGAGGCTATAACCAGCTGCTGCCGTGCCGCGTGCATGCGGAGCTGGTGTGTTACACCGAAGGACGGTTACATGTATAGAGATACACAGAAGCTGGTGTGTTACGCCAAAGGGCGATTGTACAGGCTATACGGCGCAGACACAGGTAAAGACACACATACAGCATATGTGTTGTTCTCAACGGATGATTCATGATCCATCGTCGTTGGCTCCTAATATCTCTGTGGGAGGGACGAGCATCGATCAGGACTTTTGAAAAATGGCAGGATTAATCAAGACAAGGTTAAGTTCAATAACCGGAGGGGTATTGAACCATGCACGAATAGGCGTCTTCTTTAGAATTAAAAACAATGTCAATGGCCAGTGACTAGAAATTGAACAATGAATGAATGAATGACCATTATTGTACATTTATGCTCAAACAAGCTAAGTACAGGCCGTAGCGAAAGGCACAATTTGATATAAGAAGTGGTATACCATATGCCACTATCTATAGAGGCGGCTACATGCTAGTATGTACAGGTTTGACTTCTCCTCGCTTCTTAAGACAGTTGTAAACATATGGGCAGATGTAATCAATAATGCGTGATTTATCTAGTTGCATAAGGAATATGAATTTTTTCCGCACTATTTAGACAGCGGAAATTAGGGAACATATGTTGCATGTAATCGAAGAGGACGTTTATTTCGTTGGTGTATAAAGTACAGCCAATGCCTTTAGACCAAAGTATCTAATTGTTATCATGCCACACACAGCATGTAACTTATCAAATGTAAAAAAAAGTAAATCAAAATCCAATAAATTCAACAGGCTCAAAGTGTTTATTTGTGACCTATACTTCAAACACATGAATTGGTACTTCACATCTGACAATCGATTAAAACTGGAAGTGCTGAGCACGGTTCAAATATCGGAGTCGTAATAGGCAAGGAAAAAAAGCACAATTCAAGCTTCACATTGATAAATGCATTAAAATCGACGTATGCATGAAGGCGGCTACATGGTTTACCTCCCAAGGTCGTGTGAATGTGGACCCTCCGTCCTGATGGCTTGGTGAAGTAAGATGAGATTATCATTAGGAGCTACACCGATGTGGCGGGAGAACGAAAATGTAATGGCCTAGCTCACAAAACCGCCGCGCTAAGTGCCATTCTGGCGGTGTTAATGTATTGTAATGGCCCGTTGAAAGGCACATGCATGGGTACATATCCTTCGCAAACATGCCGTAATGGCATATCCAGCATTTTAGAGTGGACTTTGATAATGCACATCTCGCCAAGTCCTGGTAGGGGAAGGGAATGTGCAGTACGCTGGAGTTTGAACTTGAAGTAGACATAGAAAAGAAAGATAGAAAGAAAATTGATCTATGAGAGTTGGTAGTACGTTCCTTCCCCTTCCGTGAAACCATTACGAAACAACCTTGAATGGATGGAAAACCCTGTTTAAACTATGTAACACAGTGAGTAGTTGCTGTGCAAATTGGCAAAGGACCTTGTACGTAACGTTACAGCTCAAAGAGGGGAACCAGAAACAACCAAGAGTCTACACTTTCCATATCATCAATCTCAAATCGAGTTGTTTGAGAATTAAAAAGCGCTTAGAATGGTTCATCAGACATGCAGAACCGAGGTGTGTGACACCCGTTAACTCAGTCGGTGTGACAAAGCAGGTGTGTTACCATGAATGGTGCTTACACCTTCTTGACCCAAAGCTACTCGGTTCCAGATTGCCTCACCTTTCCCACCTCGTGTTGATGACAATCGGTACGGAGATGGAAATGATGTCCACCAGCACCAAGAACGCCACCACGCCGGCCAGCAGCCGGTACTCTCGCAGTTTCCTCCCCAGCGGAGACCCTCTCTCCTCCGCCGCGTCCTCACCCGCGCCCGTCAGTCGCTCCTCCTCGGGAATCTTGATGACGAACGTGTCCGAGTCGCGGCCACCACCACCGGCCATTGTCCCGACTCCTGTTCTAGTGGAGTGCCTGGTAAGGTACCGCCTGCCTTTCGTAAGTGTTGGTCTCCACTAGACCGACTATACGCCGACTGTTGTAGGGGGAATAATTTGCTACCAGAGGAATTGGCCTGCCTCTGATCTCCGGAGGGGAAACATTAACCTTAGCGTGACCAATTTCCCGAATTGTTTTGCCGATGTACGACCCCCCTACTCCTGTAGGAAGGCCTGGTGTAGGCTACGTAAGTGTTCCGTCGCGCACGGCGCCGTATGAAAGTGCGGCTTCCCACCCCGGCCGCGTATGGGAGTGTGCTTTGTGGCGTCCCACCTGTCGTTTGAAAGTGTTGTGTCCGGATCCCGCCCGTCGCACGGTGCACGGGGAGTGTGCCTCTCAATATGCAGCAGGGAGCGGGATCGATACACCTCCTTGCGGTTTAAGTCTCGCCAAGGAGGACGCTCGAAGGGCAATTACGGAAGGACGCGACCTAATCCAACTTGACGAAGATACATGACAAGCGGTCCGGCTTTCTTGAATCCCCTGGGTCGCCTCTGAGGACAGGGAGATGTCTGATTGTGATCTCGCGCGTTTTCCGCTTCGTATACCAGTAATGTAATATATAGTTTCTCCTGCTGAAATACTACCCCTAAGGACGTCTTCTTGTCGAAGGAATCCGTCAAGATTTTCTTCTGCAGTCACCAACAGGCCTAGGGATGCTCTGTACGACAAGAAACCCTTTTGACAGGGGTTGAGTGTTTTCCCTGACGTTCCACTCGCGGCTACCCGTCTGTTATTGCTTTTCTGTCACCACCAGAGCCATATGTTCAACACAGGAGTCATAAAATCCATTGAAGACTTGTTTGCCCGTCGAAGTGCTCTTTTGTAACGGTAGACTCATACCCAGCTCTAAGATACTCGCTTAGGTCCCAATGGGGATATGAAATGTACTTTATTGCGTCTGAACGTGTGTTGAGTAACGGATATCATATACAGTAGAAGCAAGTTAATTGCACATGGGATTACCATGCGCTTCTGTTTATTGCACTGAATCCCAAAATCCCAAACTGGTGCAGTCCACCTGTCTAACTTCGCATTATTGCACCACCCAGATATTTGCACGAAATACGCTGGCATATTTGGTGTGCAATTAAACGGCTTCTACTGTATTGATAGTTTTCATACAGATGACGAAGGGCTATTACTACAAAGTTGGCAGGGACCACAACATACCCACTACAAGTATCTTGTAGGTAGGCCGATATCATAGTTTTTCATATTTCTTGTTACACGTACCAGCGACGGAAGGTGGTTGGTTATTTGTCTAAACAAGGTGATTTAGATTCCGGTATTATGAGATGGTATTTGAAACTTTGCTTATATAGTGGCGTTTACTGTGAGTCTTTGGGACATAGAAAATGTTACAAAATGTTATCAAATCGAGGATATACACAGTCAACAGGCTACCCCAACAACCTTCTTTGTTTGCGCTAGAAATAGGTTAATTAGCGGATATTGTGTCATCAGATAATTTCTGTTGCTGTACTGGGCCATGGGATAATGGAAGACGAGATAGGGATGGAGCATGCTGCGGCTACGTCGGGGATCTACACTCGGCTTGACAACTTGCTTCTATCGCCCATGTTGGTGTACGCCGGTTATGTTAGTCCTGTCAGCGCTATGGGCGTCCATGGATTTAAGGCGATGCCTGGATAGAAGAGGGTTTGTCTGGTCGACAGATGAGGCATAGGCAGGATTAGAGAGACGGATGATATCACCGTCAGATCTACGCAGATGGAGAGCCTCTGATCATCCTCTCTTTCACCCTCTAATAATCTCTTTCATGAAGTGACGCGAGCAACTCCTGTAAAATCAATCATTCGAGTTCCACTTTATCTATTTATAATCTCTCATGATGAGGCCCTGACGTCTGGCTAAGATAGCACGCCGCGCCACCCTGTCAGAGATCTGTCAGGCTTAGGTGCACTCTCATTGCACTTGCGTCAAGCTTGCGTCACTGCGGGGTTCGTTCACTGTGTCACCGTTGTGTTATTTTCCCCGATTTTTTATAATTAGATATTGCTTGCGTAATACGTAAAAGTATGACTTAGTAGGCGACAAAGTACACAACAAATAAGTAAATTTTGTTCTTTATCTCTTTTGTTCTTTATCTTTATTTATTCTTTGATTATCTTTCGAACCCCGCACCCCCGCAGTGGCGCAAGTGCAGATATACCTTTACACATCAGTATATCTCACACAGCTACAAGTGGGGCTTTAGAATCCTCCTCGTGTCCCCGAAAACAGTCTGACGGACTGCTAGTATCAGCTTGTGATGGATGGAGTGGGATAAGAGCAAAGGTAAACAAAGAGTTTGTCGTAAGCCTGGCTATTACTTTTTCCACTTCACATGATTGACACCCAACAGTATAGCTATAACGGAGTTGCCCTAATTCTGCCTTCAGGTCAGCATTCGCCACATAATCCTATGATTCATCATAACTTTCATGGCACTTGAACAGAGGTCATACGTGGTTTACTACCCCCTGAAGGACCGTAGGCTCACCCAACTGTTAGCTCACAGTGTAATCTTGGCAGGCTAAATCCGATAAAGGCATTCAGAAGAGCACTAAATGTCAGAGACGCATCTGTCATATGCGGCACAGAACATCGCCATGTTCCGAGATCTAATACTATACATTGCACCATTTGAAAATGTCGTGCAATAAAGTTCCCGTATGAAATATCACTTACTGGGCGTTATTAAGATATGGCTTGCGTGTTCATATTGACGCGAATGGATGCTGCCTCAACTTCACGATTTTAGAAAGAATTGGTGCTTCAAAGACAAAGAAGAACTGCACAAAATCCAATCTTGGACCACGACTTAAAGCATGCACAAAAGTCGACTTTTCTAATGAAAGGTTTTTACATATGCTTTACGAATGCTTTACGTGTCCTTTCGAGTAGTGAAGGGCACATGCGAGGCTTCAAACTCCGTTGAGGTACTAGTAGTTGTTAGACTGTTTATTTACAGTCTTCAAATTAAAGTTAGACCAGGTATGCGATGGGCCCACGATAGCAACGTACCGAGAGTCCTCCTGACTTTCCTCCCTCGTCAGCAAGACAGCAGGTACCGTGATCATGACCACTCCAACCACTAACGCCACAGCGGCCACGAGAAGAACATTTCTTGTGCATGTCTTCGTCTGGAAACTCGTCGCATGCTGGCCCGCCTCTGTAGTCGAGTCGGCTCCCGTGTCATGTTTGCCCGCCATTTTATATTTGCCAGGTCTTTCCCTCGCAACCTAACTTCTTAAACTGGACCTTGGTACAAGTTTTCACAAGGTGATTTATAGTTGTGCAGCACCGAAGCAACCACCTGATTTGGGCCACGCCCTCTTTGGGAGCATACTTGTGTTCCAAATATGGTGTTCCAAACGGCAGGTGGTTGTGGACATATCGTACGCCGTGCCGGACGGATAATATCATGACAGCCGATGGACTTTTAAGACTGTTGGACTTCGGCTGATGATGCCCTGTTTCACTGATGGCTACCTAATCATTTTCTGATTTGTCCCATATATTCCTTCAACATTGGATGCCTCGATTCTGGAAATGTAGACAGATTACGCCAAACCGGAACAGGCGTCCATTCCTGGTTGAAAAATAATCACCCACCCACCCAACCAACCAAAGCAACTAACCAAACAAACAAACAAACACCAAAACAACCAAACTAAGAAGCAAACAACTAGCCAACCAAAACAACCAAATAGCCAACCAACCAACCAACCAGCAAGTTTTATTGTTTGACATCACGTGACTTGGGTCAGTTTACTGGGTCATGCAAAAGGTCCTCTACAACACCTGTGCTACTCCCACTACACTCCCTCCCAACTGAAATTCTCACCTGACTTGAGACGGATGTCTTTCCAATGAACTAGATCCTTGAGACATGACTGAAATATTAAATATTAAAATCAACGCCCCCCCCCCCCCATGTTCGTCCCGATGAACTTATGAAGTCTTCTTAAACCTTTCCAATATTCCTTATATCGCTGCTCTTTGTCGGTACCGATTTTTGACGAATTGAAGCGTTTTGACCACGCCCCTTAAAAAACACACACACACTAACACCCCTCCCTTTCTGTCCCAAATATACTAGTAGGTCGCACATTGATTAAGGACAGGCAATGAATGATTTTAGAGTGAAAAAATTAGTGCATTAGAAAATCACTAAATAGATAAACAAAAGTAGAGCATACCAAATATACTAGTATGCGCAAACTCTAGAGTGTAGTCTCTCTAAACTACAACGGTACGTTGGACTGTAGATACGCACACTTCATCATTAGTGAGTATCTCGATTGTTTTGTTGAATGTGCAAATATCAGAGGCACCATAATACGCTACGCTCCTTTGCAATACATCCGTATAAATGATTGATTAAATGGCCATAGACGTTAGTGTCATTCTTTGGACAGCCTATGTTATATCTTATCATCAGTATTGTCCGATTTGTGATTTTAAAACAACCAAGCGTTGCATTAAGGTACTTAGTAGCCTGGCCACATTGGAAATATTTCACACGTAATTTTACGATGTTGACTTATCACATTGTATTTTGCCTCTCATAGCTCATTTGCAGGCTGGTTTATTTGTTTTCCACCGTTTCTAACTCCGTTCTGTCTAAAGTCCGTACACTGTATTGTTCAAAGGTATCATATTCCACGATTCTGAAACAGCCTTAGTAAACATCAACAGTTTAAGGTAGAAAAAAGACTCTTAGAAAAGAGAAAAACTCTTTTTTTTTAAACTTCTAAAAGCACTCCTATTCCTAAAAAAACTACCCGCAGACCCAACACATGACGCGCTCTATAAACTACAAAAGAGACCCAAAAAAATGTCTTCCAAACACATAGCTTTAAGCGCCTTGGCAAACATCAACAGTTCGGAGTAGCAAAAAAGAAAACTCCAGAAGAAATCGACAAAACACAATGACAAAAGCTGCCAATCAATAAGTTGTTCAAAGGCCTGTGCTGGAGGCTACGTGTCTTGCACAGCATCTGCTGTTTGCGGTTGAAAAGCTGACCTTTGCACGCTTCAGACACTCTGGCTGTCAACACATGTGAAAACACATGACTGAACCGGGGCAGAAGTACCTACAATGGAGGGGGAGGGACGGTAAAAAATACTGCATTTAACTGTAGTGGAAAGTGCAACTTGCAAAGTTTTGAATGAACTGATCATGAGGACGGCAGTGCTTCTGTCATTACTACAGCAGTTTACCTATTAGATTTACCGTTGTTATGATGATAGTACAAGGGAAATCTTGGTAGACAGAGTTGGCGAACTCACCTGACTTTCCGTAAGGGGGCAGGAGGCAAAAAGGGAAACCGTTTGAAATTCGCGTCAGCCTTCAACTTCAGGACGACCGTAAACGCGGACAGGGACAAAGCCAGAAATGTCAGCCAGCACTTTCGGCATAAGTTCGTCATGCACCCCTTCTGTTACCCCTTCAGTGGAGGGAGGGGCAAACTGACCCCGCTTCTTCACATGGGACGAGTTACAGAGAATGAATCAGCTGCAATGGCGTATGGTACTCGCCAGGAGGTGCTATTACCATGAAATAGTTTGCCGAGTTACTCATTGACAGAACACGCTTTGAAAGAAAAACGTTAATCTTTGACGAGGATTACGTGGGTGACGTAAATACCACAGTTACTATAATGTACGTGGCACAGTTTCGTGACACCACGAGCGAGCAGATTATGTCTTCTGTTCCCAGAGTACATGTAATGCATTATTTCTAATTCCATTGAAGTAGTTGTAATGTTTGCAGCGTTGTAAATTCGTCAATCTTGCTTCGTATACATCCTATGCATCCTACCTTCAGACCTCATTTCAAGGAGGAACAACTTGTATGAGAGTGGAGCGAGCTTCTGAAATTACATTTTACACGCGCAACCTTTCGTGGTGCATTAAATGATTTTGCGGCTACAATCAGTAACTCTATGTATGAAGTCAAACATTCTCTTCAACCGACAAGTCAAAGAGGGCGGGTCAAAGTAGTCCAGGTACAGATACTACATGCAATAAGGAGTAATACAGACTAGACATCAAACAAGCAAACAAACAAAATGCCTGTAGCTTAGTTGTGACCTCAATTGTGGACAGCCTTGTTAGATTCTTATCCGAATTTTGCATTTTGCATGCTAGAGGTAGCAAAATGATCTACCTCCCCTACCTGTCTACCTACCTGTATACTGTCACCCCATTCGCCTTTTCATAAAGGATTACTCATAGTCTTAACTGCTACAAAGTTACATTTTGCCTGTGAGTGAAGTGAAGCCAGCCTCACCTGTAAGCTGTTCTCGTTGTGAGTGGCACCACTACTGCGATGACTATGATGACCACCAACACGAACGCCACAATGCCGAGGATGATGATCTTCTTATTCTCCTCCCAAATACCGTCAGGCTTTCTCCTCTCTGGCGTTATCAAACCTTCTTCTGCGAGAATTTCAATCGCATCTGGATCCGTGGCAATTTCCTTTTCTTCTGGCACCAACTTTTCTTTCTCCTCATCCTCTGGTTTTGTCTTCACCTCTGCCTGTTCCTTCTTCTCAGCTTCTTCCTCCTCTTTCTCTTGCTTCAGCTTCTCTTCTTTTTCCTTCTTAGCTTTCGCGGCCTTCTCGTCCTTTTCTTTCTTATCCTTGGCAGCCTTTTCATCCTTCTCTTTCTTAACTTTAGCAGCCTGTTCATCTTTTTGTTTCTTTTCTATAGCAATCTTTTCATCCCGTTCCATCTTCTCTTTTGCGGCCTTTTCGTCTTTTTCTTTCTTTTCTTTAGCAGTCTTCTCGTCCTTTTCCTTCTTTTCTTTCTTCGCCTTTTCATCTTTCTCCTTCTTTTCTTTCTTAGCTTTCTCCTCTTTTTCCTTCTTTTCCTTCTTTGCCTTGTCGTCTTTTTCCTTCTTCTCTTTCTTTGATTTTTCATCTTTTTCCTTCTTTTCTTTCTTCGCCTTTTCATCTCTCTCCTTCTTTTCTTGCTTTGCCTTCTCATCTTTTTCCTTCTTTTCTTTCATCTTCTCTTCCTTCTCCTTTTTCTTCTTCTCCTTTTCTTTCTCTTTCTCCTCCTTCGTCTTTTTCTTATCTTTCTTCTTGTCTCCAGGTTTTTCTTTGTCCTTGTCCTCAGTTCCTTCCACAGGGGGAACCTCCTCCCACAGCTGATCTTCCGACTGCCATAAGAAAGAGGGACTTTCCTTCTCCACTGGTGAGCCGTCGGGATCGTGGAGTTCCGAAATTTCCATCGTCATGTTTTCGGGAAGTACTTCGGGAGACGTCGGAGGTTCCTCGGCTTCCTTCTCCTTCAGAGTCGCCCATGTCTCCTCCTCGGCGCCCTTCTCCCCCTCTTCACTCATCAACGGTTTCTTCTCCCCTTCACTCCCTTCTTCCTTGATCCCTCTCTTCTGTTTCTCCTCTTCGAGTTTCTCTATGTTTCCGGTTGTTTTCTCCAAGAGTGCTTCTATCTCTCCCCTCATTTTCTCCTCCGGACTGACCTCAGCATTCTCCTCTGTCTCAAACTTCTCCTTGACGTCTTCCTCTCCTGTGGCACTCTCCGGAACTAGCGGTTTTTCACTCATCTCCGCGGCCTCCATGTTGATTTGGCAATGTCCTCTTGCTTACAAGTTGCAACGTCCCTTTTTGCAGATTGTGCAGCTGCGGTGCTGTGTTATCCCCCTGAAGACCTCTAGGCGTACTCTCTTATATAAACTGCAACCAAAGCCAACTTCGTAGCTCAGGAAAAAGTGGGTCGGCTGCAGAAATTGGCGTATTTTGTGATCCCGAAATATCCCGCCCTCCCAACATAACAGGTGGAAGAACAGTTGACCTAGGACGAGGCCCGCCAAAATGTGGCTAATATTTAACTTCTTCTCCTTTCAACCCCCAAATAACCTCTAACCCCAGACATGACACATCCACTGTGTCCACAACTCGGGCAAACATGGTGCGATCTAGCGTTGGGCAACAAAAGCGCATGTCAGTCAGTATTGTCAGATCTCATATTGACGAACCAAACAATTAAGTCATCAGGATCAGGGGTTGCATGGACATTTTGGGCGTGGTTTACGGGTAACGCTTTGTTCCAGGTACTGAACAGGCGGTTGTATACTACTTTACACAGTCTAGCCCAACCTAACTCTTGTTCATGCAACAGGTGTTATAGGTAGCCTGGCGTTGGGCAACAAAAGAGCGCATGTCAGATCTCATATTGACGAATCAAACAATTAAGTCATCAGCATCAGGGGTTGCAGGGACGTTTGGGGTGTGGTTAACTGGTAACGCTTTGTTCCAGGTACTGGACAGGTGGTTGTATACTAGTACTGTATTATTCTGTAACGGGCTAAAGCCCAACATGCAACAGGTGTTACAGGTAGCTTGTTTATACGCGTGCACTAGCGCCCTCTAACGAAGCGTTTTATGGCTGCATTATCCATGGCCAATAGCACCTGACGCCGTTGCCTATCTATCTAGTAGTCCTGATAATATTTATCATTGCATCAAGAAAATACTTTCAATAAATCAATCAAATGGTTAATTCATGATAAAACAAGGCACTTGCAACCAGCGGGTGAATTACGACCTTGTTGTACAACACCACTGCGTTATAACAGTGTCATTTAAAATCACATACAATCCATTTGTTAACGTCATTTTGCAATATTATTGTTCAGCAGAAATGTCGTGTATGGTATTTAACTTTTTTGTAAAAGTGAAGATGACTTGTAAATTCCAGAAATTCAACTTTACCTTTTATGTGCAATAATCATTTAGTTCGAACAGGGGCGCTTTTCATCAACCACTTTCATTAATCCAACAAAGTTTTCACAACTTCTCCCGTGCCTGTACCCTTTACGGGCCCATATTCGACAGACCCCTCTACTTTGATACCATAGCTTTTAAAGTTAGTATTTACTACAGAGTATATTACCCAGTATGGTGTCTTCACTGCTTGATTATTGATATTAAGAGCGAATGTCTGTAAGGGTCAAACAAAGGTGGCACCGGTCAAAAAATAGATTTCGCTCCTTTTTTGCACAGTGATAGTACTTGGTACACAACCCCTCAAAATAGCTTTCTTTCTTCTCAGAACCCCTCGTTGCCATGGCAACAGGCCAAAGAAGTTTTGGGGCCATTTTTCCAGATTTTGGCATGCCAAAAACATGAAAATTGGCCAACTTTAGGGCACTATCACTGCACAATGCTTTAACTAAACAACAAAAGCAGAATATGCTGATCAGAGCAATGCCTAAACTTGTATGAAATAGCAGTACAGTTAATCTCCTGTAAACTCTAAGGTCCTGGGCAGCCTGAATACAATACACTGTTTTCAGGTTGTAAAAAATTTGAAATTTTGCCCAACTTCGAAGCACTGAAAGTCCATAAGTATAAAATATTTTCACTTGCAATTTACTACAAATAATAACCCACTATAGGGCTATTAGATGAATGCTAGCAAAGTTTGGGTTCTTGTTTTGTTGCCACGCAATCGTCCGTTGAAGTGGGTCAATTTTCATGATTTTGATAATATGTCATTTTGGGCGCTCTTTAAACTATCATAAGTTCCGAACCCAACTTGCTCTGCAATTGAAATTCACATGGATTATAACCCAATACATTGTCTATCAAATACAAGTTTGTTAAGTTCGGGTTCTTGTTTCGTTGCTACGCAATCGTCCTTTAAAGTGGTCAATTTTCATGATTTTCATAAAATACATCATTGTGCACCATCTTCGAACTATCATAAGTCACAAGCCAAAATTGTTCTGTAACTAAAATTTACATGAAATGCAAACCAAGAGATTGTTTCTCAAGGCCATGCTTATGAATTTTGGGTTCTTGTTTTGTTGCTACGCAATTGTCCGTCAAAGTGGGTCAATTTTCATGATTTTGATGATATATCATTTTGTGCTCTCTTTGAACTGTCATAAGTTGCAAAGTAAATTTGTTCTGAAATTGAAATTAACATGGAATACAAACCAATATATTGTCTATCAAATGCACGTTTGGACAGTTCGATTTCTGGTATTCTAACAGTGAATGTACATGTCCCTGAAAGTAGGTGATATTGCACTGACTTTTCCACAAATCATGTTGTTGACAACAGTGATACACATGTCAGTCTTTGTTTTTATAGAACCGATGTAGCAATGTGCTATCACCATGAGAAAAACATTTGTAGGGATTATATTCTACTCAAAGTCATATTTATATCGTTTTATGACAGATTAATCCATTCTGAACTTTTAAACATTCTGCTAGTTTTGCTGCTAAGCATGATGTATTACTAGTATGATGTAAACATGTTTGCATCCCCACAATATGACTCTCGAAGACTTACATGTAGCTTATACAATTCAATATACATACTAGTATTTGGAACGAATATCATAAATCTCTGTGCATCTTTTTTTATCACGGTAGCATTTATGTGGAAAACATGCGTTTTTCAATTTCTGCTATACAATGGACCGTACTCAGCCAGGGCAAGAACGGACCTAGTGGGTACTCTTGAGGTTTGCCTGAAATGCCAACTCCCGGCGGCGATTGATGTTTGCCTGCTAGTCTTGTGTGGAAAATAGCTTGACAGGCTAACGTCAAAATACGACAGAGGATGATGAAGGTCATCTTGACCCACCTTTGTTGGAATCTATCAACAGTAAAGTTCAAAAGGAAGCAATGAATGACGTTTATCTACGTTTTCCTGTTTTGAGACACATACATCATATATCTTTGCGATTTGGCAATGAAATGGAACTCATACGAACTTGCATTCCTAAATCTGATTTGCGATCGCCAATAACTGATTGCCACTGGAAGTCCATATTTGTGGCAAAAATTCAAGAATACCGATGTTCATGTCCTTGCTAAAAATGAGTGTGGTCCACTGCAATAGCAGAAGTTGAAAACACGCATTTTTCACATTACTGTGAAAAAAAGATGCACAGAGATGATTATGGTATTTGTTCCAATGTAGAAATAAGTCGTCATATTGTGGGGACGCAAACAACATGTTAAAGCCTGTAGTCATACATCATGCTTAGCTGCAAAACTCAGCAAAATGTTTAAAAGTCCAGAATGGATTAATCTGTCATAAAACGATATAAATATGACTTTGAGTAGAATATAATCCCTACAAATGATTTTCTCGTGGTGATAGCATATTGCTACATCGGTTCTATAAAAACAAAGACTGACATGTGTATCACTGTTGTCAACAACATGATTTGTGGAAAAGTCAGTGCAATATCACCTACTTTCAGGGACATGTACATTCACTGTTAGAATACCAGAAATCGAACTGTCCAAACGTGCATTTGATAGACAATATATTGGTTTGTATTCCATGTTAATTTCAATTTCAGAACAAATTTACTTTGCAACTTATGACAGTTCAAAGAGAGCACAAAATGATATATCGTCAAAATCATGAAAATTGACCCACTTTGACGGACAATTGCGTAGCAACAAAACAAGAACCCAAAATTCATAAGCATGGCCTTGAGAAACAATCTCTTGGTTTGCATTTCATGTAAATTTTAGTTACAGAACAATTTTGGCTTGTGACTTATGATAGTTCGAAGATGGTGCACAATGATGTATTTTATGAAAATCATGAAAATTGACCACTTTAAAGGACGATTGCGTAGCAACGAAACAAGAACCCGAACTTAACAAACTTGTATTTGATAGACAATGTATTGGGTTATAATCCATGTGAATTTCAATTGCAGAGCAAGTTGGGTTCGGAACTTATGATAGTTTAAAGAGCGCCCAAAATGACATATTATCAAAATCATGAAAATTGACCCACTTCAACGGACGATTGCGTGGCAACAAAACAAGAACCCAAACTTTGCTAGCATTCATCTAATAGCCCTATAGTGGGTTATTATTTGTAGTAAATTGCAAGTGAAAATATTTTATACTTATGGACTTTCAGTGCTTCGAAGTTGGGCAAAATTTCAAATTTTTTACAACCTGAAAACAGTGTATTGTATTCAGGCTGCCCAGGACCTTAGAGTTTACAGGAGATTAACTGTACTGCTATTTCATACAAGTTTAGGCATTGCTCTGATCAGCATATTCTGCTTTTGTTGTTTAGTTAAAGCATTGTGCAGTGATAGTGCCCTAAAGTTGGCCAATTTTCATGTTTTTGTCATGCCAAAATCTGGAAAAATGGCCCCAAAACTTCTTTGGCCTGTTGCCATGGCAACGAGGGGTTCTGAGAAGAAAGAAAGCTGTTTTGAGGGGTTGTGTACCAAGTACTATCACTGTGCAAAAAAGGAGTGAAATCTATTTTTTGACCGGTGCCACCATTGTTTGACCCTTACAGACATTCGCTCTTAAAGTGTTGTAACGTTAGGGAACAAATGCTTCAAAGCGGAATCATACATCGGCCACCAACGAAGGTGTGTTTCGATTTCCAGATAATTCCTCTGGCAAATAATTCACCGTTTTGGCAAATTTCGATTATTCTTTCGCAACTTGAAGTTGAGGATTCTGGTGGAGACTTAGAAATTACACCCCCCCCCCCAAAAAAAATGGGCGCTACCAAGTTCTTCATTTGCATATGCTAATGAGCTGCTAGAGTCCGTAGGGAAAAGGTGTGCAGCAAAGTGTCCACTGTTGTACATAGCGGTCCTGGCCTCATGTTTACACACTTCGTTACTTATTTGCAGAACTTTGCCTGCAAGTCAGAGTGCAGCTACCGCCAGAGGAGGGAGCAGGGTATCCACAGATAGTCCGACTGCCGGGAAATTCCACCAAAATTTCAGGTGAGAAGCTGGTGTATGAAAACACTTTGTACCGCTAGTTCTGGCGATTTGTGGGTCAAGTTTACGTTAGTTTTTGTGCTGTGTTCTCCTCCTGAATCGCTTCAAAGTGTGTTTTGAGGGAGGGGTTGGAACGTGGAGGGGCGTTTGTTTTGATTGTGGGTCGCTCAGAGGTTGTTGGAAGTCGCTGGCCTCTGCCAGAGTCCAAAGGAAGCTAAGTCATAGAGCCGTTATGTTGTTACCCACTCCCTGCCATTTTTGATTCAGCAGTTCTGGGTCACTTGTGCCACTGTTGTGGCTTTTCACAATGGTGAGTGTGAACTACACCACCAAGTTCTTGACATTCTTCTTTTAAATCACACATCTACACGTTATAAATCATTCATTCTGGACCACCAAGTCCCCCACACCGGGAGGTATTGGCATCTTTGCACTGGAAACATGTTTATGCAAATGAGTTGCAAAACTCTACTCAGGTGTGTGACAATCTATAGGTGTGGCCTGTTACAGGTTACTGTCCCAGTTCAATGACTCAACCATCTTGGTAAAATGCATGTATAAATAGCCCCATTCCCTGTGAATATTGACACTGATAAAAACAGGTGAGTTAGCTTATTCTCACCTGGTTACAGGTGTGAATATTGTGTACGCAGGTGTGCCTACAGGTGTTGTCTTGATGCCTCATACATTAGCATAGAATGTTTCCCTGTCGTTGTAAGATTTGGTATGATAGGTAAGGTACTAAGTAGCTTGTTTTCACCTTGTTACAGGTGTGAATATTATGCACACAGCTTACAGGTGTGGTCTTGATGCCTCTGTCTTTAGCATAGAATGTTTCTCTGTGATTATATGATCTGGTAGTACAGGTAAGGTAGCTTGTTTTCACCTGGTTAAAGGTGTGAATATTATGCACACAGCTTATTACAGGTGTGACCTTAATCATATTCACACCTGTAACCAGGTGAGAGAAAGCCACCTTACCTACCATACCAAATCTTACCATCACAGCGAAGCATGATATGTTGAAGTACAAGCCTCAATGCCTCGAACTTCAGTGTAAAATGTTTCCCTCTGATTAAAGATTTGGTATGGTAGTCAAGGTGGCTTGCTCTCACCAGATTACAGGTGTGAATATTACATACACAGGTGTGAATAATACATGCTGAGGTATTGATGTGTGTCTATTAGTATTATTGAACAAAAGTGTCTAGTGTGAAAGATGAGTCTTTAACTTGATCAGTTTAAGAATGAGTCACTATAAAAAACTTGATTAAGCTATAATTTATTTGGAAATTGTAGAATAAACAATATAACTGTTATAAGTGGTAATGTATATAATATTAATTTTTCACATACTGGTAAGTATCAAGGTATCAACTATAATTGTTAGCTAGTACGTATTTTGAAATTACCTGTCTCTCATTAAGATTAAGTTGAATACATACAGGTATACCATATATGCGCTCTAACCTTATACACTATAACCGCTATAACCCTTTACTAAGTCTGAATCAGGTAATAATTTGTTGTATTGAAATGCTGTTTTCTTGTCATTCCCGTACATTTCTGCCAGTTTAGGTACTCTGTGTATAAACAAAAGATGTTTGTATTTCTGCTTAGCACCTCCCCCCAACAGTTCTACACCTGCCTTTAAACACAGTTTCCATTGTTAGTTTGTTTAGATTCAGTAGCTTTTAGCAGCTTGGCTGCATCAATTCTGTGAAAGAAGAAGAGAACAGATTGTGAATGGACAGTCGCTTCAGCTAGCAGTTTGGTTTATCCTGTCATTGTCGGGCATTTTACCCTGGTGTTTTGTGTCGAGATTATTTGGTTGTTCACCTGTGCATTAACAGTGCTTGGTACATTTCTGTTGTTTGCCCTCCCAATGCTGATTCTTTGGTACTAGTATAAATAAAGCAGTGTCTCTGCCCTGGAACTGTAAGGAAATGATTTTGAGAACATAAGGACACTTTATACACATGTGGACAAACTATAACAGATGCATACCACTTACCAGTATGTGTAATATGTTTTTTGTGAGTAAAGTAGTAAAAAAACTATACCAAATCTGTGTATCATTTGCTCAGTTTAGACAAAGTTTTGAAAATGGAAAAACTAATACAGCAAACATTCTTTGAAATCTCTGATATAAAAAGATTTTGACAAAAATCATGTTTCTGAAGTTATCATGATATCATTAATATTTTGTGTAAGGGATGTGCATCCGAGCATGTAGGATAGTCTGCACGACTGTAATGTAGTGTATGTTACCTTTGATGTGCCAGTGAAATCCCCATTATCACATGTTAACATGCCCAGTGAACCAAACTCCTTTGATAAATTTTTGATGAACTACCTCATGCCTTTTCCTTGGCAAGGCTGTACCTGTACTAAACCATTACTAGCATAATCCTTCAAATGTTCCGTCAAAATACAATTTGTTTTTCTTATGTTGTAATGGAAAGTTGAATATTTTGTACCCTTACAGCCTGTATGAAACTTGAAGTTGCCAATAATAATGTCCTTTTTTACTGAAACAAAGTTCATATGGTAGAAAATATGCACTTAAAATTGTTTGACAGGTGCATTCAGGGGGAGGGGGGCAGGTTTATTTTTGGCAGTGACCCTTTGGATGGTAATAAACTGTTTACTGTAGTATATCATGAATATCGACTGTTGCATTGTTTGCAATATCAATCATATAGAATATGTCATTAGGAAATGTTGGGGTTCCTAAATATTTATTGCACATGATGCATAAAGGGTAAGTACACAGGTCTCAGTAAAATCATAAAATGAGTCACACACTCAGTAGTGAGTACAATAATCTATAGGGAATGTGTTTTGCAAACATGGTGAAAAGACAAAGTGACATTTTAGTGTTGATTCTCAACAAAGCTTCATGAACGGAAAGACAGGCGCGTAAACTCACATCTAAACTCGACATTTAGCAAATATGTACCCGTCAAAATGTAGCTGTCCCATGGCCGTGACTCCAGCTGGTTTATTTCTCATATCACAACACCTCAAATAGACCCTTGTTGAAATACAAGTTGTTTTCTTTAACCCCTACAGCCTTCTGCAGCATGGTTTATACTTGTGTACACTTTGCTCTTGACTTTAACAATGTTGCCTTGGAATTCTTACATGATGTTTCTTTTCTAGCATTCAATGCCATTATACTTGTGATGTTGTATTGACAATGAAATTCAATGAGGGTCAAAGTACACAGTGTACCCATACATGCTGCAAATACAATGAATAAAATAAAAAATAAATAAACTTTGATAGATTGATTGTAACTTCAGGAAATAAAGTACAGAAGGAGAGGCAGAGAGAATTAGAAAATGAATTCATTTTATAGATTTTTATCAGTCTATAAAATTTACATTAGGGACTAGTGTGTGTGTGTCTTCATTGCAGTGCAGGAAATAAAGTACAGAAGGAAAGGCAGAGAGAATTAGCAAATTGATTAATGTTATAGATTTTTATCAGTTTATAAAATTTACATTAGGATGTGTGTCTTCATTGCATCATTACTTGGCATATATTACCAGTTGTCATATTTAAGTCTCAACACTAAGTCTTATATATTTCTTCATGGTATAACTGATTAATGGTGAGTACATAAAGAATCTATTCCCTCTGTACCTGTTTGATGTCCTACTCCTAATCTTAAAAAATCATTTTCCACAAAAATTGTAACACTAACAGAGACCAGATTTTCTTTCCTGTAGGGAAATACATTTTTATAAAATTCTTGAGACCACTTCACAGACTTGAAAATTGTGTGCAAGGGTCCTAACTCCACAGGGACAATGTCCAAGGACCAGCAATGTGGTCTGAATTACATGGTACTTACCAGCTAATAGGTAACACTACCACCACCCCAGTAGGCTGATGAGGGGGGTGGGAACATATTAGTCCTGACATGATGCTGTAATCAATAACCTTCCTGGTGGAGGGACGTGACAAACGGCCATTTGTTAGTAAAGCTTGCCTTGATCTTTTGTTGTAATACACAAGGACAGGAGGGGAGGAGCCAGGGCCAGTTAACTGTGCTATATTTCCAGCTAACTGAATAATCACGCAGGTGCCATTTTGATCAATCAGCAAAAGAGTGAGTTACAGGATGGTAGGAGATTGCTGTGTTGTATGACTGTGTTGTACATGGGCATTCTGAGATTCATTTTTCACAGGTTGTTACACATTTGTTACCAGACAGAAAGTTCAGCTCTTAACACAAGTTAGTGTAGTTACAAATAATGTAACAATGTAGCCTGTAGTCAAGATTGCTGCATAGAATTCTATACGTCATATCCTGTATTGAGTATCCGTGATTGTGACCAACACAAAACTGTGCAAAGGTTGTTCTAAGATGCTAACCCAGATTACGACGCTAGACGGAACACTCTTGCTTTTATCGTGCCTGAAATGGCGCAGATGTTTGTCCAGCTTTGCTGAAGTTACCCTGGAGAAAGCAGCAAACCAAACAAAGCTGTGCGCTAACTGAATTTTCCAGCAAAGAAGTTGTGTCACTGTGCCATTTTTCTAGAGTGTTAGCAATGTTTCTGCCTGCGTGGTTAGCTACACTGGTGTTTATGTTTGCAACATGCCAATGTTATTACTTAAACATTATAAAAAGCACTTAAATGCCTACAACTCTCTGCAAAGTATACATCTGTATTTCAGGGTATATAGCAGTTTTGTTTATGTTTAAGTCACTATGTATCAACAAAATTATTCATAAGTTTATGAGCCTTTCAATTAAGTATACATTAGGAAAATGTACAAGTTTGATAAAAGATTAATCTTTAATACATGTATATCATATTTGCCACTGTATATTTTCTGTCAACATTTTATACCCCATTTTATAGATGGAGATTTTTAGGTTGTTCTACTTCACTGAATTGAGCTTATGCTGAATATGTCGTGCTTGTTTTGGAACAACTATAAACAAATCAGTCATGCTGCTAGCACATCCGTGTCTTTACTTCTTCTTCCTGATTTTGTAGCATGAAGAAATGCCAAAAATGTCTGAGAGACTTCTCCCTTGGACTTCTAAACAGACCATTTTTGGCCCTGATTCTAGGTCAGACAAGTTTTCCGCCTAAGGCAGGTTGCAGGTTGCGGTGTATTTGACCATGGTACAGGTGTGTCCTTCACATAATCTGGAAGCCGAGCTTCTACAACCATAACTGAGCTTCTACAACCATAACTGAAGCTCACTTTACCCTTCTTATCATTCTGCTGGGAAGACAAAGACTTTGTCAGGTGATAAGGAATTGCTGGAATGTCTAAGAACACTTCCTGAGACTCTGGAACAGACAGGTGATTCAGTTCCCCTTTTGGACAAGACAGTACAGGAAAGATCCTTCTCACAGCTGAATACTGGTCTTCTTGTCTAGTAGGTGAGTCTTGTACTAGTATTTCTTGATAATACCTGGAGTTGTACAAGGTATATTCTCAGTCTTGAGTCCTAATATAAGTATTTTTCTAAATGTAGAATGTACTAGGCTAGAACTCAGAAGGAAACTTATCTTGTTTAATTTGAAAACAGCTTGTGTAGTACTTAACACATATGAATGATATATTACCATAGTCGATAGCTATATGTTGAACTAACGGGTGCAAGTGTATTGCAACTGCTTTTTTTAGAATGAGAAGGTTCTCTGTGGGAGGGAAGTCGGAGCTTATTCTCAGCTAGAAAATCCTTTTAGGGGGACTTTTCTCTGCCTTACCCAGGAGGGTTAAGGAAAGCTTAAGAACCACAGTAACACCTGTTCCCTCTGAAGGTGATACTCAGGTATTCCTACCTGCCTTAACAGGGCTCGAAATACCACCTGCATATGCAGGTAAGTCCAGGTAAAAGTTGGGCTGTGCGGGTATTTCTGATGTCAATCTAATGTGCACCTAACGTGCACCTGGCTTTTGAGACTTGTCCTTGTAAATTCCTAATCCTACACATGAGATTGACACAGCTGATCACAATGAGAATAGTTGTGATGATCACTGATTGTTTGTAATTATTGTGCGTACATAAATTATTAAATATGTAAGTTTTTATCTAGTGTCAATGCAAGGCAATACTCCCTTACTTACTTTGTTAGTAAACAGATTTATGTTCAAAAGGTGCTTTTTTTCCACTTTTGGAATACATTTGAATGGTGCAGTTAACAATTCTCTGGCGCAAGTAATTGCAAGAGTTACCTGTACCAGTGCAGGTAGACAGAAAAAGTATTTCGAGCCCTGCTTAATCAGCGTGAGAGCTGCTCGGGGGTTCTGTTACAGAGGTGACCCTCTCGCACTCTCACCTTAATTATACCATACCTGCTGCCAAGAGGTGAATACACCAGAATGGAACGCTGTTGAGGGTCTTGCATCTGGTGGAAGTGGGTGTCCTATTTCTTTTGTTGTTCAGGTCACAGAGTTTGTATGAATTTGTTTTCATATACATGAATGGGGTTTTAGGTTGTACCTGGTTTGGAGAAGAAAGTGGAATAGAGGCAGGATCAAAAAATTTTGTTTTGATGAAGTTGACTGCAACTTGTAATGAGTGCTGTAAATGATATGTCTTCATTCAATATGCCTTAACTTAAGTGAGTATATGCAATTGACAATATTTTCCTGGGTGATATGTTATAGAATCATTTGGTACTTCATACTTACTTTGTGTATGTGACTATGTCATTGAATATGGCTATAACTTCTGTATTCACAAATAGTGTATAAGTAGAACATATTACTTCAGTTATTACTTCTCCGGATAGTACAGTGTAGTCCTGCATGAAAACCTAATGCAATGTAATCAATGTGTAAGCATGATGTAAAGGCAAATAATATTATCTACAATTTTACTACTTTATTGATATACTTTGTATTGATAATCCAATTGTATGTATGTGCTCTCAGGGTTGGACAAGTCCACTAGCCCTATTGTCCAGGGCAAGTGACCTACCCAGCTTGCCTGATCGGGCAAGTAAGATTTTTCCATTGAGTGAGATTTTTATATTACTTTTAACAGTCATGACATCAAGCAATGGTAAACATATAAAAATAGAGGCAATAATAAGAATTGCATTGGTGGAAATGAAAATACATTGAAGTATGTTAAATTTCGGGCAAGTAAATTTTTTATGTGCATGCCATGTAGGACAACTGAATTTTAGAAAAGTTGTCCAACCCTGCTTGCATTGGTAATCCAATTCTATCTATGCTTTAGAAACCCTCTGCTTGCTTGGACACAACTGTAGACAAGGAAGAGGAAATAGATCAAGCTTGATTTAGCTAGATTGTGCTGCTTGTTTTACAAGTGGAGTATGTTTTCCCATGTACAGGTGTTAGTGTGCAGTCATGTCAGCTGAAGGGGCAGTAGAACCCAAGACAGAAGGAGAGGAGGCAGTAGCAGAGGCTGGAGCTGAGGCCGGGGCTGAGGCTGGGGCAGAGGCTGAGGCTGAAGTACTGGTAGTGACAGATGGTGTAGTAGTATTAGACGGCACAGAAGCTGGGAACACACAAGGTAAATGCCACACACCTCTTCTCTCTCTGCTTAAAACTTGCACCAAACCTACTAGTCTAGCATCCTGAATGTATTTTCATCAATCCCATAGCATTACTTTTGACATGTAGGTTCAAAAGTTTAACAATCCTACATTTCTATTTTTATCCTGGTAATTATCATAAGGAGGTCATATAGATACAATGAAATATGATTTTTTTATTGCTGCTATCATTGTTTGTACAATGATTGTTATGGTTGTACAGTGACTGTTATGTCTAGAAAGGGCTTGTAGGGTTGTCAAATCTTGTTACATCTCCTGAGCAATGGAAGCTATGTACATACATAGTCCTTGTGACTTTGAATATGTAGACTTGTATATTGTAATCATAAGGGAAGTTTTGTTGTAATGTAGACTGAGGTGAACTGATATCAATGGCAAGACTGAGAATCAAACATTAACCTTAATTGATTTCAAACCTTGTAGAGAGAGATAGCAGATGGCTCTGTCTTTGCCCAAAATCTGCGGCAATGTTTGTTTTCTGTCAAGGATGACGAACTTTGTCCGAACATGCCCACGTGTAATCAAGGAGGTTGTAATGGTTAACATGTAAATAATTGTTCTATAGTATATAGACCTCCTTGGGACAATATAGGCTGAAAACTTCTGATATCTCATAGCAAATGTTCACCTGCTATCCTCTTTTCCATCTAAAATTTACTTCATTTTTGATAAAGAAGAAGTTAATAATAAAAGACCAATTTCTATTTCATTATCTTAATCTAGAAGCTTTGAAGCAGGAACCATTGAATAACCGTTGTCCATATATGGTAATGGTAGAAACACTTCCTGATTTCAAGCTGAATTGAGGGCAGACACTGCAGTTATGACTGTTAAGGAAAGCATGTTGACATACATCATAACAGGTCATCATAAACCAACCCAAATTTCAAATTCTTCTCCACCAGAAATTCACAAGCTTAAGGGTCTTCTTTATAGCTTGAACCTTTTCCTTCTAACCTGAAAAGTCTGCAGATTGGGCTAAAGTTTTCAAGGGCAAGTAGCCCAAGGATTTTAAGTGGCACAATCACCGTATTCCCATTTTGAACCCTCCACTGCACAACTCAACTATGACATCTGCTCTACACCAGGTTTTTAGATAATCCTTTCTTTATGTATATGATGGTCCATCCCTTGTAGAATCTTCTCTTAGGTATATATTGGTCAATCCCTTAGGTGTGTAATAGTCTGTCCATTAGGTATATAATGGTTCACCCCTCATTGATATGATGTACCAAAATTCCAGTCTCTAGGACCTGTTGGAATGATCGCTAGGTAGTTCCTCCCTGTACACTGATAACAAAGGCGTGCCCTTCTTTATACTGGTCAAATATGATATATGTTGGCACCTGTAACACTGCGCAAACAATGCTGCATACCTCAGGTGTGTCCAGGTCAGGGGTCACAGTAACCTCAGGTTTGATTATAATGCTAGAGTCACTTTTCCAATCTGTGGGGCACCCGGCCGGCAGTTTGTGGGAACAGAAAGTTATGGTGTTGAGGAGCAAGAATTGAATAATTGGATAGATCCCAGATCATTCCAGCTTAGGCTTAAGTCCCATTTCCAAACTGGGGCCCAGCCAGAAAGTTTGCAGAAAATAAGAATAAAAGTGTTCACCAAGGATGCATGCCCATGCTCATGACTAATCTTGTTTACGTTCTGTGTGTTTTGTTACCTTTTATATCAGATTTTTTGTTTCTGAAAGCTACCCGCCCAGGCCCTGGGTTGGGAATTAGGACCTAAGCCTTCAATGGTATACGACAAAGCACACAAAACATTAAAAATGAGTCATGAGCATAATTTGTAACACCTGTACTATACAAATAAAGCTGTATACATAAGGTGTTGGGCGGCATCAGCTTATAGATATGAGGGGCCATGGGAACTTTAAGGAAGTCTGAAAATGTTGTTATTGAGTTGTGGTAGGTACATTGGTTAGAAAAAAGGTGGATTTTTAATGTCTCCATAATATATCATTTGCTGCTACAACAGTGAATTGAACTTCTTCTTCCATGATGATCATGACATTGATCATATTGGCACATCTTAGAGGTCATTATAATGTTTTGTATCCAGAGAAGTTAGGCACACAAAAACTGATGACTATGGGATTGTAATATCTTAGCCATGTGGTACTGAATAAGACTTTCGTTTCTCCTTCCTAGATGTCAAGAGAAAAAAGTTCCGTCCGCTGAAGTCTATACGAAAGATCCTGGGAATCAAGAAGGGGAGAAAAAAGTCTGGAGATGACCCCGCCCTCTTGTCGGCTAAACCCGTGTCCAAGTCTACAGGTGCACTGCTGCAGGTGGTGGAGACAGAGCCGGAGGAAGATGTCAGGTTAGGCTGGAGAAACAGTTTTTTTGCTTCATCCTATCCTATCCTAACTGGTGCAATGGCGTGCAAGTGGGTAGAGTGTTCTCCTTGCATTTGGTAGGTTGTGAGTTCGATCCTCAGCCAAGTCATACAGTACCAAAGACTTTAAAAATGGTACATACTTCTCAGCTTAGTACTCAGTGCTAATGAGGAAGAGTATGGAAGTTAAACACACATCACTACCAGCAGACCAGTGGCGGCAGCACCGGGGGGGCGGCTGCCCCTCAGGAAAATATGTTGGGGGGGGCGTCGCCCCCCAAAAAAATCAAGCTGAAACCTTGTGTATTTTTTGATGATGAAAATTTCATAAAATCAAGCTAGTCTAACAGCATAGTTTACCCCTGAAAATTCAAGAAATGTCGTTTCAGAGAGTCCCGATTTCAAAATTTTGCCAGACCTCCCTTTGTGACGACTGCGTCTTCGACGCAGGACAATATGTTGCAGGAGCGTTGCTCTGAAAAATCATTTAAACCAATAGAAATTGTACTATCGTACTTAGCTTAGTTTATAAGCAGAATGTGCCACTGAAATTCAGGAAATGACGTTTCAGACGGTCAAGATTTTAAAATTTTCTCCGGACCTCCCTAGCGATGACTTACGCCTCCGGCGCTCACAACGACATGGTGAAAATTTGTGCGTGGTAGCTTAGGTCATCGCCCTCAAACATCTTTTTCTTTGACAAAAATGGCATAAGATTTAGCATAGTCTGAAAGCAAAACTTGTCCCTCAAAATACAGAAAATGTCGTTTCAGAGAGTGCAGATTTCGAAATTTCCAAAGACCAACCTTGCAACAGCTCGCACCTTCGGCACTCGAAGTCGTGAAAATATTTTGTGGGCATCGCCCTCGCTAAAACCATGTGTCTTTCTAACAGAATTGCCATCAAACTTAGCTTAGTCTGGCAGCAAAATTTGCCCGTCAAAACGCATGAAATGCCGTTTTAGAGGGTCTAGATTTCAAATTTTCCCGGGGGAGCATGCCCCCAGATCCCCCTAGGGTGGTCGCGCCTCCGGCGCGACGGGTAGCGCCGCAAAATTCTGTCAGTAAAAGTTCGCCCCCCCAGAGACGAAATTTCCTGCCGCCGCCTCTGCAGACTAGCCCCTGCTGTAGTGGCTTGCACAAATGTGTGGCCCGAGGCCTACAGAAATGGAGATGGGAACCACCCCTAAGCATCTGCTACAGTATGGGCAACTTTAAGTTTTAATCAGTAGGGCATCATTCTTTGCCTTTCCCATTATACCGTATGTTTTACAAGCCATGTGTTACAACTTACAAGTCAAAGGGATATATCAGTTAATAGAGTTGAAATTCTATATAATTGTGATTTCCAGTGACAAGACCTTGGTTAAATCAATGGGACAGTATTTTTTTGATTCCCTCATTATACTGTATATATTATAAGCTACACATCATAAGAGTGATATATCTGTTACAAGAGTTTATATTTTTTATTGTTGTTTCCAGTAACAAGACCTTGGCCAACCGCAGCATGTCAGCAGACAATGTGTTCTCTCCTGCCAACGGGCAGACAGAGCCGCTCAGGAAGGGTGACATGGCAGCATCCGCCGACAACCTTAACTCACAGAACTTCCAGGTATGGAGTCACCCTGTGCTGACACGTTGCAATTTGCAATGAGCGTATAGATCTGTAAAATTATAAGACGGAATATCCCTGTAGCTCAACTGGTAGCAGTGTCACAGTTGAGCTCCTGGTTCCAGTTAGTTGGCAACTGGGAGACCGAGGCCCCATTTCAATCCAGTTTTGGGATCTCGGTTGGGGCAGCACTTGTCACGGACATAAAATGGACGTCTCATGTTCTGTGGGGTTCCTCAAGCATGTTAAAAAAGAAGGGCCACTAACTCTTCCATATAAAAACTTTACCCTTCTGCTGGAACAACAAGGAAACTTGCTGCTGTATGTGCCACTAGACACAACAAGGGTCTGAATGAACAAACAATGTATAATATAAAGTATGAAGCTTTCTTTGAAATTTAGCATCTCTTGAGTGAAATTTTAGTTTGTTGATTGATTGGAACAAATGGTTACGAAAAGCTGTATAAGCTAAATTTCATATCAATTGAAGTTGAATGTTGCTGAATTTTGCCAAACATTTGTTTGTTTCTTACAGAGTGAATTGTCAGCAAAGCTGAAGTCCCGTCGAAGCGAGGATGGGGCCAGCTCAGAGGACGAGTGTCTTCCCCGCAGTCCCGACACAATAGTAACAATGGCTGATGTCATCAATGAACACAGTACACAGGTCTGACTCTCAGTTGTCTTCATGGTAGAGTACATTTTGTAACAACTTTTGTCCAGCATAAGGGAAATGCATCATCATGAAGCAAATGTATAAATTTTCAAATCTTCTGGCTTTCATACTTTTGTACTTTTTCATATATTTCATCTTAAATCTAAAAAAACATGCATTTTCCCTTTATCTTTTCATATCAAATTATGATGATATCATTAACTTTAAGATAAACATGTGAAGATATGCCCATTTAATTTGCAGATATCTTCCTTTTTCAGAATGGAATGAAAAGACACAGTGAAGAAAGTTTAGAAAGTGTAGGAGATGAGGTAGGTATAAGAAACATATCAGCTTAATTGTTATCACCTACTTGCTTGATCGTTCTACAAGATTCTATTGAGCAAGTTTAGCAGATCTTACATTGTGTCTTAGTATCATTGTGCAGTACAAATTTAAAGATGCTAAAGGCTTACATCATCTAGTTTCTGTTGTTATTTTTCTGTCAAAGCATAACACAGCTTCATGTGACAAAGATTAAAGCTAACTAAAGCTAGCTATATACAGATTCATGCAAATCTGTATGTGAACAAACCCACAGTTGATTCACCTGTACCCTAAATTGTTTATCAAAACCAAGACATGTTTTTTGTATACATAGTGCAATATTCAGTAGCCCCAGACATTTTGAATATATACACTTAGTCACAAATCTTTAAAAAAAAGGTTTTCCTTTAGGTTAGGTTGGATAATTCAACACACCTACATGCAAATCTGTATGTGAACAAACTCACAGTTGATTCACCTGTACCCTAAATTGTTTATCAAAACCGACATGTTTTTTATACATAGTGCAATATTCAGTAGCCCTAGGCATTTTCAAAAATTTTCACTCAGTCACAAATCTTTTTAAAAAAGCTTTACCTTTAGGTTGGGGCTGGATAATTCAACACACCTACATGCAAATCTGTATGTGAACAAACTCACTGCTTCAAACACCTGTACCTTAAATTGTTTATTAATACCAAGACATGTTTTTTAAACGTAGTGCAAGATTCAGTAGCCCTAGGCATTTTTTATATATAAGCTTGGTCACAAAGATTTAAAAAAAGATTTTCCTCTAGGTTGGGTTGGATAATTCAACACACCTACATGCAAATCTGTATGCTTCAAATACCTGACTCTTAAACTGTTTATCAATACCAAGACATATTTTTTATGTGTAGTGCAATATTCAGTAGCCCCAGGCATTTTCAATATAACGTTACATGCTAAGTCACAAACCTTTGAAAAACACCTTACCTTTTCCTTGGGTTGTATAATTCAATACACCTGCAAGTGCCCTTGCAATGATGCCCGTTTTTGGTGTTTTTGTGTTTTCCCCAGCCTGGCATTGCCATGGCAGCAGACCAATTAGCGCAGGGAGAAAAACACCAAGCCAGACAAGGCACCAGTGTGCCTGCAGAGTTTGTCAGCACAGGAGGTAGGTGCAGCACTCTCTGTGGTGTTACTACTTTATTTACTGTGGAGAACAGGGATAATATCATATTTGATGTACAAAATTGTACCTTTTGCTGTGAGATTGGTAGTGTTGTTATAACTGAAAGATAAACTCTCAAAGAATTAAGTTTTACTCAATATGACATATAGCAGTACATTTTTGCCTACTCTTGCATCAGATGTGTGTACTCAAAATTAAAAATGCTTAAGTTGCTCACTTAGCTGTAAACTTCTACCTGATTAAGCAGCAAATCCATTATTCAAGGTATAAATTTTACTTTAGACAATAAATTTCAACTGCCTACAAGAACCAGTCAGGCCAAGGTTTTGGTCCAATCATTGACAAAAAAACATGAAAATTTCTTCTTATGTTAGAACCAGCTTAACATTTTCCCTCTAAGAATTGGAAGTAAGAGTACATCTATAAGGAAATGAGAGAATGTCTGTATATTGACTGGTTATGATCATGATTGGTCCCCTCCCAGACGTTGACCTCGACGCCATCCCGGCCTCACCCACCCACCTGAGTAACCAGGCTGCTCTGCACAAACTCTCTGTCGCACCCAAGCTCAGAAAAGCCTCCAGCAGGACCAGAGGAGTCGGAAAGGTAACAGTCATATCCTGTAGATCTTTAAATGTTCACGGTAATCTTTTTTTTGCAGTTTTTAGTTAGTCTGTCCTCAGTCTGCAATGTCATGACTGCTGGACTACAGTTGTTCCAACTGAAACACAGTTAAACCTTCCCTCTCCTTCAAAATTAAGCCCCTGCAAACTTAAAGGAACTTACACTAGTTACAGTACCTTTCCCTGTGGTGTGATGAGATATACATGTATACAGACGACACAAATTTCGGTCTTTCGCATGTGCTTGCATATGTAGCATGTAGGGTGCCTTAGATGCTTCAGCAATGGCATCCATACTTCTTGACCAGAAGGTCCAGAGTTTGAATCCCAATTGATGTTGCTTACCTAACTTGCATGACACTGGAAATTACAGCACTCCTTAATAATTGGAATGGTAGTTTTAAGCTGTTTTCCTCTAGATCTTTCGAACTCGCTTGACAAAACTATGTTAAGTTTCCCAGTGCCATATTGTACATAGAAGCTGCATGTATCTACTTAGTATGAAAAGTGGAAGGTAAGGTTCATGTTCATTTTTAAATGAAATGTATATGCATGATGTACTGCAGTATGGCATTGAGAGTCATCTACTGTCCTTGTAACAGGGCTCAAGCACAAACTTGTCATGTCATCCAGCACTAATTAATTGCCCCAGATAAAACTTACCAGCTAGCATATGTTTTTCATCCATACTCAATAATATGTACCAATGTCAAGAAGTGTGGAGGGTGTTTTACTTGTCCAATGTGTTGCCATCCCCTAACATTGGACTGACAATCTAGTGTTCTGCAATACCTAAGAATCCTACAGCATAATTATATCAGGGTTGAACACTTAAAAACTTGAAGTACAGTTGAATTCTTGGAATGTTTTGGAATACTCAATATTTCCGAGTCAAGAAATTTTTTTTTCTTCTTTTAATCTTTAAGTACCCTTGGTGTAATGCACATTTTCATACTATTGCACAGTCACATAGTGTGACATTGAATTATCTTTGTGCAAGAAAAGTGTGATAGATCACCTGAGGACATCCTGTTCATTTTGTCTCCCATTGGGAATTATCATGTGTCATCTCAGCAGGCATGCCATGGTATCTTACTACTGACGTCACAGCCGCTTAGTAATGTCACAACTGCTTTGCAGGTTGTGCGTGGCCGAATCTGGAAGAGTCAGGCCTGAAAATGTTCACGACTGTAATAAACAATTCTCCAAAATCAATTAATTCACCTGTCAGTTTTCAACCATCCAGTTTATCAGATAATGTTTATGTCATAGTCGTGCAAGTGTAAAGTATGGAAGGAAAAGATGACCTGTTTTACCATTAGATGAATCTGAACCACACAAACTGTCTTCATTGTAGAAAGGATTTGCTGTCTATATAATGTCACAAACTCTGTAACTAAGGCCACAGCAAGTAAATTTTATGGATGACATCCTCTGCAGACTGCAAAAATACTGAGATAGGGCGAAAAAAAAACAAGATGGGTAAAAAAAAACAAGATGGCTAAATTTTCCAAATAGACACCATAAACGTTGTAAAAAGAGTTGAAGTGACAAAACATGGTAGCACTGACAACAAATCATTCATTCATGTATTCAAGAAGTGAACTAGTGTAGTAAAAGTGACACTAGTGTGGTGGACTGGTATAACCAAATTTGCAACTACACTCATAACTTCCATAGTGTTGCCACTTTTACAACTATCCAGCTAGTTTCACTTTTATACGTACAGCCATGGCTAACTGGCTAGTGTCACCTCTACAAGTACAATCATTAGGCTACAATACAACATACAACCCATTTGGGCACTTTCTCGTCATGTTGACCATCTCCGAAGAAGAAAAAAAATCTTGTTTTTTTTTCTGAAATCAGGCAAAAATTAATGTGCGCGCAGATGTCATCCATAAGATTTACTTGCTGTGGCCTAATAGAACATATTCAAACAACATGTGGAACAAACACAGCCAGTACTTACAACCCTCCCCCTCCCATCCACGTAATGTTTTTTGATCGGGCAGTTCTTTCATCCTTTCATAATACTTCACTTGCTGTCGCTTTGTCACTTGTGTTGAATCCAGCTGGACAAGCGGCTTTATTTGATAAACTGCAAATGATAGTTCATTCCCACTATATTATTGTAACCAAACACCTGCTTTTAAGGGTTCTGTGAATGTTGTTCGAATGCTTTCTATTTTTTGTGCAATGCCACAGACAGTTTGTGGACAAAATCCCCCATGACAAATACAGTTCGTGTGCTTCAAATTTGTCTATTGCACCAATGTTAGTTCAATAAAATGTAGCATACATTTCAGAATTTACTGCTTTGTTACATGTCCGGGACATTCTGCGTCATTCGTCTTTTGATCTGAAGAGCCAATCAAGTCCCAGTGTGAGGTAGCTGATCAGACATGCATGAAATTGAATTCGTAGAACGTCACAGTGACAGAAGTGAACCCTGAGTGTTGCTCTTCTCTTGTAGAGTCCCAGCCCAACACCAGACCTGCCCATCATGTCAGACAGCCCCAGGACAGGTAATGTACCACACTATATGGGATTTTGCTTCTGCACACATCAATATACAATACAGCCTAATGATAATTCACATTCAAAATGTAGAGTCCGTAGGTAAAGAAATTATTCTGCTGTTGCCCCAAGAACAGTTTCTGAACATCATGTTTTTTAGAAAAATTAAGGGAGTTTCAGCTATCAATCATCCTTGCAGTGGGTGTCATTTTAGAAAACAAATTACTTTATAGTGGATCTGTACTTTTCCATATACATGCACCCTGTCAGTTGGAGTGTACCTATCCAATGGCCTTGTGTAGGGGACAAGGTCATTGGGAGAGGCTAGTAGAAAGATTATACTTTTGGAATCTTTATGTTAAAGGAGTGTTCACCTGGATTGATATGTAATGGATGACCTTGAATTTGATACACATAAATTTTTGTTTTAGATTTACCTATATTTTGGTCTTATTGTAGCTGCTATATAAGGAGTAAAATGTACTTTTCAACCATTTGTCACAAGATTGTTTAAGCTCTGTCTGTGCTCTTCAGTTGGAACCAGGGTTCTAGCCAGCACCCCTCCTTCCGTCCCTCGAGAGAAATTTGCTGCTGGGGATGGTAAATGAACCCATTTGAGTCTACCAGCAACATTTGCTCCAAAAATAAAGGAAATAGCAATTCAGAGGGCCTACATTATAAAATTAAAAGACACCCAGACCCCCTAGTATTGTTGCACTGTTGACAGGATTACCATTCAAAATCCAGGCAATGGAAACAAATTTTAGGCTGGCTAGAACACTGTTTGGAACCTTTGTTGTTTCTGTTGTTGATTGCATGGTTGGGGCTGTGTTTTGTACAGCTGACTCTCCTGAACCCCCGGTGACACCTGCAGACACTGAACCACCTCCCAAACCTCCTCGGACAGGTGCTCTTCTTTTCCCTTTCCTCTCAAGACACTTTTACTTCTACACAAGCACAGTCTTTTCAACTACTTTGATGTCTGTTTTATACATCATAAATAATCATACATTTATTACTATATTCATGCACTGTATATAGCACGTTATGGTACATATAATTCTCTTAGACTTATAGTACAATGAGTACAGTGAGAGATTTTGTGGACCTTTTCTTTGGAAGATACAAAAGTTACCGTATTGGAATTGATCCCTGAAGAAATCTAAGAGAGTTACTAAGACATCAATTTTTCTAATGAAAAGAAGCATCTCAGAGCTGCAAACTCCCTGTTAATCACATAGTTTTCAACAACTTTCTTTATAAGTAAAAGCAGTAGATGGCAAAGATCAACAAACTATGATTGGGCAACATTTTTTATAAACAAAGTTGTCAGAGCAATGATTTAAAATCAGTGCAAGCTGTTCTGCTTTAAATTTTATATTGACTGTAAGCTGAGTGCTTGACTGCCCATCTTCATACCTCAGTGTTTGGAAACATGTTGGCCTTTCAGGGACTTACTCTCCAAGAACGTCCGTGTCTCAGGATGTGGCAGAAAACAGTGACCCTCCCGCACCTGCCACAGAAACTGTTGACATAACCATAGCTGTAGCAGACACAGGTGACACGCCTTCGGCTTTAGCACCCAAAACAGGTGATACACCTGAATCAGAAGTACCCGTTTCAGGCACAGGTGATACATCTTCAGCCATAGCACCTGAGAAGATAACAGGTGGTATGCCTGTATCAGAATCACTTGTAACCAAGACAGGTGACACACCTACAGCTGATGCACCTGCATCAGAACCAGCTGGCACAGCTACAGCTGAAATATCCACAGCTGTAGTGCTTGACAGTAAAACGGCTGACACAATTGCAGATGCTGCAGCCGGATCCAATGGGGAAGCACCGGGCACAGAAACAGCTCCTGCTACAGCACCTGGTACAGAAACAGCTGTTGCTACATCACCTGCATCACCTGGCACAGAAACAGCCATTGCTGTAGCACCTGGCACAGAAACAGCTGCTACTATAGCACCTGGCACAGAAACAGCCCATGCACCTGTTGCTTCAGATCATGGCCCAGCCACAGCTGACCCACCCACAGCTGTAGCACCTGACAGCAACACCACTGCTGACACACAGATAACAGCAGCAGCTGATGTTGCAGCTAGCAACATGCTTGCAGCTGAAGCACCTAATACAGATGCTGACTCAGAGGCAAATGTCACATCTGCAGCTGGCCATCCGCAAGAGCCCTCAGGTGCCAACATGTTCAGTATTATCTGCCACCTAACCAAAAAGCCAAATAAACAACATTAACATCACGTTTAATCTCAATTGACTGCCAAATCATTTCACATTTGATTCAAGTCAGTTTCCATCGATCTTATCAAGATAAATTTATTCATTTTCCCTAAACCCTGGTTAGACCTTGTAGGGCACCAAACTGAAAGCGACGAAGTTGTCAACACAGCAGCTACGGAGAACGAAGTCATTCCACCTGATGCCACATCAGATGCTGTTCCGCCTGACAGTACAGCTGACACAGCTGAATCTGTCCCGGCACAGTCAGTCCAAAGTGTGGAGGAAGTCCAAATGTCCCCTGAACCCACAGCTGAACCTACAGCTGAACCTACAGCAGACCAGCTGGAACCAGGTGCCGAGTCTCCACCTGCTAACTGCAATTACCCCCAGCTGTTACTAATCAAATCATTAAAAAAACTTCGCCTTTCTGCCACACCATCAAACTTCTTAAATGGAGTAGCTATGGCAATCTGTATAGAACTGTAATATTCGATGAAAAGAATAAACAAAATATGAACTTGATTAGAATCAGCATAAATTTTGCACAAATAAAGACATCACCCTTATGTCAGGCCACGGATAAACACTTCTACTTTTCATGAATTCAGTTTGATTTAAACCATGTGCACATACACAAGCACCTCTCCTTTCATATCGAATTTAATTTTCTTTCTCTCCAATCGGATTCCATTACAAGAACTCATTGATTACAGTGTTGAGCCATTCACCCAATCAAAATGGTCAGGGTGAAGTGACAACTACTAAACCTGTCCCTTCCACACAGATGCCTTTGTCCCAACTCTCACACCCACCAGAGAGGAGGGGCCACTCCTGGAGGAGCAAGTGGTGGAGTTCTGTCCTCCTGTAGAAGTAGAAGCCTCCGTGGAGATGCCTGTAGTAGCCTCACATGAGGAGTCAGTAGTGAACACTGATGCTAGTAGTGTTGAGATTGTGGAAGGTGAAAATGGTTTCGGTATGATATTCCCTTTCTGGCTCTCTCTTCTATGTCATATACTCCGCTGTTAATGCATGCCCAAAATGCAGCAGAAAAATCAACCTCAAACACATGCTGTCCATGTCCACGGTGCTGAATCCAAGGTGGTGATTGCAAGAATGGATGCTTTTGCTGTCTTACGAGACAACCTTTCTTTCCCATGTACTCATATCCTGTCCTGATAATTATCCTGTTCTTCACAATACATCCTAATAAAGTTCTAAGTCATCTGGCAAATGAACAGCATCACATCGCGCACAGCCTTCCTATAAAATGCAACTTTTCTTGTACACTTGCCTGAATAATATGACCTTCAACAACAAAACCTGATTAGTTCTGAGCATGGATGTTTTTCCTGTGTTTGTTACAGACAGTCTAGGTAAGTCCCCAGCTGAAGAGCCTGAACAGAATGATGATGGTGTGATGGAGGATGAAGCAGGGGGAGGGGAGGAGGAGGAGGAGGAGGCAGCAGACTCTGGAGCATCCTCATCTGGTAGGCAGTTCTATTATTCATCTGTAAATAACTTCATCAGGTTAGCAGTTATTCATATAGTAAGGTTCTTTAGGCACAACCAGGGAGTACTCACTTCCAACATTTCGGTGTCTGTCAGACATTATCATCGGGGTTAGCTGGATACAATTCTCGCTGCCACCTACATCGGCTATAAGTAACAGCGAGAATTGTATCCAGCCATTCTGACCCTGATGATTATGTCTGACAGACACTGAAATGTTGGAAGTGAGTACTCCCAGGTTGTGCCTAAAGAACATTATTATATGACTTCTTTTATTGTTCCATAAGAAATGCAGCTGCAACAATTGTTAACATCATCTCAGGCATTTTCTTCAAAATCATCTTCAATGAGTAGAGTAGCGATGGTTTTTGTATTGGATTGGATTGGATTGGATTGGATTTGTGACCATTGTGAGCACTGTTACTGTAAGCCATGATTTTTTTTTTCAAACATGTTGTTGAAAGTCAGTACAGTAACTATGGGGTGTTTGTAGATGTGACAATACCAACAGTAGTGAATATCAGTCAGTCCCATCGTTATGTTACCCCAAGTTGCCTTCTGTAGTCTACTATTCCAGTGTTGTCCATCCCCTATTGTAGTGCATCAGTTGCCACATGTAGATGTTCAACTATCAGAAAGCCCTCACCTGTGCATTTGGTTCAGATTGGAAAAAAATTTGCACGCAATAACATAACCACCATACATCGTCGCCCCCTGCTGGGCGCTTCAGGTGCTGCAGGCAGTGCAGATCAGGCCACCGATGAAGATACAGGGGAGGCAATAGCCCAGAGACTATTGGCTGTTGTTGCACAGCAAGAACTCACAGGGGGAGGTAACGACAATACACCTGACAAGTTTGCCAATCACCTCTCTTCCCACCCTCCCACTTTCAGAAATAACATTGCGCCCTCAGACCAGCAAGTATACATAAAGAAACTCCACTTGCACCATTGTAACTCCTCCAATAGGTCGAAAGGCTTGTGCAACTGCTAGGCAGATTGTCAAACTTGCACATATGAAAGAAAGTCATCAGCACAAACATAAATATGCATGCAATTAAAAGTTATGACTGATATTGTACTACAATGTAGTATTCTGCTGTTAGATAGAACTCCTGTTTCAATTCATTTCCTTTAAAAACATTGGCATTGTCAGGTATAGTGATGGAAATTATCTTTATGTGAGTATGTAAGCATGCTCACTTTGATGACTTAGCCCTTGTTGACTTTCAGTCCTCACTCTTCAACCAGAAAACAGAATAAGTGAATTAGATTAAGGCCACAGCATCTGTGTGCAAGCAACATCTAACCCTCACAAGATGGGGAACAACAGACAATAAACTCGATAGTGTATGAGTAAGAGAAGAGGGAGTTTAAATCCTTTATGCTCTGTCATACAGAACTGAATGTCCTTAGCTGAGATAAAAGATTGCCACACAAGTCCCTTTGGCAACAGAAGTGGACATAGACAGTTTTAAAAAAATGGTGCATTTAGTGGAATATCAGGTTTTATCGTGCCAATTTTTGGGTAAAGGGGGGCAATATTAATGAGCAATGCAATACCTTGGGTCATCTGTCCTAAATGTACCCATTACCCTACATGTAACCCATTTCCTTTGTGCAGAATGAAAATGTCCTTCTGTAGTGTAGTTTCTTTGTGTTTTTGTGTGACGCTGTTACTAATGGTTTATCTTTTGTGTGTGTTCTTTAACCCATATTTTTCTGTTTGTCTTGTAAAATTGTATTCCATGTTTCCCTGTGTTGGAGTTATTTTCCTTTGTGCTGTGAAACATTATATATTGTATTCTGAAAATGACATAAATTCATTTATACAATCTATACAAATCTATAAATTTGTAGCTTCTGCAAGTCCACAGTAGACAAATGAGCAAAATCATAATCAAAAGAAGAAACCCAATCAAGCAATTTTGTGTACTGAATATATCATGTTATACACATTCATGACATAGAATATTTAAGTATTTGGTATATGTGGGCATCAATGATTGTCTCGTGTTGATGCAGGTGAGGAGCACGGTCCAGGCTCACCCCCTCCATCAGACCTGCCCGATCAGCCCACTCCAGCCTCTCCTGAAGCCGAGGACCAGGACCTCATCACTCCCAAATCCCCCACCCGAGGGCCGCCCAACCCACTGGGCCAGCAGCTGGTGGAGGAGATGAAGAGGAAACAGTCGGTCAAGAAGCAAGACTCGTTCGAAGAGGAGGAACCCCCGCCTGAAGAGCCTGAGGAGTCTGTACAAGAAAAAGAAGAAACTGCTGCTGAGATGGAGGTCCCCCCTGCTGAAGAACAAGACCCAGCTGTGGCCACGCCTGAGACCAACCAAGAAGAGGAGCAGCATGGGATGTATGAAGATTCCCACAATTCCTTGCAGGAAGATACCCATGGTGCAGTGCAGCAGGCAGAGGAGGAAGAGAAGGAGGAGGCTGAGGAGAAGGTGGAAGATGAGCCACAAGGTGACCTTGAAGAAGCCCGCCAGGAGACGGCGTCCTCTGAGGACGAAGCTCCTCCAGCTGAAGAGGAGCCTCCTGAAGAAGAGGAGCCTGAAAAGGAAACAGAAAAGCAGAACGGTCCAGTTGAAGATGAAACCACTCCGTCTGAAGATGACCTGGAGGAATACGAAGAGGTTGTTGCAAAGCCCCCGGACGTACCCGTCCATAATAAGCGTCTCAGTGTTGCAGAAACGAGGCAGATGTTTGCGAGGGCAGACCCCCCTGTCCCACAAACCGAGGCGGTCATCAGGCCCAAACTCAAGCCAGTTCCCCCCAAAGTGGAGCCGAGTCCAAGCAGCTCCCAGCCCACCAAGCCAGTGCCAATTGTACCAAAGACGGAGACTCCAAAGGAGACCATAGTGGTGAAGAAGCCTACTTCAACCCCTGTGGTGCCATCCCCAATGTCCCCTACTGCCTCTGCTGCACCCCAGTTAAGGTCAGTTCTTAAACATAAGATATGAAAATCAAAATTGTCACATGAGTACTGACAAACTTCAATCTGCACGTCACTTAAAATAAGAGACTTGAATTTGAAAGACTCGAAACCTGAGGGTAAGTCTGAAAACTGCAGACCTTCCAATGTTGTAGCTTAGTACTAAGTAGGAAAGTATGCAAGGGTGGTGGGTCAATTACAGACCATCTAAATTAAAACAGTTGTTGTCTTACATGACAGTTTATATCTATAGGACTGGTGTGTTTTTCCTATTACATACTTACCGGCACTAAAAACCTTTGCCTTCAATGTTACTCCAGGTCCCTGGCAGACAAACCCCAGCCTAAGAAGGTTTTTGGTGCCATCAAAGCGCTGGAAGACCAGGGTGATGACAAGGTACCAGCCTGGGTAAGGATAGCACAGAAAAAACAGAAGGAGAGAGAAGGAGGCAAGGATGAGGATGATGCTGCAGTTGGTGGCAAGAAGGTTGTGGTAAGCATGATATTTGCAGTACGACATTAGTGTAATGTATTATACTATTTCTTGCACTGTACTTTCTTGTCCTATAACTGTATAACTGTATAACCAATATTTCACTGCACATAACCTAAGCTAGTCCTAATGTTATGTTACCTTTACCTTATCTTAATCTTCAAAGTCCACCTGCACTCACTACTGGGACACTTACTGAGACATGTAAATCTTATCACTTCAAATCACCAATTTGAACACATTACCTCTGAAGCCTGGATACCAGCCTTCTTCAACTCTCTGTCCACTTCATAGAACCTGTGTAGCTAATGTACCAAGCAGACTAAAACCTAACAGCACTGGTATCCAGGCTACCTGAACCTTCTCCCTGCTGCCTTAGGCTTAGGTCCCAATTGCACTGGTGCCTATCAGGGATGTCACAAATTTGTCTCGGTGGACTGCCAGGTACCCTATGTGTTCCCCACGGGTAGGTCTCAGCGTCTATTTCTTACCGGGTCCTGGGTTGATTTTAAGTCCGACTTAGATTCATCCCTGTACCCGGCAAGGCTGCAAATTACCCTGGGAGCCGCATGTTGTCCCAATGGGCCATGTAGGGGTCATACCCGAAAGTTCAGAAAAAAACAACCCAGCAGGGCCTCAATTTCCAATTGGGACCTAAGCCTAACAGGTATACCAGTACATGCCTGGTGCCTAAGGGCTAGCTTAGCAGGAAGATGGTTGCAATTCCACCCAATAGTCACCCCAAGATAAAAGCACTGATATCTGATGATGTAGCATTACACAGAGCTGTGCTGACATGAGTCTTAAGTGTTGAATGTGGTTGAAACTGTTACCTGCTGCGACAGGTGGTTGAGAAGACCCCGCCTGCCGCACCCTCCAGCCAGCCGCCACCCAAGTCCCCCGCCCGCAAACCGTCCTCCGGTGCCGTGCCACCCAAAGTGTTGGTCAGTCTTCAGAAGGCCCTTGTTGTACAATGTAGCAATGTAGATATTGTCACAGGATCTTTATTGACAATCATTGTTCTTTATTTCATACTTTATTTCTTTAATACGTCCTTGCTTTGTCTCTTCAGGCAGATTGCTCTAACAGACAACTTTCTTGCTCATAATGCCATTAATCTTGCCAAACTGATAATCATTGTAGATATGTCAAGAAATCTTTTCAGTTTTCAAGTCAAATTGTTACAGAGCTGCTTCACGGCATGAATGAAATTCTTATGACAGTTGTAGTGGCTTTGTAAATCACATTGTTATTTCCGAAGAGAAAGCAAAGCTCTTACCAACAAACTTTCGATCAATCCTCTGATCCTTTTCAAGTTGAAATGACAAGGACCAAGAGGATTGATTGATTTGTGGCTGTAAATAGCATAACGTAGTATAATCTATACAATGATCGACAATGTATTTTCATTCAAATTCCATACTATGATGTGTAGACAACAAAACAACAGTCTATTACTATGCTATATAGTAATTCAAATTGATAAAGGTCAGGTTTGGTGATAAGTTGTTGTTTTTTTTACATTAAGTACTGATTTGATTATCAATTATAGTTTTGGTGATGGTATTCAATGATTTGATACATCCAAGATGCAGTATAGTATTGTATGATACTTTTCACAACAGGTAGTGGTCTAAAACTTTGTGTATGGATGTAGCACAATCATAAAGTATTTATAAAGTCAAGCTTCTATTTGATGTTCAACCATTTTGGTGACCTTGTACAGGTTGTAGAAAAGACTGGATCAGTCACAGCCAGGCCGTCAGCACCCAGACCATCGGTCGGCCCCACCAAACCCTTCTCCCGGCCCACCGAACCCCCCACCCCCGTCATCATACCTGCAACAAAGGCACCAGAGCAGCCAAAACCTCTCAACTCACCCACCAAACCAGCAGAGTCTAAACCGGCCGTCAGTACGTCCCCCCCGCCCACCAAGTCTGGTGACCTGATGGCCAACAACAACAAGCTGAACCGGACGGGACAGTTCCTGGCTCGGCAGCAGAAGAAGAACTTCATCCTGCCCAAGCCTGAGAAGTGCATCGTGTGTAATGAGAATGTTTATCAGGTGAGAAAATGCAAACTCAGTTTTTTTTTCCTATGCCAATTCCTCAGGAATGTGATTACACATGGTTGAACATGCTGACAGATGTTTCCACCAAAATGCAGATAGGAAATGCTTATGAAATCTACCCATTGACAAGTTTAAGGTTATAATATTGCAGATGCACAATTTCAAATGTCATGTTTGATAGATTTTTCAATAGTATAGTGACAGCTTAAAAAAATTAAGTTTTTAAAGTAATGCTTTGAAAGTTTTAGTAACCCTTTGCCCACCTGTTATTTATTGGTATACCGATAACACTCCAGCACCCTTTCTTTTTTCAGTTTTAAAGTTTAAAATCTACCAAACTTTGAAGACACTTAGTAAACTACTTAGTAAATACAACAGTAGGGTTGGAAAATTATTTTTTTTAAAGTCTTTCTATTTTTAACGTTTCAGACTGAGATGGTAAAGTCCGACGGACGCTTCTTCCACAAGAAGTGCCAGCGCTGCCTGGTGTGCAAGCGTACACTGGACATCAGCAGTTTCATGGTCATCCAGGAGAAGATCTACTGCAAACAGCACGGACAGGAGCTCAAGCTGGCCCAACAGGCAGTATAACAACGCTATGGTTCCATGTACAGCCCCCGTTTTCTAGATGGTAGATTCCTCAGCCATGTAGCACTGACAGGTAGATGCCAGAAGTATGGATGATTCCAAATTTTAGTAGGGATGGTTAGCAATAGTGACAAGTCTGGCCTGAGACATTTGCTTTGAGGGGCTATGCTTTGTCCTGTACTGTTGCTTCAAAGAAGAGAATGACATTGGAATACAAAACGATGCAAGGAGAATTAAAAGAAATTTCTGAAACTGAGTGGTTGTAACAAATGCTATTTTACAATGTTGAAAACTCTTGCATGTTATTTGTATAGGGCTTATGATTTTAAGAGTCCATCCCAGAAGTTTCTTTATGATATGGAACCTTTACTTTGTATCAGTATTTTGAATGAGAAAAGGGTAGGATTTGTTCATTGCCAGCAAGCAATGCTACCAGGAATGGTTAAAATCAGTGCGTTGCCCTAGAGAATGGATCAACAATAGATGTAAGTTATACAATATGGTACCTGTCTTGCTTAGCTGCCATAGTATGTGGTTGTACATAATGCAATTTCTGACATAAAATGGGACCATACAAGCAGTGTCTGAAAACTTCCCAGTGATGATATTTAGTTCCTGGTATCTGTTGTAACTGACCTGAAATTTTAGACCTTGGTTACCTTTTGATCAATTGTTAGAATCGTGCCATCAGATGATACATACACAGCTGTGCAATTTCCACCTCCAATATTCACTCCCAAGTAAATCAACAGTAAAAATTTAATATCTATCTTTTAGTAGCTGCAACCTTTTTTGCCATTTGTGCATCAGAGGTCTAAGCAGTGAAATGATACTCTGTAAGAAAGCCAGATTGTAACAAAGTTGTGACTGTATCAGTCACGTCCTCTTTTCATGTTTTGAGCAAGACTGTTTCCTCTAACATAAATTTTTAGAAACACCTGAGTTGAACTAGCAGTAATTAAAAGTAAAAAGTCTTTCTACCATTTTATATTCTACAACAATTGAATGAAGCTGCTTCGGCTGCCAAAATTATTGTTCCTGTAGACACTGTTATAAAAGGAGGTCACAAACATTCAGCCTTTACAAAAGACTGTCACTACTTGTCTTGAGTTGTAGTTTTGGCTATTATAGTCATTGTGATGCTTACATGTCTACATGTACCACAAAAGAATACAAATACATGTAAGTGTTTTTTTCTAAAGCATCTTTTTGTGATTGTTGGTAAGTCTACCAGTATTACAATCCTTTCTTTTTATATTGTAAATATTTCATATGTATGACGATAACGAAAATCTTGTAGCAACTTTTCTTATCAAAAATTTCATATGAGTTGGCCATTCATTGAATTTCTCTGCATATGCACCTATAAAATTGCCTTTGAACACTTAGTTTCACCATGAATAGTTGAGAAGTTGCAGACTGACTATAGCTTGATGACAAATTTCTTTAAGGAAGTGACATACAATTATTGCAATCGTGTATATATATACAACAAACTACTTAGCAAAATATATGTAAGTTAGATGCACTTGAATATCCAACTGTTACAGGACATTTGAAAAATGGAGAAATGCTGGCAGAATTATACTGGTGCAAACCAGAGTGTCACTCTGGTATGTACATTTTATAGAGCAATGATATAGTGATACTGTATATCCAAATGCTATACTACCCAAGGACATGAACAGAACAATAGTCCAGTATTTGTTGTATACTATTTACCTTATATCTGTCTTCAGTGAAAGCCGATGTGCCTTGCCAGAAGTAGAATCTTAAATAAATGTGATGTTGAATCATTAAATTCACAAATGAGTTGTACATTTAAGAATCAACTAATCTTTAACAAAGTCGATGTACAATGTAGTTGTACACATGTGTATACCTTAATTTTGGATGGGCTTTGACCATGTATTGGCTACCCTAGATGTCTGATTTAGAGCTGATAGCATTTTTGTTTAAATTCCTGTAGGTGCTTATGTTAGGTCAATCAAAGAACAGTTTGATGGACTTTGAATGAAAGTATAGAGCTTTTCACCTTGCACAATTGCTGTCATGAAAAGGTTTTGTAACTTGAAGGTCAAGTTAAAGGATAGTCTGAAACGAACAATAATTGTGTAAAAAAACTTGCATATCAAGACTTAATACATTTTTAAAAATAATTGACGCCTACTTAAAGATTGCACTATTATTTTTTACCCTTACCGTAGCACAAGCCAATGCAACAAGCCTACCACTGCAAAAAATGTACCCGTCTCAATTTTGTGCATATTATGATATGAAATTAATTGTGATGTTGCTGTTTACTGGGAATATTGCCACAGTGGCAGTATAAGAACAAAGAATCTGAAGATTGTTAAAAGTTGAATGGTCTTATGCATGGTTACATTAAACAGTCAACTGTAAACATGGATGTGAAGTCATTTTTGTTGTGGTGATTGGTTATTTTATACACGGTAGTTGGTCATTTACAAGGCATTAGGCTGTAATTTTTTTAAGAATTTGGCCAACCACACCGGGTCAGCCCAAATCTTCTTGATATGTGTGTTGGGTTCTTTAACATTACCATGATGGTCATTTATGATCTTGCCTTTTGGGGAAAGTCTGCAGTAAGTCAGATGAAAATTTGGTGTGTGTATTAACTGTATTTCATGCATTTGAACAAAGTTCAGGTAATGCTACAGAAGTAATTCTTACCCAAAGTATGTTTGACATGGGGGAAAGGTTTGTAGTACTTTGTGCCATTATCAGGACATTAAAATTCGAAATAAGTCACACTGACAACACCAGACTTTTGATGCTTTATTTCTCCCCAGTTAACATTGTTCCCTTCCACATTTCATTTGCCTACTCTTTCGTAAAATAAACATGAACAATGAGAATTTTTATAACTGGTCCTATTCATTTACATACTTAATTCCAGTTTCCTTTCGAAGTGGAAGATTTAGTAATAACTCATCATGTATAAACATCAACAACAGGGACATTTAAGTTTGGATTACCATAATACAAAATGACGAACTGCAAGACGATATATCTCCAAAATACATCTGTGATGTGTGAAGTAGATACTGGTGAAGGAAATAATAATCATAATATCAGACATCTTATACTTCCTACATACTTGGGCAATATGAAATAACACATTGACCTCATTTAAGTTTCTCTTTATACAAATTCTATGTATTTCTATTACATTCTTGGTTATGGTCATGATTATGATACTACTTTGCATAATTAGTCTACATTATGATAAATATCTTATATATTCTTGGTTTTCATTAGCAAAATTAGCATTTGCTGTAGAATACGCAATATATTAGCTGATCGTTAAAATACAAATAAGATTCCCCGATCAACAGGGAAAGTGTTAAAACAACAACATTCATGTATACAATATGCTGTTGTTTCTGTCAAACACATTGTGTATTATTGTGAAACATTGTTCATGACATGTCATACGTCTGAGTTGTGAAAATTCCTTTCTAGAAGCGGCATCTTGGATGTCCTTATAAGGCAATCGTCATATATGATGTAACATCAGATTTGAATTTTGGATCTTGACATTAAAGGCAAAGGGCGCCTTCTCATCAACGTTTGAAACGAAGTCCATGTTTGTTAGTGCGTTGGCAAAAAAATAGTACTAGTGCCTGGGGGGATGGGGAGGACGTTAATTTTCAAAACTGATTTTTTTTTGTCAGGTAACGCCCGGATTTAATGTTTTACAACCACAATCTACCCTTTGCAGGAATGGCAAGAAAGAGCAATGAAGTTAAGAGATGCAGTTCAGGGAATCCAGTTCAAGTGAACAACTAGCCGCCTAATACTGCTGTGTTTGGAGTCTACATAACTTTCTCCCATTTGCAAGTGCTCAATGTTGATTTTGTTCTTGTAACATCAGCAATTTGCTTTACAAGCAGTCGTACGGGGGGACAGATATTTTGCTTGACAGCGACAATGGTATGCCGTGATGTCACAATGGGGAATGTCGCAAAATGCAGTCATGAGAAGTTTGCACTGTAAAACAAATGACAGCTATTCTGTCTGAGTGCGTTCTACCTTTGACAGAATATCACGAGACTGGATACTCGTTTAACCGTGATCTACATCTTCATGAGATATGAATTCATGTACTACATAATATGATATCAAAGTACATGCACTAAACTTAAAAGCATTAAATCTTTAAAACGGTAACCTATTTAACTGCTAACAGGAGTAACCTATCAAAAGTAACCCAATACCTTTGCTTGCTTTTATCATTTCAACACTTTCAGCAAACGTTTTATCATGTGTGTACCTGCAATGTTCAGACAAGTCATCGGACAGTGCACCATGTTTTACCATAGAAAATAGTCAACCTGCTGAAGGATATAAGTGACGTACAATGTCTTTACATATGCTTTGAAATTTACAATTCGGATGCGGCACGACAGTGTGACTTGTTGCTATGATTAAGGCCACGCTGATTTTATTATATACATGTAGATGATATTCCCGCCGCAACAATTTTCGTAAATTGTACAGAAGCTGCAAAATGACGTCCAAGTTAACATTGCAAAAAATATCCAAAAATGGATAATAACGTTATAGAATTCATCCTTTCCTATCGTAAAACATACTGATTTTGTCAAAAACTTATCATAACTCCTTGCACAAAATGTATTTCGAGCCCTTAGCGATATTTGCCAAAGTGAAAAGACTAATTGAAGAATTGATTCTTTGGTGTATCATGTTCAGTCGTTTGTAAAACCTCCCTGACATTTTATAAATATTCAAGACCGTACGAGGTCCGTATGGAAGTCTGAGCCTCTACCAGCCTCCACAGGTCGCTGGAAAATAATAAAAAATTGGACAAATATAGACAGATAATATGTCAGACGAGTTGGGGTCGCATACCATAGTCCTCGGCCGCAGCTAACTCCTTTGACATGTTACGCATATATATTTGTCCAATTTCTACTTTTTTACAGTAAACCGTGGGGCCCGATAAAGGCTAAGAACTCCATACGGATCTCATACGGAATACATACGCATGTGTGAATCCCCCTTTACGAATGCAACATTCTTCGAGCTCAACTTTTTTCAACCTCGCATCAACTTTGTAGTGCCTAGAGGATGTCATCCATATGATCTAAATCAGTATGGCCTTATTCATATATAGCTGACGTGCTCTTCCTCCATGTCCTCGTCACACACGGGGCACCTTTGCAGACCGTTCTCGTTACAGGCGGTACAGTTGAGCTGGCGGAACATGTCCGTGAAGTTGTTCCTGTGCACGGACTTTCTGCTGCCGTTACACACCGTGCAGGGGATGTACCTGTACCCGCCACACCTCGCGCACAGGGAGCGCACCGTGATTTTCTGCGGAGACAAGAAAAGGGGAAACAAGGTGATCAGAAATGGCAGACTTCACACATTACATGTTCTACTTTGAGACCCGTCTAGCCCCAAATAGACTGAAATAGCAGCAATAACGCTACATTGTATATATCATATCAGGAATCACAGCAACACACACACACACACACACATATATACGGACACACGGACACACAAACACACGCACATACACGTCTCGTTGTTGATACGTGGTTTCTTTCTTTGCTCCACAAACTCCATTGATTCCCCTTATCTTATCTCTGTTCCTCTTCCCTTCCAAGAACTATACGGCAAGAGAATTTACATCGCTTATGTTCTGCTTAAAGTCACTTCTGACTCACTGTGACCCTAGCCCTTTTCTCAGCGTGAACGCCAGGGGTTTTTCATACACACAAGTAGCCACTCATACTTCCGTCTAAACATGGGTATTTGGTAATGATCAACTCTGCAAATTGGTGGACGCACTAGAGGACAGTTGACAAAGGGCGGTGAGGTTCTGACTATATAAACATCGTCCGTACGGTCAGTGAGCTCGGTTAGGTGAGCAATGGAAGCATAAAAACATGTCAACCAAATGAAATACTTACTTCGAACCGGCTCAACAGTTTCCTGAGTTCCCCTGCTTCGTTAAGTTGGTCTAATCTCTCTGCCCCCTGAAACAGAAGCATAAACCTTTTAATCCACTTTGACAACAACATGACACTTGCGTATGGTGTTCAGTGCTTATTGCCGAGTGCAATGGAAGTCCATGTATATCGTCTCAGTCACTCTAAACTGATTATACATGATGTTATAGAGTGCATAATAAAGCAAGACATTTGGTTACACTCCATTACACTCCTTAGTGACAAAAGATTTGACGGATCGCTCAACGAATTTCAAAACAATAATACAGAACGAAACTTTTTTAATGTTTCGTGTATTTTGGTGTCTTTTCTGAATCATACTTCCAGGGTTACTCATGTTGATTCAATTTTGAAAACTCTGTACGGTTGATGAACGATCTCCGTCTAGTGAAAAGGTGTTCTTACAAAATTCAAGGTTGTCAATATACAAGTACATCAATATACAAGTATTACAACAAAGTACAAGGTTTTCAATATACAAGTACATCAAACAGGGTACTAACGCGGTAGTATGCACTTACAGTGATTTTACACTTGTAATAGTCCTGTAGATGTGAACAAAGTATAAATTTTAATTGATTAAAAGATTGTCGTTTACTATAAGATGTAGTGACAAAGATGGGCCCTCGTACTTTGGCGTTACATAACAACACCAACCCTCCCCAAAGCCTAGCTTGCACCCGCATTGATTGCTCTTTGCATGGGGCAAGGCCCCGCCTTGGTAATCAAACCTGCCAGAGATAACCCTGAGTCCGTCAGGTACCCCATGATCACATCACGTGGACAACACTCCTTTAAACCTTGAACTTTCAGAACGGACAAGCCGACATTGTGTGCGGAGAGCAAATACATTGTCTATTTATATTCAATAACCCTTTGTTGGCCAGTATGCTTGATTGCCGGGCACATTCGTCGTATGATCGTCGCACGATTGTCGTACGATCGTTAATTTACTATGAGGTATCCTTTGAATAGTAGTACATGTTTCATACAATATTCCGTGTCTTGTTACAGAAAAGGCTGTTTATATCCTTGTGGGCGGTTGGTCCTGTTCCAGCCGCTCGACGCCAAAATCGTACGACCGCCTATGGCATAGGTAGCCGCTTCTTTCAAAGCAGAGGTTGATGGGGAAAATTGTGACTTTATTTCTTATATGCCGTCTTTTTCTGGTGAGGTTAGATGACATCAAGCTGACATCAAGCTGACATCAAGCTGGCAAAAGACGGCATATAAGAAAAAGGTCACGATTTTCCTCATCAACCTCTGCTTGGAGAGTAGGTAACGGTGCTAAGGACTAATACTTTCTTTCTGTTGTGAGGTACTCCACGTGTGTGCAGCGAGCTTACCAGAAACTACTGTGACATCTAATATGCTAACAATAGTTCTTTTCGCGATATTGTGCAATACTAGTATCTGTTTGAGATCCAAAATAACAGCGTGACTTCGACAAATAGGATCAGCTTGATAGGTATTTCATCACCCGGATACTGACACCTGTGTCCTGGACATGTTAGGTATTACCGTTCGGGATCCAACAGTTGTGAATTATTTATTAAATTTCCTGTGCGGTAATCAAAATAAAAGGTTCACGAAGATGTCGGGCATTCTTCCCTCGTCTTCTAAACGGTCCCGTTACATTGTTGTCACATATAACCTTTGTAAACTTATTATTTCGGCTGGTTGCAGGCTGTAATATCCAGACACTGTATTTAATACTGGACGATACACCTGCAAGCACAGGAAGTTGAGAGGACGTCATTTCCTGTGGACGCCACCCCAATCTCCTATTTTTACCTGACCTTTGTTCCATCATTATTGATTACATACATGTCGTTTTTATCGGGCCCTACGTGCTGGCATGCTATTTTCAGATGTTTACTTTTTTAATGAAGTTGTAGTCGTCGAAATCTATTAACATAATGCAGGAACGCTGTTTCAATTCTCAGAGCGTTTTGTCAAATATGTACACGGTTTACCTGGAATTAATCATCGCTATAATTTGATGTATTTGATAACAGAAAATACAGAAAAGACAATTAAACAATACACTGTTAACCCTACTATGTTGTTACTCATGTCTTTCAATGTTGTTGCCCAGTGGTATGTATGCCTATAGACCAGTGCCTTGGGTAGCTTGAAAATAGAGACATGCATATGTATCACCGCGACATCACTACACGCATTTAGAATGTCCAATTATTGTCTGGAAAGGCAGCTAACAAAAGCGAATCACAACAAGGCTGCATGTTTTTCTAGTTTTAACAGTATTTTGTGTCAAGAAGGAATTTATCACTGACAACGGTCCAGACCACAGAGAGCCACGTCTTTTAGTTGTCATGGGGAAATCTCGTATTTCTTCTGACGTCAGCTTGACCAGGGTCGCACGCGAAACTGTCTGTTGTAATTTCCGTGACTGGACTGGTTCTGATTTATTCTTAGATTCCAGTTTAATATGTCTGTCTGCAGACTGTAGCGCGCCTTGCACCTGCAATTATAACGTTAGTATAGTACGTAGAATATTCAATTTGGTACTATAAGGATATGCTAGCAGTCAGCTACGTGTAGCTATAGCCATTACATGTATTGTTTTATTGGACCGTACTCCTATCTAAGAAAACCTCGAGGACAAAGATTTATAGTAAAGCCACTAACGAGCTCTGTAGTAAAATAAACGGCGATTACTCGGAGGTACTGATTTCTTTCAATTGGTACATTGTCCATTGGCAAAGCTGGTAAATTCAGACAAATTGTGCAGATTAGTCTTAATCACCAAATTTGGAACACATGTACATGTAGTTCAATACGTTTCTACACAAATCTGCAGCTGCATATGGGAGTATCTCATTTTCTAGCAAATTTAAGAAAACTGTGGATCATCAAAATGTGAAAGTTTCGCAGTGTATCAAGTAAGTCTGGTGCCATGATATGTTTCAAACTGTATTCCTGCAATCACAGATTTTCAATACCTGTGACTAGTGTGAGTGTTTTTCTTCTTCTTGTAGCTATGGGACTTTGTTCCGTGTTTTTCTCATATCATGTTTTTATATCAGTGCCACGTTGTTAAACAAAGGACGTTCTGACATTAAACGATAGACGTTCCGTGTCGGCATGTTAGGGTAATCCCTCGCGTGAGCGCGCAAAGGTATTTACTACACACTTCCAATGATGGATGTGTTCTTCATATACCGGATGACAAGGCCAACAATGGCGGCCTATCTTTGTCTTTCAGGTATCAAAATTTCTTCCAAAGAGACACAGTACTATATAGTATTTCCCTTGGCACAATTTACAGGTTCAAGTGATCTCTTTTGACGCCCTATCCACGTAGCGCTACTGCTGACCGAATTCAGTCACTTTAAATCTCAGAGGGACAAAAGCGACTGTTCGGTTCTTAAATGGTCATCTCCCTTTCGCCACCAAAGAAAGATGAATGAATTATGAAGTGGGTACAGGATTTGTAATGGATTTAACAGGCTCAAGGGATGCGATGGATTCTCACGGTGACGTTGATTTACTTTTCATGTCATTGTGAGGATGGTACAGGTTGGTACGGTTTGTTATCACATTCTAATTTGTTGGAACGGTCAATAGTTGATAAGATTTGTCTTACACTATCTTATGGGACGCCATTAATTGTCTCGATTTTATGGCCCAACAACTGTGTTAATAATGGCAGGACGTTGCCAAGGACGCGTGAATGGGAACAAGATGAATTATATGTAACCAAGGAATTACATGTAACCAAAAAAATTCCCAGTGTGTACTTTTATAGGCTTTGAAAAAGATTTGTGCCATTTTTAACTGCAGTGTGTCCACCTACTTGCAAGCAAGCAGAGACAAATCAACATCGGTCAGAAATACATAAAACATCGTTTAGAAAAGGAATTCAGACAATCAGTAGATTTCATTCCATAAAACTCGGACTATGGGGGGCGCGACTGTTCACGTCAGAGTCTGCATATAACATGAGTCAGAGTAAAACATAAACCCCATGTGACCAGATACTGACGAATCATGAAGCGGTTAGAGAGACAACAACAACACGATAGTGTCAAAATATCGTCAGCGTTAATATTTCCCCCAATGAAAGTCCTTGTCAGAAATGATCACCAAGCCTAATGTCAGTACATGCATCTATCTCTGCCCTTGAAATTCTATTGCTGGCTGAGTACGCTTTCATTCACAGTCTGCGTGGATTTTGTAGTAAAACTTGGACATGTCAGCTTACAATGTTATTGATGATATTTCACAGTGTTGTTCTGTATCTCTATGTAGTTCAGTAGTTGGTGTTATACGTTGTATGCTGTAGAATTGTCGAGAAATAATGTTCATTCATTCGTGTAAGCTAATATGATTAACATTCAAATTATTTTTCTCCCTCCTTCCTTCCTTATCTGCATTTCCTTCCCTTACTACCTCTCTTCCTCCCATTTCCCTCTCTCCCTGTCTCTCTATTCCTCTCCCCTTCTCTTCCTTCTCTCTCCCTCCCTCCCTCTCGATCTCCCTCCCTCTCTCCTTCCCTCTCTCTCACTCCCTCTCACTCCCTCCATACCTTCCTCCCTCCCTTCCCCTCTCCCTCCCTCCCTCAACCCCATGGCTGTACTCACCCCTATCGGTTGCCCATCTATGAACACTTGTGGTAAGGTAAGCGCCTCCTCTGTCTGTCCGAGCCTCGCCCTCAGTTCTCTCTGCAGTTCCAAGTTCATTACAACGTCTCTTTCCTCAAAGCGAACTCTGTGACTTTCCAGTATTCTCCTGATCTTTTGGCACTTCTCGGCTGTGTCCCTGACGACTTGCATGCTGGTGGTGTAAACAATGATCCTCCCCCTCTCGTGACTGTAGGACTTCTGCAAGTGAGACGAGGGAGTCTGTGGGACGGTCGGCAAAGTCCACGGGACGACGTAGAACAAAGGAGAAACAAAAAAGAGAGAGAAAGAAAGAAATGTGAACCAAAACTCAACAAAACTCAATAAGAAAACAACAAAAAATCACACACTAGAAAACTCACACAAACACACCAATCTTATGAAACAAGTACTAGTATACAATAACTGACAATGACAATGTAACAAGAACAAGAGAGAGTAGCGTAAACGAAATACAAATAAGGAAAAATGCGGATGTTACAAAGCAGCAAATGACCTCAAAACATGAATATCAGCCATAGATGTACCAATTGTGTTCCTTTTTCGTTAAACTTATTAAAAGTGGCCTATACAGTCGTGGTCAATGATTTCTGTAAGCGTACGTTCGTATGGCAGTTTTCCCATACTCTTACATGCTGTTTGTTATGATATGATAGTTGTTTCTTTTCTTCTCTGACAGGTGTATTTTATTTTATCATGTAAGCGGAAATTGTTTTGTTTGCACCTACATGGCTTCTCATTGTAATGACAGGAAAGAGAAGGAACCAAACAATATTTTTTCACCCATTCTTCTCTCTAACAGAACGCTTAGTGATTCGTACGGAAGAGTTCTCGGTAATGTGCTTCGGTCTGATTGAACCGTTGTATGGGGACTCGGCGTGCGTGACGTTCAGTACATGTCATGTGGAAACATGTCCTACTAGCTATTCAGGCTTAGCGTCAGTACATTCGGGAAGGTCACAAACATTCGTACGGCCTCTGTGAGGACTTTGACCGCTTAATTAGGGTGTGTCGCTGCAATCCAGTGACGCATGTGTGGTGACACAACTTGCAAAATCATAAAGACGCATATTCTTACTCTTTGTGACCTTAATCGTTTTATAATCATGATCCGCTCGACCAAGAGGAAGGAAAAAATGACCCTGTCTTTGATAAAGAACTTGTTCATGGTGATTTCACTACCATTGTGTTGTGTTGACTTAGTCGTCTTTTTGTTCTGTGACTTCCTTATGAGTGTTTTCTTTTAGCTACATATTCACTGGTCGGATCTGCAGCTTCAAAACATTTACTAGAAATATAATTTCTGATCCTGAATCGGACAACAGGTGACCTAGAGATTTTATTACCACTAGTTGATGATTGGTAAGCTGTGAGAGTCCTCTGGTTACCTGCGCTCCTTGTGTGAGAGAGGTGAAGTGCGCCAGCCCCGCCCGTACCCTGTTCTTCACCCCTCGCACAGTCCCGTTTCTGCTGACGATCTCTGTATCCTCCACGCCGCCAGAATAGTCCCTCTTCCCCACATAACGTAAGCGTCTGTTCTCGTCTTCTTCTCCTTCCTCCTGAGACGTCTGCGTGACGTAGTAGGTCCAGCCCGCAGGTGAGGCGGCGCCAGGTGAGAATTGTACCCGGGAGTTCCCGGGATGCTCCCCCGGCACGTCCCCGTTAGTCTGTACCGCCGGGTCCTGGCAGTACTCTCCCGTGTCCGGCTGCAGGCTGTAGTGGTCCCCACCGTTCACGTAATTTTTGGGCTCCTTGTCTTTCTTCTCGGACCCGTTGCCGCCCCATTTAAACCGTAGCTTGTTCATGCTGTGTTTGTGTGACGGTGTTCTCGCTGGTGTACTGAGTCAGGGGCGGCCCAGACAATCGCTTACACAAACCCGCTCCGACCATGTTTAAATATTACGACCCTTTAACGGGAGGAAAGGACAGGGCACCTTGCGTCATATACGTTGAAAACTCATCATTTTAAAGTACAAACTCGTCTTTTAAGCCTCATTTTAGATAGTTTGATGTACAAAATTGTGAAATGTAGGGCAATGGGGAGGTCGATCCCACAGTCCGTTGAAATTGAGTGCTGTTTCAGGAAATATTTATAACATTGCCGCAGGTGTATTAACGACCTTTCCTGTCAGTTGGCGTATTAAATATTCATGAGGCAATATTGATCAAGAAAACAGGACTGTGTGTCCTCGACACGATAATCAAAGGAATACGCGCAGCACGTAGAGACTCCTGTATATACAATAACCACACTGACTTCGGTACATGTCATAGCTAAAACAGTTTCTATATTACGTTAAAATGTGTAATAAACATTTGTGGGAGCAGTGTTGTTTACTGTAGAAGTTTGGTGACCTCATGAGAGTAAAGGTGAAAGCCTTAACACGTGAGACAGGTGTAAAAATAGCCGACAATGGCCTCCCGACTTTCTCCAGACCATAAGTTAGTCGTGAGCTAGGCCATCTGTGAGTTGGCAGTTGGTCGGCGAGGTTGCCTACGAGTCTTTAAAGTTATTTGCACTTATTTTATGTCATATTGTCCTTGGATAGATCAAGAGAGGATTCCGCCTTTGGAGCTAGAATAGGATGGATTCAGTGTACTCCAAACCCACCACCGATCTTGGGGGAGTGGTTGGAAGCAAACTCATGGGAAGGTCCTGAATCTATGACAGGGGCTTAATGCAGAGGAAGAAATGGAAAGGCTACACATGGCTGAATAAGATAAATTGTAAAAGAAATGAACCAGAAAGATTCCCTTTTAAGGTGAAGGTTGGTACAACTCATGGATCATTGGTCAAAAGAAAAGTCTAAGATAAAAGACAAAAACTTGTGACATGTGTTGGAAAAAGAAAGTTAGGAAACAAAGCGTACAATTATAATGAAAGCTGCATCGAATCTGATTTTTCTTCGTGCAATTTTAATGTGAATACGTAATCTTTTGAAAAAAGAAATGCAGTTTTGTGAAACTGACTTGCCACAAAAACGGGGACTTCAAGTTAAAGTCTAAATTCGAGTTCTGTGTGCCTGCAGTCGAACTTTCGGTCGGCACGAACACTTAACCCGCTGCTGCGTGCTCAACAAAATCCACACAGAATGCCGTGTTTAAAAGAGGAGAACTTCGTTGTCCGGTCTGCTTCTACAGCAGGGTGCTTCACAATGGGCGGGTCATGTGAAAAGTTTGGCGGTACCCTTTGGCACCAGGGACCTACACAAGACGCTTAAGAGAGCCATGGTCATGCGGATTGCTTTTAGGTGCTTAAAAGTCTACTAGACAAATGAGACAAAGGAATGTTTAATCAAAACCACTCTTTAAGTTGCTGATGCTTGTCGTAGTAGAACCGACTAAGTCTCCACCCCGTTCTTTGCTGTGAAATTTGTGCAACTGTTACGTTACATGTTTTGGTCGTACTTCATTGATGTAGATGTTGCAGAATAAAATGAATTTTACAACCCGATCCATTGGCAATTTGTATGTCAGATTCTGAAAATGATCAGAAAGGGGCGGAATGTAAAATTTAATGGATTTCTCACATCTCCGGAAGTGGATTCACCCCGCACCTGTTAGCAGCTGCAGTTATTGCCATGGCCGCAGGAGTCGCTTTGAATCAGTTGATTACCGCGCAAAGTACACGTCCGCGTGTCCTGGCTATTACATTCATAGCCTCCGTAGCAGACTCACTCCGGCTGTTTTCTTTTAGTTACCATTTTCTTACTCGTCATGGAGGTTATATTTCAGACAGCGTTTACCTTTGTGTATGTGCGACAATATAACTAAGAACGGATGTATGGATTGATTTCATATTCGGTGTGTTAGTAGGGTGTGCCAAAAACGGGAAATGATTATATTTTGCATAATTACTTCCATAGTTTTCTATAACTGAACATTGATAAATGTAAAACGTCTAATTGATGAACATACACAAACACTAAACCTGCAAACGAGTGACTGATTTTCATAATTAACAAAAATGGCAAAACTGTCTATTGACAAATGAAGGTAACTTTAAACTAGTGACATGCGTAAGTTAGTTAAGGGTGAACAGGACAGGCATTTGTAAGTGGATTCACCCCGCACCTGTTCACAGCTGCAGTTATTGCCATGGCCGCAGGAGTCGCTTTGAATCAGTTGATTACCGCGCAAAGTACACGTCCGTGAGTCCTGGCTATCACATTCATAGACTCTGTAGCAGTCTCACTCCGGCTGTTTTCTTTTAGTTACCATTTTCTTACTCGTCATGGAGGTTATATTTCAGACAGCGTTTACCTTTGTGTATGTGCGACAATATAACTAAGAACGGATGTATGGATTGATTTCATATTCGGTGTGTTAGTAGGGTGTTCTAAAAACGGGAAATGATTATATTTTGCATAATTACTTCCATAGTTTTCTATAACTGAACATTAATAAATGTAGATCGTCTAATTAATGGCAAGTGGAACGTACACAAATACTAAACGTGCAAACGAGTAGCTGATTTTCATAATTAACACAAAAATGGCAAAACAGTCTAGTGACAAATGATGGTAACTTTAAACTAGTGACATGCGTGAGTTAGTTAAGGATGAACATCACTATGTATATAGTATGCAAATATTTAAAAAATGTCATTTGCATAAAATCTATTTCATGGAGGTATGAGGTCGCCGAACTCTGGCTAGTTCACAGCCAGAAGGACTCTGCAATGGAGATTGCACCGAGCCCATGGCTTTACTCTCCAAGCAGAGGTCGAGCGGGCCTGTTTTGGCTGGTTATCTGGCTAGTAGGCGAAGAAAATAAGTCTAAAAAATAGGCAGCTCGATAAAAAGTACGTTCAAAATCAGCAGGAGCGTAACCTCAGTGCAGAAAGTGCGATGGCTACATATAGGTAGACTGGGCCAATGGTCAAGCGAACCAGTACAAAAAGAAATAGCCGGCCAGCAAAAGTGTATTATGAGCTCCAAAAAGACGGAAAAAAGCCCCAGAGAGCATGCTATGGAGGCTAAATATCAACAGCAAACGGTAAAGGTCACCCTCCCTTTCCTAAATGCTGGTGGCAATCTCCCACGACTCCCCTGATAACCTGTTGGACGGCTTCTGACACAGGGTGTTGTTTGTATGGCACACGTACTGACGAGCAGACAACATCGTCAGTACCTGTGAATTCTGGTGCAGTAAGGTGGGGCTTTCCAAGCTCGTTCCACCTTACAATCTTCCTAAACCTTTCTTCCAATCTTACCGTTAATGTTAAGCATACCAAAAGGCTGTTATTTAGTTTAGAAGTGAATTCTTAAGGTGAAATACATCAAGAGTGGCGCAACATGGCGAGACCAGAGTGGAGTGATTGGGACAATAAGGACAAGGAGGTTTTGGGTCACATAGGTATGACTCAAGACAACGAGGACAACCAAAGTCTTCAGTGGTTATTTTCACGTCTTCAGGGAAACCCTACAGTCGACGGAGAATTTGACGAGGAAGAGAGGGAAAAACTTCAACTGGAACAGCTGAAAGAAGAGCCTAAGAACCTGTTATTAGCAGGAGAGGGGCTGTTTTTAGCCCTGCTGTCCGGAGTGAGTTTGTCGAGTTCGTCCATTTTGGCCCGCCTGGCGGCCAACTCGGGAGTGCCGGACATGCAGGTGGTGTTCTTTAACGAGCTGGCGGCGTTCATACTGTTCGTACCGCTGGTGTTGGCGTGCAGAGGTTCCCTTCTGGGGGAGAACTGGAAGCACACGGGCCTACTTTTTCTCGCAGGTGAGTCCGTTGCATTGGTGTATGAAAATTCCCTAAACGCTATCACAAAATGTAAAAAAAACCACATCTGATTACCTACAAAGTATTACTAATATTGATACATGTAATACATGGACATGCCCGTGTAAAAGAAAGGTCAGTAGGGTAAAACTGCGATATTTGCATGTTTATATTGAGGTACAGAAGGTAGATACCCCCCTCCCCAGATCCATGGATAGGGAATTGCCTGAGGGCGCTTTGGCCCCACATACATGTACGTTATATAAGACGTCCTCGGCAGTTAATACAATAATGCTAATACAATGACGTGTACTTAGCACACCACACCGGTGGCATTTGGTATACAGCCACTAGTTTTCCTCCCTTGTATTCAATTGATGATCACAGGCAAATGGTTTTCATGTTCAAATCTTAAGGTAGGCATTCGTAAATGAAAATGGGAAAGTGTGATTTGTAGGAGCATGGTCTTCATTTCGAAAAAAATGTCCTCATTTTGGCGACACTTTGAGGCCATTGTTTGCTCTGATTATGACTTCTATAAAGACATGGAGGTTTACAGAACAGCCATCTTGGTAAATGCACCTTGCATGAGCCGTCGGGAATATCCTCTCCTTAAACTTGAAAGTTTCCATTCTCCTACGCAGAGGGACCAGCGTCAACTTATACTCCAGGTCAAGGAGTTTCTACGACACAGATTCTTCTCTGCTGTAGGAGAATGAAAGTTTTGAGATAGATCGCTGATTTTATGCTATTTTTTCTTGCAGGTGTCGGTCGCACGTTCGTGACGATATGGTTCTACGTGTCGGTGTTCTACATCCCTCCCGGCAACAGTTTTGCCATCCAGCGGGGCGCCACACCGCTGTTCGCCGCTCTCATGGCGCTCGCCTTCCTCGGGGAGAAGCCCGGATGCGCCAGCTCCATCGGCATCATCCTCAACCTCATCGGCGTCGTCTTACTCACACAGGGGCCCAATTACGGCTGGGAGGAGCTGGACAAGACGCTCGGCATCACTCCGGGGGAAGAACCGCACGTCTCGCCTGTTCTCATCGGGAACGCGCTGGCCATCGTATCGGCGCTGGGACTCGCGGCGGTTAACGTGGTGAGCCGGGGACAACTCGCCAGCACTCCCCTATTAACCGTGCTGTTCTGGATGGAGTCGCTGGGAGTCGCCATCACGTTACCGCTCATGTACATGTTTCCTAAGAAACCCGTGTGGGACCTGGAGGGGAAGGTGTACGGCTACCTCACCGGGGCCGGGTTCATCTACACGGTCGGTATCGCCTGTCTGTACCGCAGCCTGAAGCTAGAGAAAACCGCGACTGTGGCCCTCCTACGCAACGGGAACGTCGTGTTGGCGTATCTGATGCAGGTGTTCATCCTGCATATCAAACCGGCGGGGATGGAGATAGCCGGGGCGGTGTTGGTGCTGATCAGCACGGCCATAGCAACCATGGTCACGTGGCTACAGAACTGGCGGGAACGCTCGGAGGAGGTGCGGCAGAGACTGGAGGCCGAGCTGGCCGACAGGAAGAGATCACTGGGGAACGGGAGTTCCCGAGAGAGCCGGACTTCCAGAGACAGCAACCAGAACAGCAGTAACGATGTAGACAATGACGAACAGAGGGATTTGCTCATAGAAAAGTAGTGGATATAGTAGTAAAGAAAAGCTACATTTATATAGAACGTCAGCAACTGACTAGAGGCGAAGGAGGCAACAGACAATCGGAGTGTCTCCACATCTACCCTTCATGTACCAATATTTATTGTCTAACACCGGACATATGAGCACACCGGTTTAACTTATTAAGCTATATACTTAGTAATTGGAACATTTGAGCCGATGTCGTTTTATGAGGAACAAAAGTGTAAGGATTATAGTTCAAAGTGTCTAGCACAGACTAAGGAGAGTTAGTCGCAAGGCAGATGTTCTGCACTTGCGCCAGCTCATCCGGTCAAATACTAAATGTCAAGATTAAACTCGAACACGCTTCCGTATTTGTGTTTTGAATGGTTGTTAATATATCTGTAAAAAAAGGCACAGTTATACAGCATTCTGACCTATATATGCTATTTGAGGATACAAACAGAACCCTGTATCAGTCCGCAAGTGATGTTATCCTCATTTGAAATACTCTAAACTACATGTCGTAGCATTGACAAGTTTGGTCACAGAAACCTTCGGAATCGAGCATTCGAAACAAGCACAGTTAAAATGTGTAATGTACCTTTTTGTAACCGGCAAACCAATCCAACTGTCAGAACCAATCACCACTTGCTTAGTTAATTTCACCAGTTTGAGTCAGGGACTCTAAGTAAATCATCGTTAAAATGTACTTACAGTCACAAAGAAAACGAGAGCTTCGTATACGAACAGTAAACAAACACAAACAGCCGTACATAAGGTATGTTTGTTCTGGAACAATACAGATGACTTGTGACGACGATGGTTAAACCCCGTGGGTCACGTGACTGACTCCGTAGACACAGATAATGACGTCATGAAATGGGTCGATCATGACAGGCATGGTCACCTGTGTGTTTAGTCTTCAACACAAATGACATACATGTGTATCTGCATGTGGATAGTGTTGATCGATCTCAAAGAACAGTCATGCTTGCTTTTGTGTGGATAGTGTTCAGCACCAAGGACAGACATGTATCTGTGTGTGGATAGTGTTAAGCAAGAGGGACATGATATGCTTGCCTGTGTGTGGGCACTGAACTCTGTTCGGCAGGAAAGACGTGCATGTTCTCCTATGTGTGGATGGTGTTCATCACCAGGGACAGACATGTATTTGTGTGTGGATAGTGTTAAGCAAGCATGGCATGCTTGCCTGTGTGTGGGCACTGAACAGCGTTCAGCAGGAAGGATGTGCTTGTTCTCCTGTGTGCGGATAGTGTTCAGCACCAAGGACAGGCCTTTTGCCTGTGTGGATAGTGTTCAGCACCAAGGACAGGCATTCTACCTGTGTGGATAGTGTTCAGCACCAAGGACAGGCATTTTGCCTGTGTGGATAGCGTTCAGCAGGAATGGCAGACATGTTTACCTGTATGATTAGTACTAGTATTCAACACAAAGGACAGACATGTGTGCCTGGATGTAGATAGCGTTCAGCACCAAGGGCAGGGATGTTTATCAGAAAATATATTTGCCTTTGTGTGGATTGTGCTCATTGCATAGGACAGTCATGCTTGCCTGTGTGTGGGTAGTGTTCAGAACCAAGGACAGGCACTTGTAATTGTGTGTGGTTCGCAAAAGGGATATGCATGTTTGCATGTGTAGATAGTTTCCAACAGGAAGGACAAGCATGATAACCTGTGTGTGAAGTGTTCAGCACCAGGGGCAGGCATGTTTACCTGTGTGGATAGTGTTCAGCGCCAAGGACAGGCATGTTTACCTGTGTGGATAGTGTTCAGCACCAAGGACAGGCATTTTGCCTGTGTGGATAGCGTTCAGCAGGAATGTATAACAGTCACAAAGAACACGAGAGCATCGCATAACATCAGTACACTAACACAAACTAAGGTACGTTTGTTCTGGAACAAGTGACTGACTCCTTAGATACGGATAATGACGTCATAAAATGGTGACAGGCATGTTCACCTGTGTGTTTAGTGTTCAACACAAATGACATACATGCGTATCTGCATGTGGATAGTGTTATTCTCAAAGGACAGTCATGCTTACCTTTGTGTGGATAGTGTTCAACACCAAGGGCAGGCATGTTTGTTGGCAAGTGGATGGTGTCCATCACAAAATACACACTTGCCAGTGTGTGAATAGTGTTCATCACAGAGGACAGTAATGTTTGCCTTTGTGTGGATAGTGTTCAGCACCAAGGACAGACATGTATCTGTGTGTGGATAGTGTTAAGCAAGAGGGACATGACATGCTTGCCTGTGTGTGAGCACTGAACAGTGTTCAACACAAAGGACAGTCATGTTTTCCTGTGTGTGGACAGTGTTCAGCACCAAGGACAGGCATGTTTACCTGTGTGGATAGCGTTCAACAGGAATGGCAGACATGTTTACCTGTATGGTTAGTATTCAACACAAAGGACAGGCATGTGCATCTGCACGTGGATAGCATTCAGCACCAAGGGCAGGCTTGTTTGTATGTTTATAGACTGGTGTTTATCAGAAAATACATTAACTTTTTGTGGATTGTGCTCATCATATAGGACATCCATGCTTGCCTGTGTGTGGATAGTGTTCAGCACCAAGGACAGGCATTTGTAACAGTGTGTAAACAGTGTTCAGCACAAGGAACATGTATATTTACCTGTGTGGATAATGTTTGGCACCAAGGACATGCATATGTATCTGTTCACATGGATCGAAAGCCAATAACAAACAACTAAGGCCATAGTATGCTTTGTGAGGCTACAGAGACTTTCAATGACCAAATGATGTTCTGTTTTTCTGTGTGCAAGGATTAAGAAACAATGACAAACACAACTTTCAAGATACATGATGGTTTTATTACTAGTTGTTGCTGCATTATTTGCTACTGAATGTTTTGTGAATATATTGCATTTGGCACCACTGAATAATCTGTTTTGTTATAAGAGAAAGGTACACATTGTGCCACTCTTTGCTCTCATGTCACCTGTCTTTAACAAGTCTGATTACTTTTCACAGATCGTTAAATTAATCAACTGTGAATGAAAAAAAAGTTGGGCCTGAATGTTGGTATTGTCATGCCAACAATGATAGCATGTATGATTTGGCAGGTTCTCTCCTGAAAAAGAAAACTTTTTATACTATGCATATTTTAACATCATCAAGATATACTTTTCCCAAAACAGCATGTGAAAAAGTTCTTTATTTTGATATTATTACATGCATTGTCTTATAGCACTAACAAGAGCAAAAGTATCTGGCTACAAATGTTCTAATAGCTATTTTCAAATAACATGGTAAACAAAAACTCTCTATCAACTAAAGAAATGCTAACAACTGAACTCCTACAAAGTTCATTAAGTGATGAGGCTAAACCAAAAGGTAACTCAAGAGGGAGAGTTTGGTGAAACCTAGCCCCCTATTACACATTCTTTTTATCAATAGCTCATACCATGTAATACAACTGTACTAAGAAAAGTACCGCTTACAAATGAAATGAGGTCTGGTGTGTTACAATAAAAGCTAATCTAGGACTTTTTCCAAAACATTACCCTAAGTCATTTCTTTACTGTGAAACTGCTTTGTGACACAGTTTGTCATTTTATGGCTAATAGCAGTCTTCACATTCGTGTAAGTAAACCATCTCTGAGAGGTACATTAATGTACACAGATCCAAATATTCTGAAGCAGTTGTGAATACAAACTAGACAGCTACTTCCAATGTGTAATATCTCCACCTAATACAGGAAAATGGTACTGCACTGTCATAGAAATATGGGAGGACTTAAGAAGGCCTTTAAAGGGTGTAAGGAATGAAGAAACAGGGGGACATGAAAATATCTATAAGGAAATCTAACCCAACAATATTCTGCCATCACATTTAAAACATGTATTGATTTGTGTCTCAGACTCTCAGCATTGTTAACTATTCACAACATGGATTGTTTGAATGTACATCAACATTTTCATGAAGTTTTTGTTAACCCTACAACTGTTACAACAGTACAGTTCATATGTGAAGCTTTATGTTTAGTTAGTTGATAAGTGTGCAAAGCCTTGTGTGTTCCTTATGTGTGCTGAAGCAAATGTGACAACATGTGCTGCAAGTTGGCCCATCTATCGAAACATTTCATAACATTTTGAGGGAGATTGATACAAAAGGCCTTTCATATCTTAACGTATGTGATGTCTTGCAGGTATGAAACAAAAAGAGGACTAATTAGAATTCAATAAGACAATTCATGTCAAGATACTGCCTGAGGTATGAGGGTAATAGAAAGCTGTTGCCCTATAAGGGTTTACAAGACAGCTGTCTGCTGTTGAGAAGTTTTCCATGAATAGTAACAGTTCTGTTTTATCACCTTAAGTTTGGCTGTTACAGACATTTATAAAGCTGTTTCTGTAATACATCCTTATAGATATAATATAGTCTCCATGTGTGAAACCTTTAGCACAAGTCACTGGCTGCTTCTGAATCAAGCATTCAAAACATCAGTATTTCAGTTCATCTCCTCTCTTACAAATGTGAGAAAAACAAGATAGGGTTGTCATCTACTGCCACTTTCAATGTAGAATGCTGAAATTACCTTCTAAACTGTTTAATTTGCACAGAATATGGCTGCTATGTAAGTTTGTTAGCAAAATAGTATGTTTAGATGCAAAATACATAACTCTGGAACTCCTTCTCCTGTGTACTTCTGTGCTGTCTCCATGTGTATTGTAACACAGCCATATTATGAGATATCTTGTCAGAGTTCACATTCTGCTGATGTGTATGTTCGCATGTGTTCTATGTGTGAATGTAGCTGTAGCACACAAAGCTGAACTACCCTTTCTTAACACATCTTCAGCTTTCCAACAAGTTCAAACTTTCTGATACTACAATAAGGGTAAGTATTAGACAACAGTACTAATTCTACATTAGTTGCTTGTACATTGCCACACTTCCTTCAAATCTTTACTGCACAAAACTTTTTGAAAAAAAAAAGAAAAGAAAAAGGCCTGAGGTAAACATATTGACTTTGATTGTAGTGGTCCATGTGTACTTGAAAAATGGATGAACTCAGAGTGACAAAGAATGAGATAGCAACGGTTATGAGAAATGAAACATGAGCTTAGATACGATCATACAACAGACACCAGTTTTTAGAGTTAGAGATGCCAACAGGATACTGCCCATCCAGCAGGTTGAGTGTGTTGATGGACTGTTTGGAGGGGCACAGGGCAATCTTATCCAGCAGCGAGCCGTCCTTACGGAACCTCACCAGCTCGTCGATACAGTTGTGTCCCGTTACCGTGGTGATGCCGTTCAGCACTATGATGTTGTCGTCGCGGTCGATCAGCACGCCCATCAGCACGTCGATGTTGGCCTCGCCGCCCACCTGGCGCACGTAGCGCCCGTGCTCGTTGTACACGCGCAGGCAGTGCCCGACGTGGTCGCAGACGAAGATCTCGTTGTCAGAGTTGGTGCCCACCGGGTTGGCGTACACGGTCATCTTGGGGATGTTTGGGCAGGAGACTTTCTTCAGCAGCGCGCCGGACGAGCTGTAGAATGCCACGCCCTGGTGATATCCGTTATCGCCCTTATCCACGATCAGGATCCGCCCCCGGCTGTCACAAGCCATTCCTGAAAACATAAATATGGCTTGTCAGGTACACTGGCAGTATGATCAAATACTGGATACTACAGTAGAAGCCGTTTAATTGCACAGCCTACTTGCCAGCATATTTCGTGCAATTATCCGGCTGGTGCAATGATATGAAGTTGTCAAGCTGCACCACACCGGTTTGCGATTATGGCATTATGTGTAGTTAACAGAAGTGTGCGTTAATCCGTTGTGCCAATACAAACAGAACTGTGCTCATATTTTTGTTGGTCATGGCATTCCCTAAATTTATTTAATGATGAAAAATATGGGTCCAAGGCTAATGTGCTCCATGTGGACCATCATATTAGCATAATTTTCATCTATTGTTACTTTATTAGCATAATTCCACTACTAGTATATCGCAGTTGTCTTATACCGTCTAACGTTACCTAAGTTTGCCATACATTGTACCCGTTCTACAAATGTTGTGCAATAAACTTTGACTATTGCCCTGACTCACCCCTCGCCTCATGTAGGTTATCCATGAAGAACTGGTTAATGAACTGCCCCTTGTTGCTGAACTCCTGCACCCGTTTGGAGCCCTTGTCCCTGACAAACAGGTGATCGTCAGGAGACACAGCGAGGTAGGTCGGCTGGATGAACATGCCACGGCCTTTCCCCTTCTTCCCAAATGTGAACAGTGGCTTGCCTTGCCTGTAGAGAGATGTATGCAAGTGAGATAGGCAAGAATTAGGATCGTCGCATCAGTATAGTGGTTCATGACAGATACATTTGGAATTGTTTGGACATGCCAAATTGGTCACTTTTAATGGTGAAATTGATTACACCATATGTGTTTTTCCTGCAAAATCTAAGAGTAAGAGTATGAAGCAGAATCTGACTGGCTTCAAGACTATAGGCTTCTAGAATATTGGATTGAAAACTCGAATAGATATCAATATCACAGGTGGTGTACTTATAGAATGGTATAAGAGTTAACTACATGTATATGTGGTAGTGTGGTATATATATTAAGTATATGAGGAAATGAACTGTTGAGATTTTATTCCTGATTTCTAAAAGCTAAGTGAAATTGAAAAGTGGACCTGTCAAACACTTGTATCCTGTGGTTCTGCCCATCGCTGATGTACAGCAGTCCGTTGTGTCCGGCACAGATGGAGTGTGGGAAGAGAAACTGCCCTGCCCCGCCTCCTGGGGTGCCAAACTTCTGCAGGGCTGACACCTTACGGGGGGACTGGGGCTTCTCTGGGGGCTTCTTCTTATCCTAATTCACAAGAACAACAACACTGGAGTAAGAGGTACTGTAAAAAAAAAACAATCTCAACATACCAGAAAATATAATAACAGACAAATACCTACTTCTCAGTTAAAACACTACATGTACTCAACATGATTCAACTAAGTACATGTGTATAAACTACTGAAATTTCTGTTGTGGGCTGGAAGCAAAATGTCTGACTTATACTGATAGGGAAGTTCTCATAACTATGGCAATACTCATAAAAAAGTATACCTTTTCCTTCTGTAGCTTGTCATGATGTGTGCCTCTTGCCACCTGTGCTGGTGAGTCAATGTTGTCGTCTCCACTGCTTGCCCCACTGTCAGTGTCGGGGGTGTTCAGGTTGTTAACAGCAGTCGGGGACGCCTGTGTGTCGTGGGCCAGTCCAGCCTTCACCACTCCGCTCCAGCTGTGACGTCTGTCGTCATCCTTACTCGCGCTGCTGTTGACATCAAGGTTGTTACTGCCATTCCACCAGTGTTCTGGTACCGTCGGCATCTCTGTCGGCTTGTGTGCGTCCACGATAGTGATTCTACCAAGAGCAGCTGTGATCTCATCTTGGTTCCAGTTCAGCTTCAGGTCGGCCTGCATGTGTTCGGATGAAGGGTTGGTGTCTCGGAGGTTCTGATACTGATGTGCGACCAGGTTGTAGTGAGTCAGTCCGTATGCTGGGCTGGCCTGACTCACAAGCGTGTCTGTGAACTGGCAGAACCCCTCCAGTTTCTTCATGCCTTGTGTTATCTCTGCATGGGCCAGAAACATCGCGCCCTTCCTCTCCCTCCCCACCCTCCCCAGTTCCTCCAACACCTCTCCTTCCCGCTTATCCACCAGCTCCTTGAGTTTACGGAAGGAATCCGTCACCTTCTCTCGCACATCTTCTTCTTGCTGGTCCAGGACTTTTAATTGCGTCTCGAGACTCTTGGCACCGGCGTGCATCTTGTCGTGCTCTTCCTTCCCCACCTTCAGGGCGGTGTTGAGTGCAGGCAGCTTCTCCGTCCACACCTCCTTGATAGCGCTGTGCTCGTGTGTGCTTCCCCCGTGGCCGTCCTTGGTGCACTTCCTACAGATCAGGACTTCGCATGTGTTACAGAAGAGCTCCAGTGGCTCCTCCTTGTGTGTCTGGCAGGACAGCGGCTGTGAGAAGGCTGTCAGGTCCTGCTGGCTCAGCTCGCAGATGGGGACAACGTTGTGTGACTTGTTGACTTTCATGAAGTCGTGTGTGTCGAGGCAGTGAGCGCAGAGGAACTCGGGACAGTCATTGCACCTGGAGGGAAAACAATACATGCTTGTGGTCAAGGTGTTAAAACAGTTGCTTTGCTATAATTATATTCTGCATATAGATTGACTCTAAATGATAAACTGGAAAAAACTACATCCTGTAAGATCATTAGAGAAATATTGTGCATGTACTGAGTGTGAGTACTTTGAACGTAGATTTTACAGTAGTTGAAGTGTGTGTAAATGAATGAGGGTTTGAGAGAATGAGAGTTTCCTGGCTGAAGGTATTGCAACTGCAGTTTCATAGTTGGTATGGAGGATTACATGTGCTAGTAGTTACCTGGCTGCAGCAATGGCCCCTGCAATGTCACAGTTGGTACAGTGGACTATAGAGAGTTACCTGGCTGCAGCGATGGCCCCTGCAATGTCACAGTTGGTACAGTGGATGTTCCCGCTCATGATGGCCTCAGCCTCCTGCATCTTGGTGATCACATGGTTGTCTGGCAGGGAAGCGATGCCTGCAGAAATTAAAAATGCATATTAGACAACATGCCAGCTAAACAATACAGATCTTGCACTAGTACACAACTGTTATAGAGCCCCCACTCCAAAATGAAATTCCACAACTGAACAAGTCAAAATGGAGAGTTCAAAATGGTTGAAACACATTTCAGATACATTTTGGAGTTCATTGAAAAAGTATTAGTATTCATATCTGACTTACTTTACATTTCTTTACAATAAACTAATTGTTGAACAACTGCAAGGTAAGAAAAGACTGTCAACTGAAACAACAATAACCATACTCAAGCAGAGGTTCGGCTCTGGATAGTTTTTTTTTACATCTTTTTAGCCGTTTTCATCAGGCATTTCTATATAGTGCTGTTTTCTTTATGAAAACATGAAAACTCTCTGCTTGGAGAGTACAATGACCATACCTCTAGGCAGTGCTGTATGTTGTGCACAGACAGGACAGACCATGGTTCCCTGTCCCTCCCCTCCCTGCTTCAGGACCTCATACTGCAAACACTTGTGACAGAAGGTGTGCAGACAGGACAAGATCCTGGGCTGCTTGTAGAGTCTCTCACACAGCTGACACACCAACAGGGATGCCACCTCAGGACGGCTGGAGCTCAGCGCCTGGGTAAAGGTGGGTAGAGGCAAAGGTAGTTGCATAGCGATAAGGGCTGTCTAGGGCACGGTATTGGAAGGAGGAACCCAACCCTCTCCTTCAAGTTCCACTGCCTTTTTTCCTCTCAACCAATGTTAGGTACCCATTTTTACACCTGGGTAGAGTGCCTTTCCCTAGGGTACAAGAATTATTTTGCTTTACACTTGTGTAACGTTACAATAACTTACAATTGCATACAAGCAGTGCTCGAAATACCCCACTGCACACTGAAAATGCCACCACATGTTGCTTGTCGCAACTTAATTTTAAACTACTAATACTATGCTACCTGAAATTTTGCTTTTGGAACACCGCTTTCCCCCCACGTATATTCATAAGCTGTTGTATTATTTCTTGATGAAATAAAGCACAATAAGTTACATGTAACTGGAAGAAAAGATAATGGATATAAGAAGCTGATTTGAAGAAAGTATAATATAACTTGGAAGTGGGGCAACCTGAAAAAAATTATGTTAAAATCTTAAATTGGTGCAACCTGACTTTTGACTCGGGTGGCCGACTGAGCAGCCGTGTTGACAGGAACAGCCTCTACAAACATAGATTCTTACTGACAGCAGCATCCTGTCACCGGTGCAAAGAAAATTCGCTTGACTTGACCTAAATTCTATGTCAACCACATGTCTCATGATGCCCCCCTCCCCACATGCACTACTTACGAGAAAAACGACTTTAAACGTGCCTGTTTGTGGGTTTTACCGCTAATTATGCATTCTTCATATATTGCAGATAGTGCAAAAGTGTCCACAACAGTTATCTACCGTATAGTTTATCGCTTACCTCGGAAAAATCCACCGAAAATTGCGAAAGTTTGGCCATCCCTTTCTGACGCCACTGCCACACTGACCCCAAATAACCCCGCCGCTGAAACTGAGCCTCTGTATTCAGACACTCGGATTCCAATAAAGAAAGTCGCTTCCAGATCGGGTTAGAATTATCAAGGCTGGTATTCATAAGATTATTATCAAAGAAAATCAATTTACAGAAAAACAAATAAATTGTTTTGTATGTTTTATTCTTCTGTAAATACGAACAAAGAAAAATTTCCTCGAATGTCGTGCTATGTTTAACAAATTTGACACATGGCTCAACAAGTTGATGTTTCGAATGCAAATTACTGTTTATTTTTCTTACTTTGAAGTTCAAAGTAATATTTCAGTACATTTGCTAGCTGCCACTTCTCAGGGCCTGCAGCAAAGTACGTAGGCTCAGGTAAGTGTTCGATCGATATAAAGAACCTTCTGAGTTTTTGTTGAAGAAGGAATTTGAAAGGGAAAGTTGTGTTGTCAGTTGTCATTTTGCTTTCACGTACAAAATGTATGTCTGGACAGTCCTGCGAAAGAAAATTTAAGGTAATGAGGAAATACACCAATCAGTGCTTATAGTTTCGCCCTCAAGGGAGTGAAGTGTAATGTTTCAGTGGCTGTCTGTTTGTGTGTTTGTCTGTTATGTGATACTACAGTAAGTGACACTGAGTGTGTCGATAGCCTGTTTAGGCTATTGACACACTGAGTGTGTCGATAGCCTGTTTAGGCTATTGACACACCCAGTGCTAGAAACCACTAAAATGAGGAAATCTTACGATTATATTTGACAATCAACACTCTGAAAAATACAAATGGCATCCTGTGTCCATTATCAACCCAAAATACGATCTTTTTCACGTGTTTACGGCACAATTTTAAACATCGGAATCTGCTATCTTATAGGGTGCTAGTTTTACTGTCACCGCATGTGATCATGGCAGCCATGTTGGATCGGTTAGGGGACTGGTCGATATTTAGCGGGGGGGAGGGCCGGTCGTCAGAGGGTCGGGTCAAAATTTTTTTCCTAGGCCCTCCCCCCCCGGTCAAAATTTTTTCCTAGGCCCTCCCCCCAAGTCAAAATATTTTTCCTAGGCCCTCCCCCCTCCTATCAAATTTGAAAAATATTCAAGGCGCAAATAAATCACCGCGCTCCCGCTTGGAAATATCCTTTACGCCATACTGATACTGGTTTTCCGTTTTTAGTCGCGATGCAGATCTCTTACCCCTAGGAAAAAAGGGAAATTGAATGGCTCGGAGCCCATAAATATATGCTTCATGGAGGCTACTTTATTCTTTTGATATTCATAAATGAAGCCACTCTATCCAAACAACACCACAAAAGTATTTTGTACCTGGATTTCAGCTAGTAGATTTGCGCCGCTCGCGGCGCGCGCCCCGCCCCTTTACTAAACGCATTGCAAGCTCGTGGGGTCTGGAGCAGCTTGTCGGAGACTATTTTCAATGTTATTGTACATACCTTTGGGACTTGTTGGTTCTGTGGTGGCAATAACTGACTGTGACTCGGGGGAAGATGCCAACAAAAACGTCAGGACGATGAGACTAACCAAAACTGTAGTGGGGAGGGGGGCGCCGAAGCGTAAGGACGATTTTCCCACGGCGGGCCGGGGTCGACCGGTCGCGTTCAGTCTCTCCCTGGGCGTTAGAACGCAGACTTCTACTCGGGAGATCTTTTAAAAATGCCACGCTTTTTTTGTACATCCATTTTGTCGGTCAAAAATGACGGAATGGGCCTGCACATAGTAGGGATAATGCGATGATTTGGAAAAAAAAATATTTACGTTTTGCCCGCACGATGTTGCAGCAACATGTTGCGCATAAGAAAAGTTCTAAATCAAAAGGCCATTTGTACTGGTGTTCTAGGTGTACTGGCACGTGAACAAGCATGACACAGAATTATGATACTATTTCTTCGGTAACATTCACTTTTATTCACGATTCTAATTTGCAATGCCTGCAAACTCCGATCGGAATCACCCGGAACCTGTACGATTTAAAATGCATTTTGACGGGAATTTATTCATTTTTTGACACGTTAGTTCAGATTCTTTTCTCAGTAGCTGTGTCTGTATCACATGTCTCATGAACTGCCAAGCTTCCGATTTTCATAGTTTTAAAACTATCGACAAAGGAATCGTTTAAGGATGTTTTTCTCCTGGTGCAAACTGTAAACAGACGTCACACACCACTCGTCTCCGACGTGACAAAGACACTGCCGCCTCTTGCGCCATTTTTCTTTGATTTGAGAGGCTCGAGCCGTCAACCGCGGCTCCGACATCGTTTCCTCGCGATCTTTGCCAGCCCTGACTCCACCGCTGCCCCTTCTCCTTGTCCCTTAACACTTGCAGTAGAAGCAATAGTTTCCGCGTCGTCCACTTCTACTTGACAAGTCGACGCCTTGGCGAGATACTTGTGTATGTTGTCCAGTCCTAAACATTGCAGTTTCCCGGGTTATTCCCATAGTTTCGCGCTTCTTCTTCATTGACGTTACGTTTACCGTCTTTTCGGCGCCGCTGCGGGCTATGATTGGTCGCAAGTTAATTCGATTTACGCACAAAGTGGCACGCCCTGTCCAATCGGTACATCTAAAGACTGCAGCCAAGGCTGTTGCCATGGTAACGACACGTACAACAGCATGTCCTGCGTGGGAATCGGCTTGCACACGTCTTGTACTGCGTGCGTTTGATAATTCCCAAGCCGAACACTCGCTGCTAGCTGTACAGGTTACAACAAGGACGTTGTGTAAGATTTTATGATATAGTAGTGGGGAAAGAGGTGTGCTGTCTGCAAAATTTCAGGTAGCGCAGTGGGTTTAAAATCACGTTGCGCCAAGCAGAATATGCCAAGCCCTCACGATGCGCCAAGCCCTGTGACAGTCGTCTTTTTTCCTTCTAAGCAAATTGAACATTGTCGACAAAGATTTTGATCTCCAAACACACCTATAGCTATTTGCTGACGATGTACAGTGAGAGAAAGCGAACATGAAACGCGGAAAGCTGAATTCACAAGTCTCAGCGGCCGTTTCACAGACGGCACTTTGTCACAAGTCATCTTCCAGAGCGTTCCAAATTATGAAAAAATACGCATTTTCACGTCATTTTTGCGGTAAAATATGAGGAAAATACCGGCATGTGTTGGTGCGCATATGTTGACTAGATATGTAAGTACGCTAAATTTTGTCACCGTGACTGAATGGTAGCATTGCAAACCGGAAGTAACGTTACATTTTACGTCGCATTTTGGTAACTTTATCGGCTTCATGCCTTTGCCGCGCCAGCTTAATAAGAAAGGAAAACAAATTTGACTGATATTTTCTCCGCCCACCTCTATTAATACAAGCGTTAAAACGGTAAATGAACACTGTAACATCAATATTTTTACAACATTGTAGCGGTGTTAAACAGAGATAGAGTCAAAGGCGCGGCAGTGAAATATTGCTGAGCGAATTTTCAGCATGTGGAGCGGCGAGCCAACGGCCTTTTTCTTTTTACCATGTCGGGCGCCGACCCTCGGGTGCGAGGCATCTCAAGCTTGTGGAGGCCCCGGGAAATTTTGAAATCTTGACCCTCTGAAACGCCAATTTCCGGCATTTTGAGGGACAAATTTTGCTGGTAGTCCGATTAAATTTTTTTTCCTAGGCCCTCCCCCCGGTTCAAATTTTTTTTCCTAGGCCCTCCCCCCGGCTCAAATTTTTTTTCCTAGGCCCTCCCCCCTCTGACGACCGGCCCTCCCCCCCGGCTAAATATCGACCAGTCCCTAGGAACACGTTTTCAGCTGTGTTTACCGACGAATTCCTGCCGTATTGGAGAATTTGCTGCCTCAAAACTTATATCACTAAGGAAGCGAAGTTATAGTTGTTGTTTTACCTCCATTACTTTTAATGTGAAAGAAATATTCTTCCGAGTCGCTGCCGATAGCGCCGGAACCACACGGCCGAAAATTATGACATGTTTTGTGGTCACTGGTCAGTGTTATTTTTGGTTTATGATGTTAACAGAAACTTTAAAAGTTGTTTATATATAAAATATTCTTATATCAAATGGATGTTTAAAAAGGGACAAGAAAAATAAAAAAAATAAAATAAAATATCTCCGGCGCGGCGCGGACTCGAACCGGGTCGGAGCTGTTATCATGAAATCCCGGGTCAACGCTTTATCCACTGCGCTACGCCTAACATACACGTTGAAGGCTGTATTAACAGGTATCCAAATGTAGGGGATAACTTGAATACGTCCGTTCATTCCAAGATTCAAAGATTCCAATGTCTAATCTTCCGAACAATGTCTAATCAACTATTGCTTGTGTAAAATATTGCCAGAAAGGCATGTTACAAGCTCTGATTGGCTGACTGGCATCTCGGTGTGTCAATAGCCTGTTTGGCTATTGGCACACTGAGTGTGTCTATAGCCACAGCGTTTGTTAAATACCTGACATGTCATAATGATTGTTATTTCTACTTAATAGCCAGATGGTGCTAAAGTGCCAAGTTGAATTAGTATTGTCAACAAAGAGTGAAGTCTGCCATCTCAACTGATTGCCTTGTTGCTGTTAAAGTATTATACAGGACATCCTTTGACCCAAATCAAAAGCTCCTTGCGCAAATAAAATGTTTTTTTTTTTCTTTCAAAGTTTGTGTTTGTAAATATCTAGACTGTTGACTACTGTCAGACGTTTGGCTCAGCCTGTTTTTTAAAATTTCTTTTAGGTGTTTCTATCTGGCTTTCTATTCTGTACCGTTTTCTAAATTATTGTCTCGTGCCCTGAAACAGTCGGAGCCAAACCTCTGCCTGAGAGTTACTATAAGCTGTTGACGGCCTAAATCAACTTTCTCAATTAAGCCACAGACACTAGACAATGACTATGCTTGATGTACTCGTGAGATTACAACTTTTTATAAGGTTAGTAAAAAGTTGTAACAGTTGTTTTGACCGAATAATAATGAGACCGTATTGTTGTTATGTCCAGTATGGAGCTGCAGTGCGGGTTGTGCGGTCAGCAGTACAGCCGGCCGAGGGTGCTGTCCTGTCTTCACACCTTCTGTCTGGCCTGTCTGGAGAGCCTCATGAAGAGACAAGGTAAAACAAACCAGTTTTATTTTGTGAGGTAATGCCGTGGCTTTGGTTTGCAAAACAGGTACAAATTTGAGTATTTTGGGGTTGGTTCACAGGTGTGCACAGCTGATTCTGATCACGGCAGTCATAGTTTTTCATCTCATCAAATCTGTCAGCATCAACAGGTGCCACTATCTGGGGATTCTGACACCTTACGGTCTCATTTCCAGTGTAGTGGCCAATTGAACCATTGACCATTCTAAGGCTGCAGTACCATAAAGAATTACTGAGGGTTCAGTCTTGGAAGTTGAAATTCTACCAGATTTCCACAAAGCAGTCACTCCAATAATTTAACTTCGATACCAATACCATAGATAATTTAGAAATATGAAACCGTTGCTTAATTCCTGACATGAATAGTCCTTGATAGTACATGTTTACTCCTGCAGATATGTCATCTAATTATTCATGTAACTTCCCTTGATATGAATCACGCTAAAACCCAAGCATGTCCGTATTTGTTGATGCAGATACTTATTTATAGTTCCTTCTATTGCAGACAGGGAAGGTGAGGTGTGCTGTGCAGTCTGCCAGCAGAGGACCCTTCTCCCCTCGTCCGACCCTTCAACCCTGCCCTCTGACCCCATCATTGATGCGTTGCTTGAGGTGAAGTCGGTGGAGGCAGGTGCTGTCACCTGCACCAGCTGCGAGGAGAATTCCTCAGCTGTGTGCCGCTGTCTTGACTGCGCTGCATTTCTGTGCAGCAACTGCCAGGGGGCGCACCGCTTCATGAAGTGCTTCAAGTCCCACAGGTAAGAGGAGGTTATGGGTAAGTCCACTCTTAACTAGAGTGATTCTCTCTTTTTTTCTGCTGAGTTAAGCTTGTTACTTAGAAAGAGAGAGTAGGATTAGTAGTAGTAGGTATCTTTCCATGTTCACAGATGATGCTAGCACTTTCTGTATGGAATTATGATGGTTGACAGTGCCTTCTGAGGCTTAGAAATAGATATGTCCTGGTCCTTTTTTACCTGGACATTTAAGTTGTAGAATATCCTGGCCATTTAAGTTGTAATGAATTCATCAACAGTTCTATAATTACATTTCCTTATAGTCTTAATGCTAAAACCTAAAAACATAAAACTGCAAATCTTGAAACATTTGCAGTGGTTGTGTTTTTGCATAGACCTCTTCACTGTGAATTTATGCAGATATGCATTTCCAATTACTACAACTATGCTTCAATCACAAATTCAAAACACCACAACAAACCTACCTTTTCCTCCTAATGCAAAATAAAGCCACAACAGCAAATGAGTTCACAGTAATCTAAAGACATTTTCTTTTTTATATACCTTGCCTACTGTGTCTTCATGTGTGATGAACTGTTCCAGACTGGTTGAGCTGGAGAACCTCAGCATCAGTGATTTGGCCTCTCCCCTGAAGCTGCTGACCTGTACCAAGCACACTGGTGAGTTCCTGGAGTTCTACTGTAACACCTGCGACGCTCTGGTGTGTCTGAAGTGCACGGCCATCGACCACCGCAGGACGTCCCACCAGTATGTGTACGTCAAGGACGCGGCGGCGGTCATGAAGGAACGGTAGGTTACTAACAGTGGTTTTACTAGTCTATCATTGAATAACTTGTTTGTCCCATGTCTGTGTCTCTGATGTTATTTGCTCCTAATCTGCAAGCAGATCTATTGGAGGCCAGGCAGTATCCAAAGGACTAATCAGTATCCAATCTGCATGACTGATTAGACTTGTTTATTATGACTTTTTTAAATCGTAATTTTCAATGATCCTTCCAGAATGTTGTATCTGCTCGAGAATGGCAGGAAAAGATCTGAAGAGGTCAGAGTTCAGCTTTTACGAATGGAGGAGAAGATCGATCATGTGGAAGTGGAGAAAATGAAAGTCAAGGGAGAGGTGACTTACCGTAATTCTTTCAGTATTTGTCCTGTATAAATTTGTGGTTCAAAAGATAACCTCACACCAAAATGGTTACTACTACAGTATTAGCTGTTTCCACTGCCAAATGAACAATATCATGATTTTCCTGTTGTTGTTCAATCAAAGTACCATGACCTTAAATGAATTTACAGTTGATGGGAGAAGTACATGTAAGGGGATAACCATCTTTTTAAGTTTTGTTTAATACAATTTTCCCAACTTTGTGCCCTTTTAGCTTTCATGGTAGTGAGGTATACTCATTCTCCTACGCAGAGGGACCCACAGTCGTGTCCAAACTCCTTGGGGTCACCTCTGCTATCTGACGCACTCAGACCAGTTCCTAGCCGCCCTGCTTATGAATATTAATGAGCTTACCCTTATATGGGCAGTCTGCCGTTGGGGATCGGGCGTAGGAGGATGGTGCTATGTAAGACGTAACATGATTGGCTGATAGCTTCCCAGCAGCCTTTGCGAGATGGCTTTCGTAAACAGAAAGCCCAAGAAATGCCTATTCTCTGATTGGCTGACAGCTGGTTTGTGTCGACAACCATAGTAACTGCTGGTAGGCCATGAGAAAGCAGGGCCCCATAGGCTGAGTCAGTTGTAGGAGGATGGGTATACTTGCTTTTGTCATACTTGAATTCTCACAAATTTCATGAAAACAAGGCCCTACACACGTAAACAAGGCCCTATCCTGGATGCAGTCTCAGTGCAAAGGATTTTGTGTAATATGATTTGTTTCAGATACGATGATAAAAAAAAATTTTAACTAACTATTCATACATATCATAGATGAAGAAAACTTAAGAATATTCCCAAAGATCAACAAGATGCAAAGAGTGGTTATCATCCACAAATACAATTTGTTTCTTTTGTGTGTTTATATACATACTTATGATACTAGCTCTTGTTTGTCTTGGTGGTTGAAATGTATATTCATCATGATTGTGTCATAATTGTAACAATGTCTACCCTTTCAGCACCAAGGATATGTACCACACTTGCCACAATGTTGTTGTTTTCAGGTCAATTGGTCTATGTTGCTGTTATTTGTAGGTTAAATGGTCTGTGTTGTTGTTGTTTGTAGGTTAAATGGTCTGAGTTGTTGTTGTTTGCAGGTTAATTGGCCTGTGTTGTTGTTTGCAGGTTAATTGGCCTGTGTTGTTGTTGTTTGTAGGTTGATTTGCCTGTGTTGTTGTTAGCAGGTTGATAAGGTGTTTCACACATTACTGTCCAAGCTGGAGGACAGACAGGAGGAAATGTGCAAGGAGGTGGATACCCTGTACCTCAGGCAGAAGCAGTTCCTCAACAAACAGGTAGGAGGCACTGCAATCAACTGAGTGGGTGTTTCAAAACCAGTTGTTCTTTTACCCATCCTGTTTATGTACAGAGTCTTTGTTTTCTATTAGGGGTGTCAGCCTTGTTTGTGGAGCCCTGGCACTGAGAGCACTTACTGGGCTGAAACTCTGGAAGCTATGTAGTGATTTTGTGTCTGTTTATAACAGGGAAAGTCCCTGCAGTTAGATGAAGAGAGACTGCAGGCAGGTACCAGGTTTGTGGAGAAGTTGATGACGTACGGCAGCACCTCGGACCTGCTGACCTGTGGCAAACTGGTCACCTCTCAGTTCGACCTCCTCTTCAAGCAGTGTCCAGGTACTGGAGCACATTCTTATTGCCAGAAAGATGTTGGGTGAAAGTTTTCCAAAAGGATGTCATTCATCTTCAACAATGTCAGTCATATAATCAAATATAATCAACAAAGCATGAAAGAAAATACCTCCACTTGGAAAACCAAAAATTCACTGTATAAGTACAACTTTAACTTTAGAACATAATCAAAGTTACATGACATTCTTCTTCTGTAGGCAAGGGCTAAGTGAGTACAGTATTTGCCTTGCATTCTGTAGGTCCTTAGTTCAAACCCTGGCTGAGTCATACCAAAGACTTTAAAAATGTACTGCTTTCTCTGCTTAGCACTCAGCATTTCACATTTGGGAAAATGTATAGGAACAAAGATAAGTGACTGCACAAAGTTATGTGCCCCAAAGATTATAATGTTAAAATGCTGCCGTATACACCATCTGGTGCGGGAAGCATTTTAGCTAGTACCTTTTTTACGTTCTGTAGGCAATGATATGAAGAGCTCAGGAGCAGTGGGTGTGTCCGTGGACTACCACGCCTTCGGTAACCTCCTGAGCAGGATCCAGATCCAGATCAAGAATGTGCCCAAGATCGGAGTCAGCAGCCCAGTGACCCAGGCAGGGTGTTCAGCTGTGGGTGAGCCCTACGGGGCAGAGTCTGGCAGTGCTGAAGCCACACCCCCATCACCAAAGGAGCAGTTCAGCCCAAGCTCCAGCAGAAGTAATCTATCGGAGGAGAGGAAAGGTTTGTGAACAAGTGTATGGTACAGATGTACAAGAGCTGTATCGAGGAGGAGAAAATTTAATGTGAAAGTGGCTGCGGTCAATGCCAACTTTTCCCTTACCTGGTAGAATAAGCACAGATCTACTGTAGGAAAAAACTTAAAGTCAGCCATAGTCACATGATTTGTTTTGAGAATTGACTGTTATTCTTGGTTCTTGCTCGTTTGGCAACTTTGCATTTGGTTATCAGCATGTGTGTTTGTTTGTCTGTGTAATTCCCAATACACAATGCAGCTTTACCATATATCCGGTCTTCATTGCTGCTATGTTTGCCTGTGATACTGTTGAAAAGTAATACGGGTAAAGGGGTGAAGTCTGCCATCTCTGATTGCCTTGGGTGTCCTGTTCTTTCCAGGGAGTGACAGTGCACAAATGGACATCACAGAGCTTCACAAAGTGCGTTCTTTTGGAAAAAGAGGGAATGCTGGAGACTGTCCCTACCTCACCTGTGTTGCAGTCGGTGCAAATGGAAATATTTATGCACTGGACATGTACAAATCTGTTGTGCAGGTGTGGCCCTAGGGTTTCATGTGTAGTGACATTGAGATGATATTTTTTTGTAAAACTACTAAAAGGCATTAAAAGATTCTTTTTTTTTTAAAAGTCAGTCAGTACTATTATATATATAATCTTTCATTGCACTCCATGTTCTATTGATCAAGTTTGAGTATAATTTTTCAAATTGATTTACCCGCTCTTCCGTACTTCAGTTGCATTCTAACAGAAAGGAAAGATCTTGAGATTCAATAAAAACAACACTCCAAAAGTAGCTGTTTACACAATGTACACTATGCCATGCAGATATTGATTATCTATTAAAGCAAACAGCATTATGAGAATGGATAAAAAAATTTGATTGAGCTTCGTAATCTCCTCATTACACCAGGTGTTTGACAAAGAAGGAAAGTATTGTTTCAACATCGGAGGTCGTTTCCAGGCCCCTGGTCGACTGGAGAAGCCCGTTGAGCTGGCCACGTCCAGTAAGGGCTACATCGCCGTACGGGAGAGCAACAGCCGTATGCAGATCTACTCTGACACTGGGCAGTTCATCTTCAAGTTCCAGCTGCTCAGGGTGCAAAGGCCACGAAGTATGGCCATTGACAGGAAGGGGCGCTTCCTGGTGGGGGATGTGGGGACTGACCGCTGCCCGCACGGGGTGGTCATCTACAGCTCCGATGGCAAACTGCTCAGAAAGGTTTCTTTGTTTGTTTTTTCTTAACCAGTTTCTTGTAACTAGTTTCCTCTAACCTGTTTTTTCATCGGCTTTAGGCGTGACACTGACAGTCACCAGATTTTTTACAGTAGGTAACATCTGCATGAAACCAGACAGTAAAGTTTGAGCCACTCACACCAGAATGGATCCTTTTTCATTTTCTGGCTCTCCTCAAACTGGCTTTCGGATTTATATCCCATCCCTAAGTCACACATCCAGGCCGCTTTGGGTCATTCCAACTTGATAAGGATCAGAGGACTGACCGAAAGGTTGTTGGTATTAAGCGCTTTATTTTGTGGATATAGAGTTTAAAATTGTAACATAACGATTATGTCTCCTTATGATAGGTTCTTTGCCCGGAGATCACTAAGCTGTCTGCGTACACATCCAGCCTGGCGATGTCCGCCCAGAACCATCTGCTAGTGGTGGATCACCGCGCCCACTGTGTCCAGGTGTACAGGTAACCCATACTTTTTTTATTTTCTTATTGCAACATTTATTTACAAGACATGGTGATGGCACACTCAAGTCGTGACTTATATTCATGCCACCACCACAAAAGAATACAAATACATGGATAAATAAATACAAGATAAGAAAACAAGATAACAAAATAACAAGTAAGCAAAGCACTGAAGCAAAAACAACAAATGAAGATTCAAAGATATAACCTGAGAATATGATGATTAACTAAGTCCCTTAAGACTGGTAGGGATGATGTTTAGTCATCGGTTTAACCGATACTTGAACAGTGCCATTCTAGCAATGATCAAACTACTGAATGAACTCTATTCAAAAGATTAGTTTTTAATAATGACTGCTTAGTTTTGATACAATCAACTTTACTTTATGCGTTTGTAACATTACAGGTTCTAAGTTATGTAACAATTTTACCACGTTTTGTTGAAATTTGAAAGTATGCATAGACAATTAACAATTTCCCATTAAAATGTCGCTTTATCCGCACTTGAACTTTCTTGTTGTACAGTTTATATGTTAACAAGCCTGATTATTTGGCCTTCAGGCCACAAATTGACTGTTGGTGAAAGAAATAAACCATTCTACTACTACTACTACTACTGCTACTTCTACTACTACTACTACAACTTCTACTACTACTACTACTACTACTACTACTACTTCTACTACTTCTACTGCTACTACTACAACTTCTACTACTGCTACTACTACTACTACTACTACTGGATTTTTGAAAAGTGTCAGAAATGGGCAAACTATGTTATCATTGGAAAGGTCTCTTGGTGGGGAGTTGAACACTGAAATCCGTTTTTGGATAGCACTTGTTGTTAGCGAGTTATTCACGTTTGAAGTACTACTACTACTACAGCGAGGAGGGCAACCACCTGCGCACCATCTACCCGCGTGGCAGCCGGATCTACATGAGGGGCATCATCGTGAACCAGAACAAAATCATCCTCGTCACCAGTGAGAAAGTCAGGAACAATATGTATTGTGGTGGTCTGGTGGTCATGGCCAAGGACGGCACTGTGTTAGACAAGTTTAAGTTTCCTGAGAAGCAGCCCGTTGTGCATGTGGCACTGACACAAGATGGTTGTCCTTTGGCTATTCTACAGGGGAACTCAGATATCTGTTTGTATGGGTCCATCTACACCAAGTAGCTGGTAGACATCTCGTTAACGTTGACTTATCAGAACAAAGATGGCAACTTGTATGTCACAAGAAGAGTAAAGGTGGAAGAATCTGTGACAAGAATTTGATTATACTCAGGAACTAAACCAGACATTGGTATCAGGATATTATGTTATTACACTTGCCTAAGGTATGGCAAGTCTATAGATTGGATAAACAAACTTACTACAGAAAGTGTAGTATAAAACTTTGGTTTAGGAAGTGTGCCTGCTTTGGCAACATTAAATTTGAGGTCTGATAAACATGTTAAGAAAGATGACGTGTGCCAAAAGAATCATTCAAGTCAGAAACATTCTGAATCCCTAAGTAATCATAATATGACGATTATACTAGTATTTGATTTATGTTTCTTGTCCAACATAAATGTGGCAAATCATGTATCATTAACCCAAGGATAGAGACAATTGTCTGAAAAGTTTGTTTATTGAAACTGCACTGAACAGTTTGACATGATTTTAGCATTTCTTGTGAGGAAGGTTCTGCAGATTTTGCAATGATTTGAAATTTGGTGGATATTGATAAAAGGCATCATACTCTGCAATTGTGCCCCAAAATTTGAGTAGCAAACCATAATTTTGGATGACTTATTGATTACCTGTTGTTTGCTTATGATATGCATTTGTTATGTTCTTCAGAGTTGACCTGATACTACATCTGGTACAGATATTTTGTTGATTTGGGAATAGGTAAATCATATTCACAAGAAAACTTTTCTACTACTTTTTACTTAGCTATAATCTCTTTGTTGCTTAACTGCTGTTCACCATGTTCAGTTAGAATAAAGGACAGGAGTTGATGAAATGCGTTGTTGTCAACTCTTGGTTGTACTGATCTTCCTTTCGGTAAAACATGTTACATTCACTGACAGATACATGTAACAGTCTATCTAAAACACACACTTAACTATATACTGTAATTCCTGATTTTTTCAATGTACTGTTATGTTCACGGTTTTCACGGTGACGACTGTAACGTGAACTTATCATTACTGATAACAAATAATTCAGACTTTTTTCATGTGCACTTGCCACGACAGTGAACATTTAGTTCCGCGAACAAGTTAAATTTTCTCAGACCGTGAAAGTTTAGTACCGTGAACACAAAGTGAATTACAGTACATTAACAAAAATGTATAACAAACACTTTTTTTAGCCCTAAACATAAAGCAGCAATTACCTCACAAACTTGCCATCAAACCACATCAACTTAGAATAGCTCAATCCTTTGTGAGGTTGCAGTAATTTCCTTTTAATTGTATATCAATATGCACATTTTAATTAGCATTATAAATTAGCATGAGCCAGAAAATGTCAATTGTGAACTTTATTTCTAATCCATATACATACATTATGCATCAATCCCGACTTGTTTCTCAAAAGATAATTCTGAAGTCACTTGTCCAAAGGCAGATATTCAGACATCTAACATGTACACATGTTGCATTTTTTAGAAACCTTAATGGTTAGTACTATACTCTTAGCACAAGAAAAGCCAGTTCTAGCTCATATACATTATCATTTAAAACAGGCTATGAAACAGTGCCATGTGTCAAAAAAATGATGCATGTTTTCGATGCATTGAGCTAAGGTGTAAAGAAACTACCGACATAAACAAAAATCTACATATTGCTACTTGATGTACCTGTGAATAATTCCTTGGCAATGCTTTAACTTTTATTCTCAATATAGGTCATAAGTAACGTATATGTTAACTGTACATGTGCTATACCATTTATATCTGACATCCAATTTTTTAGTTTAAACATAAACTAAATAATGAATGTTAGTTTAAGTATTTCTGCACAATCTTTATCCTGACATGATTGATTCGTGTCTCTACAGAATCTTTAAGAAAAGACTTTCAATGGCGGGATATAAAATCTATCTTAGTTTACAAGTGTTGATGTCATGATCATACAAGACATAAAGCTGAGGAAGCAGCTGATCATTAGACAGAATGGCACATTGACTGTTGCTTGTTTCAAGTACAGAATGAGACTGAGATTTCCAAGATTTTTGAAACTGTTAGACGTTTAGGGTAGCATTCACTACTACTTTTCATCAATGACATGATGAAAGGTGGTGCTTTCTACCCTGAAACATCTGACCATTTCCAACAATTTGGAAAACTATCAGACATTTAGGGCAGCATTCACTGTTACCTTTCATCAATGACATGTTGAAAGGTAGTGGATGCTACATGTACCTGAACTATCTGACCATTTAAACAATATATATCCAGTTCCTTGAGTAATTGTTGTCTTGCATATCTTATTACTTGGATGTCTAACCTTGATTGACCATATTTCTTTACTTTCTAAAGACAAGGTTGCTTTACATAAGTAGCCGTCTCACAGTCTTTGACACAAAATGAGCCTTTATCATCAGCCTTGGTTTTATTCATCAATTACATACAATGTACACATATCATCAGAGCAACCGTACAGTAAAGCACAGACTACAAAAATAAGCTGGATACATTTTTCACTTACAGATACAGTTTTGCAGTTTAGAATTTATCAACGCTGGATATACCACTCTAAAGGAGCATGAAATATTTGCAACTTATATTTTTGTATTTCTCAATAATTCTCGTAAAGAATAAATGTAATAGGTCCTAGCAGAGAGTAACAGCTATGTAGTTAGTTCCATCATGTAGCTGTGTGTGAGTGCTCTGAGCTCCTGTAAGGCATAGTCCTCTGGCATGGGTAGTTTGGTGATGTGTGGGGCTAACTGGTAGGATGGCACCAGGTATTCTCCGTCGAGTGTGGGAGGTTTGTTCTGAAACAACAGCAGGGAAGATTTGATTATCAGCACTTCAGTTCCGTAAACTAATATTTGGTACTGTGTATTTTGGTGGGTGATCCTAAGATTTATTCATGTAGCTACTGAAAGACACTGTATGATTTTAATACACCTGTGCACAATTAACCATATGATTCATATGAGTGCATTGGAAAAAAAGAACAGTGAAAACCTGCATTTCAGCACAATATCAAAGTTATACTGCCTCATACAAATAACAAATATAAATCTGTCCAAATATGTAGCTTGTACCCTTCAGTACAAACCTGGTGTGTAATGCTGTAAGGTTTACTTTAATCTTATTTGGTGGTTTACCAAGTATGTAATACAAATAAAATCTACACATAGGTCAAACAACAAAGAAGGCTGAAGTAGCTCACCTGTCCTTCCAATACTAGTCTAAGGAAGCTGGCTGCTTTCTTGGCCATTTCAGACTGGCATAATCTGAACATGAAAGAAAATATGTTAACATTAAGTCAAGATGGCTAGCTCACACAACTTAAATTTCAAGTCCACACACAGACAATAATGTACCATACGCAGTATCTGCTGAGTCAGTCAGTCATATACAAATTGTTCACTACCTACAAGAACACTGCAGTAAATTTAAGTACATGCATGAACAGCTGTCCTACCTGTCTTTAGGTGTGAGGCAGGGGATGTTCTCAATCCTACTGCACAGGGATGTCACCTGTGGATGGAGCCTCTCCAGGTCATAGCTGCTGGAATTTCCCTGTACATCACATACACAATGTAGGTTAACTTTGTATCAGTGCAAATAGTCTTACATTTAGTCTTATGCTAACTGCATTACAATGTATTCGTCTTTCTAATCTATTTTCCAGACACATACAATTGCAATGCTCATAGTCATAGAGGCATGAATCGTTGCCACTTATCATGAAGTTACTGTAAACGGCAGCTTAAAACTATATTTTGCCAATTTGCCACTGTTCCAACAGGGGGCATACAGAAAGCTGCTCCTACAATACAGAACAACATGCTCTGTTCAGCTACACTATTGGACAGTCATTGTAATTCTATATTTACAGATCAAAACATCTACAAACCTAGCCAAGCAACTCTTTTTGGGTAAAAATACACCCTTATAGCTTTTGAACTAAAAGATCTTACAGTGTAACATTTCTTTTAAACAGTTTGAGTGTGATGAGATATTGCACTATGCCAGATCACATTTTCCCTACCTTTGCCATTTCTACCAAAGCATTGTTGATGAGAATGTAGTCGAGGAACACCCTTCCTCCAAAGTTCCAGTCCTGGATAGTAGAGGACCTGTCAGGGGGAGACAGCTCTTCTAGGAACTCCTTCAGATACTCGTAATCTTCTGTACAAGGAAATGGACAACATAAAAATATTTCATAAAAATCCTGTCATAAAAAGTGTAATAGATCAGTAAGCATCTGTGTATTGTTTTCCTCAAAAACTACAATCAATTAATTAATTAATCAATCAATCATTCAATTCATCAATCCATCCATCCAATAGTACTGATGGTACTAACAAAAACTACAGGCATGTATATGTTGTACAAACATTCACTCACTCACTCACTCACTCACATACACTCACTTTGCGGTTGAGCATCCGTTGTTCCCTATCTTGCAAGGGTTAGACATTGCAGGATAAAGATTAGCATGAATAGAGGGCAAATATTGTTGAAAGAGGAAGGGAAGAGATCATTCTAATAGATTCAGAAAAATCCCCCTGTTGTGACCTACCATTGATGATGGCGTCTGCAGCCAGGTGTTTCAGTATGATCCTGTGACTGGCGTTCCACTTCCCAGCCTTCAGCAGGTGCCAGGCCTCATTGTGGGACTTGCCTTCATACTGCGCTCTCAGAGCCTTAACAACAAACACAATGCACTTTTTATAAACAGTCAACTGAGCTTACCAGTCATAAGTTAGCAATGTTCAGAGGGACCATGCTTTTTACTGGCAAATGTCTATGAGATTTTTTAGGATAAATACACTCTACAACTTCTGACAGAACTACAGCAGAGGCCAACAAAATGAAATAAAGTGCTTCCAGTTACAGTGTTTGAAAAATAGGGTTAGTTGGTGCGTAGGTACCAACTTTCTTTATTGTCATCTATAATGCCAGAAGTTAACATAAACAGGGCCTAAGATCTGTTTATATCCTTTAACAGAAATGATTGTACTTTTGACAAGAGGAACTGATGTCACAATGTTTTCTATTCATTTGTTTTCATGATGTCATATTGTTTCAACACAGATTAGATAGTTGATAAGAAAAGAAAACCCACCTTTGCTTCATGTATCCATACAACTGGCACTCTTAGTTTTTCCTGCAGAAACTCTTCTTTAAGTACATATGCCTCCTCTTCTGACAGGCTACAGTGTCTGCACAGCAGCTCTTTGGTAACAAGTTCTCTTCTGTGGGGAAAAGGAGAAAAAAATTCATCCCAAATTGAGGTACTAGATTTCTACCTATTTGTAACATAGTTGTTAAGAGTTTAACTTACAGCTCTAGATGGCTGGAACAGTAATAGTACTTCTGCTGAATGCTTTTAAGCATGACATTTTGTTTTTCAAATAATCTCATCCATAACAGTTCACTTCAAAGCATGACTTTTTAAGACATTTTCTTTTTCAAATACAAGTTCACTTCAATATTTCTATTATACACAATTTGACTATGTGCTGCTCCAATCCTTACTTGACAATGGTAAATAAGACTGAGTATTGAGCTTTGATTATCACTTGGATGGAACATAGACAGAAGGTTCAGTGATCAGTGTACTTGTCAAAAAGAGCTCCTGGCAAAATAATCTGGTAGAAACTTTATATATTGTCTGTCTTTTAATCTCAAGAAGTGAAAGATAAGCTATTCAGTCAAATAGGATCAGTAAATGATGAGCTGCAAGTTAACACCACTGCTGGCGACATACCTGCTGTTATCAGTGATGTGCAGTGCCACAAACACGGCCCACTCCCACAGGCCTAGTGACTCCAGCTGTGCGATGTAGCCGGCGTGGATGGTGTTCAGGTGGTGCTCAGACAGGTGCGTATAATCCAGCGCCTGCAGCACCTGGCACACCAGCCAGCTGCAAAACAACACAACATGGCATAATAAATAAAGGTATACAGTAGAAGCTAGTTAAATGCACAATGTATTATCGCACACTTCTGTTAATTGCACAGAATCTCAAAATCCTAAACTGGACTGGTGCGGTCCAGCTGGATAACTTTGCACTGTTGCACAAGTCAGATAATTGCATGAAATATGCTGACAAATGGTGTGTGCAATCAAATGGCTTCTACTGTACTTCCTGCTGATGAAAGAACAATTCTAGAGTTCTGTGTGTTCATTATTTGTACTACCCTTGCTATTGTTTTGTGTGTTCTCTCCCATCAATTTTTTGGCAATGCTGCATTTGTAGAAACATAATGCACAAAAATCCAGTCAGTGTGGACTAAGAGATGCGATAAAGTTAGCCACTGAAAGTATCAGTCATTCTATCAATTAGAAAAAACACTGATACAATGTATCAATCATCCTAATTTCTAAAACCATTTCAAGGCCTAGCTAAAAAAAGGAAAACTGCAAGTTTGCTAAACTCTACCAAACATCACAATGGTCTTACATCTACTTTTTTTTTTTTAAATCAGGTTCGTAGGGCCTGATGTTACCATCAATGATCATGAAGATACTTCACTACTCTATCCAGCACAAGAGTTAAAACAGGAGAAAATTTTGTTCAGCATTAAGAAAAAATAATTCAAGGAAATCCTTTAAGGTTACCTTAGTCTGTAGTCCAGCTGGTTGGGTGTGGATGTTGTGGGTGCCAGCAGTCTGTCCAGCTGGTGTGAGCGGTCAGCATACAGCTGCAGCAGGTGGTAACACATGTCCCTGATCACGTACCGGTCCTCCTGGTCACCTGATCTGTCCGCACTCCGCTCCAGGTATGGGGGAAGGGGAGGGTTCGCGTACTCTCCATAGTCAGAGTTATTCTTCTGGTCAATAATGAAAAAAAGAGTAATTATGAAAGAGAGCATATACTGTAAATGTTGAACTTTGTGGTGGTTTTATTTTCGCTGCTGTAGTGGTGACCTCTTCAACAGAATTGTTTTGACCACGAATCTAGAGCATGCCAAAACCTTTTCCCTCTTACTGTAAACTAAAACTACTGCAAAAGTCAATGAATTTAAACTCTGAGAAAAAGTAGCTTACCGTGAAGGCCTTACAGTACAGGTGAAGGGCTTCAGATACAGTGGCTGAGGGTGTGCACAAGTACCTGTTTGAACACACAAGAAAAAAAAACATATCAACCTATTTAAACTTACAAGTATTTGATGTGTTAAATTCAGCAACTTCCAACATGTAAAAATTTTAAGCAGATGTTGAAAAAAGAGCAAGTGGTACTAGCACACACAGACTGAATTTTTTTGCCTTGCCGCGCCAGCGGCAAGGCCTTACGCTCAGTTTTTTCCATGGTTGGATGGATCCATGGTTCAACCTGTTAACCCAGCCCTTCCAAAGCCCCTTCCAAAGGCCCTTCATTCCTTGCCGAGTTTCATGGCTTAGTTTAACAATGGTACATTCCAGGCGAGTATTAAAACGGTCTTCTAGACGCATGTTACTGTATGTGGTCCAGCGTAATAAATCTACGCTTTAACTCACCATGTTTATATAAAGATATATCACAAATTGCATCAGAAGGAACTTAATTTGTAATAAAAAATAATGCATATTCATTGTGGGTCAAAAAGTTTTACAAAACCTGTTTAATGTGCCAAAAATTCATCCGACATAAATTATGATAATGAGGTAAATTTCCAATATCTCCGAGTACAGTGGGGGATTTTTGCTGCATTTCCTACTGAAGTCGCTAGGTGTCGCTCTTAGTATATGCACCTCTTACGAGGATGAACTGCTGATATAGCAACAATATCAACTAGGGGAATAGTAACGACGTAAGTACATTTAGTCCTTTTAAAGACATTTGTGTCTATGAATTATGTCCTTGATAGAGCTTGCATTGTGTGAAAAGAAGATTTGGGACTGGATTGGCACCTGGAGAAGTCACCAAAGCTTTCCGTATGTAGGAACTTGGGTGGGAGGGGGGCGACATGTGGAACTCGGGATTTTTAAGCGTAGAATCTAGTCTAACTTACCAAAATAACATAAAATATGCGGCAAGGCACAGCTTTTTTTAAAAGATTTCTTGTTTAAAGTATGCTTTGAGATCCTTTAAGCTTTAACATGTATTGTTTTTCTTCTTACCACAAGTGTACAGCTAGGGCCCGTTTCCAGTCCAGGTTTTCACAGGTGTTGATTTCACCATTGGTGGCCGGCCACACAGGCTTCCCCGCTAGTAGGGCATACACTCTCAGTCTGGAGTCACTGATGAATCTGTCAGCCTATACAAAACATACAGCAAAAATTAATATAGCTAGTCCTTATTCAAAACATTGTTTGAAAGTTTTGTGTGAAACTTCCAAAAAACAGTAAAGAACAGTCTGTGGTTGGATGAAAAATATCAAAGTTATGGTTGCTTTTAATAAACTTTCAAACTTCGTTCTATTCGGGGTTTTTTTCAGAACACACCAGAGCACATTGATTTCCTACTTCCACTACATGAATAAAATACCAACCTTTTACCAACACAACAAACTCATTAATGAAGAATTTTTAAGAACTAATGTAGAATTTTTCTTATCCATACACCTAAAATGTATGAATAAAAGTACCTTCAGTTCTTCCCAATCACTGAGCTGCTTCCCTACAAGTTCCCTGGGAAAATGGCTGCCACTGGCCTGGGCCAATAGCAGGGCTAGTCTGTGGTCACCTGACTGCTGAGCCAATGAGCAGGCCTGGCTGATCTGGCGCCCACTCAGAAGACTGAAGATGGCATCTGTGTGCCCACCCTCCTATTCAGGTCATTAGAAAATACAATAAACCAGGGGGTAAATTCATTTATTTAACTGTTACAATGTAATGTTTTAGAACTTTATAAAATAGCACATAGGGAGGAATGAAACAGTTTTGTTTGCTAGGACGTTCTTTAAATAGACTCTGACCTTGAATTTTGAGTCTTGTACTTCCTGTTCTATGGTGTCCTGAGCCTGGTTCATCAGCCAATGGGAGACGGCCTCTCTTCTGGCCATGTGGTATGCATAGCTGGTCCTGTCAAGGCCTAATGTGAGGATAAAACGAATTGTCAACAGAAACATGTGTTATTACAAGAGAAGTTACCTATTCTATGGAGCAACAAATGATCCTACAACAGTAAAGCTTACATTACAATAAGAATTTTGCTATTCAAGTGGCTGTCTCCAGGATAAAAATGGGCTTGTAAAATGTTTGAGACAAATACAACTACAATCCAAGAAACCAACAATTTAAAAAAAAAAAACTCCTTTAACCCAATGAAAACTCATCTGTTGATAGAATCCAGTTTTACAAATTGAGCTTTGTTCCAAACAAAGGAAACATCATTGTGATGATGTCAAGAGTGAATTGAAAGTGGTAGGGAGACCAAATCAACAATTGGGTTGGAACAAAGCTCAAATTGTCCAACCACCTCAACCCTTTAAGGGGAATGTAAGCATTGGATGTACCATCCTCCCCGTCTTCCCTGTCCTGGTCCGGCAGGTCTCCCCACAGAGCCACACACAGACTCAGCACCAGGCTGGCATGGTCAGCTGACTCCCTCTCAGGATGTCTCACACCGGTGTTCTCCCTGTTCCTGCCAGCCACCTCAGCGTGCTGGTGCAGGGCGTTGACCCCTGGGGTGGGCACAAACACCGGGCAGGGGTGGTCTTCTGTGGAGCACAGGCTGGTCTCCAACTCCACTTCCAGGTGAGACACATGGTTTGCCTAGTTGGAGACACAGAAGGAAAATGTCAGTAGAATCACAAGGTAAGCAATGAAGATTGTTATATTGTTTTTGGTATGTTTCTTTCTCCTCTTCTCAAAACAAATAAGGTCAATGACCTGGGCCAGACGGCTGTCCCCATGGTTACCGATAAAGAAGCAAAGAGCCTATGGTATTCGGCTACAAAATGTAGCAAATGGCTTAGCACACCAGAACTGGAGGGGGTGGTCACCATATACATGTATATGAATGTGTTGGAGTAAGAATAAACATAACAATAAAAGTAGTCAGTATTAGACTATATCGTGTGAAGGTAAACATTATACGTTCGTTTTTGCAAATGTTACCTTTCCAGTTCTAATTGCAATCACTTCATCTTGATCTTGATACTAGCAATAAGAAACAAAAACAAGATCTTACTCACCACTGTGACCTTGTCCTGCACCACAAAGTGAGGTGCCACGTCCACCCTCTCCATGACAACGCTGAAAGGTGAGGACGTCCCAAGTTTGGCCAGCCGGGGGGTGGACTTGGGTAGGATGGAGAAGGGGATGCTGGTCTCCTTTTTTCTTTCTACAAACACAGGACACATCACAAAATTGTAATTACTTCCATAAAAACGTTGTTATTATGTTAGTTGGTGTTTGTCTGTTTGCATTGGTGTGCATCTAGTTATGTGAATATTGCAGAGTGGCAAGATGCAAGGCTTGGAAATTGTAAGTATGGTTTTGCTCGCTCATATCGCTATGTAACAATAATAGAGAAATAGTATTCTTTGCTTTAACTTTTATGTGGTCTGATTAAACATTTACTTGAAGATGTAAAGACGGCATGTTACTGTTAGTTTATCTTTCATTAAAAAGTAGCAGTTGATATTTTATTAGCAAAAGCCAGGATATTGACTTATTTTCTACTCACAACTACCAATATCATACAGATATTGATACACACACACATCACTAATACTCTTTTCCTATTACCTTGTGCCTCCCCTTCTCTATCAGCCCCTGCACATCTCACGAGTGTCCAGTTCGGTCCCCATCCAACTTTGAACGACCGGCCCATCATGAGTGCCGCGTCTGCGACCAAGCTCTGCTTCTCATTGGTCACTGTCTCCCTCCATGGCAACAGCATCGGTTGACGCTGGCTCCCAACAATCTTTCGCGGTCGCTCAATTTCCGAGGAAAGTCCGCTCGGCAGGAGAAGCCCCTGGTTCCTCTCGAACACGGGATACGGCGCGGGTTTGGACAACGAGGGGAAGAGCCCGGACTGTTCCACCTTTGGGGAGTATTTTGGGGAGAATCCTCCGCTAGGAATACGAGTTCTGGGGCTGTGCGAGGGGGACATTCCACCGAGACCGCGTACTGGGCTTCCTAAGGACCCGAGTCTGGCTGTGTGAGCAAGAAAGGACCCTGAAGATCGGATTAAACAGATGTCATTCTCGGTGTAAGATTTTAAAAAAAATCACACACATATACACACACACGTAAATTTTTCACAGAATCTTTTAAGAGCTCACATAATGTGCAGTGTTACATTTCTCACATGAAATTTTAACAGCTTACTTTATTATGTCAGCAATTCTTACTCAAGATAGTGGCTACAATTTGCCACGTTTCACAGAGCATCAGATTATATCTAACACCCTCACCTCTGTCCATTCTGGCCTCTGCCATCCTGTGAGGAAGGGGGGAGGCAGCCCCAGATGGAGGGGCCGATCCACGGAGGGAACTTCTCCCACTCATGCCTCCAAACACTGGCTTGTAATCTACAGACAATGATGTAAGTAATCATTAATAATCACAAAGAAAGGGCCTTGTATCACCTCTTTTATTCTTTGTTCTGCTGACTTTACAATAATGATGTACTTGTAAGAGCCTATATTGTAAATACTTCATATAATTGGTTTGGGCCCAAGTTCATGTCAAATCATGTCACTGTATGTTGCAAAACACTCAAACACTGTAGTTAAACAATCCATCAATATTCTAAGAGCTCTCCAACGTTGAAGTACCCAAAGCAATTAAATTTCCAACTGTATTTTTAAAAACAACGTCCTATATGTATAGTGTCACACAAGAACTTGTGCATTCATCCTTGCATATGGTGTCACAACAAAAGGTTCTATGCTATAACCACCTCATAAAACCACTGTTGGTTTCACTCATTCTTTGGTTATAGCAAAGGACCAGGCATGATGACATCTTATACACCTGGGGCAGGTCATTACACAGTGACCAACACACAGCCATAGGGAAAGAATTGCTCACCCATGCCCTCCCCTTCCTCCTCGTCCCCGAAGAAGGAAGCCTTCATGACCTGCATGCGGTGAGCGCTCATCCCCAGGTGGGTGGCCAGGCGGTGGGAGGACGGCACAACTTCCTCCTCAGACAGGCCCTCCAGGCCGTCCTGGTCGCCTAAGGACATATCAATTCAGCTTGATCATCTTACAAAATACTTCTTCCAATAACATACAATGTTGGTTGTCTATTTGGAAGTTTGAAACCTTTCTGTAAATCCACTTGTTTCTGCTCTACTAAAAGACAAGCTTTAAATGTAGTACACTATTAACCAGCTTAATTATTACTTGTTATAGTTATACCATGCCTAAAATTCTTAATTCTACAAAATTGCAACTTGTCAGTCTTTTACCAGCAGAAAAGTCTTTATTTCAAATCCTGATTTCACTAACAACATAATGGCTTACTTAGTGCACTGTAGTGCTAAGAGAAAGTGTATGATATACAATATTTCTATTGAACCAATCATTATAAAAGCACCCATTTATATTATCCCCTGAACAGATTTCATGTGAGATGTACTATGTGTACTATACAAATAAATATGGCCCTGTTGGTAAGACACAACTTACAAGTAAGTTCTTTGGGACAGTTCCTATCTCTTGTCATATTGCCAATGACTTAATTCCACAAACTCAATATGTAGCTTTGTGCTGGTGAAGTTAAGTATTGCACAGATGTCATCAAATTCTTACTATACAAACGATAGTCATAAAGATTTAACAAACCATTTTCCAAGTTTTTTTTGCGACGTTTCACTAGAACTAACCAGCATACAGAATATTTAGTAGCACCAGTGTTTGTTGTTTTCGTTATAAAGGAAAGTGGTAGAAGTTGTTTGAATTGTTTCCTCACAACATGTACATGTACACGCATTGCTGCCCATTCTTCTTACCAGAGCTGTTAGGAGCCAGGTCAGGGATTGGCTCCTGGCTGATGTCAGCCATATCACTGTCATCCTGCATCTGCTCCATGATTGGCTGCTCAGATTTCACCCTCTCTGTTATTGGTTGCTGCTTATTCAAACTGGGAGGCTGATTCTCTTTCTGCAGCTGCTGTTTCTGCATTCATAATATAACATCTTATTCACTGGTCAAGTTTGGAAACTATCTACCATTGAGGCCCAAAATTGAAACTTAAATTGCCAATATCTCTGCGAGCTTTTATTGAGCTTGCTCTGATTAACTAAATTGTGAATGGCATACATCAACTTTAATTTTTTGTCCAATACCTCTATACATTACGGTGAAATAACCTTGTCTCATCAAGTACACATTGTAATATACAAAAGACTATTCATTGGCTTTATCGTTTAATCATAAGACTCTAGAGTTAACCATCTTCTGCAATGTACCAGGTCTAAAAGCATTCGAACAGTAGAGAACACATGTAAATGTAAAACATATGCATACAGTTTTTAAGTTCAAGTGTGGAAAGATCTACACACCTGAAGATCTGCTTGTTGCTGCATCTTCATTTTCTTCTGGTCCTGACCAACCAGCTCTTCCTCGTCTTCACTGTCATCCAGGCCGTACTTGGAGAAGTGGGGCACCTACATGTGTACAAATGTGTGTTAGTGACCCCAGCAGCAATATAATCAAATACTGGATACTACTATTCATTACTAGGACACTTTGTCACCTGCTGGAGAGAGAGAACTGTCTTCTCATAGGATGCAATAGTGAAGAATCCTCAAAAACAACTCTCGACCTGCCTTTAACAAAATTTTTGTACCTGTTCCTCATAACAAAGCCCCCACCCAAAAAACAACATAAAAAAGCTATCAATAATATTTTTTTTTCCACTTATCTGTTTACTGTTTTTGAATCAACTGAAACAAACAAACAAACAAACAAACAGAAGAGACATAGCCTTCTTTGCAAAAGTACATAATGACCCGGTAACTTACCTGGAAAACCCAGGACCCTGTGTCTGGTCTGTACTCCAGGAACCTTGCTCCAATCTTAGATGTGGCCACCTCGATCTTCTCCTGGTAACCCATCTTCTTCAGGCGATCCGGACTCTGAGGTAATGCATTCAAGACGTCTTAAATACATGTCACATATTTAACATATCTCATTATTAATCAGTAACATTAAAAGCCACCAGCTTAACTTAAGCCCAACTATATATGAAGTTGTTAGGGTCTTGCTTTTGGACTTTAAATTTTTGGCTATTCTAGCTCACCTGACCTGTATAAATTTTAAGTTAGTTAAAAGCCTTTCCACATCTTGCGGTGCCCATCTCACTAGTGCTTACATGCCAAATGCTATGAGGAGAAAGCAACATTTTCCATTTTCCACAGGGTAGTAGACCCATTGGACAGTGTCGCATGGAAGCGGGGTATGAATAGTCATCCAACTGCTGCCTACACCTGTGTCAGGGAACCCAGCAGCAGTCTAATCAAGTACGTAATGGATACTACTACCACTACTATACTATGACCCAAGCAGGGTTTGAACCCACGACCTCCCAAAACACAAAACACTGGCTACTACCTGACTTGCATGCTACTGTAAATGGATTTGGGGATAAAGCCATGTGCTGACCTTGATGGGAATGTGAGCTGTCTTGTCCATGGGCCAGGTACAGTGCAGGGTGACCTCTGCCTTCTTGTTCAAACCGTCCCCTTCTGGGGGCTTAGTTGAGTCATCTGGGTACACGGTGATCTCCTTCCTTCTGATGTGCACTATGGAACAAGGTAAAGATTAACAGTCTCAGCAATTGTATATTAACATATACTTGTGCTATCACCTATATGTCTTATTTAATGTGACAAGCAATTAATATCAAAACACGGTCAAATCTGTACGAGTGACCACTTTTTTTCCCCATTGACAAAGCATTAAGAATCTTGTCTATAGTAACCATCTGACAAGAGTAGTTTTCTTGGGTAGTTTTGACTGTATATCTCCAGAGTAATATGACAATAACACTGTTGTACATAATGTTGATACAATCATAACAATGTGAGTTTTTTTTTTCCAGCATGAGTCCCGTGTGAGAGGTATGAAGGTTAATTAACAAGGCTTTTAAAAACTGGTACTGACCAGTTTCATCCAGGTTGAGGTTGGCAACATTGGTGAGCCCTGGGAAGAAGACAGAGCCGTAGCCCTCTCGCCCGATGACAAAGTTCTCCACCCAGCAGTCCCCATTCTCATCCACCATGTTGGCCAGCTCATCCAAGGTTGGCTCAGTGTAGTACTCATTCTTGGTAAGGACAATACCTGAAAGAGTAGAAAGCAATAGTCAGGACAATGCCAAAAATAAAGTAAAACAAACTCTCCATGAGTAAAGCTTGAATCAATCATGATGTTTCTGACGAAGATGAGATGAGAGAGAGAGAGAGAGAGAGAGAGAGAGATGTGAAAAGAAGAGATGATGTTTCAGTCCAATTCATGTAACCTGTAAACTTTAATACTCATTCTTGGTCAGGACAATGCCTGAAAGAATAGAAAGCAATAGTCAGAAGAATACCTAAAATAAAGTAAAACAAACTCTCAATGAGTCGAGCTTGTGTCAATCGTGATGTTTCTGACAAAAGGAGAAGAGATGCTGCTCCAGTCTTATTCATGTATCTCTATTTCATCTATAATACTCATTCTTGGTCAAGACAATGCCTGAAAGAGTACGAAGCAAAATATGAAGAAACATGGTCATCTGTAGAAAATGATCCCACAATCAACCTTGGGAACATATATTGTGTGAAAATGTCCCAAGAAAGCAAATCCTTTTGTATACAGTGTCAGTGGTTTTATTTAGCCGCAAGGGGGGAAAAGGAGGTTTTTGTGGAGTTTTTAATTCATGGTTGAAACAACATTGTAGTACAGTACAAATACATGGGAAAATGTATACTCAGTGTCATGAATTTGCGTTGGAGAGGTCACTGCAAAAATAAAGCCAGTACGAAAGTTTCAAGGTTTACAGTAGCCTGTGCCCTACCAGCAGGGTGTGGTTCTCTCTCCACCTCCTCCTCGCCCTCTCCCTGGTCGTTTGTCGGCTCCCCCATGCTGTCCTGGCCGGGACTGCAGCTCCTCTGTCGCACGTTCAAAGCTATGATGCTATCATCGGGCGCAGGGGAGGACCTGGCAAATTTAGAAACAAACATTTACATGTATATAAGTGTGTGTTATTTCTTCTTGTAACATTGAAAGTATTCTGAATGTTAGGAATATCTATACAGTGTAAGTATATTGAGCTGAGAACATGCTGGATTCAAAATACATTCTGTGAGAGCATTCTATGAAACATGCTACTAAGTATATATTACCAAAATACAGCATTATTTGTTGTAACTGCAGTATAAAATGCAGTGCTATTGAGATGAGATTGTCCACTCTTCTTAGCATATTTCTGAGCAAAGCTCAAAGAAAAGACAGCTCATACAGAAAAGCAGCTCATATGGGTGGAAAAAGCATGACAAAAATGTGAGAACATAAAGATGATAAGATGATGAGGGGATAGAAGAGAGACCCACTTGTTTGCAGGTGTATCAGGGATGGGTTTCCTGACAGGGTTGGAGTACAGGTTCTCCATAGGGTCATTCTCCTTCTCACTCTCACTGTCAGGGTGGAGCACATCAATTCATCATCATAGAAATCACAATAAAACAACAAGAAATCAAATATCTCATGTATGTGTGTAATATTTTGATTTGCTGTGAATTTCTTCTTTTATTCGTTATTGTGTATTTCTTCCTTAATCAATCCTTACATTTTCCTGCCTTCCTGCAGGACTTTGGGCCCAACAAATAACAAGAGTGAAGTAGAGGAGAATTGATAGTCATTTATACCAAGATTCTACAGTCAACCTTGGTCTTAAAAAGTTAGTGTAGCACACAAAAATAGGACTTTAAAATGACAGTGGATATTGAATACTCCATCAAACAGAAACCTTTGTAGCAAAATGGACCATTGTTTTGAGTATCACCCATTCAGTAGTTTTCACAGGACTGGTAATTATGTCCAGGTTCATGTCTGAATCTGGACCTGATCCTCTGGACCTAAATTATACCTGTAGATGAGTTTTTTGTACTACCTACTCTTATATATGATGATTAATTATCAAAAGACAGAAAAGTGATCTATCCTACCTTGTTCTTTTGTCCTCCACCAGGAATGTGTCAGAAGGGTAGGCAGGAGGGGCGAGTAAGTCATCCTCCTCTCCCAGCCCTGCATCAAGTTCACTAGCCGTCTGAAACAAGCATAAGGATGACCTGGATTGGTTTCTTGTTTCCTCTCTATACAAGTAAAGAATGTCATTGGGCTCCAGCTATTGTTAACTTAAGTTTCCAAATAAAAGGATTTTTCATCATACCTTGTATTAAAAAATCCACCTATTCCCAAATCAGATAGTGCACAGAGCAGTCATGTCATGTGTAAAGAATTTTTCCTGATCCATGGACCTGACTTTTCTACAGGAGCAAACACTTACAGGAGATGCCTTGTTCCTGATGATGAGTTTCTTCACACTTCTCCTGGGCACAAAGGTGTCGTTGCTGAGGGACGTGTCCTCGTCATCAAGGCCTTCAAAAAGCTGAGACTGAAAAAAATGAAAACAATTGTTTACATGCTGTGTACAGCGTCTTCATGTGTCATCATCATTGCATCTGCCTCTATGTTGGTGTCCCTATGTGCTCAGCAAATCATAGCTCACACATTTTCCAACATTTCTCTTTCCTTCTCTGAACTTGAACATTAGTTGCCAAAGTACAGATCTACCATTTCAGGTACAAGCACTGGAAATCAACACAAACTCAACATCCCAAAACATTGAGATACAGCAATAACCCCAACAACCCCGACATCATATCTGACTTGTTTGCTAAACTAGTATAGCATTTTGGAACAAATACGTGGATATTAACATCACATTCCGTAAAATGAAATTGTCTATCATACATTCATCAGATTCTAAGTCTGTGTAAAATGTCGAGATTAAGTCTGGATCATATTTGTACATTATACAACCAATACAGTCATCTTAAATTTTGAACATTTGAAGATTTTCCTACCCTCCCAGGAATGTAGAAAGATTATATGTCATAAATACAACATATACAAATAGAAATGGAGAGGAGAAAAAAGTATACACCTCTGTGACATTGCCAAAAATGTTTACCTTTCCTGCCACCAGTGAATGTAGTGGTTTGGGTTTGATCTTGGCCGTTGGACGTGGAGAGATCTTGTAGTGTGAGGGCGTGGTCAGGGCCTTCTGTGCAGCTAGACTGGTGGGCTTCAGCAGCTCCGCTCGCTTGGCTGGGTCCTAGGAACATTTCAACGTACACACTTTATCAGTGTATGTGACAAATGTAGGGATCCAAAAAGAGAAGCATTCTTTAACTGAACAGCCCATAACAAATTGAAATGTTTTATGTATATTGTATCTGGTAGAATTTGCAAACCGACTTTACCGACTTTAAAAAACTAGTGACTGTATGGTTGTACTCACAGCAACATTGTTTCTGAAGAGAGGTGAATCCCCAAACGGTGAGTTGGACAGAGCCTGTAGCTGCTGCTGGATCTGAGCCTGCTGGGCAAGCTGGGCTGCAGCATCAGTACTGCAAAAAAATAAAAAATAAAAAGTGACATGGTTTCATTTATAATTACAAACCTATGACTCATAAATAAATCTCATGACCATAGCATGTCAAGAACACAAGATATCAAAACTAGAAGTTCTGCTGCAGTTTTCTAGACAGTCGCTAGGAGGCTCATTATCGAACGTAACCTTCATTTTCCTGACCTCTACCCACAAACCAAATATCATATTCATAAGGATCCATTTACAGCTTCTCTAGACAGTTGTGCTGTCCGCAGACACACAAACAGCACATAAAATATAACCTTGCTGGCATTCGTGTTAAGAAAGCCAAAGCGAAAAACTGCTTCTTCCTTGCAATCTGAAACAACTGTAATCTTAGGAGCTTTAGGACAATTTTTCATCCTTATGGCTCTCTGAGAAGGAATCTTTACTGTTACAGATTTCAGGGGTGAAAAACTGAGAACTTACCCCAGTGCAGCTGCTGGTTGTGTGAGGTTTAGTCCAGTCGTTCCAGTACCAATTCCAGCACCCAAACCTGATACAAGAAGGCAGGTGTGATCTGATGAGTACTTTCAAAGAAATGTTGAACATGCCAAAAAACATGAGACATTTTGATAAAACTATATATTGGAATCACCATTTCACTTTTAATGGAAAGACATGAAAAGCATGACACACTTCAAAATCTGACAAATAATGCTAAAAAAAATAGTACCAGTATTTCCAAAGATTGAACCTGTCCCCAGGGTCCCTAGCCCGGCACCCAGGCCAGTACCAAGGCCAGCCCCAAATGTGTTGGTGGGCTTCGGGCCAAACAGGGAGGTGCCTGTGGAAGTGGTGGTTGTGCCAAAGGCTCCAGTACCAAATCCTGTTCCTGTACAATATGGAGACATAGATTTTGTCATTGGGTTTAAGTTTAATTGCTATCTCTCTAGAGAGCCACAAGCATGTTTGTCTTTCTTTGGGCAATGCAATGAAAAAATATATGTATTGACTCCAAGCATAAGATCACACAAACAATACAAGATATTGTCATTTACAATTTTACAACTTCTTTCAGTCAATGATATCAAAGAATTATTATTATTATTTTATCAAGTATACACAAGTATCATTGTGAACATCTGGACAAGAAGGATACCATTGGGAAATAAATGTTTCTTACCCAGACCTAAAGTCAGGCCAGGTTTGTTTTGACCAAAGAGCCCACCAGTGTTGGTAGCAGTGTTACCGAAGAGCCCTCCTGCTGTACTTGTTGTTGTGGTTGCTCCAAAGGTAGGAGCCTTGTTAGCTCCAAATAAGCCACCCTGAAATATAGGATACAAGAAACTGTTGACCACTAATACAAATACAGTCAAACCTGTCTATAGCGGTCACTCAAGGGACTGGAGAAATATGGCCACTATAGACAGGTGGCCACTATAGAGAAAATGTTTATCAATTGGCCATGAGCAAGCTACACATGATTTCAGTTCCCACAAATCTTTCTCACCAAGTAACATTGTCTCGATCGGTAAATTCACCAACAAAGACTTGCATTTTAATGCTCAAGGCATGCATACCTTCTGCTACTGCGAAAATAACCCTGTCAGGAACTCCAAATCCTCACAAACTACAATTTCAAACTCGGTGCAGGGTCACATAAGGCTGCAGCATGGTTGCAATAGGCAGTTTTACTGTATCAAAGGGACCGGAAATCGTTAGCCTATTTCTTAATCATTACGAATCCAAGGGACCGACAAAAAGTGGCCAGGTGGCTGCTATGCAAAGGTGGCCGCTAATACAGGTTTGACTGTACATGTATAGTCATTAACACAAAGATTAAGGATCCTGTCTGTAGTGACTACCTGTCCATATAGACCAGATTTTATCAGCAATCTAAGTGGCCTTGTTGATCAGTTTGAAGTGTACAGTATTGAGTAAATTTTTTGTAAGCACACCCATATCAAAGAAATGCTGATGTAGAAAGTTACAAACATGTCATCAACAGTCACATCTAAATTTAGTAATAAAAGGCAAATTTCTTTATCTTTATGACCTGTTCACACTTTCAGACTAAAAAATATGAATGTTTGGATGCTGAGGAAACAATATATCTGTGCAGCAAAATAAAATGCATCCTCAACTACATCAAAAGAAAAATACCAGCAAAGGGAAAATGGATTGATTCAAGGCGGTATGAGACTTACAGCCTGGTTCTGTGTGCCGAATGTTCCTGTGCCGAATGTGGTGCCAAAGCCAGTTGTGGTGGTTGTGCTGGGTGTACCAAACAGTCCAGTGGTCTGCGTGGTGGGCTGACCAAAAAGCCCAGTCTACAGCAAACAGCAAAGAAAATATAGATATGGTTATTACAGCAATTTACTGTGAATGCGGAGATGTTCTTGGCAGTAGGGAGAAAAAGGTAAAACAAGGGGGCAAGCACAAGAAGTCCTAACCAAAAACAAAAAACTGCTGAGAGCATTTCTTCTTCTACAGTACTCTATTCCCCCCAAAAGGTTCAAGTGTTTCCCACACCATATGTGTATAGGGTGGCACCCATCTCTACTTCCATGGCCCTTTGAACACAAAGCTGTGAATGCACAAGTAACATTACAGCAAGGGGACAATCCCCTGATCGCACTGCATGCACAACTTTCATACTCTTCCAAATAAGTGCTGAGTTCCAAGAAGACAAGCAGTATGTATAATCCTTAAAGTCTTTTGGATGATTTAGCCATCCACCTACTGCATGCAAAGCAAGCTATTGTGGAAACCCTCTACATAAATTGTCTTTGAACCTTTGTTTATTCATGAAAGCTCAAATTGGCCTGCAGGCTGTTTTTCATTTTACATCATTTAAAGTCCTAATGAGTGTTATAAGTCCATATGTCTAGTAATTTGAGTCTGTTCATTTTGGTCATTTCCGTTTCTTAAAGAAGCCCAAGTTAGGGCTGTGTGTATGTCTGGTGGTAGACTGTTCCAGATGTTGGGTCCACTATAGGCGATGGCTCTTCTAAAGGTTTCTCACTGTGGTTTTGGGACAGCAAGTTGATTGCTTGTGCTTTGTCTGTTTTTTCATATACATGTATCTTCTGTAACTCCACCCACCTTCTGTTGAGTCTGCCCAAACAGCCCAGTCCCCGTGTTGGTCTGCCCAAAGCTGAAGCCTGTGCTGGCCGTTGTAGTGGTGGCAGTGCCTCCAAAAGGGCTGGCAAAAAGGCCCCCAGCCTGGGTTGTCTGGGTCTGTCCAAAGAGGCCAGTGCCTGTTGAGGTGGTACCAAACCCTGTAGCACCTGTTAAAAGATGGTATCATTAATGCTAACTTTTCCAAAAATGAAAAATCAAAGGATTTCTGTCATTTTTCTGAACATTGAAGGAAATGATGGGCACAGATCACTGCTGCTGGCTGTCATGAAGCCCCTACGACTACTGCAGTCATGGGTCGTGAGTGAGTGAGTGCAGGAAATCTATCTAAAAAGACCATAACCTTGCACCATATGACAACATGATTTTCTGTTGCCTCTATCACTTCTATCAGGGACAGGTGTATCGGCAAACAACACCTTTATGCAAAGTGTAACGCATGATAGGTGCAAAAATGTGAGCCAATCAGATCTCTCTTATAGGTCACGTGATCACCGAGCTGCATGTCTCTTCCTCCAAGCAAAAGCAAAAATTCTAACACAAGGTTACCTGGGGACCACATACTATCACATGTCAGTTTCGCACAGCCTGAGAGTACAAAGCATCACCTTTAGCTTGAGTCTGACCTGTACCGAAGGCAGCTTTGCCAAAGGTAAAGCCAGTGGTACTGGTGGTGGTGGCGGTGTTGCCGAACAGGCCGCCTCCCGTCTGTGGAGTCGCTGTCGCTCCAAACATTGCAGTTGTCCCAGTCGAGCCGCCCTTACGATTGGCCAGGTAGTCCTCAACACGGAGTTCCTATGGACAAAACAAAGGGAAGTTTTGCTTCACACCATCATTATTATAAAGCAATTTTCAATGTTAGTATGAAAGTTAACCTGAGTTTTTAAAACACGTTATGAAGAGATAATCTGTTCTCCAACTAACAAAATTGTAACTGTTGGCTCAGGAGGTGTTTTTTGACCGAGCTAATCATAAATTCAGATTCAACTGTTAACCATAGTTTGCCCAGTTTTGGGGAAATTACATGCATATACCCTATATATATGTGACTACACACTCAATCAGTATCGGCATGTCCACCTATGAGGAAGTAACTAAGACAAGCAAACCTCCAAGCTCTTGGTCTCGTACTCCTTCATGGCGGTGATACACTGGTGAGCTGTACGAATGTTCTGGGAGACTCCGTTCTTCATCATGGTGTCACTACCAGACACAGGCTGCGGACATACAGGAACAATGTGTCAGTCATTACCTGTACACAGCTTACAATAAATCTGACACTGCAAATACTCTTTTCCAATGCAATGTACATGTATTACTACTGTACTACTACTAGGGAATTGTTTCAACCAAAAATATAAAACACAATGAAAACCTCTTTTTTTGCTCCTAAAGCAAAGTAAAACAAGCACACAAGTAATTGAATTTACAGTGCTTTCTTACATAGAAGCTTGATCTTCTAGATGATATTTTCTGGAGATCTCAAATCTTCTGAATGAGTGCAATAACGGCTAAGTACACATAAACATGTTATACTCACATTGAACTTCACAGTTGTCCCATTTGTTCCAGCTGCAATGCCTCCAACTGAAACAAAAATCACACTTGTTCAATTTGCTGTCAGATACTGCATAACATTAGAACAGGCAAGAAAATGTAATATTGAACTTTATATGAAGGTGCTCTCTTTTTACTATTCCCTGGCCAAAGTCTGCATGAAAAGTATTGCTACCCCTTGTACTGACTGATATACAGCACAAACAACACAATATATCTCATGAAAGTTAGGCAATTTTCCTTTTGCAACATATAACTTAGCGGTAGGGAAAACATTCACATGATATACAGGGCAAAAACATTTTGTTACAAGTCTGGTAAACAAATCATGGAAGCTCATCTGTGTTGGTAGTGATCATAGTACAAAGCTAAACTTTCTTCCACCACAAAGGTATACACCGATCAACAACCACTGTTGCATTCTACAGCCTAGTACAGGATCAATACTGATGACCAAATCTGGTACACATTTGTACATGTTCTTACCTGCACCAAACAGCCCAGTACTGGTGGTCTGTCCCCCTCCAAACAGACTCGGTGTCTGCTGGGTGGCTCCAAACAACCCTGTACCTGTGGCAGCTGTGGACGTCTGGGTTCCAAATCCTACAAATACACAAAGGAATAGCCCGATGAAAAATATATATGGAAAGTTCATATGATAACTCTCCAAGCAGATGTTTTGGCCGGGGATTATATGAATTTTTTTGCCTTTTCTATGGTTTTATATTTCTTTGGTGGTTGCTGTGATTTCTAGGAGGAGGAAAATGAAAGAAATCGTAGGCACTACTTATAAATCATAGACCTGTAAACAAGACAAGAAAAAGCACAACAAAATAACCCGACCAAAATCTCTGGTTGAAAGAGTAAAATATGATAGTGATACATTACACCACATGTTTTCACTAGTCTAAACTGTTAAATTAAGAGATCTGTTGCTGGTCAAACTGTGGTGAAAAAAATGTGTATGTTGTTCTAAATGTTCAGCATTGCCAAAACAAAATAAAATGCCATCAACAGATCATTTGTGGTGCAGACCTCCAAATCCAGTCTTGTTCGCAGCCCCAAACGGTGCCGTCTGCTGCTGTGGCGTCGCGAACAGTCCTGTCCCTGCTGTACTCGTGGAGGTACCGAACAGCCCCCCTCCCGTCTGCGTGGTGCTCGTGCCAAACCCTCCAAAGGTGGATGTTGATGTGGATGGTGTCCCAAAGCTGGTTCCCCCGAAGAGCCCGGTCCCTGTGTTTGTCGCTGTGCCGCCAAACAGCCCTCCGGTGGCCGGGGTCTGGGTGGCCCCGAAGCTACTGGTGCCAAAAGCACCTGTGCCTGCAGTTTTAGCAGCACCAAAAGGTTTTGTAGTTGTGCCTAAACATGCGGAGAAACGGGTCACTTCTGTCCAGCAAGCAAACATGAACACCGTGGTGGGCACTGTTTCATACATCACACAGACATGCAACATGCAACCAACATAACAACATGCCAATAAAAACTTAAAACGCATTTTCTGACTAACACAATTTAAATCACACTTTTAGACTGTTTTTGAAAGGCTTTTTGACGCAACATAGAAAACAAAGAGGGGCTATGCAATAATGTAAAATATTCCTGTTTTCTAATCTGAGTTTTTGAGTTAAAAACAGCACAGTGACCAAGTTATTGCTTGCTGGAATCAAAAGCACCTCATATAAATCAACCTTCTTTCTGCCATGTAACAATCCATGTCATGGATGCAGTTATACAGCAGGTAGAGTGTTAACATACTTGCGAGAAACTCAGTTTGATCCTGCAAATAAATTCAGTCTCAATGATAGTTCAACGAAGACTATCATAGTACTGACTGGTAGTATGCCCGGTTTTTTTTTGCCATGTGCTCTGACTTGTAATCTGCTTGTAATAAACATTTGTAATTCCCAACTTTCAAAATGCATCAAACCACTTAGATTCTCAATATAACAGCACATATTCTGGCATGCTTTATTAAGACAGTCCTGCAGTCACATTTGATGTGTTTCTCTGTTAGCTGCAAACATTCCATTTCCTAACAAACATACAATCAGTCATAGACATACCAAAACCAGTGGTTCCCCCAAAGGGAGTCTTCTGTTGACCGAACATGTTGAGACTTGTGCGTTGTTCAGCACCCAATAGCAAAGGCAATGGTGTCTCCTGCTGTTGATCTCTCAAGTCTTGTTACTTTGCAATGAATTCCTCTTCAGCTGACCTATGAAGATAAAACGAGCACAAATCATTTTGGAATCAATGACAACGAATATGTCTTTATTGGCAGAGTTTCAGCATAGTTCTTAGATTGGAAATTACCAAAGTGTAATTGTTGATAACATTCACTGTGACAGTGCTCTTTAAGTTTAAAGGCTACAAAGTACAGAAGAAGTTTGGCAGTCCACAAGGACAGACTGCAAATTAGAGTAATCACTTGGCATAATGGTCAGGTGTTTGATCCAGGACCTGGGGGTCATGTGTTTGAATTCCCTGAGAAACCATCACAAAGCTGACATGCTGTGATATGCCCTTGGGAAAGGCACTAACACCGATTTTCTCACTTCACTCAGGTGAATTATAGCTTCAGATAGGGACGTCCGTTGGATAGGTCATTAAATGGAGGTCGATTGTTTGAAGAGAGCCACACCTCGAGGCTCCAGCCCGTTAAGAACCCACCGCACCTTGCGAAAATAGTAGGCTGGGTCCTTCCTGGTATGAGTAGCTCAAAACCTTTCATTTGGGAACATAATTTGCATAAAGCATATAATATAATGGTCTTCACCATGATCGTAGGGGTAACGTTATCATTGTGGGCATTAAAGGAAAGACAAGAAAATGGGACAGGCCTGGGTAGAGGTGCAAGAAGAACCACACTACACAGAACCATGCTCCCATTACCAACAAAATTATTAGTAAAAGTTCATCATACATGGATGTAGAAAACTGGCACATAGTGACATACACAAACCCAATGCTCACCAGGGCAGCTGTCAGCAAAATGTGATGGTAAACAAATCCTGTGCTATCCTCTTTTATTAGATAGACATCAGATATCTCGTTTCAACTGCTTCTATCTGGTTTTTTGGGCAATCCCCAAATTTTCCTTTGACTAACATCATATCCAATCCAGGGCTTGGGGAATCCCCATAAACTAGCCTGCAAATGTTGCACACAGGAACACTGGGGATTTCCTACCCATGTCAAGTTGTCAAAAATCATCAGCTTAGAAAGATTATGGAGCACCATGATTATGGCATATTACATTAATCAACTCAATACAAAACAGGTTGTGGCAAGCGAGGTATGACGTTTACTACCAAAATGAAAGGGGGAGGGGGGCGACAGTTTACGACTTATATATTGGGCCAAAATCTATGCACTCAGGGAACATAGATTTAAAAATACAACAGACTTGTTGACGAAGGTTCCCGGGGAAACTTTTCGCATGGTTGTGTGAACAGTAGAATTGGTATATTGTCAAGAAACTGAACTAGTTTGAACGAGTCAGATCCATACCGCCATTTTGATTGCATGACGTACTGGGAATTTCCCGCGCACCAACAACACATTTCTATACAATTTCTGACGAAAAGGCTAATAATACTAACCTGTTGGACTAAGGGTAGTACTCTTTAAACTGCTGAAGGGGCACTACATGCTGCAAAGTTGTCGTGTCGAGTAGAAATCCTGTAAATAAAGTGAGTTTCTTATGAAGTTTTCCGCGTTCCTCGTGAAGCACAGCCTCGCTGTGATGAGCTGATCTCGTACCCAGGGGCACAACAAAGAGTAGAAAGAACGCACGGCACTCTGGGTACGAGCTCAAAGCGGAAGTTGCAAAGTGTGTTACACCACCACCACCACTCCATCCTCCTTGACTTTCAGATTCAAGATCTAAATCTGCCTTTCCTTCGAGCTGAGGATACTAGTGGAAAAGTTTAACTGCTTAAGTTTTGTTTATGTTTAAAAGTTTGTTCTCACAGCCAGTGGAGCACAGACATCCCACAGAAGAGATGCTGTTCCCCACCACTTGACATCTCCTTGATCATCCATGGACCATCCAAGGACGTTATATTGGACCATCCAAAGAGTGATGGTGAACTTATCTGATTATCAATCATTGCATGAAAATTTATCAATTGTATAATTTTGACATAGGTTGTTCTGCAGCACTGGAAGAATGACTGCTGATACAAAATGTAATTACTGGCTTTGTTAACACTGACAGGGTATTTTAGACACACACTAACTTAAAATCCAGTTTTCTGTTGTTCCCTGTCTTGCAAGCGTTGGACGTTGTGGGATGTCATTTAGGTCAGATTGCTGATGCATTTTAACTTGACTCTGTCAACTTCTTGTCCCAACCTCCTAATCAACTCAGCCCAACTCACTGGTCAACTCAGTCATATCCCACTCACTCTTGAAACCTGGTCAGCTCAGCCCAACACCCCAGTCAGTCAATCAACTTGGCAAGGGTTACATAGGTATTGGGTCACATGTGGTATTGGGTCGAGTTGACCAGGGTGTTGGGCTAATTGAGTTGGTCTGACAAAGTTGAGCTGGTAAAGAGCAGAAGCATCCGACATCCATTATCCTTTCCATTTTGTAATGAATGAATGAATGAAGACCTTTATTGTACAGTTTTGTGGTAAACCATAAGTCTATAGGGAGAATGATTTGCCAGGAGAGTTTAGCCACAATATGGCTAAATTAGTAAATAAAACTTATTTGTGTGGTGGGTTCTTTAATGTGCTTGAAGTGTGGCTGACTGGCTCCCTTTAAACATGTTGGTCCTCCATTTATCATCCTATCCCAGGACGTCCCTAACTAGAGCCTATAGCTAAGTACTACTCATCTACATCTGCACCAGTTTTATTAGTATAGACGGACTGCTAAAGGAGGGTCTGCATGCCTTTTTCCGTTAAGCGTTACGAGCCATTTTAATTCACCGTTAATCGTTACCGACCCGCTCTAATTCAACGTTAATCGTTATCGGTATATTCTTCGTGAAGCGTTATTGGTCGTTTTAATTCAACGTTAATCGTTATTTGTTATCCCGAATTCACCGTTAAGCGTTACCAACGTTACCAAGAAATTCTTCGTAACCCTTATACTATACACACGAAGTCAAATGCCAGATAGAACCCCTGAAAATGCAGGAAAAGGCGTTTCAAAGGGTCCAGATTTCAAAATTTCTCCGAGCCTCCCGGCCTTCGGCTCTGAACATGGTAAAATATGTTGCGGAAGCGTCGCCCTCAAAACTTTATCACTCATACAGATTTCAGTGTCAAACATAGCTTAGTTTCGGGCAAAAAGTTCTCCTAGAATGCAGAAAATGAGGTTTCTCCGGACCTCCATTGCGACGGCTTGCGCCTTTGGCGCTCACGACAACATGGCAAAAATACGTTAGGGGCGTGGGTTTTCGCACAAAAAAACTTTTCTCTCTAATAAAATGTCATTTAATTTAGCTTCGTCTTACGGCAAAACCTCAAAATGCATTAAATGGCGTTTCAGACGGTCCAGATTTTAAAATTTTTCGGACCCCTCCGGAATGCGTCGCGCCTTCGGTGCTCCATGTGCTGAAACAATGGTTCAATCCCCCCATAAGAAATTTGCTGCCGCCGTCTCTGTGGCGGGCCGGGAATTCTGCCTCCGTCAGTTTACAAATGCCATGGACGTTGTCCCTGTCATCCCTCCGGGTTCTGGGCACCTTTTTCTTCTCACAATGTGTTTTCACCCATTGATATAACTAATCTAGCGTTGAATGCACGTCAATGTTACTGTTATGCTTTGTAACTCATTCTGAATTTACCGTTAAGCGTTACCGGGCCTCCTGAATTTACCGTTAAGCGTTACCCGGCCTCCTGAATTCACCGTTAAGCGTTACCAAGACCCCCCATGCAGACCCTCCTAAAGGACGTGGCTGTGATAGCAGTCCGTGGCTATGACTTGTAGGAGTCGGTGGTCGGACTGAACCAACTTAACACAGGGGTGTCAGTCTAACCAAATACAGCATAAACCAACATAGGTGGCACTGAGACAAGTGTCAAATTTCCCATGTGAATAACATCAGTACATTTGCTCTCAGTACCTGAGCTGGATTCTGAGTGATCAACTACAAAATAAAGCCTCTGTGCCTAATCTCCAAGCAGATCCTACGGTGCCATAAGATAGTATCAAAGCTGGCCAAGGAGTTACGCACCGTGGATCTGGTTCGAGATTAACTGTGCCATCTTTTAAAGCAATGTACTAGTAACAGGATGATGTTTTGGATGTTATTGGTGAACATGGCCAAATAACATTTGAAATCTCCTAATTTCTGTTGCCCCAGTCATTTGTTTTACCATTTCAGGTGTAATATACTTCCAGGTAGGAGTACAAAGTGCATAATATTCCCAATTCCCTTACACCATTTTTCTTACACCATTGAAAATTGCTTTCTTGTGTAATTGAGACATTCTGGTGCAAGGAATACTATTACATCAGTTTTATTGTTTTCACAGATCACATGCAAATGCAACTTAATGATAATAACTCAATAATATATATTACTGGGTGTATCTCTGTTATCACAGTGTTGTGACATTATATATGATATATGTCAAACCAAAGTTTATATACACAATGAATTTGAAAGATACACCTCACAATGCACTTCGATGTATAACGTTATTCCCCTCTTTTGTTGAAGGTTACCTTCTCACATTCTGAAAGATGTTTTTATTTTTAGGATATTTACATTGAAGAGAATTGATCAGAGCTTGGTAACTAAGTGATTTGTCTTACTTTTAAATCAAAAGAAGACAAAGATACATAGACCAGTAATTTAACTTAAAAAGAAAGTTATTGTATATTTGACATGTAGCTAATATAATATTCTACATATTACACAATGTATATCTTGTTTCTAAAAGAAACTAGTGGATAAGTCACCTCAAGACTCACAGTATATGTACATGTATTATTCATAAAAACTCCACAACAATGAAATTCAATGATCATACAAAAAAAAAAAAACTGTTGAATACAAATACTTCAAATGTATACAAAAACATTAATAGATAAAGTAAAAAAACTGCATTCAGACTGGCCTTAATTCTTTATTTGGGTTATATTCAGCTATTATAGATCACTGACCAGGTGTTCTGTCACAGTGAACATTGGGGGAAAAACAGGGCCAGGTCATAAGGTCATAATGAAACATCATTGTTGAAAAATCCCATCATTCCTACATCTGTGCATCATTGATCAAGCCACACAACGATGATAAACCATGTGTATCGTGTGTATTTGGCAGTTTGATGTTCAGTAGTCAAACTTCCACATAAATGCACACAACTTCCATGCTTATGTCATTATGACTACTGGTAGTGTATAATGAACAGGAACCATGGAGTCTTTTGATTGGTCCTCAGCCTGGGTCTTTATGATGATGTGTAATACTCTAAAAAGGGAAATGTTTGCATTGGTTTTACCTCTTCACGAACTTAAACCACCACATTTCCCCATTTACAGTAAAACCCATCTTGCAGTTTCAAACTACTGTGTATAGTCCATTTTCTCCCTGCCATAAAAATGTAATCTCCTTGAACATTTTCCCCTTTTACCTGTTCCCATTTACTGTGATTAATAGATCCTTCGTTTCTTCTTTGGAGGAAACCAGTACTCATCTGGCACTCCTGTCTCATGTCCTGCAGGCAAGTATGGGCCAGGTCTGCTCTGATGCCTATCAATAGTATCATGCCTTCTGCCTCCTTCGGTTGGGATTTGGTTCGGTTCAGCTCTCCTCTTCTTGCATCGTCTCTTTTGACACCAATTCCTTCTTCTTGCAATTGGCTGGCTTTCAATAGATGTTTCATGAGCTTTAGTTGATGTCAGGTCCCTGAAAGACATTTTAGTCACAGTCAATGATGGGCTTTTCCAGCTCTGATAAAGAAATAGGCAAACTCAGGTTAGGCATCAATATTTGGTAATACATGTAATGAAAAACCATACAGGTGTTCAAAATGAATTTCAAATATACATCACTGACTTTCAAAGTGACATCATCCCCAGCTATCTTGTTTTGGCAATGCCTCAGGGACAGAGCCTCCTTTACTCTTAAGTATGACATTTTCTAATGCAGTTGTTCTTATTTTGTTGTATCTTGGATTGTCATTTTTCTTGTTGACTTGTAGTGGAGTTGGGGCACATATATCTCCTACTTCCCCCTTCTATGGGCTGTTTTGGAAGGGTACTAGTGGCATTCTTTGGTTGTGTTGTTGCTTGGGGATCCTGAACTTGGTCAGTGGTAGCTTCTCTCAAACTATACCTTCTGTCATCTGACTCAACATTGCTGTAACTGCAGCCTGCTGCTTCCATAATTCTGTAATTTACAGTGTAAATAAAAAATCAGAGACTGAGGCAAATTGCACTGATATTCATCCATTTAAATCATTAATGAAATTCAACAGAGAAACTTGATGAAGGTTAGACATCCAGGTAATAAGATATACCAAATAGCAGCTCAAGAAACTACAAGCAAAATCATATCCAATTGCTTGCTGGTAAAAGCTGTTATAACTGGCTTGCAACTGGATTGCTATGTTGATGCATGATATTGTCTATAGTCTATTTGTCTATGTTATAGAAATTTTCTCAATACAAAGCACCACTATAAAGTCATCAACAAGTAGCAGACAGAACTGTGCTTCAGGATATAAAATGTTCTATGGGGAGGGCCAGTAACAATTTGGGCAATAAAGAGCAGAATAAGTAAAGTAGTAATTTCCATACCTAGTCTCTTCCTCCACTTGTCCCGAGTTACCATCGGCCACATCCTGGAACTCGCCATTTGCATCTGTTGGTATGAATTAGCAAAAAAGATAGCTAAGTTGTAATGAGAAACTATACAGCAATTGTGGACTTGGCCAATAATAGACAATTTTGTTTGCAGCCCCACTTTGTTCCAAAAAGAAGGGGAACAACTTTTTATAGCAATTATGCTTATAACAAACACACATATATAGCTGTACAATGTTAAAATTTTATCCAACACAATTGATATACGGATCACATTTTCAACGACCATTGTCGCCTTCTTCGGGATCAAAACTGATGACCAATCTCTTCAGAACAAACAGTGATGTGATCTTATTAACATGTGATCTTGTGAATACGTGACATCAGCAATTGGTCAAACGTGCCAGGTAATTTACGTTCTGAAGTGATCAGTATTGATCCTGAAGAAGGTGACAGTGGTCGTTGAAAATTTGATTTGTGTGTTAACCTTTATTTTGGTGGAAAGTTTAGCATTGTACTATGATTACTACCAATACAGATGAGCTTCCATGATAAACAGTGACACAAAGAGACAATTACTAGATTAAAGGTTGTACCCACCATCAAATTCGTCCACAACAAGCTTACATCCAGCATCAATCAAGGCCTTCTTGAGAACTTCGACAGTAGCATATTTTTTTCCCTTTTCCCCTCTCCACAAATTGAGGGCCTTTATACAGCATTCTTTCATCTTTCCCCGGTATTCCCACTCTATTCGCTCTATCTCACTCTCCTTCAAACCCAGTTGACGAGCTATGTCCCTCCAGGATGGGCTTGCTTTACTTGCTGTGTTTTGAATGAGATCTGCAATGAGAGTCAAAGGAGCCATGAATTTATTGCTGTCTAAGACTTTTCAATGTCAAGTCATTAAGACATACTAATTTAAAGGTTTTAAAGATATTTTTGTATAGGATAAAGTCAACAATATAGTCAACTTTGTATAGGTGCCAGTCAACAATAAAGAATGAGGCCAGCTCCTGATCAAGTACAGAATACCCTGGCATGATTTTTCTTTTTAACTTAATGGTCACCATATAACAAGACCTTAAGGTCATTCATTCAAGCTGTGACCTGAAGGCCACTCCAAGGTTACTGGTTACATTGTAACTGTAACAGCATCTCTCTTCCTAGGTCAGAAACATGACTGAGACCTGCTCAATTGGTCACTTAAGGTGCGCACCGGAAAGGTCCGTACCCTTCTTGACAAGTGTGGCGGGTTCTTTTACGTGCTTGATATTTAAATGATAAAGGTGTGGCTCTCCCAGAACCTGGGACCTCCATTTAACATCCTATTCAAGGGACGACCCTAACTCATTTTTCACCTGAGTGAAGTCAGGAAAGTAAGTGCCTTTAACAAGGGCACAAGATCACAGACATGGCAGGTTTTGAACTTGGGACCTCTTGGGCCGAGCCCAAAGTGCTGCCAATTACGCCACAGGATCTCATGCAAGTTTAGGTTTAAAGCAGAGAGAAAAACTCTGACAACTTTACCATTAACTGGATCCTTGGTGTCCATGGTACTTTTTTCCTTGCAGGAGACAGGTGTAGTGCTTTCATCTGTAGCTGAACACATGTCCAGTTGCAACCTATTATATATTCTTTCGCACATATTAAATTATGTACATTAATTGAAATGTAATATTTCATCATGTTTGTCTACATATATTATGAATTTTTAGATTCCATCATTTACACATTCGATTTGAATATTCTTTTGAAATTCACAAGAATTGATTTGCAGACATTAAAGATGCACGTACATATTGTCCGATTATGAAAACATAATCCCATTGCACATAGCAGACACAAGCAACATGAATGATTCTGAAACTACCTTTTTTTCAGGAATACCTAAAGATAAGAAAATATATGCCTTGTGGGTTTTTCATAGTTACTGTTTCGCACACTTTTCTTACATTGACAGTCGTTGTTTCCGACATTCAGGTACACTGGACCATAAAAGTTGTTGATTGTTTTTGTGCCAACATCCGGAGTAACTTTAGATGAATAGAGTGGATCTTCACACTTTGATGCAATCATTTTCCCATTTTCTGATGCCTGGCAATGCAAAAGGAAAAGTACAATTCATGCTCTTGTACTTCAAACATGATATGCAATGTTCAAGTTTGTGCATTACAATAGTGCTACAATAAAACAGAAACAGGATGGAGCAGAAAAACAATACTTATCATCACAAGTTACTGGCCAATACTTTATTAAATCATCTATTTTCAATAGTGTGGAATTTGACAAGATGATTGCTATTGTCAATTGATTAAACAATTAGATGCAAAATGACAGCAGTTCAGATTAAGTGAGGAAACAAAAAAACTCACTGCCAGCAGTGATGATTCTGTCACTGATGCCACTGTTGCAAAAATATCTCTGTATTAGTGACTCTAAAAAAGTAAGTTAATGCAACAAGTGTCCATGCCAATTAGCATGCGAAAATTGGTTATTCAAATGACGTTGTATACTGTTCTTGGTTATTCTCAATGCAGATAATATACATGTGCCTTGGCCCTGCCCAGCATTGGTATCTCATCCAATAAGCAACTGAACGTCAAATTTCATGCCATACATAATACATGTACTTTGAATTTTTTTTGTCATTCGAAGAGCTGCCATCTTACCTGCTTGTTCTTCTGTTGCCTTTTCTTCCACAACATTGTCTTCTTTCACTTTCACCTTTTTAATTGCCTCACTGACTGAAGCAGGCTTGCTGCTCTTTGTTTGCCCGTTAGTTCGTTTTTGCTTGACTCCAAATGATTTGTGTTCTGTTTGGTTGCAATGGGGATCAGACATTTCATTGGTTTTAGAAATAGCTTGGTCGAAACCAGGTGGTAATACTCTGAGGCACCTATTTGCATGATAGTCAAAATCTGTCAGCTTAGACTTGATCAATGCGACAATAGATCTTGGAAGTGAGGTTAACTTATTCTTGTGGATTAAGAAGCAAGTCATATTGGACAGTTCACCAATTTCTTCAGGCACAGTTGTGATTTGGTTACCTTCTGCATAGAGCTCTTCAATTGTTTTAATTTGTGTGATCTGGGTAGGGAAGTGGGCAAAACAGTTGTCATTAATCCAGATCACTTTCAACTTCAGATTACAAAACTTCTTTGGGAGCCTTGTAAGCTCATTTGCTCCAAGATGCAAAACCTCCAAACTTTCCATCTCACCAATAGCCTCTGGCAATTTTTTCAGAGAATTCATTGCCAGCTTGAGCACTCGAAGCCTGTGGAGATTTTTTATTTCAGGTGGGACAGAAGTTAACCGATTGTGCCTGAGATCTAGCTCTTTTAGATGTGACATCTGGAAGATAATGGGAGGAATAGCTTTTATCTTTGTCCTTTCCAGATTTAAGTGTGTAACATCTTTGGGGGAAATCCCTTGGGGAAGTTGGAAATGTTTAAGATTGCATGATGAATAGTCTAGACGGAACCCTTCGACATCATTGCCTTGGTCATCCTTGTCGCGGGATATTCTGCAAATGTCACTTCGAGGCACCATGCTGAAAAATATAGCAGAATGTCTCAAATTGAAGCTGTGAAAAATGAACAAATGTTAGCCAAATTACAATAGCATATTTTCCAAGCAGAGGTTGAATCGCGCAGATATAGTAGTAGTCGGAAAAATTACACGGGCGCTCTTCCTAGGAGAGTAACAATAGCACTGTAAAATATTGATACTTGGGGAAGTTGGGTATCTCACCAACATATAGTCAAACCTGTATTAGGGGCCACCTCTACAGAGGGGCCACCTGTCCATAGTGGCCACTTTTTGTTGGTCCCTTGGGTATTTTATCTACAAGTTGCCACCTCTATATAGAGGCCACCTGTCTATAGTAGCCCATTTGTCCGGTCCCTTGAGTGGCCACTATAGACAGGTTTGACTGTATATGTATGTATACACATGAAGACATTCCATTAATATTGGAAAACATCAAGTTCGCTTTTATGTTTGGATGTACATATCGTCATATCGTTGACTCAGTCAATCAACAGTTCTCTGGACAATGAAATCTGTATATCACCAAAACTCAAGAATAGGCAGTCCACAATAGCATATGACATTGTCACTCCCAGTAACTACTGGGAGACACAAGGTAAGCAAGGCCTGCTTACCTTATTTTTCACTGCTGCATCATATCGTTGTGTCAAATGATTATGATGTCATATGTCTCCTGAAACCTATAGACACAACAGTTACATGAGACTAAATACACAACTAATTTCTGGGATCTGATTAACATATACCACATATATGCATGTTGGACAGGACCACTGGTATTCCAATATGCAGGGTTACTGGACTTCCAATCAGAGGTACGCTTGAATTCAAGGCAGAGAATCAGTATTGAGTAGGGCTTTGGTATTTCAAGCTGGTAAGATGTGGCTAAGCACAAAGTACATATAAATGGTAAGGAGTACATAATACATGTACTATCATATTGTAGTGGCAACTACTAACTAGATCTACAAACAGTGACATCTTGAGGCTATGATATGGTCTTAAGTTGCATCAGAATCCATTTGTAGTACATGTAAGTGCAATCTTTATGACTAGGCCTTGGAACCAGTGGTGAAAATATCTTCATGACAGCAACTTTCAGCCAATTCCCAAGTCAAGTTTGAGTTAGTTTTGTTATGTTCACCACTATTTAGAGACCATTGTCACCATGGCAATAACATTTTTTATTGCCATGCTTGTAAACTTCTTGACACAACTATGTCTATTCCACACATTACATGTTCCACTTTCAGGAACATTTGGCCATGTGCGAACTTTCACTTTATGCCATTTGGATGCTGCCCAGCTCAATACTGGCACAATGCAAGTCATCAGCAGTAGCAGTGACAGCCCAGAAACGAACTTGTATTGATTCCAGCAGGGACAGCAGCACACTTAGCAGGGAAATTAAACAGACTAAAAACATTATAGGAGGCAATTACACAAAAAATCTAGCTGGTTTGAAAGTTACTTTTGGAAGGAACATAAAAGCCTAAATTTGGCACATAGTGAAAACAATTACGTCATGGGGATTCCCCTGACCACGCCTATTTACCATTACGTCATAGGATGAGTAAGAATACTACTAGTATTTCAAAACATAAAACCTTTGGGCGGGCGGCGGGCGGGCCTGGGATGGAAAAAACCCAGATTCAGGACAAGGTGCTTATGCATCTGCCGAGATAAATCCTTTTTCGGGTCACTACAACCTTAAAGCATCAAGAAATCGAGACACAGGTAGATTTGCATCTCACCCAAAGCGGTAAACATTGCGGCGCTTTAAATTTTAAAGGTCTACCTAAACATTCCCCCTGGCAATGGTTGACGGATCATGTCCGTCCCGTGCGGTAAATCAATGCACACCTGTAGCTGTATTTTGAACCAAACGTCTCGCGGTAAACATTGTCATGCAGCAACAAAACATTGGGCGCTAACTATGACGCACTTTAAAATACACCTTCTCCCCGTCTCTAAATGTACTTTCCAGTTATAGTTTCGCATGCAGCTACCTTATGCACAGGCACAAAAGGCTGGGCTGACCTTTAGAATCATAAATAAGCTGTAAAATCTTCTCCATTCGCAAATCCTGTCCATTCGCTTACAAACAGTTAACCGTGAGCTCTGGGTTGGGCGCTGGGGTCGGCACTGCTACAGCAGATGTAACGTTACCTCGTTTTCACGCGTGCAAACACTGCAAACACTGTGCAAACAAAAGGCGAGCGTGGCGTCACGTGACCATGAACCGACCAATCCATGCAAAGACTTGGCATGCAGGTGCTGCAGATCTATTCATAGACTGAGAACTGGGCAAGCCAAGCCAGATATTGTTCAAAACTACTCAGAGGAGGTTGATACAATTGTTACGATACTTTTGAGTTTTTAGACCCACAATTTTAAATTGTAAAGTTTAGTGGAAATTGTGATAAGTATGTTAATGCACTTAGGTAGGACATTTCATTGTTTTAGTCCTAAGCGCCAGCCTCTCCTGTACAATGTACGAGGCAATTTAGTCCTCGGACTATAATCTTGTACACGACATTGTGTGTTTAAATAAATAAACCAGTTCTCTCTCTTAAAAGGAAACATTTGTCATTAGCATATAGTTAACTTGATGGATAGTTACATTAGTAATGGTAAGGCAATAATCATACATAATAAATGATATAAAATTGAAGTATATACATCGCAATTGAATTTCATGTGTAGTCACGTGAACCTTAGGGAGCTATTCCAAAGCAGTGTCAGATTGCTGATTACATTTGGACAGTTTAATGCTTCGGATAAAAACATTTCAGTAAGGAAATCATCACAGAAATGAAATCCAAGCAGTAGTGCATATCTTGGTTGTACGCGAGTCAGTACACCAACTCCATTTATGCTACATTATGCATACATTCAGTATTCTATGCTGCCTCAGATTACTTGGCACATTAACTTGCACAGTCCCTTCATTGTTGGTATGGAACCAATAGCAATTAAGTTCAACTTCATTCTATCAGCCACAAGTATAATATACCCATAGCAGCTTATGAAACCAATAGCGCTTTAGATCTACACCGCAGTGTACGTCAAAGTGTTAAGTAATAATTCTGAGCTTATTCGGAGACAGCCACATTTTATTTGCCAGACTCACGATTTATAGACTATCACTATATTTATATACAATAAATGTGAAATGCATCAAACACGAACAAATAAAAGCTAATCACCCAATGTCATTGTACAAATTGACAAATTGTAGTGCATATCGTCCCATAGCTGGGACAAGGGGTTAAACTTGAATAATCATTTGCAAACGTATCAAATCATTTCGTACAGAGTTATCTCGCATCCATTAATCACAGCAAACTGCCGGCTGCCTGTACAGCGGACCGACTTAAGCATACTCAGATCTTCGCTGTCAATCACAACTCGGCTCCGCCCACTTTCACTATGGTATACCTGCACCTGCTTGTTGATATCGTCTGCTATTACAACAAGCTGAGTATCATGAAGTGACGTTACCCCTATGGGCCCTGACTGTCTCTTTATTCCTCCCATTTGAAGTTTTTCTAAGTATGCACCGTCATTTGAAATAAATTTGACGCAGTGGTTCATATAGTCTGTCACCACAAGCTGTCCGTTTGGAAGAAAGTCCGCCCTGTGCGGGTACAGGAGGTTTGAGTCGCCCTTACCCTTGGTACCGAAGGTCCAAACAACGGACCCGTCCAGTCTGTGGACCGATACTCGGTGGTGGCCGATGTCCGTCACCGCAATTCGACCTTCTCCCCGTGTGTTCAGTGCAAGTCCCCACGGTTTTTCGAAGAAGCCGTGTCCAAAGGTTCTGAGAAGGGAACCTGCTCCATCGTAAATTTTGACCACAGCGTCAGTACTGTCGACCACGTACAGGTGACCGCTCCGTACATCGATGGCGATTCCAGAGGGCGTCGATGTCGACTCCGAGGTCTTGGTACTCCATGAAGACAGGAGCACACCTTGGCGGTCGAACGTCAATACGCCCTCGCTGACGGCGTCACAGACGTACAGCCGACCGCTGACATCATCAAACACAAGGTCGAGAGGTTGTAATATCGGATCTTCACCCCCGCCATTTTCTTCAATACGGAGCAATACTCTGACTTGGCAGTTGGTTACCCAGTCAGTGTTTCTTTCTTCGTCTTCTTCCGTCTCGGTGCTTACGGGACTGACGCTCCTTGTTATGCCCTCTGAAGTCCGTTGATGGTCTTCTTTTCGTAGGGGACTGATTCTGTGATCACTGTGATGTTGCAGAAGACACTGGGTACAGACGGGTTTGCGGCAAGCGTCCTCTTTGCAGAAGAATAGCAAGTTCTGGTCGGGGTGAGTTTCGCATCCTACATTGCCCAGACGCCGCGGTGTTGATGTATTCAGCCTCTCTGCCAAGCTAGCGATGAAAAAGTTGTCCGGGAGACCAGAAACTCCCTCCGAAGGAAGGTAGTGTGCTTGGCGACATATCGGGCACCGTAAAGGCCTCTGTTGGTCGTGCAGCACAGACACACATCTCTCACAGAAGGTGTGTAGGCATGGGAGGGACTTTGGCCTTTGAAAAGTGCTCAAACACACACGACACACAAGAAACTCGTCCTCCAAGGATTGCTTCAAAATACCATCCATGATTCTCTGAGCAATCGACACAGCTGAGAATTTTTAACACACTGTTGCACTCTCCTTTAAATCTTTAAACCGTGGGACTTTAAATAACAACATCAAACCCCACAAGCCTTAAAGCGTCAGTATGACGACGGGTCTTCCCCTGATTCAGCACCGCAACGAAACAGAATGATCTAGAATCCACCGCTGCATACATTGAACTCTGGCCAGTTTCGATCCCAAGACAAACGCTTCCCACGCACTTGATGTGTAAGCACCAGCATTCGTGACTGCCAGTCCAGACATTTATATATGCATCATCTGTCTACATGTTAATTTGACATCACCCACGATACATGATGTACTTGCAATTGTTTCGCCGCGTTATTACCTTTGCCAGAATGGCTAAGGTTATGTTTTGGGCTTGTGAGTCTGTGTGTCTGTCTGTCTGTCTATGTGTTAACAGCATAACTCAAGAAGTCTTGGATGGATCCCGATAATATTTGGTAGGTGGGTAGGGGTCGGGAAAACGAGGGTCAAGTTCGATAATGGGTCCCCTAGCGGCTTGCTAAGGTACTGCAGCAAAACCTGAATTTTTGATATCTCCTGTTCTTGACATGCTGTGATAATGATTTTTAGATAGTGGTAGATAGCCCTTGAAACAGAGAGTAAGTGCTGTGAGTTTGGGCCCCCTAGCGGCTTTTTTGGAACTGCAGGCGCCGGTTTCCTTTCAAACTTTGGACGAGAATAACTCTACAACGTGTTGACGGATCGTCATGATTTTTGGTATGTAGATAGAATGAGTGATGACTTACATAATGGTATACTAATTATGCAAATCATCAGCTAATTTGCATAATTTTTGAGGAAAATCAACTGCATTCCATGATAGGACTTTCAAACTTGTCACATATGTAGCTGGAAAGGAGAGAAATGTTGATAGATATCAATTATGCAAATTATGGTCTCATTTGCATAATTAATGAGAAAATATGAACATGTTGACGGATCATCATGTTTTTGGTATGTAGGTAGCGTAAGTGAAGACCTACATAATGAGATACCAATTATGCAAATCAACAGCTAATTTGCATAATTAATGAGGATATTTTATAAATTCACTACATTCCATGATAGGACTTTAAAACTTGTCACATATGTAGCAGAGAAAGAGAGAAATGTCAATACATATTTATCATGCAAATGATGATCTCATTTGCATAATTAATGAGAAAATATGAACGTGTTGACGGATCGTCATGATTTTTGGCATGTAGATAGCCTAAGTGAAGACTTATATAATGTGATACGTATTATGCAAATTAACAGCTAATTTGCCTAAAAGGTCATAAATCCACTGCATTCCATTACAGTACTTTCATCAAAGTTGTCACATATATAACTGAGAAAGAGGGAAGAGAGTAAAAGGTGTATTTAAAGACTTTGAAAGAGAATAAGTCAAGAATGGATCAAAGGATCATCATGATCTTCGGGGTGCTGATAGCTTAAGTAACGCTTGATACAATTTGATATCAATTAATTGTAACTTGGGATCTAATTTGCATAATCAATGCCGAAATTTTATAAACCAACTCTAAGCATATAATTATAAAGAAAATGAAATGAGTAACGCATTTGTCTACAGACATCATTCTACATAACAAACCTGGTTTATTTGGCAAAGGTATGTTTTTTGTGATGAATATTACGAGGCACTGCTGTGCGTTGGCATGCGGAAGGTATATTTCTGACGCACACTTCCGAAACCATGGGTCGTAAGACCGATACTAGGTGGTATAACGTTATGCAGATTATGTGCTGCTAATATGGCGTACTAGGGAATCATACTGGAGGCCCTTTAATGACTTGTAGAAAATTATCAAAGTCCGCATTTATTGTGGCACAGATATTATCTATTAGACTGCCTGTTCCCTTCTGTATGATTGGAGTCTGAAAATGAAATTTGAATGGCCTTTTTTACTCTGATTTGAGGCCCCATTTGAACCGAAGTGACGCGTACGCACTTCTTTTTGCATTTTTTAATTTCTTTTTTGATTTGTCACTGTCGTATCTTTGTTATTAGAATGTTGCTAAATGTACGTTTTCACTTCTTGTCAGTCACCCCAAAAGCGATTAAACGATAAGACATGAAATTCTGTTGACTACTGCCGAATCAGGGGAAGTACCTTTGTCATTGATTCATAACCAATTTTTCTTACACGGCTTTGTGTTATGGCCAAAGCTAAAGGAGTAATACGTGCTAACAAGATTCATCTTCACTGGAATACATGACAAGACAAATTGCAATATAAATGTACATTTTTTAAATTCCTGAAATGGCCCGATACAAAAGTGCAGTGTATACATATTCATCTCTGACCTACAAAGATCAACAGCAAGTGACATGATATTCTGGTTAGGAGAAATACTTTTAAAAGTCATCTAAGGCAACTAGTCAACACGTTATGACACTTGTCTAAACGTAAGAAGTGCAGCTGGATAACTAAATTACATAGTTTGAGATACGATCTCTACCTCCCTTTAGCAGAATCGGAACTACTAGTTCACCGTCTTCACGCAAACTTCACTATCTCAAACTGACAACCGTTGTCAACCCATCCTAGTGCTGGTATTCCCATGCTAACTGTCAGGTGGACAAGCTCCAGATAAAATGTATTACTAACCTATGAATAACACATATTCTATTCAACAATCATCCATTCATGCATAACATTCAAACTACATGTATACTGAGTACTTGATGTGCATGATAGAACTCCGTTCTTATCCAGCTGGAAGGGCTGTCTAACGTTATATATACAGATCTAAAAGTATTCTAACAAATACATGGGATTCATACAGAAGAAAACAAAAGTCTTACATATTTTTCCGCCCATCTAACTGTTGCAGAGTCTTGTCATGCTTCAACAAGTTATTAATTGATGCTTGTCCTACTACAATGCTAGGGCGATCCCACTGATGGACACTGACGTAGAGGCCAATTCAGTGGGGCCACTCCGGGGAGATACGCCATGTATCGGATCGATTGTTTTATGATGGAAAACTCAATGGAGCAGGTGAGTGACCGAACAGGGCAGGGCTACTCCATGGTTCCAGCTGCTGGCTTGGCGGGAAACTGTATGGTCCCAGCTGCTGGCTTGGCGGGAAACTGCATGTACCCAGCTGCTGGCTTCGCGGGCTACTACACGGTCCCAGCTGCTGGCTTCGCGGGAAACTGCATGGTTCTAGCTGCTGGCTTGGCGGGAAACTGTATGGTCCCAGCTGCTGGCTTGGTGGGATACTCCGTGGTTCCAGCTGCTGGCTTGGCGGGAAATTGTATGGTCCCAGCTGCTGGCTTGGCGGGATACTCCGTGGTCCCGGTTGCTGGCTTGGCGGGAAATTGTATGGTCCCAGCTGCTGGCTTCGCGGGCTACTACACGGTCCCAGCTGCTGGCTTCGAGGGAAACTGCATGGTTCCAGCTGCTGGCTTGGCGGGAAACTGTACGGTCCCGGTTGCTGACTGGTCATGAAGCGTGTGTGTTGTGAAGGGGTGCTGAACGTGGCAGCAGTGGGGCTTCCAGTTGGGGTCGAACGATAATAAGGAGCGTGACTCATGGAATTATTGCCAGTCCGTTCATCAGTCTCACTTAACTCGCTGTGTATCGCCCTTGCTGCCTTTCCCGTCGTTTTGACCAGTTTGGTACAAAGTTTCTTGTCCTGGTCGCTTAATGCAACGTGAGGGCCGTACGCGTCATTCCCATCGTCTTGCTTGTTCCTCAAGATGTCTTGCATCTGTTGCGGCACTTGAGACCATCGGGGATGATCACGTGCACTCAAGCCACCTTGATTTTTCAGGATGTCTTTCATCTGTTCCGACACTTCAGACCATCGGGGATGATCACGTGCACTCAAGCCACCTTGATTTTTCAAGATGTATTGCACCTCTTCCAACTCGTGCAACTCTTTGACTTCAGACCAGGCATGATACCCGAAACCTGCCACTGCACCCCAGGCAGCGGCTTTGCCCCACATTGCATCGTCGTCTCCGTAGTCTCCCCAGTCTTTTTTCCCCTTCACACACGTCCCAGCTTCTTGTACCGCAGTGCTAGCCAATGACGACGCCGCTCCTCCTGCCATATGGACTGCGAACTTGGTACCTCCTTTAACGACCGCTTCTTCTGTGACTTTTTTCGCCACAGTGGTCGCCAATTTCTGTGCAGCATTCTTCCTTACAACCGTCCCTGCGCCCAGTTCCACCGCATCGGTTACAAGGCGAGCTGCAAAGTTGGTACCTCCTTTAACGAGCGCTTTTTCTGAAAGCTCTTTCGCCGCAGTAGTCGCCAAATTCTCGGCTAGCTTCTCCGTTGCAACCGCCCCTCCGCTCCCCACCGCACCGGTTACAAAGCCGACACCGACGTCCACAAAATACTCACTTGCGCTAATTTTCTCCCCTTTCCCCGCTTTAACTGCACCATGGATGGTCGAGCTCAGTCCAGCACCTCCTATCATGCCTCCTAGTATAGGGCACGCTACCCCGCCGGACCCCACAGCCAGGGCAGCGCCACCAACAACAAGAACAGCACCCCCGGCGATAGAGGCAACCTTCTGTAGGACGTCGTGTGCCTTTCCGACATTGCATTTACAGGTACACGTAACTTCCTCCTCACATCGGCACGAACAGGTGGTGATCGAGTACCCGCCGCCTCCACGGCACGACAGCCTCCGGGAGGGAACCGGTGGTTCGCCAAAGCAAGTGAAGTACGTACAGGACAAACACTGTCTACATCGGAAACATCGAGAGCTGCTGGTAGCCATTATTTCTGACAAGAGAAACTGTCGTAGTATACCTTTATTGCGAAACTAACGAGTAATGCTCACTTCTGGAATTCCCCTTTTGGCAGACTAGTTTCTATTGTGAGACCGATGAGTAATGCTCACTTCTGGAATTCCCCTATGGCTATACCATTGTACTTTGGGGGTGTTGTATCACATCTTGAACGAGCTTCACATGTCAGTGGGGATATCTAACGATCCGTATGATTATTGCAGCGTAACGACAACCTGTTGCTGTGTTGATAATTTTAACCGTTAGAAGATTTGTTAAAACACCCTGCCGTTATGCCACACTACCCCAAGGAAATCATGGGCTAACAGTTAGTGGTGTACAAGGGGAAATCATGGTTTACTTGTGGTGGACAAAGGGAATAAAAAAGTCTGAGTTGAAGGAAAACCAAATCAACAAAACACTACAGTTGGTAATGGGTCATGTACTAATATAATGAATACAAAGTCATTGGGGAATTTTTTTCATAATGGAGCAATGGACAAAGAAGTTAATGTCACAATGTGTCATAATCTATCTCTGCATTACACAACATTACCCCCTTGGTGCCATATGGCTGTTCCCTGCAAAAGCCAATACATGTATATCTAAAATGTATGAATAGAAACAAGTCACTGATGTTGTATGAAATACAGGGAGACAAGTTGCAATGTAGAAAAATTTATTCCTGAAATGGCCCGGTACAAAAGTGCAGTGTATAAAACCTCCGACCCACAAAGATCAACCGCTGCATGCATGTGACGTGCTTTGCTGGTTTAGAAAAATACTTAAAACACGAGTGTGCCATCTAAGGCAACTAGTCAACACATTTAACCCACATGATGACACTTGTCTAAACATAGGAAGTGCAGCAGGATATATATATCATATTGTTTGAGGTCCAGTCCAACCTAACTCTACCTCCCCCTAGCAGAGCCAATTGGTACTGCAGTCATGGCTGAAACTGCGATTACTCAACTGTTCCCATCACCATCTGTTGATAAAGTCACAATCCTGAAGACAAATAGTCTCAATTGTGAAATCAGAGCAAAACTCCTGAAACTTCACCATGTCAATGTGACAAATGTCTAGCAGATTTTCACCCAAACTCATCCCTAGTGCTGATTTTCCCATGCAAACTGCCGGGTGGACAAGCTCTGAATAACACATAAGACATACTACTCAACAAGCACCTGAACCATGCATAACATTCAGACTATAATAAGCACTTGTGGTGCATGATAAAATTCCATTCTTATATATCATTTCTGTGTACATAAATACATGCAAATTCCTTCAGCAACTTTCCTCTATGCTTTTCAGGAATTCAGGTATAGATTATTGCTGTGGAATGGAGCATGTAGGATTGGGGGTGGGATTATTGACTTTGTATATTCAAAAAAGACTTTTGTACGTAATAATAGAAAAAGAAATTATAGGAAGAACAAGTTAAGAATGTCAAAATTGCAAATTATCAATAAATTTTCACATCTTAATGGAAAAAATAGTCTGCCACCCCCACCAACCCTTCATGGTTCATTCCTTCCCTTCCACCCTTTGAGCCTTTACCTTGATATGTAACTAACAATTATACAATAACAATTAATTTGCAAAATAATAAACACACAATTCATCAATTGATTTGCAAAATGATACCACACAATTCATTTACCGGCTTTTCTAAAAATTACATAAACAACACAATGCAAAACCCAACACCCACAGTATTGCACCTTGACATAATAAAGACATAAATCAATTTTGGCCATGGCAACTAAATAACTTGATAAACAGATCACTTCATGAGCACAGGAGAAAATATGTCAAAGTGAAATTTTCTGTCAGCATTTCGCAACAAATGGAAGTACGTGGGTCTGTTAAACAAGTTATCTAACGCTCATGGCCTTCTTGTAATCCCACAATAGTAATGAAACATTAAAAGTTTAATCATTATTGTCCTCCACTGCACAACATCAACGAGATTGTCCCAAAATATATAAATGTCCCAAGATATACAAACATGTCCAAAACCTGTACTACAAGTTTTGACGCTTCCTTCTACGATACAAAAAAATGTCCAAAACACTGTGGCAAGTTAAGATACAGGTGGGATTGTTAAAACATCCATGTCTGGCGAACATCGCACAACACCTGTACTCTCAAATGGCTTGTCAATGTTAAAGACACACCCACACAAAATAAGCCTCCACCCTATTCTGTTTAACCCTTCTCCTACCCAATCAAACTCTACTGTAACTAAAACAGCTGTAAATACATGGATGAGTCCATTGTAGGTACAAGGTTAAAATTGCCTTGTCCAACATCACACAAAATGACTTCCTAATCAGTTCATTACCATTATGACTCAAAAAATTTCAATAAATCATAGTGAATATACCTGCGCATAAGTTGATAATTATGTTGACAAAACAATATTGCCTGTACAATATATATATTCATATAAACATTCCATATACCCCAAAGAATATCGTTCTACTAGCCCGTTCCTACCAGAAATGATCAAATTTCCAGTCACCCCACTTTTCCCTTCCCTACTTCATGAGATAACATTATAATGTTCCAACCACTTAAACCTGGTCCCATTTCCATCTAAATAATCAATTCTACAGTAATCACATGGCATTAAAATCATCAAGGAAACATGTGCAAGATATGGCTGACAATGAAATTTAAGATCATGGCAAAACATCTGGAAACAACAGTGTCAGCAAAGCTTGAAAGTTGCTCTTTATTTCAGGGTGATCTTCACCAGTCCCACCTGTGGTTCAGTGAACCTGGAAATAGAGGAACATCTTAGTTACTGTTATGTCTTTTGTCGATCATTTACATCTAATACAATTCGCTATTACCCTCTTCATACAGGCATTGGCCATAACAAATGCACAGCAAGACTATGACTGGGCTCAACTAATACAGAAACAAAAACTGAACACAGAAAAATTAAAAGGATACTAGTAGTTGGTCAAAGGTAGTGAACAAGGTAATCAGAGGACATGCCCTTCTCTAGAATGTGTGCTACTATACATCTTGTTTTTAAATCAATTCAAGTAAACATCACTCCATACATTACAATTTGGTTCTAAAACATTGTTTTATTGCCTTACAGAAGAGTGGATTTTCCCCATTTCTTTTGTTCAAAGTTCATGTGGAGTTTACATTGAATGAATCAACTTGCACGCATTATGTTAACAAAATTTACATACACAACACAAAAAGGCCAAAAGCAATACTCCATTGATTATGTGCATAATGTAACAGATGATCCTTATATGGAGTTGGTCACTTGTACAGGTTAGATGGTACTATAAAGGTGTGGCAATGTCGTACCTGTAGTCATTGGTGTGGAGATAGTTCAGCACAGCAGGTTTGAGCCTAGCAACACCTCCACGACTGTTATTGCCCCGCCCGGTGATGACACAGATGTAGTTGGCCACAGGGTGTCGACTGGTGCTGGCATGGTGAAGCTCTGAGGGGATATTTTAAAGGAATATTCAATATCATGTTGTTTATTCCTGTTGGCATAGTGTAGTAACTGTTACCAAATGCTGTTTCTGTGGTCCCAACAAGATTATACCCCTGCCACACAGTAGGCAAGTATTGGCTGTATTTGTTGATCATAAGAGGATCATCTAATTTTAAAATTGCAAAATGGCTTGAAAACCTAACCTAAGACATAAACGTGATCTATACAGCTGTAGCAAAACAAGTAAAGAACGTTGATTAGTAAATGGTTTTATCTTTGCTTATGTGCACTTGAAACTGTGAACAAGCCTATTGTAAGATGACATTACCTCTCTCCTTTTCTTTCAAGACACTTTTCAGAGCATCGATGGCCTCGTTGACGTGCAGCCCGTGTAGGTCCAGACAGTTCAGCTGGTCCAACCCAGCATTCCTACAGGACAGAGGATAGCTCAACATTCAACTACACAGTAACAAAGAAGCAACTCTGGAAAACATTATAACATTAACGATCTAAAATAATTTAACAAATTCGCCAGTTTTGTTTTAAATCAGCCAGATTCATTTTCGCACACATAAACATTACAGGGCCTTTGAAAACATGCTTGGCTAAAAAACTTGGTGAACACTCCCATCCTTCTACATGTTGTAGGTCAGCAGCATAGCTTTACATGAGAATTAAAGCTATAACTGGAGGAATATCACTGTCAACTGTCCGTATGACTACATGGATACTCACTTGAGCTCCAGAATTTTCTCTGATGCTCTCCTGTTTGCTTCCCTCAGTTTGTCTGTGTGCAAATGTCCCTGTTTGGGGGGGAAAAGGTGGTACACATTATGGTTATGGTACAATATCTTTCCTTGATGTATTCAATTCCAAATACAGTGTTAAGTATCTTCTACCCAAATATCATAGAATCTTCTTTCCAAGAAGCCACACCAAGGTTTTTTTTCTATTTCAAAGTCTCTGCCTGTGAGTTGTTGCCTCTTTCTCAATTTTGATTTTTTTTAAAAACTTGATTCAAGCCTCTTATTTCTTAACACGTTCTTGAGCGTCCTTTTCTTACATTTGAACATAGAAAAAACAGGATAGTGTTCCTTCCCCACCTGCTGAGCGTAGTAGAAAGCCAGTTCCTTCTGCCCCTTCTGATAGGCTGTCGCCGCCTTCTGGAAGCACTCCTGCCGCTGTTTGTAATGTATGGTAGCCTCCGTCCTGAAGTCCTCATAGTCCGGCTCCTCAGTCTCCTGGAAGGCCTCTGTATGCCGGTCAACCACAACTACAGCAGGACGGGAACTAGCCTGGGCCTGGATATGAAGGTGCAAAGGAGGTAAATCAAATGTTGATTAACAGAGATGATAAAAAAAAAGCTTGTACGTCACTAAAAGTTCTTAAACATAAACAGGACACTTCCTTGAAAGGGTTTATACTGGTGGATTCAGTGCATGGGGGTTGCTACTTTGGGGCAGGTAGTGGATACCTGATAAAAGTTAAGTAAGTCTCAACTCTCATCAGGTTAGAATATTCCATAACAAGTCAAAATTTTCAGCTTAGATTTATGTAATCAGTGTTTTGACTTGACTTCAGTCCCATTTAGAACTACTACATACTGGTATTTCTATAAAGAGCAGGACTCGTCTCTCTGTCATGGGACGGAAATTTGCTCGTTGGGTGGGACAAAAATTTTCCCTTATCCGTCCCCAAAATCTGAGCTTAAGTACATGAAATTAATGAAAATGTGTGTTGTATTAGCTTAAAATGACAGATTTTACAAGGCAAATCAACAACATTGGCTCCCAAAAAATGACTAGGATGGAAAAAGATATAAAGCTGGAGACAGCCCCGATCAAGTGATAAGTGAGAATGTTGACACCACCACATAGTCTAACCTCACCTGAGCAGCTGCCTCCTGCTGACTCTGTATCCTGGTATTTCTATCAGGAACTGTTTAAGTGATAAGTGAGAATGTTGACACCACCACATAGTCTAACCTCACCTGAGCAGCTGCCTCCTGCTGACTCTGTATCCTGGCCTGCTCCATCAGCTGGTCCTCGTACAGCTTCAGTGCCGCGTCCGTCATCACATTACGGGGAGCCTCCGCCGTCATGTGGTCCGACACGACCACGGCATTGACCGTGGGATCCAGCTTGTACCTAACACAGACAGAGAAAAGACAATTACTGTAGTGTTGGTGACAGAAAATAGAAACTGGAAATTCTATCACCAATTGCAGTTACCAGGTAACAAAGGACCTGGGAAATCTTGGTTGGAGTGTGTCAGAAAGGACATCAAAGTCAAAGTGTGGTCCTTCCGCATCAAAGTGTTGTTAGGTGTGACAGGTCGTTCAGTGTCATGTAACCAGCTGCTGATGTGCCGCATGCCTGCAAAGCTGGTGGGTTACGCTGAAGGCCGGTTATACTGGCTATATAGATACAGATACAGATGGAGCATTAGCGCAGAAAGAAGACTATCAAACTGTTGCCCACCCGTGTCAGGAACCCACACAGCATAATCAAATACTGGATACTACTACGTGTACTTCAGTAACTATCAAGTCATTACGTTTGCCAGTACTTAATTTCGCAGTGGGGTAGAGAAAGGCCTTTGTGGTGAAGCATGGGAAAGGCGGTGTGCATAATAGAAGACTAAACACATGTTTGTGGTGTGCTCATATGTGATGGCCAACACTTTCAGATTTACTATATGTGCACCAAAATACTAAAAAATGTCCATTCAGCAGTGATCATTTTGCCATCTCACATGTTCAACATTTATAAGTTTACAAAACCAAAGTCTGAAGAATAATCTTCCTACTTCTAAATCTCATGTATACCTTGTAAGTGCTGTCTTGGTCCTTAGAGAACAGGATGCAATACAAAACAATATACAGGAATTGACTACAAATTTCACATTTGCTCATGGCTATGCTGACAACCTGAAATTACGATCATGATTTTTGTTGTTGTTACATAGATGTATATCAGACAGCATGGTAAGGCATAGGAAAAAAATGCAAGGGAAAAATGGCACAAATTCCCCAAAATGGAGCAATTCCATAGTGCACTTTGGCACAGTCTACTGAGATACATGTACCAGAAAATTGATGATTTTTCACTTACCCATTAGCAGAGAAGATCTCCTCCAGCACACCCTTGTCCATCCGAGGGAACATGCTGAACAGTTTCTCTCTCTTCAGCTTGGTGGCCAGAGTCTCATCCTGCCGAGGTCCTGCACTCTGGGCCTGGAGTAGCAACGATGAGAAAGATGTCAACTGGTTGTAATCATGTGCAACAAGACACCAAGACGGTACCAAAAGAGTACAAGAGCTAGAATTAAATTTCCTCTATCTCTGGTCTCACAAAGAGGCATCAAGTTCAGGTATGATAGTGACTGAAAGTTGATTTCTATCATCACTTGGCCTGAATGGACCTGTTGATATAGATGTAGATATAGAGACTGAATGTCCTTTTTAGACAATACCACCAAACAAATCATGGCCAAATGGAATAATAATTTGGTATAACAGATATTGTCATTGTTAATTTGAAGTTATAGCTGTTCTACTAGCAAGATCTTTTTACATTTGAGTAAACTTTATGACAATGTATCTATTTTTCATATCAATCCAGCCATGAGACTGACTCCGTACCTGTTCCTGTTTGCTGACTTCCAGCGCCAGTTGTTCGTCCATGATGTCGGTCAGCGCTGGAGGGGACAGCGCGGTCCTCCGGCCTGCCTCTGCGGACAGCGCGGCCAGGGATCGTACAGGACTCCTGCGGTGTGCTGACCTAGACAGTCGTGCTGACGATTCCTCCTTTTCTTTCATCTGGAGGGCCACTGCAAAGTCTTCTTCTTCCTGGAGCTTTCTCGCTAAGGCCTCGTCTAGAAGACACAAATATTAAGCGTTTACATCAGACAACACCAATCTAATTTCTTAGCTCTTAGAGGAATGATAAAGAAACAGGCATTTTGTAATAATAAAAAACGGCACCACAGGTAAAATTTGACTCACCTTCTTTGATCATTGCTTCCATGGCTTCTACAGCTTCTTCTTGCTCATCGAACTTGGCCTAGATTTGTGGAAGCATAAGAGATTTAGGTAATGTCCAGTAAGGAAAATTAGCAGTTATATACACTTATTTCTTATGATCTTTTTGAATAGTACAGTTACAGTAGTATATGGTGCAGTCCCATGAAACCTCCATAGGTGGCGCTATTTTATTTTGGTTTATATGTGGACAATCCAATTTGTTGTATACAATGTCATGAATTTTGCAATCAAAGTCGTCAGGCATAATAATTGAAAAAATCTACAATGCTTTTCCAATGAAACTTTCTTACCCAAAAATAAGCAACTCCCTACTAAGAAATGATTACCACTCTTTCTCAGTTAACTTCAGCTGCCACCTATACAAATAATGGAGCATCAACAAGTCCTTAATGGAAAGATACACATATTTCAAGACATTTCTACCTTCTGAGTCTGTGTCCACTTGTAGTGTATTCTCCTGGCTGTTTTGTAGTCAACTTGAACATACAGATCTTCTTCCGACAATGATCCTGAAAGGGGATTAAGAAAAGTTATTAGTATCTAATAGCTATGTTACTGTATTTGATAGATCTATACTATACATGTTTACTTATAACAAAACAAACTATCAAAAGATAGCCAAAAAAATCTACCATTTAGAGTTCAATCCCAAATTGTAGTAAATGTTCAAGAACCTTACTTTTCTACACTCATATACAGTGCATAAAAAATCTTCAGCACAAGAAAATCTTTCTTACCAGGGGAAATGTGGAAGCCAACTGGTCCAAAGATTTCTAAGAGCTGCTTGGCAAACTGTGAGTCCATCCTCAGGGCCAGTTCTGACATGGTAGGGCCCACTGCCTTTCTCTCTGATGGTCTGCTGGTCTCTTTAAAGTTAGATAATATTTCCTCTGAGACTTCAGGACAAGTTTCAACACTCTCTTCTGTAGTTTGCTGTATATGTTCTCCTTGTTCAGCACAGGGGTCTGCAGATTCTACACAAACTTCTACTTTCTTTTCAGTGTTATTTTCCTGAGTCTGTTTTCCAGGACTCAATTCCTTTTGACTACTGCTATGCGGACTGCTTTCCAGGGAAACTATTTTATTCACAGGCACTTGATGATCGGTCTCCATTGAGCTGAGATGTTCCTGGTCAGTGGAGCTGAGTACAGAACTAGTCAGGCTGCTGAGGCTGCTCTGTCTGCTGTGGTGGGCGACTAAACTGCCCGGCATCAGCCCTCCCTTCACAGCTTCCAACAAGGCACCATCCAGGTCTGCTGCCACCTCCTCATCTGCAGACTCATACTCTTCATCGCTCTCAAACGTGGAAGGCACTGGTACATGTATCTGGCACTTAGGTTGTTTGGAACTGACAACATTCTCACTAGAATCACAGTGGTCTATATCCGAGCTACTACTTTGGGTTTCTGCTTTTGACTCCGCTGTGCTGATCTCTAAGCCATTTTCCTGAACTGGGGTACTAGAGGAGTTTTCTAACTCCTCATTGGTTGATACTGCAGTCCCAGGATTGGACGAGTACATGTCATCTTCATTCACATCAGCTGTCAATAATCCAGTAAAGATATTGATTGATGGAGGGATTTGTATGGCATCCACATCTGGTGCGGAAGTGGCTACTGTTGACTCTTGGGCTGAAGTCTGCTCTTCTGGGTGATCTGGAGTTGTCTCGGATTCCTGCGATTCATGATGTACTTCATCAGCAGCTTCTGTGGTTGCAGCTGTTTTCCCTTCTTCTGCCCCAGACATGGAGGGACCATTATCTTCTGTGGAATGTTCAGACTTTGTAGGCTCAATGTATTCAATCCCAGAATCCAGCAGGATGTTGATAGTCCACTCCAATTCATGGTTACACTTCTCGTAGAAGTCTCTCAGGTCTTCCACAGAGACGGAGGGAAAACAGTTCTGCAAGAAGCCAAGGTCGCCTGTGTGCGTTCTCTCCGATGGAATGTCGTCAGTGGAGCAGCCTTTCTCTAGCCTCAACTTCTGTCGTTTGGGACTGGAGGGCGCGGATGTTTTTGTCTCCTCCTCAGGGTTGGGTTCCTCACCAGGCAAGGCTTGTACATCAGAGGTGATCGCCTTTCCAGTCAGGATCCTGATGTTGTCATCCACCCCAACTGGAGTCCCAGACTGCACCCTTTGGACAATGGAGAAGTACAGAGGATTGGTGTTGGTGGATGCCTCCGTTGTGCTCACCTCCTCCATATTGTCATCCTCACCTGGCTGTTGAACTGCAGAGCAGGTCTTCATATCTGTATCGTTGCCATCCTTCAAGTCGGGATGACTGGGGAAGCTCCAGTTTTCCTTCAGGGCCTTGTCCTTCACGTCTGTGCTGACTGTCGTCTTGTTGAACACCGCAGCCAGCCTGTTTTTCCTGGTCTGACGTTTGGGCTTAGCTGATTTACCATCTCCCCAGTCGTCTGAGCTGTCATGTAAAGCTGGATCTGAAAGCACATCATTGGAGTCGCATGTAGCAGGAACATTCACAGAATCTAACGTTCTCGGGGACTCCGATGTTTTCTGCTCGCCCTGACTTTGAGAACTGGAATCAACAACACCTTTCTTACTTTGCATGTCCCTCTGTGGTTTAGGGGAAGACCCAATGTCCCAATCTGAGGCTACAGTGTTGACTGCTTCTACTGGGTCTGACTTGTCTGGAAGCAGACCTAACAAACTGGCTGCTTCTTGTGCAGCTTTGTTCACCATATCTTTCTTACTCTCCTTGGCAACATCTGACCCAGAACTCGATGGATTGTTTTTGCCCGCAGCTTTGTTGTCCACCTTGGACGTTTCTTTACCACAGACAGTGTCTGACTTCTTGCTTGCAGACTGCTTCTTTTCTTCACTTCTGTCTCTTGTTGTGAGAGGAGAGGGGGATTTCTGTCTGGAACCATGAGTCACCTTTAGCCATTCTTCCTCAGCATCTTTCTTTTTGGCTTTGGTCTTGTTGTTTTTCTTAGTGTTTGCCTTTTTGTTGTCCTTGAGGACGACTGGAAAGGGCCACGCGCTGTCTGCCGGCTTGTTCCCTGAGGCATCCTGGGAAGGTTTGTTGGTTATTACACTTTTGCCACCCTTTGATGTGGAGGGCTGCTTGGGCTTGGACTGGGTGACTTCCTTATTCTTCACACTGTGGTAAACAGTAATAAAAAGTGATTATTTTCATTATCGGTCAACTGGTAATTAACATTCAGAATCCGATAACACTTTCCTTTTTTGTCCATTGTCATCTGTCCCATGTTGGAAAATCGAGTTTATAATTGTTTCATAGTGTTTTCTATCAACACAGGTGAACTTTCTTTGTTTGTACCCAGTAAACTGCCTTATGGTGTAACATACCAGGTTTGTACTGAACAGTACTATTTGAACAGATTTATTTGATCCACCCACACTGGTAGATCCATCCTACTCGATAAGTGTGGTGGTTTCTTTAATGTGCTCGAGGTGTGGCTCAAACTTTTGTATTTACAACAACATAAACAAAAAATCTCTTACCTGCTGGCTGCCGCTTGTTTGGCTGCCTCCTTGGCTGCACGCTGCTGCTCAATCTTCTGATCAGCCATGCCTTTCATGATGCTCTCAACAGTGACATTCTTCTCATAACGATCCAACATTTTCCTGATGGTCTCCTTGGCAACCCCGTGGCTATTTCTCCTGTTGATTTAAAAGAACAGTGTGTCAAAAATCACCTGATGGCTGTATCTGTATCTATATAGCCGGTATAACCAACCTTCTATGTAACACAACAGCAATCCAGGCACATGGTGCGGCAGTGGCTGGTTATATTATACTGAACAACCTGTCACACCTAACCTTTGCACATCTAGCTATTAAACCTGTCCAATGACGATGCTCCTATGATCATCTTAAAATTGATAGACGTACGAATGTTTATATTAGAGTGAGGGACATGCTTCTTAACTGCTTTTCATAAAAGCCAACACTTGGGCCCTAGAATGGCCCCTGTCAAAGCAAAAGCAACATAGCATGATGCAACTGAAGGAAATTTGTTGCTTGAGGTAATTTTCTGTCTGTAACTGAAATTCTTATGTCAAAGACCAGGGAGACTCATACTGTGATAGAGGATATTTTATGAAAAATTGATAAAAGTTTTCTTTTGAGACATGTTATTTGTTTGCATGTTTGTTGGAATCAACCATTCAATATAGAAGGGCTATCATAACAGCTGTCAAAAGACATATGCTATGCTAGTCTCTGTCCCGGACAACAAAAAATTTGAATTTAAATACAATGATGACTATAGGATAAGACAAAACCATTTGGAGACATTCTTCTCTTCAAACATATTTTTTCATTGTTAGCCCATCTTTTGAGTACATAACTAATGTCCAAGCAGATGTTGGGATGAAAGATGGTAAGGTTTTCTGACAGCTGAGTTCCTCTGACAACCCCCTATCCCAACAATAAGATCACATTCTGTAATACTAGAAGTCTAAGTATACATCTTATTATGTATTTATAACATTAGTATCTATATTGAGTTAATCAGTGGCCTTGTTCCCTATTTGTAGCCCCAACATTTACATGTATGTATGTATGTAATGTTTCAACAAGTCTGTCTACAGGATTTACATGCCTCAGTGGTGGAATAACCTGATTGGCTGGCTTCTACTTGAAATCATGAATAACAAGCGAGGGCTAAAAATAGAAACCCTAAGGCGTGGCTGCTTCAACACCTTTCGAGTACACAACTAAGACTTACCTGGATAGCTCTCCAACCTTGAACTTCCAGGGCGTGTTGGGCTCTCGGATTTCAATCATGTACCCATATTTCACCCCCTGTAAAGATGTCATGACATTATTTTATGTTTGTTGTGAATTTGTACCACATAAGAGTTACACATATTACTGTTGTCAATTCAGGTCATGCCAATTTATCAACTTCACCTTGGCTCTAAAATATTTCAGGCCCACAACAATGTAAGGAAATGATTCATTAGGCATACCAGGAATGGCAGAGACACACATAGCTACACAAATACACACACATGTATACATGCATATACAAAAATACACTCACACACTTATATGCACGCATATATATGAACACACAAACACACACGAATATCCACATACACACACGCTCATAATATGCACATACACACTCACATGCATATGCACAGACATATAATGTACAAACACACACAGAGACAAACACACAGACAGTTAACCATATTCCATTCAATCTCCACTTACCAGAACGACGTAGGGTTTCATCTCCCACCGCTCAGTGTTTGTGTTGTCGATGATGACTGGAGTCATGCCAACTTTCATGGCTAGTTCAGCTAGAGAAAAATAAATTGATTATCATACTGAAAAACAGAGCTATGGTCCATAATGATTCTTTGAATGATTTTACTCATGTAGGTGGCTACAGGTCGACTTGTTTACATACAATCTACTATTTTCAGGTTACAGAATATACCACTCTCCTGCTGAATTATCATGGTCTTGGTGGTTTCTTTGTGGGTTCATAACACAGAAGCACAAGTCATGTAACCTATGGTGAATGAATGAATTACCATCAGAAAAGAAACAGTGCCAGAACATTTTGACAACCTGTCATTTTGTATTGTCTGTTTCCTCTCAAACGAACAAAAGTTATCCATTCATCAATAATTAAAAATGTCTAGCCAAGTTTGAAGGTCAGCAGGTCAAGAAATGACAGGGTTCAGCCCTGGGTCACAAATCAACATCTTTTGAAATCTAACCAACTGTATGCTAATACAGGGTCAACACACTAGAAGTCACTTATTATAAGGACTTTTCCATTTCCAAAGTTTAGAGGTTTTCTTTTAAACCATTTTCATTTTGATCTTTACCCCTATTATTTATCTTATCCCTACCATGAAATTAAATTTAAGGCATTCACATTATTCAACTACTTTTAAACTAACATACCCTTTTATTTCTACAAACTATGTGGCCACCCTTACATTAATAGACTAGGCCAAAAGCTTAAGATAAGATCATCATTGGCAATTTTCCAGCACAGAAAATACCAAGGTTACCTCTGTCCTTGTTCCAAGCATGCGCATCTCCGAGCTGGCTGGGATCAAACTCGTACTTGTCCTTTTTCATGAAGAAGTCATCTGTACTCAAGATCACACCCTTGTTTCCCTTCAGTTTCCTGTAAAGAGAACAATATCTCCCTTAAGGATACGACTTGACTTGTCAAACTTAATACAAGAAAAGAACAACAAGAGTCAAAACTATGCATCGGCTTTGAGAATATCAAATACTACAACCACAAATACTAGTAACCAAGTGTACTATCATGATCATAGTTTCTTCAACCAAAAAAGATGGATCAGACAATAAGAGGAGTCAAACAATAAATACGCACTGCAATACTGTACATTGTAAAACTATCTTACTTTGCCAGAGTGCTTTTTCCACTGCCCGGACATCCACGCAGCACATACAGCTTTTTGGGTCCGGCAGTTTTGACTTTCTTCCCGACTGAAGTGGCAACCTTTTTCCCGTCGTCTGTCGATGCTTCTGACGCCGTGTCGCTTTCCTGTTGCTTTCCATCCGACATAATCAACGGTGACCCTACGCGTCTGTCTATCTCCCCTCCCTTTTTCTCCTTTTTCTCTTCCTTCGTGTTGGACTTTGACGACGTGTTTGCCTCTTGGTTGGGAAATGGGCTATCTGATAACACAAACGGGGTGTCCTGTATGACGAAAGGGGGTCCAAAGAGGCGGTTTTCGTTAGGAATTTGGGGGCTTTTACCGTCGGGCAGAACAAGCGGGGATCCGGCTCCACCTCTCATCATAGATGGGTGGATGGGGGAAGAAACCACTGGCCGCGCGGGGTACATGGGGATGTGGGGAGGGAACCTGGCAACATGGGGGCCGTACATATGCATGCGAGGGGGGTGCGGGAAGAATGGGGGGTGAACCGGCATCCCAAACCGAGGGTGCCAGTACGGGTCGGATGCTGGGTGGGGAAAGTGCATTGCGTACTCAGAGGGATAGGGAACAGGGTGGCCAGCTGGCACCATAGGGGGCACAAAGTCCCCAGGTGTCAACAGGTTCCCCTGTTTGGGGACAAACTCAGGGACATCAACAGATAACTTCGAAGTTTGTGCCTTCTCCATAATCTCCGCCACCTCTTTGTCTGCCTCGACATTTGTGTCAGGAGAAGAGGCGGCGGAGGGATAATTCATTACTCTGGGGAGGATTTTGAAGAGGAGATTCGGGGACTTTGATGCCGCAGAGGCGGATTTATCGGGGGAGGAGCAAGATGATGATGATTTAGATGACTTACTGGCTATATCAGCTGATTGATCTTTGTTATCTTCCTCAGTAGGAGACTGGGGTACTGATGAATTTTCTGTATTGCTGCTTTTGGAATGATTGGATGCTGTTTCCTCATTAGGCATGGCACATTTATCTGTTACCTGTGACGTCCCTGTTTTGTCGAGAGGCTCTGTGAGGGACTGGCTATGTTCTGAAGGTTTAGGGTTGTTGCTTGCCTGCAAGCTATCTTCTGTTGTTTCTGGGGAGGGGGACAGTTCTCTAACGCTAGCTGGGAGGGAGAAGAGGATGTCAGCAGCATCGTCATCGCTATCCTCGGCACTATCAAAGCTATCCTTGTGATTGTTTGGGACCTCAGTCTCTACAAAAGACTGGAAAGCTTCCATAGCAGCTTTTGAGATTGGATCTTTGACTTTTGGGGTTTCTGGTTTACCCAGGGGCTTTTCGTCGTCAAAGTCAAACACACCAGGAGATAGCGGGGTCTGAATCTCACTATAAATCTCAATATGTGTGTTCTCGTCCCCGAATGGTATCTTGAGGTTTAATCTGGGCTTTTTGCTCTTCAGCATCCTTGTAGATGGGCTGTCTGCTCCGACAGACTTCCTGTTGGCAAGAGAAGTTCTATGGAGCAGCTTGTCTTCACGACCTTCATCTGTTCTCAAGGTCGTGGGGAAGGTAAAGTCAGCAGCAACATTGCTTTCCTGGCGAAGCATGCCCCCAGAGGTATGCGAGGTTCCTGCATGGTGAGCATGCCCGTTTGCAACATGAGGGGAGTTAGCACCAAAGAGGGAATATTCAGAGGGCAAGTTTTGGGCGCGCTGGAAATTTTCCTTCTCAGTCTGCAGATTTGCACCATCATCAGATGATGTAGAAGTCAACCTTACTGGGAAGGAGCGACTGTTTGGGGATGGGTGTTCTGTAGGGCAACCATCTTTCGAAGCACTTTCAGTAACTCCATCACTTATGGAGTCTTTGCTGTGACTGGATGATAAGGTGCCCGGTTCTCTGGATGGGGATTTTCCGGATGCTCCTTGCACAAGCTTGCTCGATGCCTGATAATCGATTGTTCCGACTGCTATCACAGATGGATCTGAAAATCTGCTCTCTGTAGGAAAACCTACTGGAGCCCCGTAGAAGCTATAGTACCCTGCCGTACTGTTTGCACTGGCGGTCGGTGGTGTGTCTGCGTGTGAAGCCTGTTGTGCAGCCAGTTCCGTAGAGCCCTGTATTGCAGCAGAAGCATCTTGGACAGAACTGGATGCATCTTGAGCGCCGGACGTTGATTCTTTGGTTAGCTGTGATGAGGGATGGGTTTTTTTCTTTGAGACCAGCTCGGTGGCTATCTGAGAGAAAACGTTAGGAGACGGGCTTGCTCCAGGTTTGCTGTTCTTGTCGGCTTCACATGCCAGCATGAGTAGGTCCTCCATCGCTTCTTCAACTGGAGAAACACAGGAGATGGAGAGAAGGTGTCAGACAGTGATATCAGCTTTACGTCTGGTCAACATCTTAAACATGTAGAAATATACCTGTCCTAATACTACAACAAGTCAAGTTCCATTCCAGCTTAATTTTTTTTTCTTAATTGAAAAGAAGGCACCTTTCCTTTCTTGCCAATCTTGCGTTACATCATCTTTTGCATCACAATATCGAACTTCCCTTTTGTTTTCCTGACCCCTACCCACCTTACTTAAATCACTACAATCCATCCATAGCTTCTTGAGATACAAGATTAATGCGCACGCACGCACACACACATACACACACACATGGCACCATAAGGTAATAACTGCAGACACACACCAAGACAAGCAAACACAGAGACTGGAAATAACCCATTTTCACAGACGCAAAAATGCAGCTAGAATATATACATCTAGAATATAAATCACCCGCAGAATGGTAGTATTTTAGCGCCAACAGTCCTTACATTCCTACCCCATTTTTGTTCTAAATTTGACACATTTTTGACACCCAGACAAAATATTGCAAAACATAAATCATAGCCATTATACAATGACATGCAGTAAAGCATAACGTTAGGATGGCAACGAAGTTAATATTCTAGCAAAGTCTGATACATCAGATTCTGACCTTTGATCGATGATAACAAAAACTAGATCGCCTACTATATGATATAAGTCTGACGTCACAACTAACATACCAGTAACACCAATCATGCAATGTACCATCTCCAGCTCATCTATACATGTTAATATATATTGACTTTCTGGATCTAAAGCACAACTTACTGTACCAAAAATCCGTGAAGCTCAACTGCGTTCATCACAAACCATTTTGTGTTATGTAAAATACCACAGAAAAGCCTGCCACACCGCCATGACCTACCCTGAGCTATATAATCACCCCCTCTGCAAATTAGTATTCTGGTCTGGTACAACCAGAGGGTAGGTTTGGCCTTGGTTCAAAACGGGTCTATGTGTTTGTTCCTCAAGTGTCTACTGTAGTTAATCTGCAGTCAGTTTTACATGCAGATTTTACACGTTTGTCTGGTTGACTGAACGACTCAATGACAGCCTTCAAACATTCTGCTGTATTTCACTTGTTGCAAATGTTTAGGTACCCAAAATTCTCCTAACTGCTTGCCAACTTGTTTGGTTTTCAAAGAGACATAAATGTACAAAAGACAGTCACATGTAGACACTACAGGGTCATCTGGTAGAAGGGACAACTCAACAACAGCCTTGAAATATTATGCTGCATTCCTTTTTCCATGACAGGTTGAACACCCCTACACACCAGGTTTCAAGTACAGAAACATAGCGACTGAACTGTCGCATGCACCCTGAGGCTTGGCTAAAAGTAAAACCAAACACACGTCCTCTCATTGACATGATGTAACTCCCTTTTGAAGACTTGCTAGGTGACCTTCCATTTTGGATGCAGTGACCCTGGAGATCGCTTGTGGTTTGTAAGTAGGTCCCTGAGGCGTGTGTTGAAGTATGTACTTTGTTCTTATCCCCACTTAGCCTACCTGAGACATTGCGTCATGGCGTGTCCTCTCCTGCGTAGTACATCCATATTAGTTCTCATTTTGCGTTTAAGACTATAGACAGCGTGGCTGCGTATTTCCTACAACCGTCATGACCATTTAAGCATGCGTCACTGTCGTCAAATAAACTCTCAAAGAGTGCAAAACAAGATCTGAAAGTTTCAACCCAGGGTTTGAAAAAATTAGGTTTATTACAAAGAACAATATGTACAAGTCCATTACCATTAAGCCATGGATTTTCAATTGAAGCTTGAGTTAACTCCTACTACGTCACACTACGACTAATGGCATGGGCTATCACGGCCGTTGAAATGTGATGATTATGAATTGGGTACAGTAACTGACGAGGTAAAGTGGCTTTTAAAACTGTCTAAAGTACAATCTAACACACGTAGACTGCTATACTGAGGTCAAGGAGGAAGGCTACGAGCATTTATAGGCAAGCCTCAAGGTCATATCAAAGACACTGTCGCAGCGCCAGGAAGCATCAAGCTTAGTGATAAGTCATCCGCCATTAGAATATTACTTTCATTTTTGATACTAGGACTGTGGCTTACCTGCACATGATGTAGCTTAGTAAGTTAGTGCAGAAACAACTGAGTGTAAACTTTAAAGTCAGCAACACACTTGTAGGAGTCAAGGTTTCCCTACACTGTGGAAAGGTCTGCTGGCTAGTAACAGCTAATGTAATTTATGACGCACCAATGCTGGGACCTGAAATAGGTCAGCTGAACCAGACATGTGTTAATTCCTGACAGTGTCTGCCCTGTGGGTTAAAGAAACATTGTCAGGTTTCTAGTTACCTTCAGCTTACATTACTGGACCAGAGAAAACTATAACAATAGTCAACATTCAGAGACAAAATCTAACCATATTTGATCAAGAAAAAAATTCATGTCCCAGCACAAATACAGTCGCCACAAAAAAATAGAGAGAGAGACCAAAAAAAAAGAAAAGAAAGATTGGATGATAAAAGCTAAGTCGACCAAATTCACATAGCAAAAAGAAAGGGACTAACAAAATTTGAGAAATCAACTGACCATAATGTCAGATGTTTATACAACACCCTGGTCAGTCTGAAACTGGTTCCCTGGCAACACTGACCAGGACCAGTTGGACAGGTAAGCAGTTTTGTTTACCTTACCTGACTCCCACGTATTACCGGCCACTCTGATACTATCTTCAATTATTACTGCCTCAGGCTGAATTCTCAACAAGGCAGATAATTGCTACTTTCTTTACTTAGGTGATAATTAGATGTCACCACCTGGCACGACTATATTTTCTTATGGGAATAAAATATAAAGTTGGCAATATTTTTCCTCAGTGAGCAATCTAACATTTAATATTGTGGATATTGGGAAACAGTAGGCTCCGAAATTCCACATAAAAACGTCTAAAGAGATTCTCCTTCCTTCGTACAATACTCCTTTAGCTGCAACTTTAATTCTAAAGTATGTTTCTCCAGTCCGTAACTGTACGCCAGGCAATCAACAACTTAATTCCATCATTAATAGAGAATAAACAAAATCAATTAACAGTAAACAAAGTACATACCCACACGGTACCTATCCAATGGAATAGTCCTTCCTTCCAACAACACAGTACCAAGGTCTATTTGTTGCTTTAGCATGATGACAATTCACTGAGACACCCCTGCACATTCCAAACCAACTGAATATCACGAAACGACTCATACAAACTGAGCATCAACTTCCCTTATTCCAAGAAGCCCCTTGGTAGTGATTCAAGGCATCACATGTGATCCTTGGCACACTAACAGCCAAGTTTAAAACAGAAGATGCAGGGCTGGAAATACTGGGTACACATGCACTTTTGTAAACCCCAATTGTTTTTTTCACTGTGGGTGCCATGATGCACCTAAATGTTCATATAGGTTATAAAGTTTAAGTAATATTGCACATAAGAGACACAAACAAATATAAATTAAAAATGTCTTATATGCCAGGTAGAGAATTTGGGCTTATTACAAATTTCAAAGCTTGAAAATGTAATATTAGGTTTTGCTGACAGTCTACTTTATTCTATGTTGTGCACCCAATTACTTTTCTGTACACTCAAACTTTTAGGTTAGATGCACCAGTGCACTTGGTCTCCCCAAAAAATTTCCAGGCCTGGGATGTATTCTTGTTCTAGAACATTTCCAAAGACAAATCACATTACACAGTACTCTTTTATAAGTGGCTGTAGGAGTTGTCACTTCTTGTCCAGGTCAAGTTACCTTTTTAAAGTTAACCTGTCTACCTGTTGCCTCACACCATGGCCGATACCAGTTTACATCAAATATGACTAACTTAGTTTGCAGATGGTTGAAGCAAGGATGCCGGCTTGACGATTTCTTAAGTGTGTTATCTGGACATCACGAAAAAAGATGGCTTAACAGATAAAACATCTACACCTGATAGCCACTTAGCCATCCACTTTGCATGCATCCATGAGGCGAATCGTAAACATCACTAAATACATTGTAAAGAATAAAAAATAACAGTTAAGCGTGATCGGACCTGCTTTTCAATACAGCATCTACAACACCTATGTTCTGTAGTCCTCTTCATATAACAATAAAGGGGATCAACAGTGACAATGAGTGATTAACACCTGATCTAAAGCTCAGGTTGACGCAACAATTGAGAAATGTTTGAATTGGAACTTTGTCCAAAGGTGTAAATTTCACAAGTTAATGAATATGGGGTTGGTTTAGGACTTAAGTCTTCACCAAAGGTTGACATATTTGCCTGAAATCTGATAGCATTGGACAGGTACCACCCAAAGAACATGATGATTTGCATTATTTATGTATGGAAATATCTACAGGTGGTGTGGTTACAAACATTAGCATAATTGTCTAGACTTCAGTGCAAATCTCAAGATATGAACTTGTAAAAGACAGGAAGGCAACAGGTGTAATTGTGTAATGGCAGATTACAAATAAAACAGCCAAAGGTCAATATTACCATTTTTGTTCACCATAGAACAAAAGACAAAGAAAGAAATAAAGCCAAACTGTGCCTATTTAAAAAATAACACATGTAGTAGACCAAGGGCACGGGAAGAGAATCCGTGAAGTTTTAATTGTTATGGCTGCCATGTACCAACACCCCTGATGACTGGAATGTGTGCACTCATGCTGAAATGTTTACTTCCGGCCGACTCCACACCAGAAGCGAGGGACAGCCACGTCCGAAAAAATGATGTCACCAAAAATGGCCCAACTACACAATGCCGCACATACGACTTGTATATCATGTTATGGTAAAGAGTTGTATCCATACGCAGATCGACCGATGATCGCTCTAAAATGGGAAGAACGCAGTGTGTGGTTGTTTCGGTAAAGTAATTGCCCGAGGGCAGAACACCAGGTGATTTTTGTTGGTCGAGAAGAATGGCGCCACATGCGTGTGTTACAACTCCTTGTAACGAACAAAGAACATGTTGTTACAACCAAGACGTTTGAGACTACATGACCTCCATTTTACCTTTGAAATCGCTCTCCGCGAGGACGATGTACACCACTCCCGGGTCCAGCTGTTTGGAGAACATTTCCTGGAGCTGCTCGACGAGTTTTTCCCGCTCCTTGGGACTGAGTTCCGCGGCGTTTCCCGCGCCATCGTCCGAAGATGTCGACATAGTCCGACCCTCTGGCACATTGTTGGCACCGTCCGCCGGCTGTTTTTCGGGGCTGCCACCCCTGGCTCCCGTCTTTCGGCGTCGTGGCATGGATACTTGGGATGACTAGAATAACTCGGAGGAACCCGACACATATAGACCCACAAACAACGGAGATAAAATGTCGTCAACTTCACAACAACAAAACAAGGAAGTCCTTGGCTCACACTCTGGTTGGCGCGCGTGACGTTTCGGGTCACGACTTCTGACCTTTAACCTATTGTTGTTCTTCTACGAGAGAAAACAATGATTTCTTTTATAGTTTCAATTAAAATGATGATATCACAGTGTTTCTTTTAATTACTCCAAACAGTGGAAATCATGATATGCTAAGAAACAGTACGCAAAAGTATGCTTCCCAAGAAGCTTTGCAAAGAGATGAAAAGAAGAGCTGTAAAACCTTCTCTGTGATTGGTTACATCTTTAAGAGTCTTAAAATCAAGATCTGTGCACATTAAGAGAAATATTCACCTTGTTTGATATTTCAGAGGTATAATGTAATTTGACATGAATATTACTAAAAATTGGATCTTTTAGAATTGACAGAAAACATACCCAAGTTAGAAATGTCTGTCCCCAATTGAGTTTCAGCCTTCTGGAAGTGACCAATGAGAGCCGGTCTTTCATATGGGACTGTATCGCATTATTTCGCGCCATTTTGATTCAAAGAAGTGGGCCAAGATTATTTACATGTCCGTCGCAATCACTGAAAAACACGTCTAATTTGACGAACAGCGAGGGCACATCGGGGTAATCGGGATTCGGATTAGCTACCTCGTCAAGAGAGGGTGCTGTGGTGAGGTGAAGTTGAGAGGAATCGGACCAGCAACACATGCAAAGAGGTAAAGTTAACCGGGGTTCGCACATGAGCTCCATGATTGATAGGTCCTGTCGGGAAGTGGGTTGGATTGAGAGCTCCCTGGCGTGTATGAAGCTTATCACACCTCTTCACACAGGTCGGAAAGGAAGCCATAAGACCAAAGCAAAACAGGATGGGTCCAGATTTCACGATCTGACAGAAATAAGCGAACCAAGAGCTTCCATTGCACGTTGTTATAACCCGCTGGTCTTGCAGTGGAATTTTTACAGGGGGCATTCGTGCACAACGAAATTTGTATCACAAACTGTGCTTTCTTACTTACATCCCCAAGAGGGGAACTTTCCACTGAACTCCTTTGTTTTCATCATGGCCAGTGTTCAGTAGTGATTTGCGCCTGCTTTGATGTGAAAAACAGATGCTGATACTAAAATACTGGTGAATTGTTTGTTGATTTATTAAACTCACTGACATGGAATGGTTCTTGTTTACACACTGGTATTTATTGCTTAGCAAATGCAGTATCCAGAGCTGAAGAATACTTTTACTGAATGAGTTCCTTGTGTTAGGATGTAATAGAATTGTGAATCTGTGTATTGAAGACGTTTTATCAGCACAATGGTTCATAATTTGTTCATGTGGGCGGTTTGCTGTCACCTTTATAAAAACAATCAACTCCAGAGGCCAGATCCTAACATTAACCAGGCCATATGTAATTTGCTAGTACTTGTTCTAACAAACCCAGTAATTGTACAGCCGATGGTGAAGCATCCACAGTGATATATGATGGCAGATTGTTTCAAGTGGAAAACATCAAGATTGTTCAAAACTAGCTTGAGGCAGGTCAGGTGAAAAATGTGCTTGAAGGCTTTGAACTATGACAAGGAATGACCCTATTTATTCTAGGACCTTTTGAACACGATGCACAAACTGACAAGGTGTCACTGTATCTGACTATTATGATACATTTTAACATGGCTAAATTTTTATTTTTCACAATATCTCGTGAACATAATAGGTCCCAACCAACCAAAGATTTGCCTTCTTTTCTAGGCATCACATTGCTAGAAAGGTGCACAGTGTATTTTTTTAGGTATTTGAAAATGTGTCTATTTTGTTTTTGGACAGTTTGCAGCCATGCCTTCCCGAGGTCGACCTCACCTGAAGGTGGTGTACCCAGAAGGTGTGAAGGAACTGTCGGAAGATCTGCATAAGGATGAGCTCATCAGGAGGCTCAAGGTAAGGCTAAGACTTTAAGTTAAAGAGAGTCATCATCATGCCAGGGTCTTGTTACTCATGAGGAGGTATCGATAACCCCTCCTTAGACTGGCTCCAGGAGTGTCTTTTCTGCATCTTGCAGTTCTGGGCCATGTAGGGAACTAGATTTTTCTGTAGGTTGTCTCTCAATCTTGTGCACGACCGCCCTCTTTGTCTCCTCCATTCTCCATAAAGACAGTTATGAACAATAATCCCTGAGTTTATTACAGTAGCTTTTCTTTGTTATTACTACATGTTTAAGGTAGTATATACTTGTAGATCATTTGCCACTGTGTCGGCTAAGTACTGTATTACCTTTACAAGAAGCTTATGTTTGTGTGTTTGTGTATGCCTGTGTGTATGTCTGTGTGTTTGGTTGTGTACAGCATAACTCTTGAAATTATGGATGGTCGGTATTGGCAAAATGAAGAAATAATTATTACGTCCCTTATCAGTTTTCCATAGTACTGCAGCAGGAATTCCAGTCTTGATATCCTGTTTACATTGCACAGGTCCTGGCCAAGACGTTTGCGGACATGGACCAAGATCAGGAGGAGGAAAAGCAGCGTTACGAGCCGCTGGCGCTCCACCTGGCGTCGGAACACTTCCTGCACCACGAGAGCAAAGACGTGAAGTTGATCGTGGGCTGCTGCATCGCGGACATCTTCCGTATTTACGCTCCCGAAGCACCGTATAAGGACCCCATACAGCTGAAGGTGAGCGGTGTTGTTTGAGATAGACTTCATTAGCCCACACCACTTTGTTTTGTTGGTTGGGTTGTAAAAGAATAATGCTGAACTTGACAATGAAAACACAGAGTCAAAGGAAAAAGTATGGGAGAAAATGTCAGGGAGAAAATGCTAGTCATATTCAAGTTTTTCTTGAAATCTTTGTTTTTGTTTCAACCTCTTGGTTGATTTTACTTGTTACACAATTTTACTTGTTACACAACCGATGAATTTGATTGTATGACCTTAATAGTCGTGAATTGTATGACCTTAATAGTACCTTGAGCTGCATCTTTCACTTCGTAATACTCAACTGCCTTGTATATTGTGTATGATTTGTATTGTACTATGCTGAATCCACTTCTTTGCCTTTGCAGGAGATATTCCTGTTCCTTGTGAAGCAGCTGAGGGGTCTTGAGGACATAAATGGAGCTCTGTTTAAGAGATATTTCTACCTCTTAGAGGTAAGGATACAACCTGTACATGTCCATACTTCAGCACTCATTTCACCTTGTATACGCAGGTTTTTAAAAGTCAAATTATGGCACATATTTATGATGTTTATTTATGTTTTAATCCCATGTCCTCTAGCAGTTCAATGCACATGCATTTGATTCTGCTTTTTTGAAAAATAAATTATTATGTCCTGCCTTTCGGTAATTGATTTTCCCTGAACACTCATTATTTACCATGTCCTTTCTGCATGCCTGAACCAATCATTGGAAATGCTCATTATTTACATACATGGTAGATCAATTCAATGTTAGTTGGAAGCTCCAGATGGCTCATGTCGTTCAACCCCTCTAAATGTCACATCCTCCATATCACCCGTAAAAAGCACCCCATCATAACTCAGTACTCCTCTGTGGAGAAGCCCTTACCGTTGTTAAGTCCCACCCCTATCTTGGAGTACAACTGTCCGACGATTTGCGGTGGGACACCCACATCAACCACGCCACTAGCAAAGCTGGTAAGGTCCTAGGAGTCATTCGGCGCAACTTGACCCATTGTCCATCTAGGGTCAAGGCCACTTGTTACAAAGCGCTGGTACGGCCCCACTTGGAATATAGTGCCATCGTCTGGGACCCGTACACCAACAAAGGGATACAGGCGGTGGAGGCCGTCCAGCGCAGGGCAGCCCGAGTGACCCTAAATGACTACCAGCAGACTAGCAGCGTGACACAAATGCTTTCAGACCTGCAGTGGCGCCCTCTCTCCGAAAGGAGGAGGAACGCCCGCCTCACCTTTTTCTATAAAGTAGTCAACAATAATATTAACATAGACGCCAGCAATATTCTGAAGCCTGCCCAAGGGCGCACCCGGGTAGTCACGACTTCAAATATCAACACATATTCGCACGCACCGACATCTACAAACACTCTTTTTTCCCACGCACAATTCCCGAGTGGAATGCCCTGCCTGGCACGGTTGTAAGCGCTCCCAACGTTGAGCACTTCCGTGCCAGGCAGGCGGCCTGCCCGCCCTAACCCGGGAGCCTCAGCTCCCCCCCCTACTTTTGCCCCTCGCGGGGTCATTTGGGGGTATATATGCAGATGCAGATGCAGATGTAGCATGCTACTAATAGGTTTCTTAGCTGTTCCATTTTTGTACTGAAATCTTACAACAATATTCTACCATTTCCTCCAGAACCTATCCTGGGTGAAGTCGTTCAACATCTGTTTTGAACTGGAGGACTGTGGAGAGATCTTCAACCAGCTGTTTGAAACTCTCTTCAGTATTGTGCAGTAAGTTTGCTACTGTTTTCAGTAGTCTTAGGGCTCTGGGATATGACTTGTGCATGTCACTGAAGACATGTCTGTCATGCAAAATATTTCAACTTAAGCTGAGACAAAGACTTTTTATCAATTGCAGAAAACTTAAGGTTATACTTTATAAACTGAAACAACAAGTGTTTGCAACAAGAGTAAGAGACTGAAAGACCGCTGAAGACCAACTTCAACAACCTCTGAAGTTTCAAAACACATACTTATAGAGTTACCTGGACACTCATTCACACTGGACAAAGTAAGAATTTTTGACACAGAACCAGCCTTTTTTGCAAGATTAATGTAAGAGCTGTACAACCATTCCCAGGCCTCAAACTTAACTTTTTTCCCTACTGTCCCGCATTGTCCCAAAAATAAATTTCAACTGTCCCGAAGTGAGGATGGACTGTCCCAACCCTATTTTCAGAAATTATGTATTACAACAACTGTAAGTCAGAGTATGCACGCCTGACAACCGCGGGGCAGGCTTTTAGCTAGGAATTCTTTTAGGGTGTACATCTGTAATGTGTTGTACTCTCCGCACTGCGTGGCTGAGCCAAATTTTTGTCTTTGCTGCAACACTACTTTTGTCCTGAGAATGGGAGGTATGTGTTCTTGATTTGAGGTGGGTATGGCTTAAAGAATACATGAGGTAATTTTCAAGTAATATAACACTGATTCCTTACAATATAATGTTTCATGAGTTAATACATACAATCAGGGAGAGTAAATTAACCTTACTGCTAAAGGTGAAACTTGACTGTTACATATATAACAACAGCAAGCTAAAGAAGTCTACAAGAAAATCTGCAAACCAACAGAGGAGAAAGTGTAGCCAGGACTGCCAGGTACATCTTATATTTCTTTTGTGTATCTACTCTGTTAAGAACATAGCTGAAAATAAATGCACTGAAAAGTTACTTGTAGCCTGTAACATCAGCGTTTTAACTTTACACAGTTACAGAAAAATGTGTACAAACATTTAATTCATTGAAAATATATAACAGAAAAGATGTGTTCCAAGGGCAAATTAAGCGAAATTTTCTCAACAAACAACATCCATTTATCAATATTTTAAAAATAAAGACTACAACAAAAGTAATATCTCAAGTTACCGTGAAAAAATCGAGACCTCAGTTCAACATTTTCTACGAATTCAGTGCCGACACCGCCCCCCTCCCCAGTATGTCATCGTCACATTAGCTGTTGTTTTTCCCACATTCTACCGACAAACAAGCAAAAAAAACCTCCAAAACAATCCTATACATGTACTTATCACCATGACTTCAGGCATTCGACGAGTTTTCGTAAACAAATCAAAGTTTTTCCTGCGTGATTTTTCCCGCGAAAACAGCGGGGATATCAGATATTCCACCAATAATGGCGCCTGGGCGCGCTACGTCACGCCGAAATGGCCAATGGGGTGCGACTCTCGCGATTCGCGAGATGTGAGTGAGTGCGAGATTGCGCGATACTTGAGGTAGAATCACCCAAAATGGCGGCTCGGTGCGGGAATCGGCAAATTTTGAACTTTGAGCGAAGTTTCCGGGGGAAAATAAGGGCGTACCAAAGGCGTATATCCAAAAAACAGGGCGTACATTTTGCGATTTTTTTAGCGAAGGCCGTACATTGTACGCATTGCTAGCTAAAAGCCTGCCGCGGGGAGATCGGACATTCTGATGTTGATTCGTTGATTATTTTCCTATTGTCCCAAAAGTGTCCCAAAAAGATTTTTCAGTTGTCCCGGCCTAAATTTTAGTGGTCTCGGGACATCGGGACATAGTTAACTTCGAGCCCTGCATTCCTCAACAGAGACAGGTGGCGCCATATCACAATCACATGTTTTGTCTGCATAACGTGACGTCATCATAGAAATTGTAGATCGCTCATTCCTTGAGCAAGGTTGACTGGAATTCTGTATCTATAGCCGGTATAACAACTATAACTGCTGTTCGGCGTAACACACCAGCTGTGCAGGTACGTGGCGCGGCAGCAGCTTGTTATATTACACCAAACGACCCGTCACACCTAACTTTTCCATATCTATCTGCAAACTACCCAGAGAAGATGCCCCTACTGTACTTGGCAATGACAAATTCCACTCTACAGTAGTTCTGGGAAAGTACAAATTTTTGAACACATCAATCCTAGGTTGGTAACTCTGGTATTTGAAGGCATGACAGTCACTGTAATTGGTCAGTTAGAAATTTGGATATAGTATAATGTGTTACTGTAAGTGTTCCCACTAAAGCGCTTTGCCTTTTGTACCCAGCCGTGGGCACTCCAACAAGGTGCGCACCTTCATGTTGGACATGATGTCTCCCATCATCACTGAGGGGGACTCCGTGTCACAGGACCTGCTGGATATCATCCTCATGCGTATCATTGAGCCACAGAAGGTAAGGATTTTTCAAGTTGTATTATTCAAGGGGTTAAATCTTTTCCTATTTTATACACGTGTGATTTATACTATGTAGTTGAGCATGTGCAGTTCTCTTTTTGTATTGTGATTATGACAATTATGTTCATTGAGCCACAGAAGGTTAGGACGTTAACTTTTCTCACCTTGTGTTTTTTTAAGGGGGTTAACTTTTTCTCCTATTTTACATACTGTATGGTCTATGTAGTTGTTTATGTGCAATTCTCTTGACATTTGGTGTTGTGATTATGACAAGAAAATTGGTGCATTACTGTTTGGAAGTTATTGCAGTTACTTGTAAGTTTTGTCAAAGTGCTACATGCAAACAGCTCACTGTAATGAAGAGCAGTTCGCATTAGCTGCATTGTGGGGATTTCTGTTACTTCTTCTACATTATTGGTATGATAAAACAGGTTTAATGGGATTTTTACAAATTGAATGATTTGTATCATGTACTGTATCTTGCAGAGCAAGCTGCCTGAGGCCTATGAACTGGCAAGGGACTTGATCAAACGGACTTCCCAAGCCATCGAACCCTATATCCAGACAGTAAGTACATTGTTATCAATATAGTCATAAAAGCGTGTGCATTTTGATAAATTTAGTATTAATGCATAAGATGTTTATGACAACTTAAATGACTGTCAGTCTGTAAATACATGTAGTGTCACAGTACTTATGTCTCAGTTGAAATTGAGTTCGGTTACAGTTCTGGTCAAACAGAATGCAAAACGATGACAAAACGAGTTTTAGCCCTGACACAATGCACTGATCATCACACTGACATCATATTAGAATATCATTCTCTTGCCTTATCTGTGTCCTTTTTGATGCACAGTTCTTCAACAATGTCCTTGTGTTGGGGAAGACGTCTGAGAGTGACGCTTCTGGACGGATCTATGACCTGATCTACGAGCTGAACCTGATCGCGCCAAACGTCCTGCTGTCGGTCCTGCCGCAGCTGGAGTTCAAGCTCAGGGTCAGTAGGGACGGTGGGATGGGAAAATGGGAGAGTTAAATGTTCAAAAAATGTTGTAGTGGGCAGGAACAAGTAGGAAGACAAGGACGTTCTTCAACTGTTGGTGTCAAAAAATGAGCATATGGGTTTTATTAATAGCTTTCATGATATTTGTTTTTTCAAATAAAAAGAAAGGAAAATTCAATGTGTAACCAGCACCTGGACGGGTGCAGGTTAGGTAAAAGGCACACATGTAGGCACTTAAAAGATGCCTACCCAATTCCAATTTTACCTGCTTGGACCTACATCTGCAGGTGGTTCTTTAAGCCCTGATATCATCTCTGTCTTACCTTTCTTCCTCTCCTATGTGTCTGCAGAGCAATGATGGTGATGAGAGGTTGAATGTGACCCGTCTGCTGGCGCGCATGTTCTCAGACAAGGAGTCACAGCTGTCCTCACAGAACAAGCCTCTCTGGAACTGCTATCTGGGAAGGTACTGCCATTTCAATGGTGTTTATTTAGTATTTAGTAAAAACCTTGGGGCATGAAGCCGAATTGCAGCTATATATCACAAGAGGTAAACAACAAACCACAATAAGATAAATATGATAACAACCTTAACTAGCAATAAAGTAATGAATGTCATTGTGGAAGTATACCTGCAGCTGTCGTTAAAATCTAATCTCTTCACAGTTAAACGATTTTCACAGTTCATGTGACAAATTCTTGTCATCTTTTATTTGTCATTTTTGTCATTAATGGTGACTTGATTTATGTAGGTCATTTGCAAGATGTTCAGTATTGATTTTGACCCTTTATATCTTGGCACATTGTAAGTTTGTGGGAAAATGCTTTTTCAAAAGCAAATTTCTTAAAGTCTAAAACTCATACTCTTTGTCATTGTCTTCAGATTTAAGGATGTGAACGTGGCAGTTCGTGTGGAGTGCGTGAAGTTTGCAAACAAATTACTCATCAACCACCAGAACATGATGGAAGAAGTAACAGGTAAGGGATAGAGGTGTATGCCTGATACATTTTTTTTCTCATTGACACAGACTTTTTTCAGTGGTCACAGGCAATTTTTCATTTTGAAGTACCTTATTTCTTTTAATTAACTGCACACTTTTTTGACATTTCAACTATGAAGTTGGTGCTTCAGGTCAAAGCCAAAGTCTGGGTGCATGGTTTAATGAGTTTCATTCTCAGGAAAAATCATGCTACTAGCCAGAAAACCAGCGATTAAGCCACGAGGTATCACCCTGAACATCAAAGATCATCTAGTCCATGTACAAACAGAGCAAAGTATACCAAATGAGTTACAGACTTGTTAATGATGGGCAGCCGCTGCAGACCCTTGCTATTTAGCCCCGTCTATTGTATGCTTCTCACAATTCAGCCCCTGGCTGTGAAGAGACAGAAGTCGGCCCATCCAGTAACAACAATAGTTTGATAGATCTTTAGCAGATTTTACACTTACACTTCAGTTTATCACTTCTTAATTGCCACACGTTGTACAAGAAATTGTTTGCTGTACTACAGAGCAACTGAAGGCCCGTTGCCATGACCCTGATGAGAGCGTACGCTACGAGGTGGTGTCGTCCATCATCAAGGCTGCCAAGGAGAGCCTGCGCAACGTGTCCCAGGAGCTGCTGAGTCTGGTTCAGGACAGGATGCTGGACAAGAAGGTACAAAAAAAAAATAAAAATTTACAGCTCTTAGTGGCAGTTGTGCAGATGTTGGCGCACTGGTGCACCAAATCCATAGGTGTTTTGGGCACCCTTTGGACACATTAGCCGTGAGGCTAGGTGGGCGTCACTTCACCATCATGGTTGGTATATCGTGTTAAGTGCCTTTTCAAGGTCAGGGCATGGGGAGTATCGAACTCTGGCCCACTAATTCTGACTGATTCCTACTGATTCCAATGCTATAGCCGTTGCTCCACAGAGACCCCAAGAAGGTACCACGGTTTTCATCATCGAATGTAAAGACTTAAAGAAATCAAGAACACTACCAGTCTTTCTCTTTTTCATTATTTAAGATATGGAGATCGTTAGTATGATGCTCAGTGAAAATGGAAACAAGTGGCATCAAAAGATTGCATAGGCTAGGAATACAGATTGTGTTCAGAGATTAACTAACTAGTAACACAGTTAACAGTTATCATCATTAAATGGTAGACTTATGATCAAGCACAATTCCTTTCCAGTGTATGGGCATGACATTACTCTCAATTCATTTTTAAGTTCACAGCACCCAGCTTTTGTAGCACAGGGAAAATATTTTGCAGTAACTTGTTGATAGCAATGGAAACAATCATGCATGTTAGTAACACAAAAACTTAGAAAGGTTAAAAGTTCAGACTATTAGAGCTAATGATCATTTGTGCTAATCAAAAATAATTATTTGAAGCTTTGTTTCTCTTATTCTAACATGCCCAATACTTGAATGTTCGTCTTTTGTCTCTCTCCAGTTTAAGATCCGCCGTGAGGCTAACCAGGGCCTGGCACTGATCTACCGCGAACACTGCACCACACCAGGGCAGGAGGACGAGATGATCCGCTGGATCAAGAACAAACTCTTACATGTGTACTACCAGACAAGCCCTGAGGACAGGTAAACTATCCACACAAACTCTTACATGTGTACTACCAGACCAGCCCAGAGGACAGGTAAACTATCCACACAGACTCTTACATGTGTACTACCAGACCAGTCCAGAGGACAGGTAAACTAGCCACACAAACTCTTACATGTGTACTACCAGACAAGCCCAGAGGACAGGTAAACTATCCACACAAACTCTTACATGTGTACTACCAGACCAGCCCAGAGGACAGGTAAACTAGCCACACAAACTCTTACATGTGTACTACCAGACAAGCCCAGAGGACAGGTAAACTAGCCACACAAACTCTTACATGTGTACTACCAGACAAGCCCAGAGGACAGGTAAACTAGCCACACAAACTCTTGTACTACCAGACAAGCCCAGAGGACAGGTAAACTAGCCACACAAACTCTTACATGTGTACTACCAGACCAGCCCAGAGGACAGGTAAACTAGCCACACAAACTCTTACATGTGTGCTACCAGACCAGTCCAGAGGACAGGTAAACTATCCACACAAACTCTTACATGTGTACTACCAGACAAGCCCAGAGGACAGGTAAACTAGCCACACAAACTCTTGTACTACCAGACAAGCCCAGAGGACAGGTAAACTAGCCACACAAACTCTTACATGTGTGCTACCAGACCAGTCCAGAGGACAGGTAAACTATCCACACAAACTCTGACATGTGTACTACCAGACAAGCCCAGAGGACAGGTAAACTAGCCATACAAACTCTTACATGTGTGCTACCAGACCAGTCCAGAGGACAGGTAAACTATCCACACAAACTCTTACATGTGTACTACCAGACCAGTCCAGAGGACAGGTAAACTATTCACACAAACTCTTACATGTGTACTACCAGACCAGTCCAGAGGACAGGTAAACTATCCACACAGACTCTTACATGTGTACTACCAGACCAGCCCAGAGGACAGGTAAACTATTCACACAAACTCTTACATGTGTACTACCAGACCAGTCCAGAGGACAGGTAAACTAGCCACAGTTCTGTTATCCAGGACAAACTCTTACATGTGTACTACCAGACCAGTCCAGAGGACAGGTAAACTATCCACACAAACTCTTACATGTGTACTACCAGACAAGTCCAGAGGACAGGTAAACTATTCACACAAACTCTTACATGTGTACTACCAGACCAGCCCAGAGGACAGGTAAACTAGCCACACAAACTCTTACATGTGTAGCTCAGAGGACAGGTAAACTATCCACACAAACTCTTACATGTGTACTACCAGACCAGTCCTGAGGACAGGTAAACTATCCACACAAACTCTTACATGTGTACTACCAGACCAGTCCTGAGGACAGGTAAACTATCCACACAAACTCTTACATGTGTACTACCAGACAAGCCCTGAGGACAGGTAAACTATCCACACAAACTCTTACATGTGTACTACCAGACCAGCCCAGAGGACAGGTAAACTAGCCACACAAACTCTTACATGTGTACTACCAGGCAAGCCCTGAGGACAGGTAAACTAGCCACACAAACTCTTACATGTGTACTACCAGACCAGTCCAGAGGACAGGTAAACTAGCCACGCAAACTCTTACATGTGTACTACCAGACCAGTCCAGAGGACAGGTAAACTATCCACACAAACTCTTACATGTGTACTACCAGGCAAGCCCTGAGGACAGGTAAACTAGCCACACAAACTCTTACATGTGTACTACCAGACCAGTCCAGAGGACAGGTAAACTATCCACACAAACTCTTACATGTGTACTACCATACAAGCCCTGAGGACAGGTAAACTATCCAGACAAACTCTTACATGTGTACTACCAGACCAGTCCAGAGGACAGGTAAACTATCCACACAAACTCTTACATGTGTACTACCAGACCAGTCCAGAGGACAGGTAAACTATCCACACAAACTCTTACATGTGTACTACCAGACCAGTCCAGAGGACAGGTAAACTATCCACACAAACTCTTACATGTGTACTTCCAGACCAGCCCAGAGGACAGGTAAACTATCCACAGGTCTGTTATCAAGAACAAACTCTTACATTTTGATAGTTGGGACTGTAGAGAAATCCTAAAGATGTCTTAAAAGTATACCCATGTCACAGAGTGTGTTTTCCCATGTTTTATTCAGGCTGCTAGTCGAACACGCGGTGACCCACTGCCTGGTCCCTTACACCATGGACACCAAGGAGAGAATGAGACGCCTCTTCAGACTGTACGCCACCCTGGACGACTATGCCGTCAAGTAAGTACTGTGAAGAGAAAGTGATCTCGAACAAGTTTAGCTCGCTATGAAACAACCTAAACTGGAACTCACTGCCTCAGTACATGGTGACACTTAGGGACAGACAGAATTTTAAGACCAGCATCAACAATCACTTGAGCGACCTACGTCAGTGCCCTTAAGGACAGCTGCTAAAGCTGAAGTCTGGAGCTAGACTGCATAGATTAAAAAAAGATCTAATCAACACTGGAAAATTTGGAACGTACTTAAATTTTCGTTTGATGTCCATCAGTCTTGTTCATGAAAAGGATCTGAAAATTTGGGTTAGATAAATTTTAGTTTGCCTCTTAATGTATCAACACAGATGAACTTTCATGCTAAGACTGTTGACCAAAACCCATTTATGTATCCCTTGTTTTTTAGTGAAGCAGCTCTTTATTCTTGCCATCATCAACTTGGTGTGTGGAATCTATGATTTTGGAATGTTTGTTTGGGTGGGTGTGTGCCTGTGATTATTTGAATGCACTGTCAGAAAAGTGACAGGAAATTTGTGGGAAGATGATTACAAATGTCAGACTTGCCAAAGTGACAGGAAGTACAGGTCAGGGTTGGTAAAACTTTATAACATAGTCATCAATCAAACTTGACAGTCCTGATCATGGGAGAGGCTGCTAACTATCAGGAATTTGTTGTTTTTGGCGACGCCTCAGGGGCAAGCCAAATGATATATATTACATTCAGTCTGCAAAAATTCTAGGAACTGCACAGGCATTTCCACAGGCATGCTAGGCATGTTTCCACAGGCATGTATTGTATGGAATGTTAGCATCAATGAATGTGAAATGGAATTTGGGTCATGTCCTAGAAAGCTGGTATCAGGGGGATGGTTGGGTCAACTCAGGTCAACTGATAGGGATAACAATATACCACAGGTAGACAGGATAGGCTGATAGCCATATACCACAGGTAGACAGGAAATGTTACATATTAAGGTCATAATCTTGAATGATGGCAAATGGTAATTATATTCAGAGCCAAATGTAATTTTCATTGCATATACTAAAGGTATATCAAGGCCACACACAGGTAATTTTCATGGCATATACTAAAGGTATATCAAGAGCACACACTGGTACACAGTGTCACACAAACACAGACAGATTGAAATTTACAGGCAGTACTGGAAATCCTTTGCATGTGGGATCAGGGGGATGGTTGGGTCAGCTCAGGTCAACTGATAGGGAATGCCATAAATTATAGGAATCGTAGAGGCATGTTTCGACAGGCATGTATGGAATGTTAGCCTGGCATGTCCGCAGGCATTTATGGAATGTTAGCCAGCATGTTCACAGGCATGTTAGCATGGCATGTACACAGGCATGTATGAAATGTTTGCCTAGATGAATGTGAAATGGAATTTGGGGCATATTCCAGAAAGGTGGGATCAGGTTGGTTGCTTGTGTCAGCTCAGGTCAACTGATAGGCAAAGTCATATAACATGGGCAGACAGGAAATATTAAGGTAATAATGGCAAATGGAAATTATGTTCAGAGCCAAATGTAATTTTTCATGGCATATACTAAATGTATATCAAGGTCACACACTGGTACATGCAGTCATATAAAACATACAAAAATCACAGCGTTGATTTAAAGTCATTTCCTCTTGTATCAATGCCCAACACAGTAGTGACTGAAGGACATGATATCAAACCTCATAGTCATTCGGGCGGACAAGGTATTGATCACGTTAACTTCGTTGGCATGTTATAAGGGATATGCTTGTTCCAGCCATACACCATAGGTAGACAGAAAATACTTCATGCAGAGGTCATAATCTTGAACGATGGCAAAACGTAATCATAACCCGAGCCTAATATCATATTATGTCTTAGGTAGAAAAGTTAGGAAAGACTTATATATCAAGGTCACACACTAGTACTAATACACACACAAACACAAATTCCAGTATCATTGGCTTCCTGATAAATGTCTATCACCTATGAACTGTGAGTTCTGACTTGTTCAAGTCATACACCACAGGTAGATAGAAAATACTTCTTGTCAAAGTCATGATCTTGAATGATGGCAAATGGTAATCATATTCAGAGTTACAAAGAAAATATTCTATGTCCAATATAAAATAAGTTCAACAAATGCAAGGTCATGTGTGGTGGGCCGTCAAGCCAGCCACTGGTATTATCCTAGCCTATTGATATGATATAATCCAATACAATAGTAACATCTTTCAAATTCTGTTGTGTCAGGAAACTCTTCAGGACAGTGACATTCTTATAATCTTGCATTAACGTTAATGTAAAAGAACCACTGCTCCCAACCTAACGGTGATCAGAATATCTTACACATGGTATGGGGAATTTTACTACATCCAAAGATTTGGTCATGAATGTAGGCTGGTTCTACATGTTTGTATGTCGGGAATGCAGGCGGAATGTAGGTCGGGAATGCAGGCTGAATGTAGGTCGGGAATGCAGGCTGAATGTAGGTCGGGAATGCAGGCTGAATGTAGGTCAGGAATGCAGGCTGAATGTAGGTCGGGAATGCAGGCTGAATGTAGGTCAGGAATGCAGGCTGAATGTAGCTCGGGAATGCAGGCTGAATGTAGGTCGGAAATGCAGAATTCCAAACATTTTCAAGGTCCGGCATTCCTTTTGACACATGCCCGTATAATTCCTAGAGGTTTTGCAGACACAACAAATATACCATTTGGCTCGCCTCGTGGCAGCTAGTGGATGCTATACTGTATCAGTGACGGAGGTAAAAACCAGAGGGAGATTCTTGCATCGACTATTATTGCTGTGGGTGGCGAAGACATCCATTGTGTGGACAGTTTAACCATCCAGTTATCCAAAGGACTGGGACATTGCTGAGTAGGAAATTCGTTTGGATTAGGTGCAAGAAAGTTATTCAAGGAAATCTTCAAGTACTGAAGTTTTGGAAACAGTTGGTTCTTTCTTAATTTTTTCTTTTCCACTATACTCCTCACAATAACCCTGTTGTGTGTACATTTAAGAATTAGGGGAAGTGCATTACCCTTAATTGCCGATACATGTACAGATAGCTGATAGCAGTGCATTCCATTCCTGAGGGCTGGTTCGTTACATGTACCAGGAATAGTACATTTCTCTTGGCTGTGCCAAAGATAGTGTGATACATGACGAAGGTTTCAGTCGATTCCCGATTTCAGTTAACGTTATACTGTTATTGCTTTGGGTGGTGAGGACGTCCATTGTGTGGAAAGTTCAATCGACAAGTTACATGTATCCCAAGTACTGGAATATTATGAAGTAGGACAGCCATGTGGATTAAGTGCAAGATTTTTATTCTCCACTATACACTGTAGTGCTGGCCCTAGGTTTGTGTTGTACCAGGGATAGTACATTTCTGCTGGCTGTAGTTTATGTTACAGGTGGGCTAGGTGCCAGGGTTAGTAGGACAGGGGCTTTCTAATCTATGCATGCGCACCTGCCTACCAATCATTCCAATGCTATTTCCACATTTTGCACTGGTCAAAAAACCCTACAACACTCATCGTCGCCAGGCAATGTATTCTTTTCCATTGCCAATCTTGTTGTCTGTGTATTTTTCTGGTTGTATATTTTCCATATGCTAGTTACTTAATGGGGATCTGTACACATTTCCTCAACTACAATATAAAATAACTACAACTCAATCTCAATATATAATCATTCAGACCTTACAATCGCCTATCTCTATTAACCGTTCCTAAAAGTATTATCCCACACCACACACATATACAACGCAAACTGGCCATCTGCCTGACACAAACAACATCAAACAAAAAACCGTCGCCATGGCAATGCTTTTTCATTGCCACACTTTTTGTGGTTGTATATTTTCCATATGCTAGACACTTAATGGGGATCTGTTTTTGTCTGTCAGGTCGTTAAATGAAGTGTTCCGTAGCCAGCACATGCTGCGGAACCACATGAAACAGCTCCTGGACCTCCTGGAGGAAGATCCTGAAGAAACGGAGGTAAAATCAGACAAGTTTAAGTTCGCGGAGATTCAATTTTGTGGTAGCGGGAAAATGGATTTTTCGTGGTGGATTTAATTTTGCAGTAGTATCATGCACTGTAGTCTCTTGCTGTTAAGGAAAAATTTTCGCGGTGGTTTTAAATTCGCGGTGAAGCGGCCGCCGCAAATACCGCGAACATTAATCCACTGCGAAAGTTTCTGCGTTTATAGTAATGCAAGCAGATAGTTTTAGGGCAGGTTTACACGAGGCAAAAAAATAACTTGTCCTACATCATTTGATGCATAGCGCATGTTCTAGGACACTTTTTTTGCCGGTGTAAAAATGAAAATGAAGCGCTACAGTGCGCCACAGTGTGGCATCTCCGGCCACAGCGCGTTGTTTTCACTTTTACGCGGGCAAAAAAAGTGTCCTAGGACATGTGCCGCACGCTGAACATTGTAGGAAAGTCATTTTTTTGCCTCGTGTAAATTGGCCCTTTATAGGTTCTAGAATGATTTTGGAATTTTGTTTTGCCATTCAGATTAGTTTGTAAGAAGCCTGTGTCCAATATGAGATATGCTTTGCAGTACAAATAAACCTTTTGATCTTAACTTATGATTGTGTTAACATTCCTGTCTAATCCACAGGTGGAGGAAACAAAGAAAATGATTGCTTCCAAGACCAATCTTCTTGCAAGTAAGTAGTGTGTAGCTTTACAAGCTGAAACTTTGATTAAAAGGGTGATGTTTTATGTGGTAAAGAAAGGATGAAACAGGTTTTCTTTCAAGGTAAATGAAGAAAGGTAGAACTTGCTTCTTAATGTTAGCCCGAGTGTCATCCAAGTCAACAGGGTTCCCATACTTGTGAGGGATACTATGGGAGGTCCAGTAAACTAAGTATTTTGACATCCAGGCTGTTTTAGTCTATATCTGTTCTTGAAATTTGTTGTAAAATGTAGGTGACGTGCTTTCAGTTTGATTTATTAATCTGATAATGTATACTTGACAGACCTATCAATGTTGTGTATTTTTCATTGTGAACTTTTCTGTGAATCTTGGCTTGGTTTGGTGTAAAAAGTTTGCCAAAGAATGGATTAAACCATGGTCCTAATGCCTGTAAATATTTCATCAGGTTAGATAATCAATTTAACATATTTTTTTATGTACACATCCCTTTTTTTCTGCTGTACAAATGCTTTAACATTCTTCTCTGCTGTGTTACTCAGTTTACTATGACATTGGTGCCAACAGTGCAAAGTAAACTTGACTATCGTGACATAATTGTTCTGATCTGACAAGAATGCATTCTCAAATGTTTATATTACTACTGGTACTGCAACTTCAACTTACTGCTTTGTGATGAAACAGCAAAGATACTATCCCAATCAAGACTGAGTCTGTGCACCGCTTATCTCTATTTTTGACTGTCTGATGTTAAAGTTTGTAAGACAGAAAAATAAGGTTGTGTACATAAGAACCCGTTCAACCGTGGTGCTACTGTTTCAGGGAGCCTGTCGGAACCCTCGAAGGCCCAGGAGCAGGTGAAGAAGTTTGTGGACATCCTGGGGAAGGATGAGCGCATCCACGGCTTCATGCAGACTCTGGTGGACCCCAAATGTACCTGTGAGAAGGCACCAGAGACTATGGTATGTCTGTTAGATTTGTAGATGGCCATATGGATCAAATTCAATGGATCCGTGGGCCGGACTTCGATCCTAGGGTTGTCCCTAATTTCCAAGCAGATCCTACAATGGCATAAGATAGTACCAAAGTGTAGCAAAACACACTCCTAAGCCGGCTTCACTCCTCTGCCAGCTTTTGATACTTATGCTACCGTAGGATCTGCTTGGAGATTAGGTTGGCCCCAGCTCGGATATGTTGAAAGGAATGACATTCGTCATTTCTGATAGTGACATGAAGCCAGTGGCCCTGTATTTGTGGTAGCTTCAGGCATAAGCCTCAAGCATCAAGCCTGTGTACGGGAAAGAACCCAACACATTTATCAAGAAGGGTAGCTGGAAGGGGTGACTCAGTAGGCTTGGCTAACATGTGACCTATAGCGAGCTGCATTGCAATACTAGCTAATGATAAAGCATTATGCTTCATCCTCAGTTTGAGAATCGTGTCCACATTTCCTGTGTCTTGGTACCAACAATCAAATCTTGATTGGTTGGTTGTTATGTTTTCCCGAAGGAGAAAACGTCATTTTTGCTGGTGTTTTTTTTTTCTTTCTTCCTCCTAGCAGAAAGGGTTTACAGAAAAAGCTGGGCTGTGCACCAGGCCTGGCAACCTGGACTGGCTATCATATCATGCTTCTCAGATACCCCCAATAATAGCCCCCAATTCTTTTTTTTACTCACACACACTACTTTGGCACAAGCCTAATGGTATAGTATTGTATGCCTGAGGGAAAACATTTTGCATTTTGCAAAAATATTGCCTTTCTAGTTCCTTAATTATATCTTTTTAACAGAGAGAGATTCAGAAGAAGATCGGCCACTTTGGTCAGAAGGGTCCCGCCAGTCCGTTTTACGACACAGTGAAGAACCTGCTGGAGAAGGTGTCTCCCCTGATCATCGACCCGTCGGCTGTTGATCAGCTGTTCAAGCTGCTGAACGACACCATGGAGGGGCTGGGGGATGAGGATCTGGGCGACTCTGGTCAGGAGAGAGGCCTGCAGCTCATTCTGGTAGGCCTGCAATCATAGAAAACACAGTAGATTCAGTCGTGTTTCAGGGACTTTGTTTCATTGTGAACGGATAAAGGAGGAATTAGCAGTTGAAACAGTATTATATAAGGACTAATGCAACGGAAGACAAGGATAAATGTATGAGGTGTGAAGAATTTGCAGTGAGAGGTCACTGAAAATTTAAAAAAAACTTGAAGATTTCACGAGTTTCAGAATGAAACCTCCTAAACTAACCAAGTTTTGATATTCTTTGTAGAGTAGAATTGCCACAAAAAATTGCTCTTTTTGTGATTTGACAATTTTTATAGCTAGCATATCTCATTTTGCAGTATTTCTTGGGGTGACTTCTTGTCTAGTACTGTCTTTTTTTTTTGCTAGTCAATGGTAATCTGATGACACTTAACAGTTTATTAATGCTTCTAAGACACAGTTGTGTTTTTCCCCTTTGCAGATGCTGTCTCCTATTTACCCTGAATCATTCCAGTCTGAGGACATCTTCGGCCAACTCCTCTCCTACCTGAAGAAGGAAAACCCCATAGTTGGTAAGTCAGAAGACTGCAGGATGTTTTGTTTTTAAGTGTATATCATTGTTCTGTTCATTATTAGAAGCCAGAGCCAATTATGTCTCTATAGTGGAATTTGTCTCTCTAGTGACTTCAGTACTATCTTGGCATGGGTTCAGGAGAATGCTGCAACCCTCAAAATCCTAAAATCTGTCTGATCTAAAAATGTAAATTGTGTATATAATCTTTTGTGGTACATGTTGCGATTGCGACACCTAGAAGTTTGAGACCTTGGTGATATCCTTACAAAATTTTTGTTTATCTAACAGTGGATACAGCCCTACAGATCTTCAGCAACACCGGGGCAGTCATAGAGGAAAACTTCACTATGATCAAGTCGTATGTATCAACTCTACATACTCTTGTTACATTATATGATGTAATACATGGTATTTATCCTTTTTCCCATGAAACTGCTCAACATTTTCCAGGACCAAGTTTTTACATTTTGAATCTTTTTCAAGGAGAATTGGGCAATTTTTTGTCATGTAGGATACGGTACAGTATTGAAGATTATTTTTTTGTCGCAAACATTTTTTTTGGTCAGGTTTTAATTAGGATCTCTATTAGTGACTGATACGTCAATATTCTTCCTGCAGTCCGGGCGAATTGTACTCATTTTCACTCGAGTGAAGTGAGGAAAGTCGTGTAAAGTGCCTTTCCCAAGGGCACAAGATCAGTGACATGGCAGGGTTTGCGGGACCTTCTGGGCCTGAGCCTAACGCGCTGCCGATTGCGCTACACGATCTTTTTAAATCTAAACTTGACTGTGACTACTTGTTGCAGAGCACTTCTCCCCGTGTTACAAGCCAAAGCAAAGAGCGGCACCCCTCGCCAGGCCAAACATGCCATCCGCTGTGTCAACACCATCTTCCCTGGAGTCAGGGACAGCATCTTCAATCAGATATTTGAGGTTGGTGCATTCTATGTATTTGCACTGTATTTGTATAACCGTTTTACAAATATTACTATGTTAGTATGTAATAGTCTTGTGCCACATCTGGCAAATTATGGCTCTGGCACATCAGCCTTCCTTTCCCTTCCTTTGTTGAGGGGAAAGTTATCCGCCATTCACATTGCTTCTTACAGTGAAGAAGCAACATGATTGGCTGATGTTTTCAGCACCAAAAAAGTTAAGGAATTTCTTTTTCTCCAGTTGTTTATATTGTTTTTTATCTCTCTCTCTATATGTTTATACATATATATATAATATATAGCTAGTATAACCGCTGTTCGGTATAACACTCCAGCTTTGCAAGCATGCACTGTGGCAGCTGTTGGTCATCTTACATTGAACGACCTGTCACACCTAAGCTATGTACAGTTAGCCGCAAGCCTTGCTTAGAGTCTTGTGGGTGCTCCCACTGTACTCATTGGTTATGAGTTCTAGGGAGAAACAAACTGTTCTGTTTCCACTGACAGCACCTGAGGAAAGTATCCATGTTACACCAAACGACCTGTTATACCTAACCTTTGTACATCTAGCCGCAGGCATTATTTAGAGCTGTCTAGTGAGATGTACTTGGTGGCAATGAGTTTTACTGTACAATAGTTCTAGGGAGAAACATACTGTTCTGTCTCCACTGACAGCACCTGAGGAAGCTGTCCATGTTACATTGAACGACCTGTTATGCATAACCTTCGTACATCTAGCCGCAGGCATTGTTTAGAGCTGTCTAGTGAAGTCAACTTGGTGGGTTCCACTGTACAACAATAGTTCTAGGGAGAAACAAACTGTTCTGTCTCCACTGACAGCACCTGAGGAAGAAGCTGTCCTTCAACTCACCCAACTTCCTGACGGCGCTGACGTCTATCGGCCACCTCTCGCTGCTCGCACCCGCACTCTTCTCACAGCAGATGAAGAACTTCGTGGCCAAGTTCATTGTCAAAGACCTCCTGATGCAGGACAGGGTAAGTGTTGAGTTTTTCTAGAAAATGATTGTAAGAGGGAGCACTGGGAGGGAGTGGAACAATCATTAAACCCTGCGGGCAGTGGGATTGAAGTGGATTCCCCCTTCCAGGGTGTGGAGTTTTAGTTTGGAGAATTTTGAGTTCAAATGGGGCATTCTAAGGCTTCCTGAGAGGGAAATTACTGTCAGACAGACAGGTTACAGTTGAAGTCTGCGGCTAGAAGCATTCCAGGTCAATCAGAATTGTATGCTTGCCAGAGAATTGCCAGAGAGAAACCAACAAAATACGTTGAGTGTAAGTCTATGCAGATGCAGCATCAGTACATTGATGTTTCTGTGTTTTAACTTGTATTTAAATGATTTTGGTGCCACAGTACTCATCTGTAGTCAGTACACTCTTGGAATGTCTCTATTAGCAGAATTTGGGGGTGTATATAAGTACAGACTGAATGAAGCTGTAAGTTAAATGGTAAAATGTATACAATGGACATAGAGGTGGATGAGTAACATTTAAGAAGAAGATTTCCTTCTGTCTTTCTTGAAACAATTTCCATTCCACATGTTGAGACTCTTCTTTTGTCCCAGAATGAAAAGAAAGCGACCACTTCATCCTGGTGTGAGGATGACCAGGTGTCTTTCGAGACACAAGCAAAGGTGAATCCTTTAGAAAATTGTTTTATATATTATATTTGTGATTGTTGAATTCGAACTGATGATATTGTTTGTAGTGGGGATGATAGTACTGTTTGTTAGTACTACACAGTAATTTGGAGTAGAAAGTATAGTAGCTGAAATGGTAGTATAGTTGTCCCCTGCATCCTCTCGTTAGTCAGTCAGACTGAATCAGAGAATGACTTCAGGTGTATCTGAGCCTGACCACCCCCATGTAGCCTCACTTGGTAGCTCCCAAAGTTGAAAGGTCACGGGTTACCCATGATTCCTCGTCGCGCATGCGCATCAGTCTAAATTTTAGAGCGTACTGTAAACACCTCCGGTAGTTTCCAGCTCCAGTTTTGGGGTCCCAACGCGTGTTTTGGGACCCGGACACGACTTTCTTCGAAGACTTCGGCGGCTCGGCGATTTTCTACGGGCGGCGCAGGAGTTTTTAGCGGCTTTGCAGCGACGGGAGCCGCAAGAACTCCGAACAAGTTCGTCAACATGTGCGCCGAGGGTCGGCGCCATTACTATCGTCAGTCTTCAACGTCGACTTCTACGCCAGTTTTGGGCGTTTTGGGTGCTCTTTCGGGGGTACTCAAGCGATGGAGTTCGAGGTCTCGAGTTCGGGAAGGTTGTCGAGCTTGCTCCGACCGCGAACCGAGAAGGATGGCGCCAAGAAGAAGTTGAGAAGTTGGCGCCAAGAAGAAGGTGGCGACATCGCTATCGGCGGCCACAAAGAAGATGAAGACGACAGGGCTGGCGTCAACGAAGTTTTCACCGACCGCTAGCAGCGATGTACGTATTTTTCTGTTTTTATTTCAGAAACGCTGGTGATTTTTGAAGATAGATGAGGACGCAGTTTTGTCAACCTATGCCGGGTTCCGGCATGCTTCGTCTCCAATGGGGCCGTTCCAGAGAAGCAACGGCGACGTGACGCGGCTGTCCACAGCTTGCGACGGGACAGCAGGAGCGTTAGCGGCTGCTGGGACGACAGTGTCTTCGTGGGTGCAGCTAGGCCCGATGAAGAAGTCAGTCAGGCACCTTGTGTTGCTGACGACTTGGTGGTTGAAGAGAAGATGTACTTTGAGCACGACAAGCCCTGTCGTGGCAACGACTTGGAGACAACAGCACGCCGAACAACGCTTGTCCACGTTGGCGGTGCTGACTTCAACTACACAGCATCAAGAGTGGTAGTCAGCTGCCATTACATGAAGCAGGGTGAGCTCTTTGTTCTCACATTTATGTTTCAATGTACTTGTACAATGTTTCTATTTTTAGTGGCAGGTTGGAAATCCTTGTTTAACAAAGTAATGAATTAACCGAGGCAGTTAATTCAGTTGTGGTAGTTTTTTGAACAACTACAGTTTTCAGTGTTGTAGTTTTTGAACAACTACAGTTTGTTATGTATGATTGCTAGGACAGTTTCTTACTTCCTAGGCTCTGTTCTTGCCCAATTGTCTTGCACATGTGGGTTTTTATGTGAGTTTTTCCCAGGGTCTTTTTCTTAGATCCTCTGTTCCCTCGATCTGGGATAAAGGTCGTAGACCTGGCCTCAGAGACTAGGCCCATTCGGCAGTGTTGACAAGCAGAACAAGTCAACAGCTAGACACAGTTGTTGTTACAGCATCGGCCACAGGTCGTCGAGCGGAGACACTCTACTACAACTACTTGCTGAGGCCAAGCTACTGTCGGGGCGGTTCTCGTCGGTACTGCACAGCAGTCTTTCTCAACTCTTCAGCAGTGAGGTTGGACATTTAGCTGACGCATCTCCAACAAGAGAGACACTTAGGTGTTCAACCATCCATGAACCTGTACTCCACAGTATGCGGCTTCTGCGCAGAGGCAGACTAGTCCACTTCCTACGGCGGTGGCAGCAGGCGTCTGTAGATCCCAGGACCCTACAGTGCGTGAAGGGGTACAAGTGGGAGCAGATCGCCACAAGACGGTGTGGCTTCTTCTTTCCTTCCACAGGTTACCCCACATGAGTGTGGTAGGTAAGAACTTGCTTACCAGGGGTGTGATGGAACAACTTCCGTATCACCTGTTTACTTTTTCTTGCCTTTTAGACAAGTTTTTTTCTACAGGTTCGTCTTTAGGATGCCAAGTTGGGTGTTCCTGAACACCTCATCCAGCTGGGAGACTACGTGGGGAAGGTCATCAGAAGGATGCTTCTTCACATCCCAGTAGACGTAGAGAACCGACATCGCTGGGGGTTCCAGCGGGCGTTTCTTCCGGCTCGTTGTCTCCTTATCGGAGTCCCAACGACGCACAGCCTTCAATTGTTTTGAAGGTGTTCATCCCTGAACTGAGTGGATGTTGGTCCTGGCTATCGTCTGGAGGGCTACATGGACGATGGCAACTGTTGACAACTAGAGTATGGAGCTGCTCTCACCTTATGGTTCTTCCCGAGCAGAGACAGCGCAGATCATCTTATCGTCTTTCTGGACGACAACTGTTGACAACTACAGTCAACAACTGCTCTCAACCCAGGTTTTCATCCCGAGAGTCAACGCAGCAGTCGGCTTGACGCTATGCAGAGGTCAACTTGGTCCCTGACTACAAGGTGCTGGAGTCACAGCATCTAGCAGACAACTTTCTGTCTTCAGACAGAATCGTCTTGGCAGAGACGTTGGCAGCTTGGCGGGGAGAGCGCTAGCCACAACAGTGTCAGTTGGCACTTCAGAAGTCTTCAGGTGTCTGCTCATCGCAGTTCCTCAAGTGATAAGAGGAACTCAGCTTCTTGGGCTGCCGTCAGATGCAGCTCAGGTACGCTGAAGTCTGGTGAAGACTTGAGTTGTACAGTCACGACTACAGTGCAGCCCTCGGCACCTCGGCAGTTCTTCAGCAGCATTTCCGCAGGAAGACACTGGCCTGTAGAAGAGAGGTCAGCACACAGCTGGGACGGCAGGACACCTCCTCAGCTGTCCTTGGTTTCTACAAGGAGATGGTGAGCGGACACAGTCTGCTCTTACAACTCAACAGTGATGGCTCAACTGAATCATCCAGGAGGTGCAAGATCACCGTTTTGCTAAGGGTGATCTTCGTCCTGTGGCAGTGGTACACAGACAGAGATGGTCTGTATCAGCACAGCACTCCCCAAATGGGGATATGTGTGACAGGATGTCGGCTCCCGGCATTACCTGTAGCCACGACTTGGACTCTAGATCGACATACGTTCTTGAGTCTTCAGACGACATTTCCACTACTCTTAAGGGGGTGGATATGTTCGCATCCTAAACAACTCCAGCTACCACTGTAGGTTGACTCTGGACCGGCTAACGTCTAGAGTTTTCAGAGTCCTTTTCTACTTGGTGGGAAGGTGGATCGGTTCACACTCCGATCAAGCCAACAACTATAAATGAAACGACTCAAGGCAGTTGTCGACCTTCTGCCCATTCTTCTGATTGTTTGGACAATCTGGGAGGTACAACAGGATGAGGTTCACCTACTTCTCATCACTCCAGATGAGACACAGCAGTCTACTACTCACCTGCTGGAGATGTAAGCCGAAGAACCAGTTCTGCTACTCCTTCACATCTACTGTCTACTATCTTGAGTGCGACTCACTCAGAGGTAGAGTGGCTTCAACAAGCTGCACAGCATGTTGCCGGTGACAGTACAGTCAGTACAGACTTTTGCCAGTACTACGCAGGTTCCTGAGGGCGTACTGGGGTTTTGGAATACAGATTCAGTATTCCTCATTTTTTTTTGTTACAACTTGAGTAGCTGGTGCAGTCAGGAGGACTAGGGTCCCTGCATATCTAACAAACTGCTGGTTTTTCTTACAGTTCTTGTGTGAGAAGTTTTACGGTCAGGACCTTGTTCTCTACAGATCTTCAATTTACAATGCAGAAGGTCAACCTTTAGGAACACTCCTGCTGGTAAGGCATTTCTTGTGAGAGACGGCCAGCTTTACCTAAGTATGTTTCACATGGGACATTGGTAAAGTTTTCTAATAGTGTTTTTTTTCCAGGAGATCCTGTCACTTCAGCTTGTTCATTAATCATTATTTTACTTGGCAGTAAGAGTTCCATCTCTTCCTTCTTGGAGATCAACTACAAGAAGAGTTTTCTTGACGGATTCAGTGTCACCTTTCAATAGTTGTTATGGTTCCATGGTAAGGTATGGTGGCACATGTTGTGTTTGCCAAGTTTTTTGCCGCGGGGTAGGAGAATTCTCCAGTCCCCTCTATGGAAAGTCTAGGTGTCAACAGCATAAGTCACGGTTTATGTCAGGATTGTTTGTGTGTGCTGGTTGGAGCCACATCAGGCCGTGACTCCTGCAACCTCTGTGGTATGATTTATCTCTGTTTCTACAGGAGCCAACCTTGGTCATACCCAGTTCCTGGACTCTCCACAAGAAGTGCTTCTGTGGTTGCTGCGGCAAAAGAAGAGGGGGGGGCTCGTTTGAGTCAACCATCTGGTCTCCCTCTGCTTATTTGTGAACTAATACAGAAGTCATGTGATATCTTATTCGTGTGATATCTTTTTTCATGTGATATCATATTTCATGTGATATCTTACATCTGTCATGTAATATCTTCATGTAATATCTTATATTCATGGGATATCTTCATGTGATATCTTATATTCATGTACTGGTCTTATGTCCTGGCCTCAGGCTACAAAGTCACCTGAAGTCATTCTCTGATTCAGTCTGACTGACTAACGAGAGGATGCAGGGGACAATTAGAAATTGTACTAACCTGTGCAGGACAGGTATAATTGTCCCTGCATCCCTCGTTGTCAGGCAGACTCCCTCCCTGGCAGGTAAGGAATTTTTCTTGTTCCTATGAAGTCCCTCCCGAGACTACTTCGGCCAGGAGTTCTACAAACAGTAGACTGATGCGCATGCGCGACGAGGAATCATGGGTAACCCGTGACCTTTCAACTTTGGGAGCTACCAAGTGAGGCTACATGGGGGTGGTCAGGCTCAGATACACCTGAAGTCATTCTCTGATTCAGTCTGCCTGACAACGAGGGATGCAGGGACAATTATACCTGTCCTGCACAGGTTAGTACAATTTCTAATTTGTAGTTGGGATGATAGTATCGTTTGTAGCTGGGGTGATAGTATAGTTTGTAGCTGGGATGATAGTATAGTCTGTAGTTGAAGTGAGTGTAGTTGGAGTGATAATATAGTTTGCAGCTGGGGTGATAGTATAACTTGTAGTTGGGGTGATAGTATAGTTCGTACTTGGGGTGTTAGTATAGTTGTAGTTTGGGTGATAGTGTAGTTTGTAGCTGAAGTGGTAGTATAGTTTGTAGTTTGGATGATAGTATAGTCTGTAGTTGAAGTGAGTGTAGTTGGAGTGATAATATAGTTTGCAGCTGGGGTATAACTTGTAGTTGGGGTGATAGTATAGTTCGTACTTGGGGTGATTGGAAGCTGATAGTTTGTAGTTTGGGTGATAGTATAGTTTGTAGATGGGGTGATACTAGTGATAAGATAGTCTGTAGCTGGAACGCTAGTATAAGTTTGTAGCTGGGGTTTGGTATTGAAGACAAGTTTCAGCCCAGACCATAGCTTTGTTTTATGTCTATCCCGTAGATTATAGCCCTGAAGTTGATTGTGAACTGGCTGCTGGGAATGAAGAACAATGACGGCAACTCCTGCACCTCCACCTTCAGACTGCTCCACGCCATGATCAAGAACAAGGGGGACCTCATGCAGAAGGGCAAAGTCAGGTACATAATCTTGTACAGTGTTAGAAGAAACTGGTGACTATGTTCCAGCAGGTCCATAAAATGCAACCCTGGAAACTTCATGGTAGCCTACCGTCTGAAGAAATGTGTTTTTATATGCTTGAAATGACAAGAAATAGAATTAACAACATGTGCTCTCCAAAAGTGAATGGTACATAACAAAAATCTAAAGCTGGAAACAGCCCTGGTGAGATTGTATGTTTCCATTGCTAGCCAACCTGAGCAGGCCCACCTGCGGCTGGCAGCCGGCTGTGCTGTACTGAAGTTGGCCCAGGAGAGAGTCTTCGCTGAGCTGCTCACCCTGGAACAGTTCCAGATGGTGGCTTCACTCATGAATGTAAGGCACTTCAAACCATCAAATGTAGTTTCTATTAATTGGTTATTACGTACTACAGCTATGAAGTAAAAGCCATGAACATAGAAAACTAATTGTAACAGAAGAAAAATGTATGGCACCCTTTGATCATACAGACTTCATACAGCTGTAAAGTGGTAGCTTTAGGGATGAGGCTTTGCTTCCCTTTCTTAAGTACAGTTCTCATGTAGAAGCACCTAGATGAGAACAGCACCTCGAGTCCACGTCTAGCGAAGAAATAGACGTTAAATATGGATCACAACAACAACGGGTTCAGCTTGATTTAGATGACTGATACCCCTCTCTTGGCAGGACAAATGCCTGGAGGTTCGCCAGAAGTTCACCAACAAGCTTCACAAGGGGCTCATGCGTCTGCGGCTGCCCCTGGAGTACCTGTCCATCTTCTCCCTGGCCGCTCGTGAGCCGCACGCAGGCCTGCGCAGACAGATCAAGGCCTGCATCAACAAGAACATCGCACAGAGGAGACAGTACATCACCCAGCATTCAGGAGCACAAGGTAAGTCACATGGCACAGAGGAGACAGTACATCACCCAGCATTCAGGAGCACAAGGTAAGTCACATGGCACAGAGGAGACAGTACATCACCCAGCATTCAGGAGCACAAGGTAAGTCACATTGCACAGAGGAGACAGTACATCACCCAGCACTCAGGAGCACAAGGTAAGTCACATTGCACAGAGGAGACAGTACATCACCCAGCACTCAGGAGCACAAGGTAAGTCACATCGCACAGAGGAAACAGTACATCACCCAGCATTCAGGAGCACAAGGTAAGTCACATTGCACAGAGGAGACAGTACATCACCCAGCATTCAGGAGCACAAGGTAAGTCACATGGCACAGAGGAGACAGTACATCACCCAGCACTCAGGAGCACAAGGTAAGTCACATTGCACAGAGGAGACAGTACATCACCCAGCATTCAGGTGCACAAGGTAAGTCACATTGCACAGAGGAGACAGTACATCACCCAGCATTCAGGAGCACAAGGTAAGTCACATTGCACAGAGGAGACAGTACATCACCCAGCATTCAGGAGCACAAGGTAAGTCACATTGCACAGAGGAGACAGTACATCACCCAGCATTCAGGTGCACAAGGTAAGTCACATCGCACAGATGAGACAGTACATCACCCAGCATTCAGGAGCACAAGGTAAGTCACATCGCACAGAGGAAACAGTACATCACCCAGCATTCAGGTGCACAAGGTAAGTCACATTGCACAGAGGAGACAGTACATCACCCAGCATTCAGGAGCACAAGGTAAGTCACATCGCACAGAGGAAACAGTACATCACCCAGCATTCAGGAGCACAAGGTAAGTCACATTGCACAGAGGAGACAGTACATCACCCAGCATTCAGGAGCACAAGGTAAGTCACATCGCACAGAGGAAACAGTACATCACCCAGCATTCAGGTGCACAAGGTAAGTCACATCGCACAGATGAGACAGTACATCACCCAGCATTCAGGAGCACAAGGTAAGTCACATGTCACAGAGGAGACAGTACATCACCCAGCATTCAGGAGCACAAGGTAAGTCACATCGCACAGAGGAGACAATACATCACCCAGCATTCAGGAGCACAAGGTAAGTCACATGGCACAGAGGAGACAGTACATCACCCAGCATTCAGGAGCACAAGGCGTTTTAAGTTCATGGTTAAAATTCTGCAGTACAGAAGCAATACAATGGAAACATGCCTGGAAATTTGTTGTATTTTACCCTTCAGGACAGAGTTAATGCATGTGTTGTGTGTTTTCCCTGCAGCCAAGCGGATGTCCCTGTTGTAGATAATGCAGATTTGTTGAAACAGTTACACTTCAGGACAGAGTTGATGCATGTGTTGTGTGTTTTCCCTGCAGCCAAGCGGATGTCCCTGTTGCCAGACTATGTCGTGCCTTACACCATCCACCTCCTGGCACATGATCCACGGTTCTACGACCGTCAGAAGGTGGAACAACTCAAGGATATCAAAGAGTTAGTATCTGCCAGATATTGTCTGTTTTGTTATGAGATGTCATGTTTCCTTGATAATTAAGTTCACACTTTTGAAGGTTTAAAAAAAGTTTTTGCCCTGCTGACTTCTGTCAAAAGGAAGACATGGAAAATAAAAGCATGCAACCATGCAACCTCCATCCCCTTAAGGACTTGTCACGGATATGGCATGGACATGAGTAAGGACTTGATTTTGTTTTTGACGATTGTTGTATGTATGTGTTATTTGTATGTGTACATGAAAAGCAGTTTAAGGACTAGTGCAGGTTAGGTGTGGGTAGACATCAGAAATACCTGAACAGCTCCAATTTTACCTGCACTAACTGGCAAATGCAGGTGTTATTTGAGCTCTGCTGTTTGTTTAATTGAGTGGTTATTTTGCTGCAGGTGCCTGTGGTTCATCATGGAGCCCCTCATCATGCGCAGTGAGAACCAGAACTACATCTTCCTGAAGAAGCTGATCGAGGTCATCAAAAGCACCAGCGATGCCCAGTGTCCAGACAACACCAATGCTAATGAGGTAAAGACAGTAGTTTTGTAGTAGAAGTAGTAGTAGTAGTATCCAGTATTTGATTATACTGCTGCTGGGAGCCCTGACACAGATAGGCAGCACTTGACTAGTTTTCACACCACACTCTATTTTTTGCATGAGAGTAAAGTGAGAGTATGTGTACTGTGGTGTCAAAGCTTGGCGTATCATTCTCACTGTGTAAGTAGCAGTTAGTCCATTGGCCCGTTTCCCGGGCAAGTGGAAATGCTGAACGGGCTAGAAAATGTCCTCCTGTGTGGGCTTGACATTGTTGCATGTGTTAATGTGTGTTTTTTTTTACTGGAAAATGAAAGTGTTTCCTTACTGCAAGTGAAAATTCTAGAAATCATTTAAATTTCAGGCAAGTGAAAAGTAATTTTTTATGTACAGTGTGTACTGGCCCGGAGAGATGAGGAAAGTCTTTCATAAAAATCCAAAAGGTTGATTTTTGCCCGGTAAAAAATAGTTTAAGTCATGTTTGTTGTTCTCAATTCTATCCCAAACAGAAAATGTACGCTGTGTGTGACCTGGCACACAACCTGCTGGTACTGAAGGCGACCAACGTCACGTGGAAGGAGCACCCCGTCACACCCGACCTGCCCTGCAAACTCTTCACTAAACCTGACCTGGTAAGTCAAGTGTCACATTGCACAGGTACATACCATAATGGTAGGGCGTTTTCCTTAAAACCCAGAGGTCACTGGTTCAAGTCCCCTGATATGCTTTGACATTGTGCCCTTGGGAAAGGAACTGAAATTTCCTCACCTTCAGTTAGGGACAGGCTTTTAGCTAGGATTTTATAATAGGGCGTCCAAACTTACTGGTGAGTCGCGGTAAGTGACTATTGTAGGAGGGGTCTGGGGGCATCGACCTTCCATGGTGCAGAGTTTTTGATGATTTTAGGTTTAAAAAGTGCATTCTAAGGTATCCCAAGAGGCAAAAATACACAATGTACTGTTACAGATATCACAGTAGAAGACTGTGACCACAGATGACCTGGTTGCATCCCTGGTCAATCAGAATTTCATGTTATCAAATTTCTTGTTATTCTAAGAAAAGGGCGTCCAGATGACGCGTTGACGCATGCCTGGCTAAAAGCCTGGTTAGGGACATCCCTTGGATGGGACTTTAAATGGAGGTCCCACGTTTGAGGAGAGCCACACCTCGATCATGCAAAAGAATCCACCACAATTATCAAAAAGAGTAGGGGCCCTTCCTGGCATGAGTGGATGATTTATTTCTGTCCTGATATGCACTGATATGCAGCTTGTACTCTTCTGTACCATGTCTTAAGTCTTTGCTATGACTCTTTGACTTATAACTTTCTCTTAATCATTTCTAGACCATTGAAAACCATTCCTTGGCCTTAGAAAACCTCATGCATGTCTTTGCTCTGTTTGCTGGTTGCATTTTGTGGCAACTTATTGATGATTGTCATTTTGTCCTGCCATTGTTCTACAGACGCAGACACTCAACACCAAGTCTTACCTACCCACAAACTTCCAGTGGACACCCAAGGTGAGGATTCCGCTTGGATTTCCCGATAGTGAAGGCAACATTAAAGTCTGTATTTACAAGTTTTTTTTATTGGAATCTTTACATTCTTTGTTGTGGGGAAATTGAATACGTAAAAGACCCAGAATTTACCATCAAATATTGTTTTTGATATGGAGCATATATTTATGTAGGCAGAGAACTTACAACAACAAACTTTTTGATGACTGTCACCTTTCTCAAAGGCAATTAGATCGGTTCTACTACTTCACCCTGCAGCTAGGTTTGAAAACCTTGGCGTGGTAAACAAATGTTCCTATCAATGTGTTTCCCAGAAAAAGACAGGTGTGGCAGCATTGATAGACAAGGACAGCCCCCTGCCCAGAGCCGGCCCGAAGGTGACATCAGAGGGACCAGGCAAGAGGAACGGTCCCACCAAGCAGCAGAGAGCAGCAAAAGAAGCAGCAGAGACGACCAAGAGATCATCCGAGACTGCTGAAGGACAGGAGAGAACGAGAGGTCGAAGGGCGCAAGGGAACAAGAATGAGGCCCCTAAGAAGGGGACACAGCGGAAGAGGACTGTGGAACCAACAGAGGAGGAGGAGAGTCCTGCAAAGAGACCGAGGACGACCAAGCCAGCAGCTAAAACAAGGTGTGGAAGTTTGGACATGTATTTCACATTGAAGTCCAATCATGATCAGGGATGTCTCCAAGTCCCGTCCCTCCGTTCATCCCAGAATGGAAATTTGCTTGTTGGGGCAGAAAAAAATTTATCCTATCCGTCCCAAAAATTTGAACTTCATGACATGAAAGAAACTGTTGAAAATCTATTTTCATGAGCTTGAAATGTCACATATAACAAGGTAAATAAACAACATGGGCTCCCAAACAATGAGTGGGATGGAAAAATATTTAAACCTGGAGACAGCCCTGAGTCCAAATTGTCCGAAAATTCACTGAAAAGTTTTGTCACGTTTCCACATAGCATTGTTAACTTCAGAATGTCTATCTAAGTCTGTTGTTGAAAATTCCACTTTTCGTTACTTTGAGTTTAAGTTGATCCACTGCCTGAACGTGTTATTATTATTATTTCAAGTTATCTTGAGTTGTTTGTATTGTAAATAGTTGACAGCTTACGAACGAACATTTAGTTATTTAAGTTGACCTTTGATTTCATTTTGATCAGTTGTTCTAATGTTGTGGGTTTTTTTATGTTGGTGTCTCCCCGGCCCTTCAGGAGGCATTGAAAAACACCAGTAGGCGATGTGTACTTGCCTGGTTAAATGAATAAACTGAACTGAAACTGAACTAAACTGTTGTGCTTTTGTGACTGAGGCATGTTTTTAATCCCAGACTCAGGGGAGAGGCTGACAGACAGGAGGAGGAGGAGGACAGTGGGAGTGACACAGAAGAGTCGGGTCCATCCAAGAAGCCTCGCAAGGCACCAGCAAACAGGTCAGGTTTTACGACATCCCATTTCAGGGCTCGAAATACCACCAGCATATGCAGGCTAGTGCAGGTAAAATTTTAGGTGCAGGTATTTGTGATCTGTACCTAAACTGCACAGGTCCATGTACTGGGGTTTTAGTATACATGTACTATGATGTAGGTGTATGTCGATTTTTACTAGCTTCATGACTGGTACCACCTATGAAGTATAAAAGAAATAATAGCAATGGTTTCTGAACAGCTTTTAGTATGATCCATGCTTCCTAAATTCTGAGTGGTGCAGGTAAAATTTGTTTGGTGCAGGTAATTTCAAATGTTACCTGCACCAGTGCAGATATGCAGAAAAAAAGTATTTTGAACCCTGCATTTGTCTCCACATTTTGTTGACAAGGAGGATTACACTCATACACACTATCTGGTTTATTACCTGTTGTTCCCTGTCTCACAAGGATTAGACATCATGCTTGCACATAATAGAAAAATGTTAACACTTTACATCCAACACTGGAATTAACACTATAGGGACTTATCCCTCTAAATTTTTAGACAAACTTATCCCTCTAAATTTTCTCAGAATGAATGACCTTTCTATTTTGATTTGTAATTCTACCAACACAGATGAAATTTCATGCTATGCTTGCACATAAATGTGGACGTTTGTTGGCAGACAGCCACGTGCCTCTGTGCTTTTGTTTGACAAAAGAAAAGGTAGAAAAGCTGGCCATTTGTGAATTCCTGCCAATAAGCATTTGCTGTTTCTCCTGTACATCACACTCAAGACTTGTCCTTCCAACTTGGTTCAGGTCTGCTGCTGCTGCGGAACGGAGGAAATCCAATGAAAACGTGACCCCAGTCGCCACCAGAACGTCCCCCAGGAAGCAGCCAACCACACGCACATCCCCCAGGAAAGCCAGCCAATCAGGCGCCAGCAGAAGGCGTGGAGCTGCTCCGCCCGCGCCCTCCGGTTCCAGGAAAGGCGCCTCTCCCAGGAAAGCACCCCCAAAAAAGGAAGTAGCTCCAGTCAAGAAGAATGTGTAAGCTGAAAATCTTATACAGCATTGTAGATGGTATCTTCTTGTTGGCTATCATTTGAATATCACTGGCAGGGTTCTGGCCAGTGCAGTTATGCATAGGGGGATCCTATGCTGTGATTTGTACCTCCTATGCTGTGATTTGGGTCCCTATGCTGTTCTGTTGTTGTTTTTTGCCAAAGGAAATAGTTATAGCTTCATTTCATTAAATTTTGACCCCAAAATAAAGTGCAGAAAACAGTGCTTCTGGGGTGTTTTAAGTTGTGGCATCCATCTTATACTGTTGTTCTGGCAATAAATGTGTCAGCAACATGCTTTAGACTGCACCAAAAGTGAGCATCCCTGTTTTGGGTTGTGTAAGATAACTGTTTCAAAATGACTGGCACTCCTAGCTATATTTGTATGCGCATGTTTTAAGAGAAACTTCTACACATATGTGTACTTTTAGATTTGTACATTTAGATTTTAACCACTTTCAATTATGAAGAAACATTGTTTTACTACAATAGTGTAATGGTATAGTGTCCCAGGATATTGGAGTTTCTTTTGTATAGTGCCTTTTTTGAACAATGGTAATGGTTTATTTAACTGAAACTCGTCGCAACCATATGGCTGAATTGCGAGGTTCACAGTTTAATACACTACAGGTAGAAGCAAGCAACTATTTACAAGTGCCTCTAATTTACAATACATTATACATAATACAATGTTGCATTACCTGACAGACGAAACGTTAGAAGAGCCCCGCCCCTGGCAGCCTCGAACGGTGACCTCCTGAGCGACGGCGAGTCTCCAGAGAACCCCAGCACCCCGGAGGTGCCCTCTCCAGCCACGGGGAAACCAGGCAGGGCCGCAAAGGAAGCCTTGAAAAAACTGGGCAATGAAAATTCCAGTGGTGGGGACTCTCTCAATGTAAGTAATGTAAAACCCTTTACTTTGAATTACTCACCTGATATTGCCATGTTGCTACTACGATGGACGAGTAACTCAGAGCCAGTTAAAGTAACTCAGAGTTCTCACTAATATTATGCCTAAATATTGAAAGTCAAGTAATTGTCAACACAACTATCCTGTACATGTAGCTATGATATGATGGATTCCAGGCCACTTAAGACTTTACACTTCAAAAAGTGCTCCTTATTTTGGAGTTCTCTGTGACCTTTTAAGTTTGCAAATTTACTTGACTCCTAAAGGTTTAAGTTTAAAGTATTGTAAAAGGGTAACTGATCTTTGGGATTTAATCTGGCGGTAAGAAGACGATGTAGTGTTTGTGGTGGTTATAAGTTCGCAGTTACAACAAGTAGTAGGCAGTAGGTTTGTGGTGGTTTCACTGCAAAAAACACCAGAAATATTCCATGGTATACAGAATGATCACAACATTGACAAAAGAATCTCTCCTATTTTGCAGGTGAAAAGGGCAAGACCCAAAAGGAGACGATGATTTGTGCTGGCTACCCCGTCCTCTTGTGTTACAGAGCTCTACAGAAGCATGGTCCAAATAGCTAGACAAGGTTCCTTAGCTAGTCAGTCCGAACGAGTGGTGTAACGCTTGTTCACCTTTATCCGTTGGGTAACCTATATCCTTTCAAATTGGAATATTTTCAGTATATTGCAGTCTAAAACTACCACCCGTTGGCTTGATGTGCCTACATACCCTGTTTTGAAAAACAACGGATATAGGTTACCCCGTGAATAAAGGTGAACTAGCGTTAAGGTGTAGGCTACACAAGATCACACAGCAACATATTTCTAGACCCCAACAAACATTTCCAGGTCTGTGAGAAGGTGCATTGAGGCAATACCAGTCATGGACCGTTTTCCTACCTTACAGTGAAGAACAACAAAACAATGTGTACATGTATCTGACTACCCAAGAATAAGTGACTGTACATAGGTAGCCTAGACGTTGTTGAACTTACAAGTATTATACATGGATTCGCACCTTACAAATTGCAACTGATGTACAGTACTGAGATATTCAGTAATCAGAAATGTTCCATGTAATTGAGAAATGAGTAACTAGCTCTAATTTTGTTATGGTAAAGTTGTTTCAAGCCTTTTGTCTAGTCTTTGTTAGTTTGTAATTGCAGGAGGGATAAATTTGTCACATGTTCACTCAATACTTGATGCATGAGGCCATGTTGATTTGATTATATGGATGACATCTTCTGGGAACTGCAGATGATAATTGAGAATGAAATATCGTTTGGCCAAAATAGTAACCTTCTTTATGAAATCTAAGTGGTCAGGAAGATTTCACTAACGGCTAAACACACAGTACAGTATACTGAACAATGAATTCCTCAATTCTGTTCTTATCGCATCTTTTTAAACTTTGTTAACTTTTGAATTGATTTTTTGCATACTTTGACATCGGTATTCATTTCCCAGTATTTTTATGTGCGAAATTGTGGCATATAGTCGCTAATTTTGCAGCTGCTGTGTACGATTTACAGAATGGTCCAAAACTTTTTTTGGGGGGGGGATTTATATGCACGTTCGATGTCATCCATATAATCGAATCATCAATGCCCTAATGGAGACAAAACTGCTTTTGCTTCTTTTGGTGTGTCTCAATGCCAGACATGCCATTTCATAACGTAGAAGGATTATTAGCACATTGTAGAAGCAATATCAGCTATTTTTGTAGACGCAGTGCTAGGTAACTGTAAAGGTAATAGTTACAATTGTGGGAAGGGTAGGGTGGTGGTAGTTTGATTATGTTCAGCAGAACTACTGATGGTAGGGGCTGTTTCTTAGTCGTAAATTTTTTTTACACCATCACAAAAATCTTTGCATAGGTGAACAAGACTATTCTGCTACACTTGACTGAACATAGTGAGATTTGTTTTGTCATTAATGCAAAGTTTTCCATGTTTTGATGCAAAAAAAAGTACATTAAGCACTTCATATGTTACAATGTGCAGTTAGAGAAGTGATACTGTAACAAGATGTTTGCTCCTGAAGTTGAGGGCAGCAAACATCTCTTGTTTTTATTATTGTAGCTCTTTATTTTGTACAGTCATTCAGAACACTGCATGTAGCTCTTTATTTTTCACAGGGTCATTCAGAAGAGTCCAATTACTTCAATTTTCTGAATTCTACCTTGCATATAACTCATCCACAGATGGTATTTACTAAAAAGGAAGGGAGAAATCATGTGTGGATGCCCTCTCCCTATGCAGATGTTATTGTCTGTTAAGATTTATTTGTTTTTTAAAATTGTTTTGGTAGTCTGTGTACAAGCAAGTGCTGTAAGTTTTGTACATCAAGTTTGTACCGTTTACAATCAGACAATGCAATCAACTTCGGAAGAACACTTCAACATCATGAGTTTGTACTAAATCAGCTCTTTGTAAAAGAATTCCAAGCTTTAGTTTGGTTCTGAAGCTCAAAAGTTTGATAGTTGTTGGTCACTTGTGGTGTGAGTTTGATCCAAGTTTTCAAACATACCAACTCCTGAATTGTTTGGCATGAAGCATTCGCTACAAGCTTTCTCTTAATAGCAAGTCATTTTCATTGTGTACAGGTTAGAGATACCCCTGAATCCAACAAAGTGTTTTATAGAAAAATTCAGTATCTTTGCCCTTGATGTGGAGGTGGTCCCATCTAACTGCACTGTGTAGAGCACATATGTAATCCACTTGAACAGTTTGTGTTTCAGCGAGTCTTACTGTTCCATTGTTCTTTACGGTACCTCACAGGAATAAAGTTACTTCACTAATTCAAAGGTTTTCAGAGTTTTTGCTGTTTGATGGCAGTTTTATCCATACAGCCTTTTTGAGGCCTCAATGACAATCAGGTCTGGACCTGGACCTGATCCTCTGGACCTGAACCGGACCTGAATTTTCTGTACCGGTACCCACCCCTACTCTCCTTCTATTGCTTTTTACCTCCCAAACAGAAGTTAGGTGGTACAACCCATTTTTACACCCAGGGAAAGATGTGTTAAGTGGCATTCACAAGTACACAAGATCTTGCCAGGAGTCAAGCCTGTGACCCATGGCTCTTGAGTCTGCTGGGCTAGCCACATGAATGTTTGATGCCACCTATGGCTTTTTGATGTCACTTCTGGCTACAGTAATACATTTGTGTATATGATAACTCAATTCACATGCTTCTCATGGGCTAAGTGCTGGCAACAAGAGAGAAAGTGACAGTGTAGACCTCTGGCGGACAGGGTAATGTCTGCAGCTACTTTGCCAGCTGTCGCTACAGTGATATTTATTGGTTGCTTGTCAGGGCTGTCTTGGGAAAGGCACTTTACACGACTTTCCCTTGCGGTGGAGTGACGCCCACCAAGCCTCGACGGCTTTTCTGTCTAATTGTGTGACAAAAACACGGATTTGGTGTGCCAATATCTGCACATTGACTTCCACCAAGAACCGTTCATTTTTTTGTCAGGACTGTCATATGTTATTCTGGATTTGCTATATATGCAACAACAATTCATATGGTCTTAACTTGACCAACAAAAATGCCACAAACGTGGTTTTTAGTGCCGATTATATATGTGTATGTCACTAAAACATCACTGAAAATCAACAGATCAAAATCACAGGCATTCAAGCCAAAAAAGTTTATTTATGAAAGAAACATAAGTTAACACTATACAGAGGAGCTCCATTTCTAAAGCAGCAATCTCCATCCAACCTACTGCCCTTTGTGCTACCAGTTCCCATTCTAGGGTTGGAGAGGGAGATTTGCAGAACTTTTGTAACATTAGCTCTCATAATTCCACCAGGTGCCATACTAACGCCACATCAAAAGGTGTTATAGGTAAATGGCAAACCTATACATTATAATAGCAACTATGACATAATAACCAGAATTAGCTATAATAAAACAGTCAATTTCCTCACAGTTGCTAATCTCCAAGCAGATCCTACGGTAGCATAATATAGTATCAAAAGCTGGCAGAGGACTGAAGCCGGCTTAGGAGTGTGTTTTGCTACCGGGGCAAATGTACACCTCTTGGCTGACTACACTCCTTGGCCAGTTTGGTACTATCTTATGCCATTGTAGGATCTGCTTGGAGATTACACAGTTGCAACAGACAAACATATTCTGTTCTATTCATTGACATCTATTTGTGATCGCTATATGCTAAAATTTATATTACATATTTGTTAGAAAGCCGTCACCATTGTACATGCACTGAAAAAGTAGTTTTTCTCACTTAAATAATTGTACATAACAACGTCATGAGAAACGAGGTTTGAGACCTCACACCTTGAAATATTTACAGTTTTTTTAAAACGTTTTAAGCATTTTTTTTGCAAAAGACAAGTACACATATGTATGTGTAAATCTTTTAGTTTTGTTTGATGAGGTTGAAGTGGTGTGTGCTTTTAATGCTTATAGCTGTAGAGCCTGTATGGATCCCTATCGGGTTAGTCACATTGACCATTTGTAGCATCCGTGCATCCCCACTCAAGACAATACTTTCCATATTATCTTTCGCAGCATATCGTTGACATTCTACTAAGTTCTAGCAAGACTACACCAATCTACCAAAGGGGGTAGACAAAAAAGCCTGGCAATTCCGCATCAAACTGCTAGGGATCCATACCTACACCAATACCCCCTCATGTCAACACTTGAATGCATCTTCTACCCATAGAAATCAACACAAATCTTCAAGCAGATCCTACGGTGAAATAAGATAGTTTCAAAGCTGGCAAAGGACTGAAGCTGGCCAAAAGATCTCAGACGGGCACCGGAGCATACACACATGTACACCTAGGCCGGCTTCACTCTGCCAGCTTTTGATACTATATTACCTACTATCCTACTGTAGGATCTGCTAGGAGACTAGTCAATACCACAACATGTCCAGGACCGAACCAGCAAGTTCTGCTGAGGAGACCCAAAATCAGCCATCACCGCCAGGTTCACAACATCTAACCACATACCAAATATAACAATCCATCCAGCGCTCCTGGAGAGTTTTCCCGGACACAGACGCCCAAAAATGCAGATTAAAAACGATCCTTTCCTTTTTCATGGAAGAAATTACTGGCCTGGTATCCAGCCGTATTCTGTCCTATCCGCAAGTAGTATTTACAGGGAAGACAGAAGAGGTCAGAAGAGACTCAGGAGCTATAATACGGCTGGATACCAGATTAGGAAATTACAATCAGGGATAATGTACTGCAAGCTCTTTGCTTCTTATCCCCGGTAACATGACCACGGGTTCACAGAACTCATAGTTTTCACCCCTCCACCACTTGTCAATGTCATTGTAGACCTTTCTCTCACTGGGACTCACATGTACAAGCTTCTTACACAATTCACACCAGTCCCCTTTATAGGGTGGGAGGTTCTTCGGAGGGTTGGTTTTCCAAGCAAAATACTGCATATACTTGTCATTATGTCTGCTCAGATACATCAAGTAGTTTGCCAAGGCTCGAGGGGACTTGAAATCGTCTACGTGAATGAAAGAGTTAGATGGAGCAAATCTCTCATAGTCGCTCCGAGGTGCACCTAAAACAACCGGTACGGCATCGTGTTTGAGACCATTGTGCCAGAACTTCTCTGTTATGTACTCTATGCATTTGAAGTTTTCAAACGCTAAGTAGAATTTGTACTGGCGCAAATGGTTTGTAAAACAATCCTTCTCTCTCCCCCCACAGTAGTCCTTTCCACAAGCACCAAACACGTCCACTTGGATGTACTTCATGAGCTCACTGGCATAGGCAAACCGAGACAGGTGCTTGTAGCAATTACTCACATACCATATGACTAGCTTATCCTTTTGTTTGGGGTAATGTCTACCTAAAGTGTCTGGTCTTTTAGCAATTTCTTCATAAAGTTGGGTGATGTGACCCCAGGGCATGTAGATGTCTGAATCGTTTCTGTACGTCATGGTCCAATTGAAAACACCTCCGTAGGAAGCCCAGTCGTGGTGTCTTGTGAAGTGAGGACAGTCTGGTGTGCGCATTATCCAGTGCTGGTGAGCAGGCCGTGACTGGGGGAACCAGGAACTGTTGTAGACGGGTGGTATTGTCCGGAACCAAAAGATAACAGCATTCGCATCTGCAAGTTCTGCGCGATCTTTTGTAAATTCACACTGTGGCATGGAGGGACATGCGCGTCTGGGCATCCATATCGGGGGCCAGGGGTTCCAGACAAGAATTTTCTTCCTGTCTTCCTGTGTCTTCCTTGCTATCTGTGTGGTTTCTTCGTTCCAGACGGAATAGAATTGTGACGAAGGGTTGTCAGAGATGTCAGAAATAAAGTGATTGCTCCTGGGTAGTGCTGAACGCTGGATGATGGACGCATGCTTCACTCCATGGTGCAGATCTTGAACTTTTCTTTTCATTTTGGGGGCAACTGGACGAAGTAAGAAGTCCGAATCTTTCGCTGTATATTCAGTATACGCTATGTACGTACAAAGCGCAGATAGAATCAATAATATGAGTACTATTCCCGTCTTTATCAGAAAGGTGCTTGGTACATGGGTAGTCTTGACTGCCCTTTTCCCAGTCTCCATGCTTGTCAGAAGTCTTTACGGTGACGTACGCGAATCGGTTATAGCACGATCGGCAAACGGTAACAGTTATATTGATGGTTTATAGTGATAGTATATCATCCTTTACAGGGGGTTATCGAAGAATTGATACCTGAAACAGAAAACAATGGATTATTACTATCAATCGCCGTAAAGAGTGTTGACTGTTGCTAATCGTGATAGACTGATTTTGGCTAGCGACTTTCAAAGATCATCAAGTCTTTCGGGAGGGGGGGGGGCTGATTCACGATTCTTAACATGGGCTAATAACTTGGGCAGTCTTCTTCATTTCTTGGGCGGCGAAACTACCTTTCCGACGTAAGAGGACTATAGCCGACGTTGAAGTTTTTCTTGCTGCGATCACGTGGCTAGCATAGCGCGTTCCGAACGTAATCCGGACGCACATGACTTATGCTGGTCGCATGCTTAGCGCATTTCCGACGAATGCCAAGCGTATTTGAAAACTAATTTTTCACTGATGGAAAACATGGCCTCCCACTTTTTCGATGACTAGTAGATTCTATAGAATGATTCTCAAACTTTTGGCATCATGAGCTAGCCTCCAGTAATGTGGGTCAGCAATTATATTCATGCCAAATCTAGATTTCATCCTGGGTGTTCACCAGTACGATATTTGTAAATTTATACGCTATACAATGAATGTGAGTTTGTCATACGTTACTCATAAGTGCAATGATAGCAGATAGCAGCAGGAGCAATACTAATTTATTAATTATTTGTGTAATATGTTGGCGTCGTGTCACTATCACGTCCATTCTGTATTTGCGCTGCACATACGCTATGTTTGCGCTGCTCGAACCACGAGATCAGCGTACCGCCGTACATGAATCGCGAACACATTACGTACCTGGCCTGGTGCTCGTTCCATCAACTTTTACAATCATAAGAAGTCGGATATCATAGAAAGGGAAAAATACGCAAGCTTTTAAATGATTAGACAGTCCACATTTTCTACTTTCAGTACATTTTGACTTTCTGGGTGGTCTAAGAGTTATTGCGTACAAAAAAGGCTGTCAAGAGTAAGTTGTGACGCGTCGTGCCAGACGCTGAAATTGATGCATGTACAACGGAAATATAATGAACGGAAGTTAATATTCCAAACTTTTTTTTTGCCTAGTTTAGAAGTACTGAGCTAAATGTATAATTGTACAGACACGTAGATCTACTTCATCTTCGGGTAGCAATTATAAATGTCAAATGTTGCTGACTGGTTGTACCACCTACCAAACCTGTTTTTCTATAAAAGCTGTTATTTTCTTGTGGGCTAGCAGGCTCTGAAAAGTCCTCATTGTGTGCTGAGTGCATTACATGGTAGAATAAACTCGTCTCTTCCTCACATTATTACCAGTTTTGCTACTCAATCCTTCGTGAATGTGCCAGTGCAATTTGAAAAAAAAAACATTTTCTCTAGTCTATTTATGAAGTAAGGTGATTTACAAATACATGTACATGAAAATATAACTTCAGAACGTGCAGCTATCCTTCATTTACAGTATGCTTAGGTCATAAAAATATCCCAAGATAAATGTCTGAACGCCTTGAACCCACATGAATCACCAATTCAGTTACATAATTGGCTTCCGTAAGGTCTTCTGCAACTACAAAGACAGAGATGAACGAGAAAAATATCCGCATCTATCATCTTGTATAAGTATCTAAACATTTGTAATTCATGTTTTCTGCGTAGCAATATACTTTGATGAGCGCAACTTTCCCCGTCTAAATTTCAGTTTCTCTGCCACGTGAATAAAGGGTTTGCACCTTGTACCTTTGCGCTGCATTTGGCTCCCACATCAATCAAAAATGATCTTTTAAAACCGTAAATGATAATAAAGGTAGTGTTGGATGGACAACAGGTGATCTGAAAATAATCCATAAACATTATAAGACAGAGTTCGTACCTGTGCAATATGTGTGATGAAACGGCTGCCACTGCTGGCTCTGAGGTTGAACTAGATACATGGGCACAGACAAAGCACAAACACAGACAACGTGTAGACAACTGACAGCACGATGAAAACGGACTTCATGAAATGACGCGGCAACTGGCTACCTGGCTGATTGGCTAAATGCGGGCATGCGCACGGCTTACCCATGCGTAACCCAAAGGTGGACTCTCACTGCACTTGCGGCACCGGTGCGGCACTGCGGGGTTCGTAGATGACTCAACGAATTTCAGAGATAAAGAACGAATTTTCTTTCGTTTTGTGTATTTTGTTGTCTTCTAAGCCATACTTTTGCGTATTACGCAATATCTAAATTATTTAAAGTGGTGAAAGTAACCGAAACAGTGCAACAGTGAACAAACCCCATATATAGTGCCGCACCGGTGCCCCAAGTGCAGTGAGAGTGCACCTTAAGATTGAGGCCGCAGGGTACAGTATTTCTACATATGACATAGGGGTAAAATAAAAGCAGTGCGACTGAAATCTTGAACCGTTCGTAAAGATTTTTGTGCGCACTGATCCATAAAATTTACTTGCTGTGGCCTTATCTTTGCCGAATACTTTTTGCAATAGTTTTAGCCCTGTTGCTCCATATTTAAAAAAAATAATGCTACTCGTCCATTTGCGATTGATAGAATAAGCAAATATAGATGACAGCTGAATCAGTCAATAATACAAGACTAGTTGACTGTTTTATTCCAACATTTATGATCCTTTCATGTTGAAAGTTGATCTTTTTCTACACTCTCTCTAATCATACTTGATCATGTAATCTATATAAAAACTGATGTGGCTTTAACGTTACCGAATAATATGAAATGTAATGATTGTAAAATACACATTTTGTACATACTAATATATAACATCTAACAAGACAAGTCTGACATTCTAAAGATCAACATTTTATTTGCAGTTTTCCTGTCATCAATACTATACACATATGATTTTTTCATCTTTATTTCTCACCCATATCCTTACCCTGTAATCTGTAGCCTTATAATACAATCAAGTCAAATTTTAAATCAGGCTTGTAGGTTATATTCTATATGCAAAATGTATCTTCATATCACAACAAAAGTACAGAAGTGCTATCAATAAAAATGTTCCCCTCAGTATCTATCTGAACAATTGATAATGACATTATGTCTTGCATTGCTTGCAGAAAAATATTGCATTGACAGCTATTTTTGAAGCAATAAAATACACAAATGTCAAACCAATGAGATATTGATACTTTTATCAAGCTTTTGTTGAATATGTACATGAAACGCACTAAGATTTGTGTTTTGTATGCTGGACATAAGAATTTTCTCTTACACAACCAGTTTTTCTCACCTGCTGACGTTTCGATGTCTGTCAGACATCTTCCTCAGAGCTTCTAACTGGAGTTCTGCTTCTTGCCGCTATATGTAGCTGATGTAGGTGGCGCTTTAGCGGCAAGAACACTATCCCAAACGTGGCTGAGCTTGTACCCCCCTTCGTCCCGGTTCATCACCGGTTCAAACGTCAGCAGGTGAGAAAAACTGGTTGTGTAAGAGAAAATTCTTATGTCCTATATGTTCTACCAACCTGATGAAATTATTTTCGGATGTTTTGTATGCTGTTGGCAATAAAGCACATCTGGTCTCCTGGTGCTAAAACACAACCTAAATATTGGAGGTTTTAGCTCCGACATGTTTGAACATATAACTGTACCTTAGAAGGAAGCTTGTCATCAATGCCATCTTGAAAGCATGAACATACATTAACACATATCATTAAAGCAAAGGTTAACTGCAATAGATCCACAGTTGGCCCTACCTGGGAAATGTTGTATTGAGGTCATCTGTGCCACAAAATGGTTGCTTCTACCATCATACAAAATGTTCGTGCAAACTTAAAGCTCACAGATCAGTCAACAGTAGCATACTTGAGTAGGGATTGCTACACCAATGATAAATTCAACACAATAAAAGACAGTGTACAGTACAATGTAGGTGCATGAGTATTTGCTACAAAGGTGCACATAACTTGTATAGTGTCTAGTGTATGCCACATCCTGCCTCAGCTTACATGTGCTACATTTTCTCTAAAGTTTATCTTAACTTGATTCAAATATAGAATTTGTCTTCTCTGTCAAAGGACTGATTCGTTTCAGAAGCCTTGTTTTGATACCATCGTATGATAAATTTCACAAAATATACTGGACAAACAAATGACAGTCCATTCTTTATAGTACATTTACATCTTGCCCCAACATTCTTTCACATTGTCTTTGTACACTTAAAAAACATTTCATCCACAATGTCAAATCAGCAAGTTGCACATTTACTATAGATGGGTAAAGATCACAGCAGCTGGCTGTCGTGGAGCCCCTACGTGGTCATGGGCCATGAGTGAGTGAGTGAGTGTAGTATGATTCAAGCAGAGTGGTTTTAGGTACTACAATGTCAAAGAACTCTGATGGTGCAAATAGAAATTTGAATATTATCATAACATTATCATAATTCAAAGATAAGAATCACCATAGTCTCCCTCATCTTCTCCCTCTAACAAACTTTTGCGATCCAGCGTTCTGTTGGATCCAGCAGATCCATTGCTCTTGCGATCCAGCGAGATCTGGCTGATGTTCCTCTTGATCGAGTCTAACACGGTTTCCCGCGGGGACTCCACCACAGGCTCTTCTGATCCAACAGTGACAAACACATCGCCTGATGACATGATTGGTCGCTCCAACGTGTCGGGATCCGTCTTGCGCCAGCTGAGGTAAAAAGAGCGAGCCAGAAATTAGAAAAGAGTACATACAGAAATAGACATGCACATGCTGGCAACAGCATCAACTGTTTTTTTTTTAAACAGCTGCTTCAAAACTGAACAAAAATACACAAAATACATGTAGTGTAAATAAAAAACGAATTAACAGCTTGTACTTCAAAGGGAAAGAAACTAAAACGACTGTTGTTATACTTATAGTGCACAATTGCAGGAATAGAGACAAAGGTGTACAATCTGAGCAGAGCTTAGTCCTTTCTACAAAAAGATGCTATTATTAGTTATGAGTTAGAGCCCACCCTGAGTACAGACCATTGAATCTTCAATTTCTTGGCGTGGGGTGGGGGACATTTTGTCTTGAGGGAATCTTTAGGGCCAGGTTCCCCTGCAAGATGGGGCAGGGAAGTTTGTACTTCAGGATTGAAATATTGACAGGTGTTTTCTTGGTTTTGCTATATTTTCCAATGGTCCATTCCCAAAAGGGCTACTACTCTACAGTCATGTCATGTCAGTCATTGTACTCTAAACTCTATGCACACGATAGTTACATTGTGGTCACAGTGGTTAACTAGAAACTACTCCAGGAGCCTACAGAGTGTTCTACAGTGCTAAAGTCATTTTCCTCCGTCAGGCAGTCTGTGGTACTGTACCAGTCATGTTACACTCTTGTCACTGTGTAGTGCGGAGTCAGTCGTCGGTACATATAGTCTCCTATCTCATCCTTAAGTATGATCGTTTGGATCTCTGGATTGCGAGAGATCAGGTCTGTCATCTCTGTCAGTTCTGTCACGTGTGCGTCACAGTCGGTCAAGCGCTCTACGCTCCTCTGCTGCGTGATTTGCCGGTAGGTTCGGAAGTTGCGAACGTCCTCCAGGTACATGGTGCGTAAGCTGTGCTGACTGGGCTTGCTATACCTTGTAGTGTTGGTAAAAGACAGCTGAGTATTTTGTTAATAGCAGGCTAACATCTCCATCAAGAATGAATGTCAGTGCACACTAACCTACATCTACAACTACCCATCTAAGTAATGTAGTAATGTCTCTTTTACTGTACTGCGCCAAATTGTGCCAGGCAGTCACAAAATGGTACCACCCAGCATCAATCATCACAGAGTGGCGCATTTTGCCATCCAATATTGTGAATTTTTCAAAACATTTGCAATTCGCAAAATGGTGCAAATCACCACAATTGCCACAAATTCCAATAAAATTAGTTTTTATTTACCTTGTATCTGATAACTATATTCGCAATCTCAGTGATTGAGCCATACTGTAATGTCAGTTTTTCAGTTTCAGCTTCAATCAATCTTGTATTTGGAGCCGAATCTGAAAAACTGACATTCCGGGCTCGGCCATTTTGTTTGTAGAGGTCACCTATTCTACCCGCGTGTCGTAGGTCAGTGTAAGCAGACAGGAACATTGGACCAAATCCACGAAGTTGGTGCAATTACCTAGGGCAATATGTCAGAGTCCTGCTTGATTGTCTTCATCAAGACAGTGAAGCTAGTATCTTCATTGTTTGAGCTCGGGATGCCAGAAATCAAAGTGATAACATAGATTTTGTACGATGCAGGGTTCAACAAGTCCACTTGTGAAAGTGCCAATGAGACAATTGCATATCCAACCCCACGTGCCTGATCGGGCAAGTAAGATTTTTTTATGAGTGGGGCCCTCCAAAAATAAAAGAATTCCATTGTTGGAAGTGAAAATACATAAAAGAGGGTCATTCAAATTTCGGGCAAGTGAAAAGCTGGTGCAGGCAAGTAAATTTTTTAGGTACTTTCCCTATAGGATAAGTGAAACTTTTGAAAACTTGTCCAACCCTGTGTTGTCATGATTTGGTCAGCAGTGTGGAGATGTACAGAACCTGACAGGAAACGTAATACGATACTCACAACTTGAGGAAGAGCGAGGACGTTACCACGGAGACGGAGGATGCGGCCATTGCGGCCGAGGCCATCCACGGCATCAACACAAACCCAACGGGCAGGAAAACACCTGAAACAGAAAAGAAAAATAAACTTTTAGTAATGGTACAACACAGTGCTCTGGCCAGCTTGAATTCTTTTTCCATCCCCTGGATTTGGAAATCCTGTTGAGCACCGAAGGCAAGAAGGAAAGAAGGAAGGGAAGGAAACCTGGTGCATCCGTCTTGTTATTAGCCAGCAAAAGGGTATGTCACCCGTAAGGGGCAGTATAACCCCAATGTGTGTAAGCACGTAGACAGATGATGATGATATGTAGATTGATATTTCTGATGTGCAAACAGTTGCATAAACTGTCCTACCTGCAGCTATGGGAACTCCGATCATGTTGTAGATGAGAGCGAAGACAAAGTTGAGTCTGATCCGCCTAACTGTGTGACGGGACAGGTCCATGGCAGCCACCACATCCAGCAGGTCATTCTGAGGTCACAAGGAGAGGGGGGGAGGGGGGACGCGTTAGCACATTGCTAACATTCTTGAAATACTTCCAGAATCCTTGTTAATGAGATTAGGACTACCAGTAAAACATACATGTAGAACACTTTTCAACAAACACTTTCAAAGGCACAACGGCAAAAAAGAATGTAAGTGTTTCTGCGTAGAAAGTGCTTCTGTGTACAGAGTATTCCCATTCACAATGCCCACAACACCCACCCTGATCAGCACCACATCAGCAGCCTCCACCGCCACGTCCGTCCCCGTTCCTATGGCGATCCCCACGTCCGCCTGAGCCAGCGCCGGCGAGTCGTTCACGCCGTCTCCCACCATGGCCACCACGCGGTTCTGCGCCTGCACCTGCTGGATCTTGGCCACCTTGTGGGAGGGCAGCACCTCTGCAAACACCTGTGTGATACCCACCTGGAAGAGGATCGCATGATAATGAGGAGGTTTGCCTTTCATGAAGGGGACACACTAAAGGAGACAAATGAGGACCTACACTGCATGCAGCTTCAGCAAGGTAAGGCTTGTTGGAGGGTAGATGTGTGGATCACATTTTATGCAACAGTTCAAGTTGGCCAGTTTGCAATGTTTTTGTATCTGTGTATACTTGCCTTAGGTGAACACACCAGCTTTACAGGAATGCAGCATAGCAGCAGCTAGTTATATCATACTGAATGACCTGTAACACCTAACCTTTGCACAATTGCCCTGATGATGGTGACAGATGAGTTGCCAAAAATATCAATCTTGAATAAAACACTAAAATCTTGTACATGACAAAACTTGTTCTCCTGTACTGACTAACAAACCTGATGAAACTATTCATGGAAGATAACTTCCTATCTACCCTCCAAATTACAAATAGCTAAATATTGAAATTACCTTCTTATTGAAATTACCTTCTTTGAGCTTGCCATCATGCAAAGTGAAATGCTTGGATTTCTAGCTTTCTTTTTACACAAAACAAGCAAGGAATTTTGCCCCTACTTGTTTAGCGATGGCTCTGGCTGTCCTCTTGTTGTCTCCAGTCAGCAGGTACACATCCAGACCCATCCTCTTCAGCGTGTAGACAGCCAGCGCAGCCTCCGACTTCACTGTGTCTGCCACCGCGATCATTCCCACCAGCGTACCTGAGGGGGAAGACTCAAAGCTCAAATCCTCCTCTTCATCAAGTATAACAACAGCCAAGACTATACAAGTATCTACCACATACACAATCTGAGATTGCTAACACTACTGCTAGATTGTCCGTGTTCAACTTCACTGTGTCTGCCACCGCGATCATTCCCACCAGCGCATCTGAGGGGGACAACTCAAGCTGAAATCCTCCTTTTCATCAAGTACAACAGCCAAGACTACACAAACATTTACCACATACACAATCTGAGATGGCAGACTTTACCAACATACTATCTTGCAACAATGCTAGTCTCACAGTTACAAACTTTAGAAAAAAAAGGTCCTCCTAACATCTTTGACCAGAGGCAGGATCACTAACCACTGGACTATGCATGCTACATCTGGATTCAACTCCTGACCATACAGCTAGAAACTTAATACTGACATGGCAATGGCTGGAGCATTGGAGTCAGATTGGTAGGTCCAGAGTTCGATACTCGCCATGCCCCAACCCTGCGCCCTTGGGAAAGGCACTTTACATGATATACCCACCATGACGGTGGAGTGACACCACCACAAAAAGGGTGCCAAATACATGGGTTTGGTGCACCAGTGTGCCAACATCTACACAATTTGTCACTAAGAGTTTTTTTTGGAGTCCACTCACCATCAATAGAGATGAGAACTGCGGTCTGTCCCTTCTCTTCGTGTTCCTTCATGGTCTCGTCCACCTCATCCCTGACACTGATGCCGTTGCGCTGCATCCACTCCCGGTTCCCCACCAGGATACGGTACTCCTGCGGGGCCATAGCGCCCTGGGGCTCTGCAGGGGGGGGGGGGGAATGGAACTCATTGTCATCATGATCATAGTTATGCCTTCAAATACTCTGAGCAGGGCTGTCTCCAGGAAATTTTCTAGTAGGGATGGACAAAAATTTCACCCCACCTGTGCCAAAAATCTGAACTTCAGTGCATAAAATTAATGACTTTCATGGCTTAGAATGACAAACTTTATGAGGAAAATCAACAACATTGGCCCGTAAACAATGAGAGGAACGGCAAGGAATTTACAACTGGAGGCAGCATTGTACTAGAGTTACCAACCTCAGATTGATGAGTTCAAAAATTTGTATTTTCCCGGAACTATTATAGAGTGGAATTTGTTATCACCAAGCTGGATAGTTCTAAAGAATACATACAGATAGACGTGCAAAGGCTAGGTGTGACGGGTCGTTCAGTGTAATATAACCAGCTGCTGCCGTGCTGTGTGCCTTTGAAGCTGGTGTGTTACTGGACTATACATATGCACAGAAACTTAACTGAATGACAGTATCATCTCACCAATAGCCGCAGGTGGCTCTATGATGGTGGGGGTTTCCTCAGCAGAGGTCTGTCTACCATCAGTGTTGACCATGTTACTATGGTTACTGCTGTCCACTGATTGGCTGCTGGCCTGCAGAACTGATTCGATGCCGGACACGGTGCACCGCAGTCCACAGCCGGGCACGGCCTGGAAGTCAGAGGCCTTTCCCAGGGACTCAATGCACAGCATCTAGTACAGGCAACACAGCAAGGTGTAAGTACAACATAGAGAGATCAGAGACTCCACACATAGCATCTAGTACAGGTGATACAGCAATGTGAAAGTACACCATAGAAAGACACATGTACATGTATAAGACCAAGTTCTCTATACAATTTCACAGTTTTGCTACAACCATCACAATCAAACAGGGACACTGCATGTTCTGACATCCATTAAAAAACATACGGTCAAACCTCTACCAACTTTACATAGGGCATTTTGATGTTTCCTTTCATTGATAATCTTTCCCATTGACACAGGCATTAAAAGTCCTGTGTATAGTAACCACCTGTCCACACAAACAAGATTTTACTGGTCCTGAGTGGTCTTCTTTGGCAGTTTTGACCGTAGATTTCTGGTTCTAATTGTGGGATTCCATTCATCTTGCATTCCAGCAAAAATCAAACAGTTATGAATGACACATGATTTTCTCACCTCTCTGACATGCTTAACAATGGCAGATGCAATGGGGTGCTCGCTGCTCTGCTCTGCAGTACCAACAATGGCCAGCAGGAGGCGCAGTGTGCAGACAGCAGGCTCCACAAACAGAGCTGTCCGCATGACCCGAGGAACACCGTGGGTGATGGTGCCGGTCTTGTCAAAGATAACAGTCTTCACCTGACACAAGGAAGCAGTGTTACAGTTCTACATCAAATGGGAAGCATTTAGATCATTTCTACATCTACATTCACACTGGAAACAATATTCCTTCAAATAAAATTGCAAATTTGGATATGCTTACTTAATTTCCACCTTAGCCCCTTCTGAAAAATACCTCTCTTGTTTTGCAAGAGATACAAACTGGAATATATAAAAACTTAGGATGCAATTCTAAGCATCGTCTACACAGGCTGTATACCCTAATTAACAACCATTCTTGCATGGGACTGTTTGGTCATAGTCGTAGCTGTAGGGCTGATATCAATTAGGATTTTATCATGGTCAATATTGACTGAAGGAGGCCACATATATACCCTAATTATGAAGAGTTGTAAATAGCACAGAATATATATTCTGGCTTACTTTGTGAGCAAACTAAAGAGGCTCCCCTCCCTTGCTTCTACAATGGACTTGGTTAATATTGACCAAAGGAGGCCATATATATATACATGTATACCCTGATTATTAAAAGTTGTAAATAGCATAAGACTTATGTTCCTGCTTACTTTGTGGGCGAACTCCAGAGGTTCCCCTCCCTTGATGAGGATTCCGTTCTGGGCACCCACACCCGTCCCCACCATCACAGCTGTCGGGGTGGCCAGCCCAAGAGCGCAGGGGCAGGCGATGCTCAACACTGTGATCGCACACCTATATATGGACATAGTGGGCAATGATTGTCATTTAAACAACGGATGTTGTTTGAAACGTCTGACCATTACCAGTTGCTTGAGTAACTTCTTTTTTGGCGGATGGTCATCTAACCTCTACAGTTTGTAGCACACTGGCATAACCAATTGTCTTTTGGTTACAGGGTAAGGCATTCTTATACTACTTACAGGTAGCAATGCGATACAAGGACCTAAGATAGTGAAAACGCACATTCCATGATCTAGCACATCTATGGTTTAGTAAGACAAAGAAATATTAACATTTAACAATAATTTTTTTCTCACCTGAATGCAAACTGCACAGCAATCTCTGCTTCACTGATGATGTCATGTCTCTCACTCTGTTTAAAAAAATCAGTACAGTACTTAAACACAGGCAGCACACACAACACTCACAACAGATGGATTCACATCAGAAATAACTTGACTTTTGACTTCAAACAATGCTCCTTTTGCATTCAAGGAGGTTGCGGGTTCAAGAAACAACCAAGTACTGTATCGAAGACTTTGACTATGAATGCTTTTGAGAATGAAAAACAGTGTTGGATTTGAAAATGAAAAACAATACCACTACCATTTCAGTCCCCTACTGTAGTCCTTGCACGACTTAAAATAGAGTGTTGCACTATTGCTGAAAGGCGTGGACACTACCTAACTGACAACAATCGAGCAGAACAAACAACTCACGGTGAAGTTTGGGTCGATGAGCTCAGGATCTCCCATGCCGATGCCGATCCAAACAAACAGGGTGATGAGAGAGATGGCACAGATGGTCGGCACAAAGTACCCCGACAACTTGTCTGCAAACCTCTGGATGGGGGCCTGGAAGGGAGAAACAAGGACAAAAAACGTCTTACTTCTTTTATTCTGATATTTTATGAACCCCAACTTCAGGTCCCCAAGAGAATTTTTGAGGGTTGAGACTTGATGGTAAAACATAGATACAGAAAAGATCAAGTATACTTCATTAACGCTAGATTACAATCACAGATCTACAACTAAAGGAAGGTGGCCACTCATGGATAATTGCTTCGCTCACTCTGTGCTTTATTCAGTGGTAAAAGGTCACTAGGCCGGCATTAGGTCACCATGAAGACATAAGGAAAAATGAGTCATTGTTTCTTAATCTCCAAATAACCCTTATCCCCTTTCAGCTGTTACCCCTTACCTTGGAGGTTTGCGCCTCCTCCACCAGTTTGACAATCTGTGCCAGGGTGGTGTCCGCTCCCACATGTGTGGCCTCGATCAGCAGAGCTCCATGCTGGTTGATGGTCCCGCCAATCACTTTACTCCCTGTCAATCAAAAAAACAGACAGTAAGCCTTCTGTGACTATTTTAAAATAGTTGTCAACTGAGGATTTGGAAGAAAGCAGTCAGTGTGTGGTTTTGGAACCTTCTCCTTTACACAGATCATATGGTACAAAATGGAATCAACAAGATGGACACTGAAAACAATCAATAGTATTTACAATCTAAAGCGACTCTTTACATGGTATGGCTGTTCCAGATGTAAGGGTTTTAACTATGTATAATTGGACAAGACGGTTTTGATGTGACTTCTGACAGGAGGTGGATAATGGCACTAGGTGGTTGGCCAGCCACTTTTAACTGTGCTTCCAAATTTATGAATTTTATGGCATCTGGATATTGTTAAGAGTCATAATGTGAAAAAATGCTGAGTTTTCGTGTTCCTTACCTGGTTTCTTGGGTACAGGCATGGACTCCCCCGTGATAAGGGACTCATCAGCAGTGGATGTGCCATCGATGACCTCCCCGTCCACGGGAACCTTCGCACCCGGTGCAACCCGCAAGATGTCCCCACGCTGCACCAGCTCTACATCGATCTGCTGCTCACTGTAGAGAAATTTAAGGTTAAGATTTAGACATGGGCTATGCAGACTATCGTGTAGTCCAGGGTTTAATAATTAGTGACCTGGCCTCTGGACAAAGGGCACAACATCATTCTGCTGTTCACTGTAGATACACAGGCGGTTATACTGGCTATATAAATACACAGGCATTCAAGGTCAAGTTGAGCCTATTTTTCAGTTAGTTACTAGATAGATTTTGTTAATGGTCAGATGTTTCATCCACTACCTTTTAGGCCTACATCACATCTCCAAACAGTGGCATGTCGGTCAGCTTTCAGAAATTTAAATGAAAAGTATGATATGAAAGACACCAAACTACACAAGACGTACAGAGAATAGTCGTGGGCATTATTTGTGTATATCTTTTTATGTACAAATTTCTATTTTTCGTTTCTTTTTTTTGTTTTGGAAATGTGACGTTAGCCATGACAGCCATTTCTGGATGATCTGACAATATCTATAAAAAATGGCTTGTCTGAGTGTGTAACTTTTGTATTGTAAATGCTTTACTTCCTTAGGGTGAAGTTTTGTACATTTGCACAAAATGTACAGGACTACAGTGGTCCATACAATCTTAAGAATGTTGGAGAAAGTAAATGTACCTGACAACAGAGCCATCCTTCCCCAGCTCCACTAAGGTAGCCTCAGTAGCTTGCAGGGACATGAGTTTGGCCAAAGCTTCTGATGTCTTACCCTGAACATAAACACACAAGTAATGTGTAAACAACAATACAGCTCACAATTCTTTTGCCATTCTTAATTGTAGACATGTGATTACAACAAGTATCAACATGTTCAGGACAAAAGATGCAAAAATCAGAAGTTCTGCCAGAAGAATACATATACCAAGGAAAGTTGCCTAAAGGCCCATATGTTCTCAAATTATGCTGACCGGAAACATCCAGAAACAAACACACATACAAACATACAGATAGCAGACTTCATTCCTTTAAAGGTTTGCTCCTTCAATGCTTAAGATGAACTTGAGAATACACTGTATTATGCATAAATCTTACAGATGAAACAAATGTAATCCAACCTTCTGTTCCTCACCTTTGCAATATGCTCCAACCATCTACCAAGGGAAATGAAGGTGAGAAGCATTGGCGGGACGTCGAAGAACGTTTTCGGGCTGAGTCCCGGGTTCTCTATCACCGCAATGATGAGAACAATGACGGAGTAGACGTACGCGATGGTCGTGGACAGCATGATGAGGACGTCCATGTTGGTGGACTTGTGCTTGAGGGATTTGTAGGCTGTGACGTAGAAGTGTCTACCTCCGAATATCTACGGGGCAAATGAGAGGCTACGTTCAGCTTAATGATTCTTACATCATAACTTAAAATATTTGATGTTACTGTGCATCTATGAACAATCTTGAATGAAATAAACTGATCGATAAAGACATAGATACAGCTAAAACTCTTAATTCTATCCTGAGAATGCATCCAAAAGAGTAAAGTTGCCTTGGCTTTTTTAAGTGCTGTTCAGTTCATTTCTTTAGCAATGCTAAGATGTACACTATGGTAGACTATCCTACTACCATGCCTGGTCTCACCTGGACAGGTGTGGCTAGGATCAGGAAGAGCAGGTTTTCCAGGGACACGCCCCTGAAGAGGGGCTTGCGACTGTGGCCGGTAGCCATGTAGTATATCATGATGATCATCACGGGCAGGCCGAAGATAAAGGAGAACAGGAACGCTGTACGCCACCTGCAGAAAACATGGCAAGTACACACATCTTGGTTAGTCCAAGAGGAAATTACCTATCAAAGAAATGCCTCCACCTCTGAGGTGTAGCCAAAAAAATGGGAAAATGGAGAGTAACCATTTGTTCTGAAGACTGTATGTATATTTTGTAGTATAGGACTTACTTCTGAATAGATGCTTTGTGGTCCAAGCCCTTCTTCTCTTCTGTAGTCAGGCTGGCATCAAAACCCAACTCCTAAAATCGTAAAACATCAGATGATATCAACACTTGAAAACCTTTTTTGAGCTATAGTAGTTCATTGAAAAGTTTAGTGTGATTAATTTTGTAGTCTTTCTGTCATGTCTGTTATCACAGTGATATTGTATTAATGTATGTTATGAGTAGGACCGCAGGAAGAATTGCCAACAGAAATGTTAAGCTGATTGTGGATCCAAATAAAGTCAAGTCAAGTCATGACGTTAAGTGGCATTGACTTGTGGGTTCAGATAAATCTTAAATGCCCAATTGACTTTGTTCACATTGACTACACATTGACTACAATTGTAAACTGAAATCACTGGATAAAAGTTAAAAAAAGGAAGAAAAGTTTCGAACAACACCAGACACCTGTCCATACCTTGATCATTTCTATGATGTGCCTTGGTCCGGTGACCTCTGGGTCATACACAAACTGGCCCCTCTCTGTTGCCAAGGCAACGGAGACCTCCAGAACCCCTGGTTTCCTCCTCATGTTGGACTCAATGGTGTGAACACAGGAGGAGCAGGTCATGCCTGTAATCTGTGGCAGGAAAACATACACTTGGTAAGACTAAGAAGAAGAAGCAAGTGATGAAAGTAATCTCAAACTAGTTCAGCATAGTGAAGAGCTAATCTAACACTGGTTATGACAGAGAAGACAGATGTTATATGTATGTGCAATATCTATAGGTTCATTGTACCAGGGTACAATGAACAGTGGACCATGGCTCTTAATGTCTTGCCCTATGGACTCAAATATAAATATGTCACTCTATGTCATGCATTGTGGAAGGGTTTCAGCATTTGATGGGTAAATCATTACTAAATGATTCATCATTGATGTATAATGATCACAACAATTTGATTATCTTTATAGTCACTACATGTCCTATCTAATTAACCTGCAAAAAAAGCCGTAAATCTAGATTTCCGCATGAAATTATATCAAAGAGCTCTTACTGCAAGCTGCACTCTCCCCTCTCCGATCCCCTGGGACTGGATGATAGTCGCACCAAACCCAAGGTCAGTGATTTTCTTGGCTATCTCGCTGGGTGTCGTGTAGCAAGGGTCAAATTTAACCTCCGCTTTCCCAGCCATTAGCGATACCAGTACAGACTTCACACCTGAAGTATGGACAAGGAATAGATACAAATAATAAGGAGACTTCAACAACAAAAAGTACTAATCTGCTATAGTTAAAATATTCTATACAAAGTTATGTACATGTATATGAAATCTTTGATCAACTAAATAAAATACAAGACAAAAAAAACACAAATGGATAAGTTTGACAGCTGACTTGGTATCATATCAGCCACACATTTTCAGAATAAATCACAATTTTCATATTATGTACAATTATGCTAGTGGAAAACTTAGAACCATAGATGGTGATGTCTATTATTACATTATACCAAAGTAATAAAGATCTATGCTGTTATTATGTTTTATGGGAAGCACTCAGGAAATTATTCCAAAGTTAAACACCTTAAAGTTTGCATACATTGCACCACAGGTCTATAACAAAAAATAAATCGTAACTTTTTATTAATGTAAGACAGTTGTTGGTGTGAGAAATTCAAATCAGATAGATACACATGTACATGTATACAGGGAGTGAGTGCAAGAAAGACAGTGAAGGAAGAAAGTGTTGTAGACCTGGCATCTTGGCTACACGCCTCTCTATGTGGTCTACACAAGAGGCGCAGGTCATGCCAGTGACTCCAAGCACACAGCTTTGGGAGTCCGCTGTTGGTTTGCACCTCGCTCGAGATCCGGTTTTGGCCCTGACTCCGATAGACCCTGTTTCTGACAGGCAGTATTGAATAAGACAGGAGACACAGATGAAGAAACAGCAAGAAGGAAGAATGAACAACAGAGAAGCTGCGTAGAATGGAGACAAGGACTGTCACAGTATACATAACTTATAAGTCTTGTGCATGTGTTTTCCCCTGCCCAAAAGGTTCCAAATCCTTTGGGAAAGTCAGAAGGAAGAAAATGTTCAAGGAAAACACTGCTCTACCAGATTGTATAAGAATGTTTATCCATATCTTAGGAGCTTGTATATAGAGGTCAAATCTATACTAGTGACCACCACAACATTAGGAACACTTGGACAATGTGATCACTTTTTTCCGGTCTCTTAAGATGTTGGATAATTCTCCCATTGACAAACATCAAGAATACTGCCTATAGCATAGTGACCACCTCTCCACCTAGACCAGGTTTTATCGTTTCCCTAAGGGATCTTTTTTGGTAGTTTTAACTGTATGTTACTTAGGATATTAATGTTGTTTCAATGTCATAGAGAAGATGTTCCAATATCTTAATAATAATATCATAACAATAAGACGAGAATCAAAGGAAGTGTCATATTGTGGTTCTTACCTGTTTCCTTCCCCAAGTTCCTCTCGATGGTAGAGACACACGACGCACACGTCATCCCCGTCACCTCTACAAAGCACTTGTCCATCTGGTCCGCTGACCGAGTGGTCTCCTCTGCTGTTCCCAGCTCCACCTCCTCCAGCCCCAGCTCTGTCTGCACCACCGCACCCTTCCTGAAGTGCACCGTGAAGTCATCTTTCTTCTTCTCAGAACTGGCACCAGGCTTGGGCAGTGACATTGGTGCTGACTGGCCTGGAGAGAAGGCAGGAATCGTTACAGATCACTGTAAATTTAAATGGTTTTGTAAAAAGTCACTTCCAATGTATTACTACATGTACACGTACTACTAATACACTACAGACTTGTTTTAACCACAACTTACAAACGTAAAACACTGCAAAATTCTTTCTTGTTCGACTGCAAAATCAGGTCCCAGCAAAACATAAATTCAAAGCAAAAACAGGTTGTACATGACTTTTTAATCTGGAAGTTACCCTCGAACAATTACACAGCTACAAGAAAAAAACACTTTTTGCATTTCGGCGCATGCGCGCTGTAATGTACTGTTTGGGGTTTTTATCTGCATGCAAGCAGGATGTCCTGGTCACCTATTTATATATAATATCAGCTCGTAGTTACACATCAGCCCTGGCATTATGTCAGAGGTGGTCTGTAGCTGGCAAAATAGTCGATAAGAGAGTTTCCGCTTTGTGACCTGAAGACTGGTGGCTCAACTCCCATCCATTTACATTTTTTTTCAATTCTTTTTTATATAAATTATAATTCTAACGTAGTCACCGCTTTGGTTTTGCCAAATGTAGATCGTAGTTTCAAACCCTGTGCTTAGGACTTTTTCCCCTTTAAACCCATCTTATAATGTTATAGTTAGTTACTCATGCTCAGGAATGTTCATATCCATAACAGGTAAGCCAACTTTTTTGAAAGTGCTTGTTTTTCATTTCTTCATTACCTTTTTATACACTGTCAGATAAAACAATGCACAAAACATTGTAACAGTTACATACCTGGAAGAGATGCTTCAAATCCCATGTCATCAATGGCTTCCCTTAGCTCTTCGGCACTCACTTTTGAGGGTTCATACACGATGGTGCCGTTGCCATTTCCCAGGGACACTCGGATTGACGTGACACCTGTAAAGGTGGCCATTCTGCCCTCAATGCTCTGTACACAGGAGTTACACGTCATCCCCTGAATACCGATAACAACAGTCTGCTCACCGGTTTGTTTTGTGATTGGGTTGGATGAGCCTGGGAGAAAGCATGTGAAACCCTCAAAAGCTATGCCCCTAGCGAGGCTTTCCGGATTCGTTTGGCTGGCGTCGTAGCTAACCGTGGCGTTCTTGTTCTCCAGGGAAACTTTGATGGAGTGTAGACCTGAGTGGTCGGCCATGGCATCCTCGATCTTACGAACGCAGGACTTGCAGTGCATTCCCTCTACTCCAATTATAACAGTCGATGCCGTGGAAAGCGTTGCAGGCTGCAGGGTTTGACTGTCCTGTTCCATCTTTACCCACGGGTCTGAGGGCATGTTCACCGCTACAGTGCTGGCAGGTTGTCTGCTTGCTGGTGGTGGTATGGTGGGTACCTTCCGAGAAGTAGTAGTGGTGGATGGTGATTGCGATGACTCCAGGGAAGCGTCAAACCCCATATTGTCGATTCCGTCCCTCAGCAAGGTAGGATCCGTCTGCTGCGGGTCGAAGTCGATCACTGCCTCCTTATCTTCCAGGGAGACTTTGATGGTCTTCACCCCCTCCACTGAAGACATGACCTTCTCAATACTCTCCACACAAGAGTTACAGGTCATGCCTTCAACCTTGATCTTGACTTTCTTCTGTTCTCCTTGGGCTCTGTCCTGTACAAAGGCATCAAAGCCCATGTCATCCACCGCTTCTCGAATTGCGTCTGGGTTGGTCTTACTGGGGTCGTACATAACCCTCCCCTGCTTCTCAGCCAGGGAAACCTTGATAGACTCCACTCCTTCCATCTTAGATATCATTCCTTCAATGGTTTGTACGCAAGAGTTACATGTCATGCCCTCGATGCCGATGACAACTTGGGAAGTGCTGGAAGGCAGGGAGGCTTCAAATCCCATGTCGTCAATGACGTCCCGAAGTTTGGATGGAGAAGTCTTTGCTGGGTCATACTGGATGGTCGCATTGTTGTCCGCAAGGGAAACCTAAGAAAAAACAAAATTTCACATTGCAATACAATCAACATTAAACAGTCAGACTGTGAGAGAAAGATGCAATTTACTTGATGGTTATGGTACAGATACATATCAAGTTGACAGATGTTGTGCCTTTTGCAAAGAATCAATACTACCAGGGACATTTGGTAATTTTCATCCAAGAAAAGTCCAATTGAAGACCAACCCTCAGCCTCTAAAATACAGTCTGTTGAATGATAAATGTAACTATTCTAATACACGTATATAGAGGCCAAAGTGGATCAGAGGATGATACAGGGTGAATTACGACTGGTATAAAGCAAGTCCTTCGTCCATATGTCAAGTAGGAGTGAACTACTGGTAGTACATCGTCTAACATACATCGACGTATACTGTAGTACGTATTACGCATGTAGAACAAATAGGTCAAAAGTCCATGGGAAGTGGCACCACTATGCACAGGTGTGTGTCTGATTACAAATTACAACGGATGCCGATCATCTATCTATTAGTATTATTTACAGTAACCAAACTTATTATCCAATAGCTACAGGCCTTTAGAATACTTTATAATCACAGGGACATACCATGATAGATTTGATCATCACAAGTTACATTGCTTTCATCGATTTACTGGCTTGTAACATCAAAACTTATTTTGTATTGTGCATTTCAATCACACAAATGACAATCTAATTTTAACACTGTTTTCCTCATATAAGAATGTATTTTAGTAAATGTATACAACATGGTAAACATAAAATTTTAACTTAGACAGAGGAAACTTTGCACAAAAATACAAAATGTAACTTACATTTATTGAAATGAATGTGACTTTCCGGACTCTGACCTTTGATTGCCGTTTGCAAGACCAACGTTATTAATTAACCACATGGCCCTGTTTCATGTGCCACTCACAGTGACAGAGCAAATTTGCTAGAGCACCAAGTGCCAAAAATGGCCACCAAGAGTTGTTTTAATGAGAGTGACTTCAAAATATGCATTTCCCCAGTATGATTCAAGATAATGCTTCTTTCTTCGTCTTCGTCTTCGTCTTGTGTACCCTCTAAAAACCCTTGCTGGGGTGTCGCTGAGGGGAGGGGGGTGGCTTGCGGACTAGGGCAAGGCAGCCAAACCGGCCTTAAAGGCCTCGACTGACGGGGCCTGGGCAGTGTGCTCCGGCAGTCTGTTCCACTCGGCAACCGTCCGAGGGAAAAAAGAAAACTTAAAACAGTCTCTTTTAGCTGTGGTTAACTGATACTTAAACATGTGACTTCCTCTGGTTCTGCGTTGGGCAGGTTTAAGATACTGGGTTGGGGATATGTTTATGATGCCATTCACAATTTTGTAGAAAGTGATTAGACGTGCGTCTCTCCTTCTGTCAGCGAGGAGTGGCCATTGTAGGCTTGTGAGCATATCAGTTACACTACTGGTTCTGCGATAATCGTTGACGGTCACTCTTGCCGCTCTACGCTGCACTCTTTCTAGTGCCTGGGCCCCACTGATAGTATAGGGGTCCCACACTGCTGCGCTGTACTCCAAGTGCGGGCGCACCAACGCCTTATAGCATGTTGATTTGACCCGTGGTGGGCAGTGCTGTAAATTGCGGCGAATGACCGCCAGTATTCGATTCGCTTTACCAGTTGCGTACTTTATATGTGTGTCCCACTTCATGTCATGAGATAGTTGGACACCAAGATATGGGTGGGTTTTGACACTTGTAAGGTTCTCTGAACAAAGAACATATTGAGAAATAATTGGTTTACGTTTGTGGGTTATATGAAGTGTGTGGCTTTCTTAAGTATTTTCACTGAAATTAATAAAAATAGATTATGCTATCAAATAATGCTATAAAATATTTTGAAATCTAAAACATTCCAAGACACATGTGTTTGTAATGTTTTTGAAAAATAGTATCATTCAATGAGTATTACCAACATTCGGAGTAAGACATTATAGCTTAGCAATCATTAAGTACCGATTGCTGATCACAAGTACACGTCATCTCACACTTCTAAGCATCTAAGCCATGTATATCTTACATTCTTACTCCAATCTTTGTTGGGGATGAGGACATCCCTGATAAATATAACTACTCTCAATCTCTTCATTTGTGTCACAATAAGTCAATATGGTACAAAATCATCAATAACATCATAGAAATCCTAGTTTCCAGACTATTTACTGTTACCACTCTGGGCATTTCATCAACATAACATTTACTGATTTAGTTTTATTGCTACCATATAGTACCAGTAAGTTAGAAAGTAAGGTTCACTGTACCCATGACGTCAAAACCATGAAACAAGCCGGGATCCAATCCAATTGCGTTCACATGGGTGATTCTGGTCAATCGGATTGCACGCCAATCCACCCAATCCATCTCACAAGGTGAATTGCAATCCAATCCAAAATGGGCAATCCAATTAGATTAATTGTGTTCACATGACAAAAATGCAATCCGATTTCGTCATTTTAATCGGATTCCTTGTTTAACTCGCTTTTTCTTCATGTGAATTGGGTCTTTGTCTACCATAACATAGCGGTGACATCATTGCAATTACTCTTATTGATTCAGACAGACAAATATCCATACCTTGATGTCGATGACTCCCTCCTGTTGGCCTACATAACCCTGTATGTTCTGTACACAGGAGTTGCACGTCATGCCCTGTACACCAATCACAGTGGTGACGCCTCCCTCCTGACTCGCCATGGCGTCTGGTCCTCCTAACTGTAGTCAGACAAGGCAATCACTGAATCAGAGATGGCAAACTTCACCCCTACATCCAGGGGGTAAGGTGTAAGGGGAAAGAGACTTTGAATCATGTGTTCGATAAAAATGGCAATCCCGGAGACTTGTGTGAAAATGGCATGTCGTGTTAGCTCCGATTATCCAGCAAGAAAGCACTGGCATGACAAAGGTGTAACTTGTTGTAAAGTTTAATTATCACTTTTTGTACATGTGGCATCATGCAGGGATATTATGTATTCTACACTGAATAATTCCGCCGTGTTGAAGGATTGAAGGATTGAAGGCCATGTTCGTAAGCTGTTTGATCGTCAATAAATTTCCCATCAGAGCGGTAAACTTCAATCAAATTTTCAAGTGTTGGTTGTTTTACAAGTCAAGTTTATGTGATCCTTAATTTATTGATTATATTCTTGAGTTTGTACACAAAGCATGTGTAAATCTGGGATTCCAGAGCATTACACCAGGAGGTGCAACTTCTCGGTGCATGTTGGATTGGTGGGGCCGCACAAGGGGGGTGTACTGGTGTGCATATAAGGGTACATATACATATACCGCTTTCCCCTTACCCATATGCAGGCTAGTTTGACTACAATCAGAGATGGCAGGCTTCACCCCCTTCAAGACAATTTTAGGTCAGAAACAAACACAAACAGACATAGACATGACAAAACGACATTTCAATCTGTTGGGGGTGAAAAAGCTATGTTCCGGGAAGAGTAACTTTGCACCTGTGGTCAGTGTTCCTTCTGTGCTGGTGTGTACCAGGTACGGTACTGCAACAGGTGTAACACTATCACACCTTTGATCACAATCACAAATGAGGTTTGACTCGCGACTTCACAGAATTATCCACAACGTGAGTGCTTTAATTTCCTATCTGTTCATCAATTGTTTTGGCTGATTTGTGGACAACAACGAACAGGGGCCAATCTGCTAAAGTCTAACCGGAAAAACGCAAGAGAAAACTGCAGGATAATCCTGATTTGACGTCAGAACAGAGAGCAGACAGAATTTTTCGCCAGATTTTAGTGTGTCTCTGGAAGGAAAGTAACAAAACTGTAAAAGATAACAGCGATGTGAAGGACAGAGTGGTGACACAAACGTACAAACAACTTACCTTGAAGGTGTTTAGTTCATCTGTTACGCTCTGGCTAAAGGAATCGTTGCTTTATTTACCCTAAACTTGCGAAGTCACTAGAACAATTTTCAATGTTTACTCCTTCCGGTAATCACGTGACTAATTTGGGTCATGACGTCACGAGGTCATTTCACCGCACACAAGTAAAATGAAATCTTATCAAGTATTATTGTGAAAATGAAAACAAATTTGGACACAATTTCGGATGATACGTAACTATAATCATAGAAAAAAGTATTATATAACTTATGTCTGTCTGCTGGGAGTTTTATTTGCTAATTAATAAGAAAAAAATGATTAATTAATTTTTATATATCGCGTTTACATTCTATCCCGGTCAGGTCATGGCGATTTTGCAGACGATTCTGTCGTTTCTCAGGTAAGAAAAACAGCGAAAGTTGTCAGAATTCTCAGAGGTATCATGGATTCAAATGTAAAGGTGCAAAGAGACGTATAGTTACTCACCTCAGAATGAAAACTGCTTTGTCACTGGGCGTTTGCGGTTGTTTTTATGGTGCACTGCGTGTGCAAAGCTAAGCGGAGTGCAGCAGCGGAGGTTGGAGCGTTTCTTACTTTCTACGTGTCGTGTGCAGAACTGCCGGTCAAAGTCCGCCACTTTCAACATCCATCACAAATCACTGTCTCGGCCATTCACACATCAAATATTAATGCTGACTGGTTCCCATCATTTCTTTCATTCACTGACATCACTCAGGGTGTACGGGTATATTATAATTTTAGAGTTATGATAACGGTATGATATAAACGGTCATGTATCAGCTGATAGCCCTCCTCTTCCGGGTATAATTTAGGTATTCAAGTTTTACAAGGGGAACTAACGTTAAACACATGATAATGCAGGGATAATTTTGTAGTTAAAGACTAGCTTGGATTTGTTCCTAATTTCTGAATTCAAGCAAAGCCAGTGTATTTTACATTACCCCAAATCCTACTTGTTTGAAATTGTGCCTCAAATTCTTCTTGTTGCTGTCTACAGCATGGCTCTGTCCCTTTTCTTGTGGGGCATTGTCTTTGTAGTTGTGCTCCTTGCAACTGTCGCCGTCCTTCTCCGTATCTGGGTGCGCTCACGTGCCAGAAGCCTGCTGCCTCATCTGAAAGAAGGAGGCAAGGACGTCCTGGTGGTCGGCTTCTTCCATCCCTACTGTAATGCAGGAGGAGGTGGGGAGAGGGTGCTGTGGTGTGCAGTACGAGCACTCCAGGAGAAGTATGCATTTTCAATCATTTGATATTTTATCTAAGGCTAAGGTACTTAAGTAATAACCAAGGGATGGATTGGGAAAGGTCCCTGTCAACTGAACACGAAGCCTTCATGAGAAGATATTATCTACACTGATAGCTTTAGAGGAGGATCATTTGCACAAGAAAGTTGACAAAATATGAACATCTATTTGCAAAACATGGTCCTACCCTTACCAGCTGGACACTGTAGAAATTAAAAATACTTGTGCATTTTCAGGCTATTGCTGTCTGTCATGGAGTGATGTTAAATTAATTTATTTTCTCCTAGGTACAAACATGTGAAATGCCTGGTGTACACCGGGGACAAGAATGTGAAAGGAGCGGAAATAGTGAAGAACGCGAGACAGCGGTTTAACATCGTTCTTCGCCAGCAGCCAGAATTTGTCTTCCTCAGTCGCAGAGACTGGGTGGAGGCTGGCACGTGGCCATACTTCACACTCCTCGGCCAGAGCTTAGGATCCATCTGGCTTGGGTGGGAAGCCCTCACAAAATATGTCCCCGACGTTTACTTAGATAGCATGGGGTATGCATTTACCCTGCCCATGTTTAAGTATCTGGGGGGCTGCAGAGTGGGTTGTTATGTGCACTATCCAACAATAAGTACAGATATGTTGTCTAGGGTCACAGACCAGACAGCCACATACAACAACAGAGCAATCATAGCCCGTAGTCCCATACTGAGCGCAGTGAAGATCGCGTACTACCGTGCATTTGCATTCATATATGGCCTGGCTGGGTCCTGCTGTGATGTAGTGATGGTCAACTCTTCCTGGACGCATGGCCACATAGTGTCCATCTGGGGGGCCAGGGAGTGTACTCACAAAGTGTACCCTCCTTGTGACGTGAAAGAGTTCATGGACCTACCCATGAAAAGCGATGCGGGAAAAACACATCACAGTATCGTGTCGGTTGCGCAGTTCCGACCCGAGAAAGACCACCCTCTTCAGTTGCGTGCATTCCACGAGTTCCTCAAAGGTATTCCACAGGACAAGAGAAGAAACTACAAGTTAGTCCTGATTGGTGGGGTGAGAAACCAGGGGGATGCAGACCGCGTAGACGGCCTGAAACGGTTAGCGGAGAAGCTAGAAATCACCCAGTACACTGAGTTCCGTCTGAATGTGCCATTCTCGGAACTGAAACAGAGCCTGTCAGAAGCCACAGTGGGTCTGCACACCATGTGGAACGAGCACTTTGGAATAGGTAAGCCATACAGTCAACTGTTTCTTACACTGCACAAACATACATAGCCTCAGGGTATCATCCTCCATAGCAAGCACAGGCTCGACCTTTTTGCTTGCTAACCATGCAAAGAGATTGAGCCAGTGGTAATTACGGAGGATGGTACCCAGGCTACATTATACATACTAAGGAGGTTAGAATGATGTCGAGTTTCCTCACACCTCTACACTATAACAGATATAAGGAGCACACTAAATGATTTCGCCAATTTGTGCACAAAGATAGTTTGTATTGGATTATTGTTCTGAGGATGCATGTTGCTGCTTTTTGTTTGAGGTCTATTAGCTGGGGTTTCTAAGAATGAAATGTTTTCCACTACAGGTGTTGTAGAATGTATGGCAGCAGGCACCATCATCTTAGCACACAACTCTGGAGGCCCCAAGATGGACATTGTGGTGGAACACAACGGTTCCTGTACGGGCTTCCTCGCACACGACGAGAAAACATATGCAGATGCCATCAAGACCATCCTGGGCATGAGCCCTGAAGAGAGAATGGAGGTCAGAAGAAATGGCCGAGACTCTGTGTCCAGGTTCTCAGATCAGGAGTTTCAGACGACCTTTTTGAATGCTACAGAATCACTCTTTAAATAAACATCAACTACTTCAAATTTTTATTCATACATGAAAAACCATTTATCAAAATACTTTTTCCAACAAAGGCCTAGGATTTTTGTAATTTTGAAACTTCTTAGAGCTCCATTTTTTGCAGACAGATCTAGCTGATGAGTAAAGGTAGTGTAATAACTAACCTTCTGAAGTGTGAGGTAGCTTTTGGCACCAGATTTACATTGGTTGTTTGCTAATAAGTCAGCTTTGACTATGAATACCTACTTAGGCCTGTTGCCCATGACTATGATGCTTTTGTTCAAAAATGTTACAAACACAAGGAAGATGTATATCAAAATAAGAATGACAGTAGTTTTTGTAAGATGTTGCATCAATTATGTGATCACTATTATATTAGTTAGTAGAAGCTTTGTAAGTGATCATGTGGATATTCCTACGGTGCAAAATAAGTAAGAATGAACAAACTGTTGCAAAATGTGAAGTCAATATTCACCATGTACATTCCATGTGATGACAGAAGCCATTAAAAAATGATAACTTGCAATTCATATCAAACGAAAGCACGAAAATCAACATTGATGTGATGCATACCTTTAAGTACTGTATTTTGAGTCTAATTTTATTTTTGGCAATGAAGTAGAAAGTGCAGTAAATATGGCCAAGTGACACTGTCTGGTGCAGTAGTGCATTGATACAACGTCAACATTCCACTTCCGACACTCGTAGAATTTTGACATGCTTTACAAAAGACATGATCAAACATAAGTTGTTACATTCTTCTGCTGCAGCTGTCCTTGTGGATACATGTATTCGTTTTCCACCCCATACAAGTCTTTGGTACCGCCATTGTGATTCTGCTTCTCCAAAGTGTCTTGAATAAATGGATAAAAAGAAATGCTTCGTCTTGACTCATAAGTTGATGGCTCTTGACCAAGATCAGACAACAAACATGGGTTAGCATACCCCTTGTTATAAGAAACGTCATTGGCAAGTTCCTGTTGACTCGCATTAGTTTGTAAATGATTTTCTTCAGAAGAGTGAGGTACATCAATAGCCTCTAGGTAGCTCCCAGCTCTGTGCCTTGGGATGACTACAACAGCTTGGAGCTTGTCAGAATCTTTAGGTGGATCAGTGTTTTTGGCTCCCTGTACCTCCTTTTCATGATGTTTGTCTTCTTTTTCCTCTGTTCTCTCTTCCTTCTCTGGACCGTACCTATGGACAATGACTTTAAGTATGAGATATTCCAGGAACTCCGACAGCGTGATGATGCTCGCTCCCAGGAAAAAGCCAAGTTGGCCGCCAATGTCACCTGTGGAAACAAGTTATGCAAGTAATATCATTTTGATTAAGCGCAAGACTCCTATCTACACACCAAAGGCTGCAATATTTGATGGCAATTCAAACTGTGATAATTTTTTAAATCAAAAATCAGATATTTACTTCGGAAGTAGATATCTGATTTCATATCCAGTTGTATAGATTGAATTGTGTTCAAATACATGTATTGTGTACCAGAATGTCTAACCTTCTTAAACGTATCAAAGACCACAATGTAAAAGCTTGGCTTAACAAAAGAATAAATGCACAGATAAATAACTTCAAAATTAAAAGTACCACAACCAGTTGCCATAAGGCTTTTTGTTGATGCCTTATGGGTGAGGCATTTTTTTTTCAATTACAAAGTATAAGAAGATGAAAGACTTCATCCTACAAGGTAATCAGACAATGACTTACTGATCATCCCTGGTACTGTGACCGTCTGGAACTGTTGAAAAGTCTGATAATTCAGGTCTTGGTAGAAGATATCCATTGACACGTAATTTGCTCTGTGAGAAAAAATCTTAGCTTTTACACTTCTCCCTCTCACCTGTTACTTTGTTCAGGTTAAAGTTATCCTACTAGTATGTAAGGATGTCTATGTCTTGACTTTTGAATGTGCCTAATAGATTGTTGACTGCTTCTTTTTGCTGCTACATGTCTGATGATCAGTGCAAGACTACCTTGATTTTCCCTTTCAATAACATGTGAAGGATAAAAGCTGTCCTCAGCTTCTTAGCGATTCACTTAACCATTATGGAGGACTTTGTACAAGCCCTGAGTAGGTTTGCAAGTGTCTCTTACATGTTTTGTTACCATCCACTTCTTAATGTGAATATTTAAAGACTAGGGCAAAGATAGCCTGCTCTAATCAAGCTTCTCATTGGCCCGGCCTTTATTGCCGTGCCCAAGAATCCGCGGGGACGGGCCAATCAGCCCCGGAAAGCGGAATTTGCATTACACAGACTAGGGCAAAGATATTAGTACTACGAGTGTTGGTATTAAATGGAGCACACACCGTAGATGTTCGAGTGACCTGTTGAAGAGCTGCTCTGCATCCCTGTTGGGCCAGCCGGAGTAGGACAGACTGACCTGGTACTTTGTCTCCTCACAAGGCACACTACAGTTGCAGTGGACCACCTCGTGTTCTCCCTGGTCAAACATAGCTGAAAATACAGCTAGAGATGGATCTTAGGACCCGTTCACAGTTGTGCCTATATTCAAGTCCCTATGAAATGTTGTTTTTTACTTTGACCCACCATTGTGTAACCTGATTATTGAACACAAAAAAACATCTTAAGCTGTAAAATTTACATAAGCCAAGCAATATTGATACAGAACTTGACAGGACTTAGATGTGCCCAAAAGTGTGAACAGGCCCTTGGGAGTTTCTCCAAGGCATTGGTGGCAGCTTATCCTAAAAAGGCTCCAATCCCAAGGCATCTGCAAAATCCAAGGGTCAAAGCATAAAGCAGATATTGCATACAATACTTTTTGTATAGCTACAGCAAGGCACAAGACTATCATAATCAATTTTTGCAGAGTGGGCATGTTGTGTCTGCATGGTAAATTATGTCAGGTAAGGTATATGCATATCTCGGTAGTGCACTTCATACATTGGAAGATCTATTATCATAGGTAATACTAATTGAAAGCTTTATCTTATGTTTGCAATGACAACAAACCGAGTTCTTCATAGGCACAGCTGCCCAGCTGCAGGGGTGAGCAGTGCGGCATGTCTTCTGGACCTGTGGGAAAGGAACAGAGCTGGGGCATTATGGGACAGAATGATGCTATTCAGAGGTATGCTGCATGTAAAATGTTTGTTCATCAAAGGTCACAATTCAGTCTGTGCTCCTGCTAATAGTTAACATGTCACAAGACATATTGAAGTACATATTAGTATCAAAGATTGTCATGTTTCAACCTTTATTGAACTGGGACGGGGGCCGCTACAGACTGCCCACCACCTCGGACCCGTTGCTCACGTCACACTAACAGAAAGTGCTGAGCAGTTGTACCGAAGAAGATCAGAGGACAGGTCAAAAAGTCAATCTCTTCACTCTGTCTTTTAGTGGAAAACAATAATTCAACTCTTTTGAAATGTCCAATGAAAATGCCCAAGAGGCTGCCCAAGAGGGAGATGAGAAGATCAGATCTTCAACACACTCAAAAGGCTGGGGGGCTCCAGAACCTACTGGAGTTAATACGCCCAGGACAGACCGACTTGGCACGAACTGTCAATGTAGCCGCTATAATGCATCAGACTATGATGCCTGATTGATTGATTGATTGATTGATTGATCGATCGATTGATTGATTGATTGATTGATTGATCGATCGATTGATTGATTGATTGATTGATTGATTGATTGATTGATTGATTGATTGATTGATTGATTGATTGATTGATTGAAGGTTCTCCTCACCTGGTAGGCTGGCCGGTAAGCAGTGACACCTGTCCATCACTCTCCTAGCCCTGCACTCCAGGAGGCAGCCAGTCAGGGAATACCTGTCATAGTACTGCAGGGTCCTGCCAGGAACACACTGGCCCCACGGGGTTCTTTCGTTGATAAACTGTAAAGATTTAATAGAGACTTGTCAATGTGAATTGTCGGAAACAATATTGGCCCTTTTTGTGACTGCCTCTTTAATACAGAATCACGCAAGCTCAACATTGCTCTTGCCCTTACAACTACAAAGCCCACTGTTCACTGGACTCTGATGCATCAATTAAGGGTTAATAACCCGCCTGTTTCTCGTTCGCTTCGCTCACTCGGTGGTTTTATTCGGTTGTTATAACAAAGGACCAGGCGTTATGATACCATATACACTGAGGAACTGGCGGGCCATTGACGTTATTATCATTTGATATAGCCCATCCAAACTGATCACCCATAGAGACAAATTCCTACCTTTTGCTGTATGATACTGGTGTACACGTGTGTCCCCGCCGCCACTGCCAGTCCCTCGGAGTCCATCTTTGGTGGGTCATGCTGGTCATGCACTAAGAACTTCAGCCCCACGTCCATCGAGTCTAGGTTGGCAGGCTCCGTGTACTCATCCTGAATATAAAAGCAAGAAGATCGCATTTTGACGAGTACATAATACATGTATAAGAAGCAATCGGAGATGGCAGACCCCCCTCTGGCAGAACATACAGAAACTGCACTGAAGAAACACGGAAAGGGATTCAGAGCCATGCAAAAAAACAATTCAAGTTCAACATGTACAATGCTAAACTTTCTTCCAACGACCACTGTTGCCTTCTTCAGGCTCAAGCATTGATCCTGGAGGTGGTTACCGTGGTATACGTTTGTGTTAGAAGAAAGTTTAGCATTGTACTATGATTACTACCAACACAGACGAGCTTCCGTGACAATAACAGTTGTGAAGAAAAAAATCTAATGTAAACTTAATCTTCACGTACAGAGTGCGGCAATACAGAGAAACCTCGCATATTCAGTTGAATGTTAGTGTTGTATACATCAGAATGTTTATGGATAATAAGCTATCAGAGATGGCAGACCCCTCTTTCGCAGAAATTTCACTGAAGAAACACACAAAGGGAGAGTCAGCCATGCATGAACAATTTAGTACAATGATAAACTTTCTTCCAACACAAAGGTATACGCGGATCAAATCTTCAACGACCACTGTCGCCTTCTTCAGTATCCAGTGGCGAAAGTGGTAGTTGAAAATTTGATCTGTGTCTACCTTTGTGTTGAAGGAAAGTTGAGCATTGTAATATGATTACTACTAGTATCATATATATGGCCAGAAATTGGACATAGAAAACACGGTGCAATCCAAAATCTAACAGGAAAACTAACATTGATGAGCTTCCATGACAATAACTTCATTCCCTTGTGGTGAAGTAGAAAATGCCAACTAAAAATTAATCTCCACGTGCAAAGCGTGGCAATACAAAGAAAGCGCGCCTCACTGCCGCGAAGTGAGATGTAGTTGCATGCATATCAGTCTGTGAAACACAAACTCCGCTGTCCAGGGCTGTTACTGGCCCCTCCCAGGGGGCCGGTGGATGTTTGGCGGGCTGCTATAAGCAAGGTTTAATCAGGCTACATACATATATATATAAGATTCCTCTTACAGCATGAATGTTGATGACCATCCTGAGCCCGTTCCCCTCCCCGGCGGTAGGCTGTGCCCGAGCGGAGCTGGTGTTCCAGTTGAACGTCCAGCAGTTCCCATACGGAGTAAAGTGGTGCTCGAAGTCCTTTGGGACAGTAACAAACGTCTTAAGTGTTTTAAAGTATATGTTATACCGAGCCCTCGTATATCATGTGCAATGTACCTCAAAATAAGTCATATTCAGGACCACATTCTTGCTGCTTACTGAGCATACTGCAAACTGAGCAGTGAGGGCAGGGTTGAACAAGTTTTCTAAAATCCACTTGTCCTATCGGGCAAGCACATAAAAAATGTACTTGCCCGAACCAATTTTTCACTTGCCCAAAATTCAAATGTCACTGTTACTAGTATATGCATTTTCACTTCCAGCAATGGAATTCTCTGTAGACAATTGCTTGATGTCATGACTGTAAAAAGTAACAAGTATAACAAAATTGCACTAAAATCAATGGAAAAATCTTACTTGCCCGATCGGACAAGTGGGGTAGGACATGCACTTGCCCGAACAGCACTTTCACTTGCCCTGGACAATAGGGCTAGTGGACTTGTTTATCCCTGGAGGGGAAGCTACAGGACCGCAGCTGAAATATTGGCAGGTATGACGAATTTGATTGTGATAAACTAATGAGAATCCTACTAGTATGATCTATCAATTGCAACCTATAAGTTATAACGTATGAAACTATTCTCAAACCACCATGAATATTGTTAGGAACTTGCACAGTGTGACTTCCTTGAAATAAAGACTTTTCATCATCTAATTGTTACCCCTCCTAAAAAAAGGTAATCTGAAGTAAATAGGGACTAAGAACAATGGGAAAATGTAGAATGACTTGAAAAAAAATCCAACGTTTTTACACTATGTTTTATTTTCCCCCACAAATTTCCAGCCCTCACCTCTTCGTAGCAATCCTCTTCCCTCCACTTACACAGGATCAGTGTGTCCTTATCCAGCCGGAAACCGGCTTGCTTGGTAAGCTCTGCAAACTCTGTCGCATTGATGGGTGGAGATTCCCAGCTAGCGAGTAAAACAAGACACAACAGAGTCGAGATACAGAAGTTCTGATTGATTGGATGGTATTCAGAGTGATTTTCGAGGGAGTACAGATATAAGGTTATGTTGATTTGATTATATGGATGGCATCCTCTGGGAATCCCAAAACTGATGCGAGCGTGCAAATAAAAAAAGTTTGGCCCCCAAAAAGTTGCCTTCATTGAAATCTAAATAGGTTTAGTATGGAAGGTTTAACAAATGACGAACACAGAGTACTGAATACCGAACAATGGACTCTTCATTTTCGTTTTTACAGTCTTCTTCTTTGACATTGGAATCGACGTTGACATTGTTATATGTTTCCTGATATATTTATCTTTTAATCTACGGCTTGTATTTGATCCTTTACAGCTGCCTTGTACTATTCAAAGCATGTCATCCATATAAATCAACATGACCTTATTAGAAATGAAGAAAAGCCCAAAGTGAACTGCAGAACTCATCATGCATTAGTGGTATTTTTTCACATGAAACATGTCTGGCAATCGTTGCTGGAGGTGTATTTTTTGTGTGCTGCTGAATTGCTGAGAAAACGATGGCATTGCACATAAACATAACACATATCTGAAGACTGTTTCTTAAATCCAATGTTTAATAGTACAGTAGAAGCCAGTTAATTGCACAACGGATTACCACACACTTAGAACTGTGTGAATCCGAATCCTGTGGTGGTGCAATACAGCTGGATAACTTCGCTTTGTTGCACCACCCGGATAATTGCACGAAATGTGCTGGCAAATGAGGTGTGCAATTAAATGGCTTCTACTGTATTTCGGGGAAATGCTGTAACACATAACTGTCGATAAGACCTACAGTGATGCGTTATAGCTGGAGTTGCCCCTGTTCACAACTGCCGTGTGCAGGTTCAGTAGTTCCCACAGGTGTTCCAGAGTGTCATGGGAAACTTTAGACGCACGGTATCTGAGAAAGAAGAAAACAACATAACAGAAAACAACAAAAGCGTATGCCTTTCAAGAACTACCTGGGAAGAAAATAAATCATGAAAGATGTATTTGCCAGGAAATGCGGACAGTTCATCGTTTGGGCATAAGTTATGTCGGGGGAAATTGTAAGTATGCACTGGGAAAGGGAGTTTTCTTACTAAGTATTAGAGAGAATCTTAACCCTGATAATGTTGAAAATTACGAATCCGCGCTGGCTACAAAAAACGCCACTGCTTCAGAGGTGTTCGAAGGAGGCTACCGACACTAATGACATTGTACAAAGAATACCAGTAATCAAAATAATGTTATGAAACATCTAAAAACATTGACTGGGGTTAGTATAATTTAATTTCAGATTACAAATACCTGTTGAAGTTACAGAGTGTGACAGCGGGGAAGACCAGCTTGTCTTTAAACCTGCGGCTGATCTCAGTCTCTGTACGGTACCCGTAGTAGTTCCCCACTCTACACAGATTAGGAACAACAAGAACATGGTTAAGACAGTAAAGGAATGTCACAGTATGCTTTCTACTACGCAGAGCGTCGCCTGACTTAATTCTATGGATGGCATCCATTGGAGACCCCCTAACTAATGTGCGAGGGAAAAAAAAAAAAGAAAAATCCAGCAAAATAGCAATTTGTTATACAGAGACGATCAGCACCGAGACTCTGTGTAGGGGAACGCACAGTGCATGTATATAGTTTTGGAGTTTGGGCATTTTTTTTATATTTGGCATTTAGCGAAAATGTCACTGTAATTGTTGCAACTGTACAACATCCAATAGCTTGGGATTGGGACGCAATAAAAAAAACTACTAGTATATACAAGTCGCTGACAAAAGGATACTGCAATTACACTATCATACTGCTCTCATTGCTTTTTAGAAATTGCATTTTATGATTAGCACTTGAACATCGCAAAAATACGTGCATGATGAAAAATTACAATTTAGATCAAATTCATAGAAACAAACAGTGAACGAAAACTCGGAGCGCAGCAGAACGCACCTGTCCGCAATCCACCAGACACAAACCGTAAAGGATCCCAGGAACACCAGTACCCACAGTAGCCTGTGCAGTCGGTTGTGCGCGTTAGCGATCTTAGCCGCGCCATGGCAGGTCGTGTTGGTGGCGAACTCATAATCAAGAGGGTCTCCGCACAGAAACTGCCTCACTTTCGTACAACACCTGGTTGCCATGCTGAAAGGACCAATCAATGAAAACGTTTGTGTTTGCAGAATGGAGTCATAAATAAGTGTAGCTAACACAAAACAATAACTATTACATAATAGATTATTCTACATGCAGTGCGACTGGTACAGTAGATACTGTAAATGCAGCAATGTTCGCGGTGGATTAATGTTCGCGGTTTTCGCTGTGACCACTTCACCGCGAATTTAAAACCACCGCGAACATTTTTCTATTATGGTTTAAGACTGCAGTCTATGGTGTTACCGCGAACTTAAAACCCTACCGTGAAATTAAATCCCCGCGAACTTAAATTCATTATATATTGTATGGTGATTTGAAAAGTGGTATCTGTGCTAAAAACATAACTCAAAAAGTTTGACAGTATGTACCTGATATGTAGAACTAGTGGCGTGGCGCTCTTATTCATACAGAGGTAACCAATATTTTTGATCGCAAATAGCTTAGGACGTGGTCACATCCTTCCTAGGTCGTCGTACGACGTTAAAGTCGTGTATTTGGAATAAGGCTGTGACAGAATCAACCACCGACAATGTTCTGTAACAATGCAGCTGATCTTTGTGTACAACACATGCACGGTGATTTCAACATTGCCCTCAGTTTGCGGTGCGTAAGACGTATATGAACGCTCTACACCGCTGACTGACTTTTCAACCTTGTAACGGGTATGAATATACGCGTGTCCATGCAAGCGCATATGGGAAACACCTTTTTACAGTCACTGCGGCAAGTGACAAACGATGATCACTTTAGAAACATGTTATAAGGAACCTATAAAGAGTATTACGCATTTATGAATGGATCTTTATCGTTCACAACAATTAAGTGAACTTTAGAACGTACCTTTTTTTAAAGGTTATTTCCTGGTTGCGCAACAAGTAGACAATCAAACAACTCAATCCTTCACTCTCTTTCACATAAACTTTTCTAAGTTGCCGCTTGAATCCAGCCTAGGCTCAAGACTACCAACTGCATCTAAATCTACCCCTTACCTTGACGCTCTTTCAAGTCTATGTTCTTTCAATCCAAGACCACTCAGTTAAGTTCACGTTATCGATGTTGTTGTTGCATGCCAAAGCCGACCCGTGGGTCTTTTGAAGTTGAAAGTTCAATTGAGAGTTATATATTACGTCTCTAGTTTACTTTTGGGGTGTTGTTAATCAGTAGCAGTAGGTGACGCAAGTTTTACCAAACCACTATTGTGCATTTATCAGCGAGAACAATAAAGACGCATGGAAACGATCACAAACTTTTGCTGTTTTCTAAAACTACTTTTCAAGACTTTCACCTTTCAATGAACCTTACAAGTGATTAGTCTTCTGCTACACAGGCGCTTTGCAAATTGTACACCACCGCACAGACTTTAGAAACCTTAAAAAGTGCCACACGCCGTGCTTGACTACGACAGGTGCACATTATGGGGCTGTTTGCATACCTTTGAACTCAGCAGGGCGTTGCTATCAACGTCTTGGTGTATGTAAACACGTCGCGATCGTGTGGAACAACAACAAGATAAGATTGCTTCAAGATTCCTTTACTTCGTGAAGAATTCTCGATAAGAATTCTGCCAAGGAAGGTAAGCTTTTATTCATGAAGACTTTGGCATTGTAGAAAACGAACAGAGTTTAATGTTTTGCAACAAAGTACAAAGTTGAGTGACGTATTTTTTACAAGTACTTCCGTGTAGACATTTCTCACGAGATAGGTTGCTTTTAACTTGAATGTTCTAAAATTCCACGAAAAGGTAAACGTATGAATGTCATTGAACTCGGTCCATCCCAATCATTGGTGACGTTGTGTACCGTCTGGTGTACGGTGTATTTTGTAATCCTGTAGAATCATAAATGGTTTGATTTATGTTCCTAAAGCCTCACTGATAAGGTCCAATCGCATGTTTGTTTGGTTAACAAATATGCGCCTTTTGTTACACATGGGTTAAATGTATAAGGTGATATAACCTAAAATTCCTCTGTGTTGCTGGTAATAATTCTGATGCAGGCTTTGAGTGTTGTTTTTAACACAGAAAAAGTTGGATGTGCACAAACGATAGAAGCGAGGGTTGCCTATTCCTTCACAGAGAACTTTGCCGTTACAGACATACAGTTGGAGATTTAGGTAAGTCCAATTGCAACAGTTAAATCCTGTTTCAATTTAAGGCATGTTAATGGGTGATTAGTCCTATTTGTCAAGTCGTATTGGTTAAACTGCATGAGCATTGTTATTGTTATTGTGATATATTTGCTAAGTCGGTTAGTAATTGTTTGTCACCAGACATGGTCATTGTGATGTGGAGTAGACGATAAAGCTGTCGAAGTTCCGATATTTGTGTGAAGGTGATTAAAGTTTGGCCCGTTTAGCCGCCTTAACAGGTAGTACTGCCCTCCCCTCCCCCCAACCTCTTTTCTAAAACGCAGTCCATGTACCACTGGCCTCCCGTCCTCTAGCCTAGAGCGCAGTATAACATTTTATAGTTTATTACTGGTCTCTCTTCTTCTAGTCTAGAACGACGCCTTTGTATCACTGGTATCCCAGCCCCTAGTGTAGAGCACAGTCTCTGTACCACTGGTCTCACGTCTTTTAGCCTAGAAAACAGGCCCTGTACCAATGTACAACTGCCATTTAGTCTAGAACGACGTCTCTGTACTACTGGTCTCCCGGCCCCTAATATAACAGTCTCGGTACCACTGTACCACTGGTCTTGCGTCCTGTAGACTAGAACAAGTCTCTGTGCCACTGGTCTCTCGTCTACTAGCCTAGAACACAGACCACAATGTAGAACTGTCATTTAGTCTAGAACGACGTCTCTGTACCACTGATCTCCCGACCTCTAAAGAGAACACAGGTCCCGTACAAATCTGTACTGTCCTGTGGACTAGAACCCAGTCTCTGTATCACTGGCCTTGCGTCCTCTAGACTAGAACAAGTTTCTGTGCCACTGGTCTCTCTAGTCCAGGAAGCAGTCTCTGTAACGTTACATGTACCACTAGTCTTTCGATCTCTAGTAGAGAAGACAGTATCTGTAAAACTGGTCTCGCGGCCTCTAGCCCGGGACGCTGTCTCTGTTCCACTGGTCTTTCGATCTCTAGTAGAGAACACAGTCTCTGTAACAATGGTCTCCTGGTCTCTAGTCTAGAACACAAGCTCCGTACCACTCGAGTCTCGATTATTTTTAGTCTAGAATACAGCAGTCTCTCTCCCAGTTGTCTCTCGGTCTCTAGTCCGTGTACCACTGTCATGTGTGTACTTTTATATATGTAGCAGTGAACAATTTAGAATTTGTATCACAGCTAATGGACAAATAAAGCCTCTCTCTCTCTCTCTCTCTTAGGTGCCCCGACCTCTAGGACGAAATGTCACAGTGTCCACTAATGACCTGTCGAGCGCGATCTTTGTACAGTAATTACGCAGTGGTGGTAGACCATGTCGGTTGTTGAGTACTAAAGCAGTGTTAGCCTCCCGTGTTTACCTCCCACGTTTCTTTTGTGTTCCTTTTATTGACACAGCATGTCCTCAATCCTTTAGCCGTTACTCATAAGAGCCTACAGACCACGCCCATTAGCCTACCCTTGTCCGTAGTGAAATTCAGTTAGTAAGCCGTCAGTCTTGGTGTTGGTCAGTGTTCCAGCATGAGGAGACAGACGTACAGCCTCAGCCAGAGACCGCCTCCACAAGAGGACGACACGAACCTGGCCTCTGGGAACGAGGGCGGCTTTTTCGCCAGGGGACGAGAGTTCGAGAGCCGGTACGTCAACCATCACTACACCAAGGAGGAGAGAGAGGAACTCGCCAAGTATGAAAGTCTGGACTACCTGCCCTCCCACTCTGTCGTCTATAAGAACTGGCTCAAGCGGCAAGCTAACAGGTAAGATGTCTACGTCTACCAACTGTTGACGTTTTTTTTCTTCAGTTACCTTCTGAGATGTTATTTCACATATTTGCTAGTTAAGACCTGTGTTTTAACTTCGTTTATTACTAGTTGGTCGTGTCCACACAACTTGTCAATGTTGAGAACCATGCAGGATTTTTTGTTGTTTTTGTTTGTTTTCTGATGGTGATGTGCACGCCAAAAGCAAACCTCTATAACAAACCTTCTGTTTGATGTCAAACACTGACCCGCACCTACAATCATGGCCGATGGGTTTGTGTCAAACAGTTCTACTCAGTGCTCTGGTACCAAGCCGTAATCTTACATTTAGCCACTGAGTGAATTAGCATTTGTTTAAGACTGCTGCATTTTTTTAGGCACACAGGTGTCGTGGGTTCACGGAGTGGTCCATGTATATCATTGGATATGATCTAATCACTCAGTAAAAGACTAATTATCTATATGCATAATGACATCTTCAGGCAATAGTGTACAACAAAACTTTGAATTCGTACGCATTTGTTTAAAGAAGAGGGGAGAGACATTACAAACAATAGAGTTAATGCTATCACCCCTGTATGTGTTTAACTGCTGTGTAAATGATATGTTTATTTGTGATAACATGCATGCGGTAGATTTAGTGATAGCAGGACTTTATATGTTTAACTGTTTTGTAAGCGATAGAATTAGTGATAACTAGTGATCTTTATGATAGATTTAATGGCGTTGGCTGTCAGTTTGTCTGTTACATGTTTCACTATCAACACTACGTGTAATGATATATTACTGTTAGTAGTCTTTGCATTAAGACCACGTGCACGTGGGAAAACATGGACATAAATATCATTCATTCCACTGGTAATTAAGCACATGTTTAAGCAAAAGTTATGTGTGACGAGTCGTTCAGTGTAATATAACCAGCTGCTGCCGTGCTGCGTGCCTGCGAAGCTGGTGTGTTACACCGAAGGGCGGCTATACCGGCTATATAGATACAGATGTAACGTTAGTGATATCTGTCCTTCCCTAACCCCACCCCGCACAGGCTGGACTGGGACCGCTGGGTGATGATGGGGCTGATCGGCTTCACGGTCGGCTTTACCGGCTTCCTGCTGCACCAGGTCATCGACGTCCTGGCCAACCTCAAGTGGGACCGGGCCAGAGACTACTTAGGGGTAAAGCTTGTATATTCGGCTTTTCAATCATGTGTATGAATGCTCCTGTACCAAGGCTTATATGTGTACATTTTTCACTTTTGGCGACGGGATTCGTCCTATAAGAAAAGGACCAACATAAAGTGAATTCGACGCGATGCGGTGTCCACGCACTCGCGCCCATCCTAACAGTTGTGTTAATGTTTCATTGTGTAAGGTTTGAATGTATCGAGATGGAGGGCTGTGTGGGTGTGATGCAGAAAGTGAAGAGCTGTTGGGATAACATGGCAAAGTGGTCTTGAGGTTAAAGGTTCTAGGTTCGGATCCCAAGTAGACCATAATGTGCCAATGTAGAAGGCGCTTTACACATATTTTCAGATGAAATTATTACCTAGCTTCAGGTAGAGTGGGATATAAAGCAGAAGGTCTCTTGTATGAGGACCGTCGTACCTCGAGCATGTTAAAGAACCCACTACCCTGATCGAGAAAAGTAGGGTCCATCCCGGTGTGAGTGGATTAAACCCTACCGTCTGCATATGATAGTTTTAGTAGTTGCCATGCAAAACTGATGTGATTCGCCTAAAAGTGATTTACCGGTTATGCCAACGAAAAAAAGAAACGAACACTTTTTAAATAACTAACCTTGTCGGTCTCCCCTCGTTAACAGGAAGACCAGTTGTTGGTGACCTGGGGCTGGGTGCTGGGGCTCAGCGTCGCGCTGGTCATCGTGGGATCCGGGATGGTTGTGGTGAGTTGATGTGGATATTCTAAAATGTGATAATGGGGAGAAATATAATGCCCACGTATACAAAAGCATCACGAAGTAACGGTGTGTACTTCTATGATAAAAGGCAAAAGCTTGACAAGAACGAAGTTTTTTTTATAAATTTGGGCTGGGCTGTTGTCACTTTGTAGGAAAGAGAAAACCAAACAAAAATGCTTAAACTACCATTGATCGGGAGAACAAAACATTCCAAATACATTGAACATAACAGAAAAGTAAAGACATAGATATATCCCCATAAGTAGCCTAATGGACTAATTTCACTTATATATCTACCACACCCTCCCCTCCAGTTCCTGGCCCCGGCAGCGGCAGGGTCCGGGCTCCCGGAGCTGATTGGCTATCTGAACGGGACCGTCGTGCACCAGATCTTCAACATCAAAACCTTCCTGGTCAAGTTCATCTCCTGCGCATGCGCGGTCGCTAGTGGGCTGCCAGTTGGACCGGAAGGACCGATGATTCATATGGGGTGAGGTTTCAAAACTGGAAAATTTCAGTCAAATGTATCAGTAAACATTGACCTCTTAAACGAAAACGATGCGGTCTGACCATATATATGTATCATGGTATGTCATTTTATGAAGCTGCCGATAGAATTAATAAGACGGTTTAGACTTTGCACCTATTTTAGTGATCAAAGGCTACAAGAAGACATTTTCTGTGAGAAATAGGGCAGGTATACACAGTCTTACAGTAACTCCATAACCTTTGTTCACCGGCAGGGGTATGATAGGTGCCGGACTGGGGCAGTTCCGATCCGGTACGCTAGGACTCCGGCTGCCATGCTTCGCAAGATTCAGGAACTCCGAAGACAGGTCAGTGACTCATAGAGATTCTTTTCTCATTTCTTCTTTAGATTTTCTTAAATGCTGCAAGTTACCTTTTAGGTTGACGACATTTCTAGCTCTTCTAACCAATGCAATATGAGTAAGGGGTGAAGTCTGCCATCTCTGATGGCCCTGTTTACCACGGGTCCCAGAGCAATATGGGTAGGGGGTGAAGTCTGCCATCTCAGATCTCCATGTTTGCCCTGCTACAGGAGAAACTTCATCTCGGCGGGTGCGGGTGCGGGAGTGGCCTCGGCGTTCGGCGCGCCCGTGGGCGGGCTACTGTTCGCCATGGAGGAGGTGTCCTCCTACTGGAACATGAAACTGTCCTGGCAGATCTTCTTCTGCTGCATGGTGGCTACCGTCACCACCGACCTCTTCAACTCCGCTTTTGAGGGGTTCATTTATAAAGGCGACTTTGGGCTGTTCAAGGCGGAGAAGTACATCATTTTCCAGGTACACTGAAAAGTACTGTTTTGGGTCCGGATGTTGTATGGTGATATATCTTAAGAACCACTTAATGGATTGCAATGGTTTTTAGTAGATGGGTGAGCGGGAATATGGTGCCGGGGTAGCTTGTTAAAATAATTCAAGACATGCTAGTGTGGTGGTATAGTCTCCAGAATTGATTTAGAAAAATAAACACTAGTCCACACTTTAATCTGATAATGAGATAACGTGAAAGGTCACGAACTCAAATTAATATACTGTTTCCTCCACTAGATTAACCAGGTTTTAGCCCAGCACATGTTACATTCCAACTACTCAAATGGGATAATCCCTACACTATATTATGCATGATATACAGTTATCTGTATCATCAGCCTGAGAGAGTGTCTACAACTTTGACAACTATGACACTGAATCCTTGTTTTCTCTTTCTCCCTAAGGTGAAGTCTGAGATCGCAGTCAACATCATCGCCTTCGTGCCTGCGTTCGTCCTGGGAGTTCTCGGGGGCATGCTGGGATCGCTCTTCAACTTCCTGAACCTGAAGGTGGCGCGCTTCCGGCGCATGCTCCTGGCCAAGACCTCGTCCTACTGCGGGAAGAGGCTTCTGCGCATGTCCGAGCCGGTTCTCATCATGGTACGTACGCGAGAAGCTGTTAGACTCCTTCGTAGACTTCTAGCAGCGCGGGGTTATTTTTTGGCGGGAGCGCTGATTTTTAACATTACGGCTAAGGTTCTGTAGTGTCGGGACAGATACTAGTACTTTCCGCGCGAGGTACAAAATTTATTAGAGAACATTGTTACCTTCTATATACTGTCCTTTGGAAAACCTTAGTCCATGTTGAAAATCGCTAATCAGGTCTCCCGACAGAAAAATAAGCCCGCGCTGCTCGAAGACTGTGAAGGAGAATAAAGGCATCTCACGTACCATAATAAGTACCGGCTTGGACATGCGCAACGCGTTTGAAGTTACCATTTGTTGCAGATTCCTAGGGCCTATCTTTAACTGCGCTCATGAATATAACAACGCACTGGTCAGCCACCGGCGGTTCACTTGCCGTTTTCTGATTCATCGCCGGCCTACAACTTTCTTGTTAGCTTTTACCAAAGCCTCTCAATTTCAGATCCTGATGGCCACGGCGGCGGTTTTCCTGCCTGCTGCGTTTGACTGCACGCCTGTGAGGTGTGAGGAGGCGGTCGCGGTGGCAACAGGCAACACGTGAGTCCTTGTCTTGATACGTATATGAAGGCTAGACGTCCTTGTGACCAATATTAAAAATAAGTAAATCTACACATTGGACTTTCCAGCGTTTTCAGTGATTTGCTCTGTCAGTTCATTCTACTGATTGCGTATGCGTAGAAGAGTGATGGGTGTCATTCAAAACATACAGAAGTAATCTCCCAATCCTTTCCAGTTGTAGAGATTGATTTGTCTTTAAATATGTGTCTTCACCTTGCACATCTCTGTACTTTGATTTCTAAACGCGAAAACACATTCTACTGCCGTATGATTTGTGTTTTTAACTTGTGCATCTCTGTGCTTTGATTTCTAAACGCGAAATCATCCCACCGCCATTCAATCCTACGTCCAATAGCGACCCTTGCTTCAAAACATGGAAACACAATTTTGCATCTTGAATCAAATCATATCGGTATAAAGATATATATTATAGAAATATATAACATAAAAATATATGATATAAAGTGAAAGTTGTTCTGTAACCTCCCAGCTACTCGTGCCTGGGTGAGACAGCCCGGCTGGACGTGGAACAGCTCTCGGCGGTGGAGACGCACACCTGTCCGCAGCCGGGCGTCAGGGGCGACGGGAACGGAACTGAGTCCACTTTAAACGGAACGACGTACAATCAAGGTACTTAGGCTCTGCCTAGACTGTACTTTATGTGTGTATTCGTCTACAATCTAAACTACAATTCATCTCAATGATTACTGTCCAACAGACCTCTTATTTGGTTCTTTGATAGACCACTTTGACATGTCAAAGACTGCCAAGTCCTATGTGAAGAACTTGCTCTTTAGTCTGTACATCAATGGTGAAATACACAAATAGACAGTGTTTACTGACATGACTGAAATAAAGTATTGTAAGTTCATCAGAGCTCTAACTTCTGCTTGGGCAGCACGTCAAATGGGTCTAGTGAGAGGGACTAGTAACTTCTATACATCTTAAGACTAACTGTGTCTTTATGCAACGTGTCCGTTTAGTGTAGCAATCACGTCAGTTTCCAAAACTTGACTTTGCCTTTCCCATTGTATCCCAGTCGCCACCTTGATGTTTGTTACCGGAGAGGAGGGTATTCACCACCTATTCTCCCGCGAGACTCACCGCCAGTTCGACTACGCTCCGCTGCTGACCGTCCTGGCGATCTACTTCACCCTGGCCTGCTGGTGTGCGGGGTCAGCCATCTCAAGCGGACTCGTCGTGCCCATGCTGTACGTTATAATTAATGTAGACACGCGTATACGGTAGTTTTCAAGCAGACTTGTCAGCTGGATGAAAAAAAAGAAGAATTTGGCCAAATAGGGACAAATAGCCAAAAAAAGTTGCCATGGGATTTCAGTCAGTGTCTTGCAGTCTTTTATTCCTACATAGCTAACTTGGCCCCTATGACTTTTCGGCCAGGCGGACGTCTGGTAGAGACTACGTATACGTATATTTCTTTTAGCTGCCCCCAACAGCTGGGTTTCAGACTAAGATCAACTGCAGGGTGTGCCTCGTTTCTGCTCCTCTCGCGAGAGCTTAAAACAACGCGAGACTTAGATGAGAGTTTTGTCGCGTTGGGTTTGAAACGAGAACTTTTGTAGATTTATTGCTTTGCATTCTAGATTTAGTCGTTTATATGTATCATTTTGCTTTGTGTTAATGTAGATCTATAATCTAACAGAGACACTAAAAGGAGTCCGCTCAAATTCGTTTATCATTGAAGAGGATTGAAAGTTATTTGTACATAAGCCGTGTCTAACCTTTGTAGATTTCAAATGTAATGCCAAGTCATGGTTCCATCATATATGACGGATGTTGTTAACAGGTTTATCGGCGGGCTGTATGGACGCGTGATTGGTCAGCTGCTGGTGACGTTGTTCGGGGTGCACTACGCAGACGGCAACAGGTACTGGGCCTGGATGGACCCAGGGGCCTTTGCTCTGATCGGCGCAGCCTCGTTCTTCGGGGGAGTGTCCAGACTGACAATGTCTCTGACCGTCATCATGGTGAGTCAATCTTGTACCTTAAGCCCCACATGAGAATTCGGGTAAGATGCACAGCGTCTTCAAAGTTATCAATGAAGTTGGATTAAGAAAAAAACAAGATAGTCGACCAACATGGCGGCGCCCCAAACCCACGTGTAAAATAAAACATTTTTAAAAACGAAGTTGAACTGTAGTTTCCGATACAAAACTGCACTTAGTAAAATTTTCGACTGTACTGCTTCAGTCTTTTGTCAAAATTGGGCTGTCCAGAGCTTCTGAGCCACTCATCCTTGACAAAGGTTGGAGTTACAGTTTCACTCCGCTTCAGAATGACTTCTATTAAGTTCTAATAACATATACAGTATTTTTTTTACAGTATTTTTTTGCAAAACCTGCAATAAAAAGGTTGCATATCATCTGCATACAGATTGAGATCACGAACGACGTGCAGTTCCTGCTGCTGATCATGGTGGCCATCATGGTGGCTAAGTGGGTGGGCGACTTCGTGACGCACCCCATCTACCACGCCCTGCTGGAGCTCAAGTGTATCCCCTTCCTGGACGCTGAGCCCGTCATCATGCACGACGGACACGAACCGTAAGTGATGAATGATTTTGGCAACGCCGCAGAGACGGAGGCTGCTTTGAATCGGTTTGAAATATTCTGAAAATTGTACCTTTAAACGAAAGTTGACGAATACCTCCTGCGTTTTTGCGGCTTTAACACAGATAATCTTTTTGTGCAAAACATGGAATTAAAAAGGTTGCAGAGCCCGTCATCATGCACAACGGACACGTACCGTAATCGGTGATAATCTCCAAGCAGATCCTAAGATAGTACCAAACTAGCCAAGGAGTGTAGTCGGCACACTCCTAGTGTAAACACACTCCTAGTCCGGCTTCACTTCTCTGGCAACTTTTGGACACTATCGTATGATAGGATCTGTATGGAGATCTGTGTGGGTATCTGCGTGGAGATGAAAGTGTTGAATGATTTTGACAACGCCTCAGGGACGGGGCCTGCTTGGGGTCGGTTTGAGCTATTCTGAAAATTGTACCTTTCTTCGAAAATTGATGAATATTTTGTTCATTTAACTCGTTTTAGATACAGCTTAGGGAGCTGGTCAAGATGGGCTGAATACCATAAAAAGGTCATATCTTCGGGTATAGGAAGATGGCAATTTCTATTGAAGTTTGGGCGGTTTTACGTTATAATTGTCAACGACAGGCTTACCTGATTTAATTTTACCCCGTTGTGACTCCCCTGCACAATGTGTTGGGCTTTTTGTATATTAAGGATCAAACTGTCCTCAATATAGCGTCACCAAGTATACTGTAAAACATCCTGTTGGTAGGATAGATTTCTACAAAGTTCTAGACTGTGTGTCGTCTTTAAAGGTTGAACCTGGAGCTGCATTGTGCCGAGGATGCCATGTCCAGCCCTGCCCGCATGGTGCACCTTGTGGAACCCGTGTCTAACATCGCCCAGCTGCTTCTGGACACCCCTCACGGCGGCTATCCGGTGGTACATGCCGAACGACCTGGGGAAGAACCAACCTTCTACGGAATGATCACCAGGTGCGTGTTCACTGTCGAGCGTACCAGTCCGCGACACTAGTTCTCAGAGAAAGATAACTCATATCAATTGTATCTCCCATGGTACATCATAACTGTCACTGGTTGTGATTTAGGCGTGAAACTGACTGAAATACCCAGTATATTAAAAAAACTAGCCCTAGCCCTAGCCCTAGCCCTAGCCCTAGCCCTAGCCCCAGCCCCAGCCCCAGCCCCAGCCCCAGCCCCAGCCCCAGCCCCAGTCCCAGCACCTGACCCAGACCCAGACATAGACATAGACATAGACATAGACTTAGACTTAGACTTAGACTTAGACTTAGACTTAGACTTAGACTTAGACTTAGACATAGACATAGACATAGACATAGACTTAGACATATTTGAACCTGAAATGCAACAACGATTCAGTTGCATCATACGCCAATAATATGGTCCAAGTTAAGAGGATTTAGTTGTAGGATTAAGTTGTAGATTTTCGTTAGAACTTCTTCCTATGACGTTAATGTGAGTTGTATCTGGTTTACAGAATGGAGTTGTGTGTTCTACTCCTACACGAAGAAGTCTTTGACACCAAGGAGATCGTGACCGAGGCTTCATTTGACCAGGAGACCCTTTTGGATTACAATGTGGTGAGATAGTCTGTCCTTGACGAAATAACAGGCGAGGCCAACCTTTCAGACCATGATTTCTTTTAATAGGTTTATCTTTACTAGTGAATATCTTAATGGTAGATACCTAGAAACGTAACATGCGACAAAGAGTCCCCAGATAGACATACAGGTGCACATTTCTCACAAATCAAAAATTACGATCATCTATGCCTTCCCTGTGCAATGATCTTTGAGGAATGTGACCTGATATCTGTATTGGGAATCATTAAAGAGTAATGCTGTCATATGTTGCACAGGTGGCAGTACACAAGCTACAAGACCCTGATGAACTGGACAAGCTGCTGACAAAGTACCGCAAGGACCCAAAGTACCAAACACAGTTTGTAAACCTGGTAAGCACACCTACACAAATCAACCTTTGCATGGCTTATTCTTCCACTCATCAACCTCTTTTCAAGCAACAACGTCGTCTTCTGATATTTTCAGGAATTGAAATGTTGAATTTGGAAAATTCAGAAATTGTAAAAAGTTCAGTAGTTCCTACTCTAAACGATTCTTAACATATGGGCTATGCTTACCAAGGGGACGTAAAATTAATATGATGGTATTTCTCAAGGAATAGCGTTTTAGCCATTTGTGGTATTGACATCTTTCTCTCTGCGCTTATCATATCAGGTCCAGTCTTTCGCACCTCTGACTCTCTGTTTTATTTCTTCCACACACTTAACACACAGTCTTTGCAAACAGCTAAACTGATTTTCGCCGACGGCCGCTTTGAAAATGCAACTCTCAATGTACGCTCAGTGACAGTGCACCACGTGATCAGTCATCACCAGTCCCATCAAACGGCTTTATCTCACCGATCCACGTGACGGACGTAATTCGCACCCGAGATGTACAACGATGTAATCTCCAAGCAGATCCTACGGTAGCATCAGATAGTTTCAAAAGCTGGTAGAGGAGTGAAGCTGGCTTAGGAGTGTGTTTCGCTACCGGGGGAAAATGCACACCTCTTAAAAAAATAGCTGACTACACTCCTTGGCCAGCTAATAGTACAATCTTATGCCATCGTAGGATCTGCTTGGAGATTACAACGACGGTCGGGATCACTCCCTTTTTGACAAATGATAACCATTATCACGTGCACATTACTGGCAGCTTCCTTTATTATGACAGCTTGAAGCAACAGATCTATGCAATTCTAAGAAGACAAATATCAAAGACGACAAATGCTCTCACGAAAGGCCTTTACAACAATGTCATCATAATAAGCGACAAGGAGACCACAGCGTCAACAGGCAAACGTTGAGACGAATATCATTTCGCAACTATTGTATTCGTCCGCAGCAACCCTACGTCAACCAATCAGCGCTCTGCGTGAGAGACAACTTCTCGCTACACCGCACCTACATCATCTTCCGCACAATGGGCATGCGCCACCTCCCCGTGGTGGATTCTGGGAATCACGTGGTTGGCGTGATCACGAGGAAAAACCTGATGGGGTTTAGTCTAGAAGAACGACTCACGTCCAAACTTCAGTCCGAGCTAAAGCAAACCATGATGATGAACGGACGTGCCTCCCTTAAAGAACTGACTGAGCAGAGTGGCGATATTGTGATCAAGGCGGAAAACAAAATGGTCTTTTGGGTTTAGTCTTGCATGATCAAGGAAAACAACGGACATGGGAAAAGACAGAACAAATACATACATAGATGGAGGATCAGAATCAACACGACAATCAGTTTAAAGGAGAGAAACGATTTCTTTTAGAAACCAGTAGGACAGAATTCTATACTAGTATGTATGCTGTATAACAGCGTTTATGGTGCTGTCCTTGGTGCTGACTGTCTCGTTGGTTATAAACATTGTTATTTTTCACATCAATAATCGGTACGTCGGTGCCGAGCAACCACCATACAGCTCTGTTTCTTAAGAAGCTTCCAATACACTTCTGTCTACACGAGTTAGCGATGAAGACTTTCGTAAGTTCATCTTTAAAACCACTTTTCTGACTGTACTACCCACTAAAAAGTGTCACATTTTAGTATGCCTTGACGTGTAGTGAATTTCACTCAGTTCGGTTGAAAACCGACACTGAAAAATTTGTTGACGACTTTGTTTTGTCTCGTAGCAACCGTACGTCAACCAATCGGCGTCGTCGGTGCACAAAAAGTTTTCGCTGCATCGAACCTACATCATTTTCCGCTCCATGGGCATGCGGCATCTTCCCGTGGTGGATTCTGGGAATCACGTGATCGGCGTGCTGACCCGGAAGGACTTGATGGGGTTCTCATTGGAGGAGAGAGTGGTGCATCGTCACCGACAACAGATTCAGGAAAAGTCGGACGAGCCTGGATACGTCAACGCAGCCTTGGAAGATGATACGGGAACTACAATTCCAATTGACCCACAAGATCACATGATGTACTAAAACATATCGAGTCAGACAAAAATAACCTTTATTTTGGCCAATATTCCTAGGAGAAGTCTAGCCTTATGAGTAAGACATTTATTTAGGGATCACGTACACATTAGCATAGATACTCTTTTATGATTTGGGTGTTTGATAAATGTAAGTATAGAAGTACAGAAAGAGTCGGGTAGAGCATTTTTTTTTTTGTTTTGCACATTTCACTTCATAGACGACTTTCTGTACAGTATTTTTGAAGTATGGAAGGCGATAGAAACTTGGTGCTGCAAACAGCCAATGAAATGATGCGAATTAGCGTGAACGAAATTGGAAACTTTTTAGTAAACAAAGAAGTCTAACGATATTTAAATCGCTGGCTGGACATATGAGGTCATAGTCTTAGTGATGCCATAGTACGTCATAGTAACGCAGGGCCATAGTGATGTCATATACAACTAGTGGTCTATGTCTATGATAAATGAATAACTACTGTTAGCAACGTACGGTGTTTAGTACACATAGAACGGTACTGTATGAGAAATGCAGGAACGAAGACTCTAAAAACAGTCGCGGGTACTGACCTGACAATGGGTACGATAACATGTTTGTTGTGACGACAAGTCTTGCATCCTTTTGGAATGAAATAATTTGATCGTAATTTTATTATAGAAGGTCTAGTTGAACTAAATTACATTGACTGAACAGAACTCAGGCTGGAATACTAGATGCCGTGTCTTGTCTTGTCTTGTCTTGTCTTGTCTTGTCAAAGAGCATGATAGTTACGGACGTTTTTGTCATGTCATGTCCAGTGTAGCTGCTTTCTCACCGTTGGACTTTGTTTGTATCGTTGACAGCTCGGTGCTTTCTGTCTTTTCTGCAAATTCCGCCGCGGTATTTTCATACACCACCGCGTTGTTCACTTTCAAGCCATCCTTATTGGGCTTTGTAATGGAAGATGTTTTTGAAAAGAGGAAGAACGCCGAAAATTTCATGATCAGATATTCCAGGAACTCGAACAAGGTGATGACGCTCACACCGATGAAGAACCCGACTTGTCCACCTACGTCACCTGTGTGTCAAAGTGCAAAGGTCAATGTCGAACGATTGTAGTAATCATATTTCCCAATACTATGCAACATGGATTAAAAAATGAAAACGTTTTCCTTGGCCTTTGTCTATGCGTGCATTCAAATTCTACCGTTGCTTGCTTCAAGTATGCCTCCATACATGAAAGAGAGAGAGAGAGTGGACAGAGAGAGAGAGAGAGAGAGCGGGGAGAGAGAGGGGGGGAGGAAGGGAAATAGAGAATTTGAGCGCAAAAGTGTATAAAACTAAGGATAATTTCATCTGGCAAGACATAGTACTCACTGATCAGTCCAGACTCGTCGACTGCCTTGAACTGTTCGTATGTTGTACTCCTCAGTTCGTGGTAGTACACGTCTAGTAGCACGACGTTCTTGCTATCAAAAGACAAAAATGGGAAGTAAGTACAGAACACTGGTGGCGGTACGCCAAACAAGCTGAGGATCAGATTGCGCTCTCTCTCTCTCTCTCTCTCTCTCTCTCACACACATACACACACACACACACACACACACACACACAGACGCACACTCTTACTTCTGAAACGCACACACACACGCGCGCGCACACACGTACACATACAAACACATATGATATGATCAATATCTGATCGACCTTACCTCAAGTACCCACTGCTATAATTGTAAGTTGTTTCGTAGAAGCGGGCCGCTCTGTCGGAGGGGTAGCCTGCGTACGAGACTTGTGAGGAGTAGGAGGTGTATTCACATGGCACCGTGCAGCCACACGCGTCATATTCGTTGCTGTTTCTCAAAAACGTCGCTACAACAAAGGGAGTGGGGAGAAGAGTTTTTCTTTGAGGTCATATGTCATCAATATAACGGAATGTAAACTACTTAGATCAGGTGTACTTGCCTATTCAAACAAATCACCGAGGGAAGTAACTGATAATTATAAACAATCTCATACTAACGACTTTAAATACTTTATGCATCATGGGCTCATACAAATGGGCGGAAAGGTTTGTACAACTTACCTAGGGTTGGCACGACGCATGTTGTTAAGTTTAGTGGCGTACAGTAGTCCATATCACCTGGGGAATGAAATACGTGGGACATATTCAGTATAGCCTCTCCAGTACACACAATACAATGATAAAATGCACGTAATTATCTGCATTCTCACTCATAATGGCAAAGAGACTTGAATGGGCTTGGAAGAACACTTTAATGCTTAGAAACATGAGCAACTACGAGGTGGGTGGGCGGACAATCAAAAATGGAACCCTAGAATCTACGCCTCTCGGCCGTGTTAGATTGAAGATAGACTGAGTCACATGAGGGCGGAGGTCATGCGCAGCTAATTACTAGATTTCGCAAGCTAAAATCAACACTCTAAAAGACGTCACCCTGTGCCTCGTTTTCGTGAGTCTCGCGAGAGTTCGGGGCACGAGAGTTGTGCGGGGTGGAGGGGGTGGTAACTGGGAATCGGTATTTTGCGACCCTTAAATCTTCACAAATCATAAGAAATTTTGTATCCTAACGCAAGACATAATCGAACTGATTATTCCGTACCAGGATAATACATGGGTGTACATTTGCAGACACTGGCTATAAGGTCCGCGCGGCATTCCAGCAGACAGCCAGGCAGGGTGTACTTATCGTAGTACTTTAGATGGTTCTGGTCTTTCGACTGGTCACACTGGCCCCACGGCGTTGGCTGGTTTTTCACCTGAACAGCAAGATTGACATTAGAAAAAAAGCACCAGATGTAGTCTTAAGGTTACGTGAATAACAATATGACTATATCATCATAAAGACCAGGGTGTGGACAACTTGACATTACTGATCACTGAGTAGTGGGAAACTGATTGGAGTTGTCAGAGAGTTGCCCCTTTAGCTAGAATTTGGCGAGACCTCAGATACAATGTCATGTGTACGTATAGGCAGTGGAACACTGTGAACACAGGAAGGATACTCGTATACAAGTATATTAAGAACACAAGTCCTTACGCGCGTCTGGAAGGTGCTGGCGTAGGTGTGACTGCCAGGTGCGACTGCAGTACCGACCAATTCCGGCCGGGGCGGTTCATGCTGGTCATGCACTTGGAATATGAGGCCATACTCCAGGTTCCCTAACAGTGGATCCTCCGTGTACTCTTCCTGTTGGTAGTAACGGTAGGGTATGAAAAAAAAACAATAACAAACGGTGCAGATTTTCACATGTGCACATACATTATGCTCAACAGAAGGGTTCGCAGGGAAACGACAGAGTCAGGCCGTTTACGTTTAATGAGCTCATTACATGTATAAAACATTTATATGACCATATTCAAGGCAGCGTTTATGTGTATTTTGCTGTGTGTCTGTTCGTGAACGAGATAACGTAAGAACGACTGGATGGATTAGTTTCATGTGAAACAACCTTACCGTCTGTACGTCCATGATCAGTTTGAGCCCGTTCCCTGCCCCAGGCGAGGTTTGCTTCAGCGGGGAGTTCTTGTCACTGTTGAAGGTCCAGCAGTTTCCGTACTCCGTGAACACGTGGGTGAAGTTCTGGAGAAAAGAGTTACAAATTTGTTACCATACTCACATTAGTTATGACACATGTGCACACCGGTATTGATACTTAAGATGTTATATTTTACAGATTTTCTCAATGATGCTACATCATTCCTGTCTTTTAACAAGCTATCTGCTCCCAAAAAATCGAGACCATATATTGTCCAGGCCAAAAGATTAAAAAAAAAAACGCTGCAGTGAAAAAGTTCACATACCAGGGGGCCCAAAATTACCATGACCTTCGTCTTCGTCAACACCTACCCACATGGTAATCCATCCAGAGCTTCTTGAGTTATGGTGACTACGAAAATTCGGAAACACACACAGACAGACAGACAAACAGACAGACAGACAAACCCAATACTATATCTCCATTTTCATGGAAATAAATATGCATTGACTCCGATCTGTATAAGAAGTTCCGTACTTGGGCTGTACACTCCATCCCCCTCCAAGTGCACACTACGAGTGTGTTTTCGTCCAGAACGAAGCCGTTTCGCCGCACGAAACCGGGAAAGTCTTCCAGAAGTTCCGTGGAGACGTTGAAAGCGTCCCAGTCGACGGAGTTAATGTAGGCCTGAACAGCTTCCGGGTTGTCCATCAGAACCGGGGCGTACATGGCGGTCCACAAGTACGTCAGGTCCTTCTGCGTTACGCCTGAAGCACGGAGTCTAAAAAGAAAACACGGACATTCTTAGAGGACTTAGAGAGAAGAAACGATGACAGACCTCACCCGCCAATGTTCTCTGTCCCTTTACGGTCTCCTAGCTTTCATTGTAATAGATACACGTTGAGATGGGTAGTATAAGTAGTAAGAACCGTTAGTATAAAAAGGCATAGTGCAGTCAGAACAGCTCACAAGAAAACACATCACACGCTCAAATTTGACCTTTGACACCTAGATGCCTATGTGACATGCATAGAATTAAAATGTATTGTTTTTAGCCATGCAACTGACAGGCTATAAACAATATTATAGCCTATTATTACTCCATGTGACTTAATTAAATCTGTATGTGCGAATGAACAGGTAGGTCGAATATTCCCATCGCGATTAGATATGAAACCAAGTGATTCTCTCCATGAGATGGCATACCTGTTAAAGTTACAGATGGTGACGGCCGGGAAATCCAGCGAGCTCTCCAGCTGCACGTTAATCTCTGTTCCAGTGCGGTACGCGAAATAGTTTTGGAACCTGCGTGGAGGAGAATACTAAAGTTGAAAGAAATATAGTACACAAAGGTCGGTATATCAGTCATGATAACTTGAAAGTTCATCTGTGTTGGTAGAAGACTGCAATTTCCAACACTAAACTTGGACTTACCCAAATTTTCGACGGAACGGCTCCAGTCTTCAGTAAAGGAATGAATAATCATGTATTGCACGTGAAGCAGCCGACAAACTAATCTCTAGGCAGGTTTACCAGTGGCATAAGATAGTATCAAAGCTGGCCAACGGGAGTCATCAGCCATAGGGAGCCAAACACACGCCTGATGACGCCTTTGGCCAGCTTTAATATGCCACTGGTAAATCTGCCTGGAGATTACACAGCCGCAGTAACATGCACAGTCACACACATATAGCCAGTCACACACATACACAGTCAGACGCATACACAGTCACATATACAGTCGCATACACACGATACACATACAGCCACATCGCGGCGTATGGTTACATAAACGTAAACATACAGTTACATACACATACAGACACATTCAGTCTCATACACACACAGCTATATACACATAGTTACAAGTACATGTACGCTTATCTGCCAAGCTAAAAGCGGCAGTAGTGAGTAGGACAACAGTGGAGTAACGTCATCCCACCTGTCGACAATCTGCCACATGCACAGGCCAAACGCAGCTAAGAAGATCAGAGTCCACAGCGCCATGTGGGGTCTATTTTTCGCATTGGCGATCCGAGATGCGCCGTGGCACGTGGTGTAGTTGGCAAACTCGTGGTCCAGAGAATCCTGCTTGTCCCCCATGTTTCTTCTATGCAACGTATGTTATCAAGCTTGCTGAAATGATATAGTGTAATGAGCAACTTGAGTCGATGATCAGTAACCCGTGTATAAGCAAGGACGAAATGTTCCGCTACATTATGTCGACAAAAAAGTACAACATATTGGAGAAGATCTGTCAATTTGTTTTCACAAGTTTTAAAAAGAGAGAAGAGACTCTGTAGACTCTGTAGATGATATGAAATGTAATCAATTTATACCCATACTTTAGCTATACAACACAATGCATTTACCCCATGTTGGGCAAGCTTAAGAATATACAATGTAATGCTAATAGGTCACAATCGGAAAAGGGGGACCTGCCTGTAGTAGTGTAGGACCTGCCGGAGTCTGTTTTCTGTTACTCTCGGTCGTGAACCCCACGTGGCTCATTGGGACGCCCTGTGGCTTTCGGGCTATATTTGGGTCCGGCCGGGCCCCAGAAATTAAAATCAACCCGGGGCCCGGCGACAAATAGACACCGTGACCTACCCATGGGAACACAAAGAGGTACCCACCGAGTGTTAGATAGATTTTGAAGTCAGGGAGAAGTGGTGTAGGTTTGTACAAAACACCCCCCCCCCCCCACACACACACAGAGCTTGTGCTAGTCTCCAAGTCCAAGCAGACGTGTCAGCAGGATGACAAAAAGAGAAAAAATTGGCCAAATAAGTTGCCATGAGATTTCAGTCAGTTTTTGCAGTCTGTCTGGCAAGTTCACTCCTATGCCAATTAACTCATACTAGGTCCTTACTTGGCCAAAGTCCCCTATTAGTATTACTATTCGGCCAGGCGGGAGTCTGTAGAGACTAAAAGACTGTACATATATTTTTGGGTCAGTATGCAATGTAACCTGATTATTTTATGCAGATCCCGGAAATATGCCACAATGGCTTATGCGATTTTGCCATTACATTTTTAATGGGATGAATGGGTTTTCAGAATTTTATGCAGATCCCCGAAGTGTGCGATAGGGCGAAATGCAATTAGTTGCGTTCCACTGTACATTGTGAAGAACATCGCCCACAAATGTTACCTGTATGCAGAGGCGGGCGTGACTTTATCTGCGAAATGTGCATTTAATTAACACCCAGCAGGCATGAATCGGCCCATTACTGATCAACGCGGGTACCGATAGCCCCTGTGCGTAACTCGGCCACCCTGCCGATTTTATCGGTCCGATACGGCTGACTCCAGCCCACCAAAACAAAGACAAGCCTGTGCGATGGGCCGTGATGTTTTCCTGGTCTCAATCATGTCATTAATTGAAGTTCCACAAGAAGCGATGGTTAGTAAACAGTTGGTTCGATACACAGTCGTTTCATTTGTAAACAGACGTTAGGGACTCCAGACTTTTTTTTACTATATGGCCCTATATCTGCTCATTTGCCATGTCTTTGGTTTGTTTGCCATGTCTTTGGTTTGTTGGTTTGTTAGCTTTAGTAATCTCCAAGCAGATTCCCGTTGGCATAAGATACTGTAGTATCAAAAGCTTTGATACTATCCGATAGTATGGCAGTTATGCCACCGGGAATCTGCTTGAAGCAAGGTTAAGTTTTAGCTCAACATGATGTCGGTTGCCCTCGTGATCTGTCAGGACGGTCAAGTATCAGTGTAATACATGAGCACTAGTTCCAACGCTTTTGTAATGGTTTTCTAAAAAGCTTGGTAAGTTGTAACCCGACAACAACCAGACTGATTAAAAATGATCCTCCCCTCAGAGTTGGCCGAGATTGTGGAGTATGTCAGTACTGTGTCGTGTCCACTGGGACATCATGGTAATGACCGAGGACCTCACGATTCCGGATATAAACAAACCCACACACGGGGTACCTGATACCAAGATATGCATAGAATAGATACAAACTGGTCAGGATTTCTCAGCATCATATCCCGTGTATTACACAAACTTTTCTGAGTAAGATTACATTGTAGAGCGTTCAAATTGAACTTAAATCAGATGTACGTTTCCCATGATGTAGGTCACTAACACACGAATCCATAGATAGCGAGAGAATTATTGTTATGCATATGGAACTAAATAGATTTATGTTTGCTTTCTGTTGACTTCACCACCCTTATCATTTGTCCAATCCACAAAGTTTGCTGACTTAGTGGAATTGAATAGAAACGGAATTTCATAAGGAAAATCAAGGACTTATTCTATTAGAGACCTGCAATGCAACCTAAAAAGTGACAACTGAGTAATATAGAGCACTCTTCACTTCAAGAGATGGGCGATAGGTGTGTTTACTATATGCTGTCGAGAGACAATCCACCTTGTTTCCTTGTTGACCTAGATACGCACAACAACACGCAGAAGTGGAACCAAGGAGGAAATATATAACCGCCTTGGATGAACCTCCATCAAAGTACCATACAGTTGACCATGTGTGTTTTGATCAAACGATACCGTGCTGAGCATGTGGAAAACCGTTTTGTTGTGCTGATTTACAATGTTTACCTTTGACCATGGGGGAACAGAGACTTTCCGGCCTCAGTCTCAACTCTTGAAGACAAGTTGAGAAAATATCAATATGAAATGTGGACAATATCTCTTCATACTGACTTACAAAAGAGCATGGAATTAGAATTTGGGATCATGTATAACATTACGGCTTGGACCAGAACCAGGACTATGGACCAGGACCAAGAAATCGTCGCGAGTCTCCCTACACCCCCCTCCCATCGTAGGGAAACAATCAATATTTTCTACACGTAATTCACATTATTTTGTGTTAAATCCCTTCATTACATCTATGACTATTAAAGGAATTAAGAACGAGTCAGGACTTACCGATAGTTCCGGACGAAACCGCACACGTTGATTTGTAAGTTATCTCACCACATGGGTCCGCGGCTAGTCCCAGCGGACGTCGGTGTCCCTCAGCTTCGTCTGGAGGCGCTAAAGGTATGCCAAAAATCTTATAAGACGTTTTCAATACCTTCATACAGTTGAAAAATGGTCTGTCAAATCGCCTAACTGCAGAGGACACTTTGATACATGTAGGGTGGCTAAACAAGAGATTTTGCCATGGTGGAGTTGTTTTTGTTTGCATTAGTCTTTTCACAACTACTACACCCCTACACGCATTGTTGATAAGTGGTACAGTCAGTTAGAGTCCAATTACATGACTCTTACATTCGTCGTACGATTGCAAACTGAGGACATTATTTAGATAACCGTACATACGTCGTACAAAATGTAGCTGTTGTCTTACCGAAAATACCAATAAGTATTAAACAACTTACATCGTGCGGCGGCCTACCACAAATGCGACCAGGCCCTTCGGACTTTAATTAGGAATGGCTGATGACGGAGAACCTACTGTAGAGACGTTAAGTTCCCACTGAACGCCGTGGAGATGTTGACAAGGCGTATCTTAGTGGCATTCTGGATTATAAAGAGCCATGTGACATGCACAATGGTACTAGACAACATACTGGTCACACCTAGTATTAGTCATTTATAGTCAGGGATTTAGCCAAGGATTGAAAGAACTAAAAAAAGTTTGCAGCGACCGAGAGGACGTTCTTGTCACGGCGATGAAAGACCGGGTAAATTAGAGACAACAAAGGCTCGACACTACCAGGTGTGGTCTTGACAAACATCTCTGGCTCTCTATGTGATACGGGCGCCATTGGCAAACAAGCATGTTGGAAACTGTCAGCGTCAATTATCTCGGAACCCATAGAAGTTATTAGAACACACCGGTACGTACATTACGTACATGTATTGATGTAAAGAAGAACAACTCGTTCACCTTCTGACTGTGACGTCCCAGTGCTGAAGAACAAGTCCCCATAGGTTGGTCACAGTTACTGCTGTATGTGATCAGCTGTCACACCAGTGTTGTTGTCACTACTCTACCTTCGAGATGAGGTGGGAGGCCACAAGCCATGCCCTTTGACCTCTTGTTAGGAGCGAGGCACAGAGTCCGAGCCTGGGTACCATCCGGAAAGTAGTTCGCGCCGGCGTTCATTATATACTATATACAGTCGCTTCTAACTCTGACATTTATTATACACTATATATATATCGCTTCTCTGCTGATAGAAGAAGCCAACATAGGAGCGAACTACTATCCGGATGGTACCCAGGCTAACAGAGTCCGTCATGAGTCGATGGAATTCGGATAATCACTGTCACAATTAAAAGCTTAAGGATGATCAAGAAACTAGCTGGTAAAGGAATGTGGCTGATAATTCCCTACATATCAAATTACCACAGGTTTTAAGTAGATGAATATATATGCAGTAGGTCGATTATTAGTATATTACAAAAGAGATACACATTTTTCCTAGTCAGTGGAAAGTCCAGGGACTAAGGTTGCTAGGAACTATGGAAGTGACGAACGTATATTGGATAAGATATAAGGTATTATATATAAGATAAATTATCTGGGCGGTTCTTGAGAGATGGGGAAATTTGAACCCCCTTGGATTGTATAAAGGTAATCTTCGGCCTGTGAGTCATGTAATAACATATAGATCTATCCATTGTTAGATTCAAACTATCCAAACACATGCGGTTAAAACAGGTCACCTGAGGTGAACTTATATTCAAATATTTGGCATGTCAGAATCATATACGTTTAAATCCTTTGGTCATGTGAAGATGTATATAACGAAAACTGCTCCACTGTAAGAATTAGAACACATGAAAATAATGTAAACGTTTCAAGTTGTAATGAGAAACATTATATACATGTACGTGTGTGAGCAATGCATGCAGTGAAATATGTTATAACATTATAATTCAGTCACAGTATTCATATTACTGGCACCACTTGTGTGTAGAGCGCTTTTATATACACTACTATACAATCCATTTCATTCATATCATTTATATACGAGCCAAACCTAATACAAACACACCATTAAGCGTGTTAGCCTATATATTCAAATTGTACTGGCCATGATCCATGAAACGCTTGTCGCAATATGACTAGATAGACTAATATTGACGAAATATTAAATATTGAATATCACAATACTGTATTAGATATTCAATGACATGATTAATGCATCGCTCTTCTGTGTTCTTCAACAAGAAACAAAGAAAGTGAATTTCTTCGGTATCCTCGAGGTCAAGAAACCTGGATTTCTGCAAGTCCTTTCTGAGTTTTTGGCATCGTCTGGAGCTCTGTATCGAGTGCCCCTTTATTTTCAGGATGAACAGTGTTTTCCTTAGTTGACTGTCCTCTGTCTGGCATTTCCTTCTCGGATTCCATCTTGGAATGGCAGGCGAAGACAAGAAATTTCATGACAAGATACTCGAAGAACTCGAACAAGGTGATGACGCTCACACCGATGAAGAAACCGAGCTGTCCACCTACGTCACCTGTAGGAGAGGTCAAAGTGCAAAGGTCAATGTCAAGGCAAACCTATGTTTAATGATTGTTGGATTCATCTTTGTTGGATGTTTTAAAGAGATGTCTGAGGTTAGATTTTTTTCTTGGTACAGTTTATGACTTCAAGACTTCCTTCAAATCGATATTGGTAAAGAAGAACAACAATGATAAATCTTAAATTTTTATTTGGGAGAGAAGAACAACAATGGGAAATCTTACTGACTTCAGATGATTGACAAGGTCGCACAATTAAAATACTCACTGATCAGTCCAGACTGGGTGACTGCCTTGAACTGTTCTAACGTGGTGCTCCTCAGTTCGTGGTAATACACGTCAAGAAGGACGATGTTTTCACTGCGGGAAGTTAGAGAGTTTTTAAAGAGAAGATACAGGTAACGTTAACAACCCTGAAAATGGAGTACGGGAAAAATGATAGATCATGCAGCTCAGATCCTGATATGCTGCTCAGTGTATACTTTCCCTACAAAAGTGATTTTAAGAAAAAAAGATATTACCAGTTCACAGTACAATCAGGCACACTATTAATGTTACAATAACAATTTTTCTGACCAAAATTGAAGCCACGTCTGGAAGGACGAACGGCAGCATGCATGCAAGTAGATCTCAGTAATGAAAGAAAAACATACTGTCCTGTCTTACCTCATATACCCACTGCTGACATTGAAAACTGTCTCTAAGTACGAGGCTGTTTGTGGTGAAGGGTACCCTGCGTACGAGACTGTGGTGTGGTAGGATGTATAGTCACACGGCACCGTGCAGCCACACGCGTCAAACTCGTTATTCTCATGCAGAAAGGTGGCTGGAATAAGTACAGAAAGATGCTGAACGTTATTACCTTCGCCAAGAACGTTATTTTCTATGTCGTTTGTCTGTGGACGGCATACTGAACTCGAGAAAGTGTGAATAGATCCAAATGGTATTTGGTAGGGGATAGGGGCTGAGAAAACGAAGGCCAAGATCGATAATGGCCCTTGGCGGCTTTTCAAGGTACTGCAGCGGAACGTCCGGTTTTGACATCTACTTTACTTATTCACACTACGTTTAAGATAGTTACTGGTCGTTTTTCTAGAACATAACAGAACAGAACTTATCTTTGTACATTGTTTTTTCCTAAGTTTGACAATCTAACATTATCTGTTTGACGCCCATGTTTATGATATCACTGCTACAATATCTTACGATAGTATATTGTATATACATATAGAGTATTCTTGCTATCGTAACTCACACATTATCTAGCATACAGAAATCTGTGCACAACTTGCCTAACTTTGGTAGAACGCACGAGCTCAGGTTCAGTGGTGAACAGTAGTCTAAGGTACCTGGAGGGCAATTGCATCAGTGACAATGTATGCATTATATGGCAATGTATAGATAACAGAAGTTGCAGTCTAATACTACATATACACGTTATATTTCAACACTTTCAGTCACTACAATACTAGTGGACTATATCGAGTGGAATCTACGGTAAGTAATAAAGGGAACTATTATATACATCGGATTGAGTATTTCTATGCTACTTTGCGACATAACATTCAACAATCATTTAGGAATGGTACAGTTTGAAACAATCCTGAGACATGACCTGGATAATACATGGGCCTACAGCCGCACGTCTCCACACGTTTCGCGCGGCACTCCAGCAGGCAGCCCGGCAGGGTGTAGGTGTCGTAGTACTCCAGGTAGTTCTGGCCTTTGTTCGGGTCACACTGGCCCCAGGGGGACGGCTCGTTCTTGTACTGAAAAAAAAAAAGAATACATGTACTTAAGGTGAGGATGAGTAAGGCATACGTCACAATTCCCACCCTGGCCTCCGCCGGGCTGTTTGCGGAAACGAAAAAGCAAAGTGTATACCAATAAATATGCACAAAACTTGCTGTTGAATTATTTTGGGTCCATTTTGTGTTTTTGTTGTCTTTTATATAGTACATTTCGTCCCCCCAAACTGCCCGGCCGGACATAAACGAGGGTGTCATTTTGAAATGACAACCTCCATCCTACCAAGTTGAGTGACAGAGCAACATATCTCCTGCAAAGTTATAATTAAAGCTAGAATCTACACTTTAATTTGTAATAAAAAACAGAACAGGCCTCACGTCCGTCTGGAAGGTGCTGGCGTAGGTGTGACTGCCAGGTGCGACTGCAGTACCGACCAATTCCGGCCGGGGCGGTTCGTTCTGGTCATGCACTTGGAATACGAGACCATACTCGAGGTATCCTGTCACTGGGTCCTCTGTGTACTCGTCCTGCACGGATTGACAAAACAAACGCAAGGGATGTCATAAAAATGGTCAGAGGGTGCAACTAAGCATTCCTTTAGACCCGAACGATATTGTAGTAGCCGTTAATTGCCATCGAAACATCATTTAATGTACAAACATAAAAACGTACAATGTACATACATACATGCATACATACATGAAGACTGAAAACAATAATCTTCGTTTTCACAGAGGTAAAAAATGGAACATCGCTCTGTACCGTAAGTACGTCCAGTGTTATCTTGAGACCGTTGCCGGCCCCCGGTGTCGTCTGTTTCAAGGGACTGTTTTTGTCCCCATTGAAAGTCCAGCAGTTTCCGTAAGTCGTGAACACGTGGGTGAAGTTCTGAAATAGGACACAAACAAATGATACTACCATCAAAATCTGTCCAACATCGAAGTGTTCCTTCTTCGTCGATAAGATTGACAGATGAAATGTCAATAAAGAACGAAAATCGTAAATGAATAGACAGCGTTTAAAACCTTTTAATCAAAAGGCTTTGAAAACTTTGAAACAGGCAGACCCCCAAAAATCCCCCATGAAAGAGTAGCTTATTCCATTGACCCTATGTCCCGGACTGTCTTATCTGATCAACAACTAGCTCTGCCAACATGAACTCTACTGCCTGTCACTCCCAACTCCCATACACCTGACCTTTGCGGTGACAAACCTTCCCATCCACCTCCTGCCACTCTACAGACAGTGTAGTGAAATATCTAAACTACGAGTACATACCGAATAGCCTCTACCAGGCTCCACAGGCCGCTGTAGAAATTGGCCAAATAAGACAGAAAACACGCCAGAGGAGTTAGATGGCCGAGGAGTATAGTTTGCCACCTAACTCCTCTGACGTGTTTTCTGTCATATTTGATGAATTTTTACTATTTTTCCAGCGACCTGTGGAGGCTGGTTGAGACTAGATACTGAAAACCGAGTCAATGATACCAGAGGTGAACCCACACATATGTTGGCATTTCGTACCTCCGCGTAACATGGCCTTCCGCGCCAGAAGCACTCTAAAAGCGTGTTGTTGTCCAGCACGAACCCATTCCGCCGGGTGTAGCCGGCATAGTCCCCCAGAAGCTCCGCGGACGCGCCGTAGGCATCCCAGTCCACACCGTTCAGGTAGGCGTTGAGAGCCTCCGGATCTCCCACCAAGGAGGGAATGTAGAACGCGGCTCCCAGGTATAACTGGTCATTTATTGAAACGCCCGAAGCACGGATTCTAAACCAAAACAATCAGAAAAGAAGAACACATTCGTATGTTATCTCTTACCCGTTTATTCCACAACATTCTGTTACGTCACGGATTTAGATACGTCAGTACTCCAGAAGAAGGGTAAAAATTCTGAGTGCCGCTTCGGAAAGCGCGTGAAAGGAACAAGTATTCCATAGCCGCAACTACTTCGGGCAAAACGTAAAAACTACAGAAATACCATCGGCATGTAGGCACCACTCATTCATTCATTGTTCTGGGTATTGTCTTAATACACCGCGGGCTTCGTTCACTGCATCACTGTTTTGTTATTTTCTCCGATTTTTTTGTAATTTAGATTTTGTGTAATACGTGAAAGCATGACTTAGAAGACGACAAAATACACAGAAAGCATGACAATTCGTTCTTTCATCTCTGAACTTCGTTGAGTATCTTTCGAACCCCGTAGTGACGCAAGCGTGACGCAAGTGCAGTGAGATACCACCTTAACATACCTGTTAAAGTTACAGATAGTGACGGCCGGAAAGTCCAGCTCGCTCTCCAGCTGCACGTCTATCTCTGTGCCAGTACGGTACGCGAAATAGTTTTGGAACCTGCGTGTATATAAGACAAATACATGTCGAATCAATGGCACAGGTGTTGTTTTCATAACTATGTGAATGAAGTGACATTATGTATAATCTAGACTCTACAGTACAACATTGAGTGCAAGGCGGTCACCACGGCTCTCTTTCCGGGTGACGTTCTACTTATGTTAGGCCATGTTGATTTGATTGCATGGAAATATTCTCCAGCAACCTCAAAACTGATGCGAGCGTACCAACGACAAATGTTTAGCCAGGAAAAAAGCTGCCTACACTATGAAATCTGAGTGGTCAGGAAGTAATAACTTAACACACAGAGTATGGTATACCGAAAAATAGATTCTTCATTTTTGCTCTTTCATATCATCTTCTTTGACTTTAGAATTGACATTTGAATTCTATGACATCAGTCTCCATCTTTGTTTTTAATTTCCTATATAAACGGATGAAAATTGACGCGCGCGTGGATACCACCATTGTAATCAAATCCACATGGCCTTAAGAAAACCAAAAGTTGTCTTTATCGATATGATGACATTACTTAAGACGCATGGTACGTTTTCCCACCTGTCGGAAACCTGCCACGTGCACAGCCCAAACGCAGCACAGAAGATCAGAGTCCACATCGTCATGTGGGGTCTGTTTTTGGCATTGGCGATCCGAGACGCGCCGTGACACGTGGTGGAGTTGGCAAACTCGTGGTCCAGAGCATCCTGCGGAGATTTCTGTTTGCCATCCATGTTTTTTTCTTGTGTATGGGGTCTTCTGAAATGGTGGGTGTTGATCTCAAAGCTGATGTTCAGGTGGTGGTTTATTTTTTTTCTGACTGGTCCCCAAGAATTGACCGCTAGTTGGATAGCCGGCTGTAAGAAAACGGGTCGAATCAGAAGAAGCCACAATCCTCCCATGACGTACCTCATTGTAGAGCAAAGGTTGAAGTAAAGATCGACACATTTTCGTGCCCTCAGAATGAATGAATGAATGAATATTTTAACGGAGGATCATGGGGGATTATGCTGAACAATCCCAGGCAAGGGACAATCGTCGGCTTATGCCTTATGATCTTCTCAATGAACCCAGAATTCTCCCACTCCAATTGTAATTCGTAAAGACACTTTCATGTTAGACATACAGCAGAAAAACAGTTAGTTACTCTCCCGCGATAACTATGTGTATTATGGTGTGATTGTAAATGTGTGATGCAGCATAGCTGTGCAAACATGGCGGCTTTAGAGATCTTTTACAGTGTTGCCGACACTCCATTGACGTGAAACTAAAGGTAACTGTGTGTACTTTGACGGTAATGCAGGTCAAATATTACAAATGGACCGAGTTTCACCCTGCCCTTATGTTGAAACATCCTAATGAAATGCCCTGTTTGATTGTAATAGCCATGTCCATGTTATACTAGTTCTGGCGACGGAATCTTTTCCTCGAGGTTTATGTTCATGTTATCAATTAACGTTCTTCTCCATGTAATCTTATATTCAAACGTTTTCTATAGCTCCATTACTAGAACAGAGGCAGACATACGGGAATTGAGAACAGTTACATCAGGTTGTTTAATGACTGGATACGACATTCTTTACACACTATAATATATATAATTTCTATGGAGTAAACAATCCTTATAAGATACAAGGAGAAATATTGTACTTGGGAAGGTGACAGCCAGTCATCGGAACGTCAAAAGGTGATTTTGTACAGGTTGTGTGCAAGAAATGTTGTTATCCAGGGGCATACCATTGCAAATTCCAGTAAATGTTCCCATGGAAAGTAAATAGGATTACGTCAAGGCAGGTATCATCGGCACGTATGTACAACTGAGCAACAAGTCAACACAAACAAATTCAATGACTGGCACTCGTCTACAGCAGCGCATGAGAAAGAACCTTGTTTTACTCCAAACCATGCGAGAAGGCTAGAGCAAACTAAAGGTGAACAAGACAGATAAATACCTTACCAACCTTTGGTAGAATTCTAGGTTAAGCAGTCTCCACATGCAGGTGGAGCCAGTAGCTGTGTCAATCCTGCTCTGACATCCGTACTGTGTATGTGCAGCGTCCGAGAAGTCACCTCAAAATATACCCTGCCCATAATTGGCGGGTTGGGCAGTATTGTGTTCTTTGTTTACTTTTCTCTCTTTGCAAGTTAGCAAGGCGTGTTGCTAGTTACGTGGCACTGGTAATACGTCATGTGTGTCAGGGGCTTAAAAGGAGTGTCATGCTTCACAACTTCTAAGAGGGGCCATTTGTTAAGTGTTACGCGTATTTGTCCGACTTAAGATCATGGCAAGGGTTTTCCGAAGAGCTATGACTGGGCTTGAAAAGAGATATAGAATTGCCACTTCCTTTACCAAAATAGCGTTTGACAAAAGAACATCATCAATATTGCAGGGATTCTGATCTTAGAAAAAACAACTTATTTCATACCTGATACTGAATGAATGACTGATTAATGACTGGCTATACCACCTAACAGACCTGTTTTTCTTCTATCTGCTTTTTTCTTTGGGGGCTCTGAATACGCTATTCATAAAGTCAAGTGATTGACGAATACACGTAGATGAAAATATCACTTACTGACTTAGGACGTGCAGCGATTCAGTAATGACAGTATCTACAGCATGCTTAGGTGATTATAATATCCTCAGATACATGTATGAACGCCTGTTGAACCCGTATGAATCATCAATTCAGTTACATTATTGGCTTCCGTAAGGTCTTCTGCAACTACAAAGACAGAGAATGAACATGCAAAATATGCATCTATCATCATGTATAAGTATTTGAATATTCTCTGTAATTTATGTTGTCTACGTAGCAATTAACTTTGATGAGCACTGTATTTGGCTCCCACATCAATAAAAATGACCTCCTAAACCGTAAATGATATTAAAGGTAGTTCCCTTAAAGTGTTGTTAAATGGACAATAGGTGATCTGAAAATAATCCATAAACATTATAAGACAAAGTTCGTACCTGTGCAGTATGTGTGATGAAACGGCAGCCACTGCTGGCTCTGAGGTTGTACTACTTCAAGGCACAGGCAGCGTGTAGACAACTGACAGCGCACCGAAATCGGGCTTACCCATGCGTAACCAAGATTTGAGGCTAAGTGATATACACCAATGGCTATAATTACACTAAGGACAAATAAAAAACAAAGTCTAACACAAAAGCTTTACATATAGAACCACTTTATGATGGAACAGTGTGTAGTACGATCTGTCAAATGGCCCTGGTAGCACGTTAAGGGAGCTGTTGGGAAGCTGTTGTTCCAGTCCAGTGAGTGGCGCAGACCCATGCAGATTACAATATTGCGCAAACCTTTCAGCAGCACAGAGACAGTATGAAAGCACAGAATCTGTGGCAAGTGACATGGAGTCGATATACTAGAGGGGATAGAAGAGGAAGGCGAGTGACAGGCACTGAGAACACACGCATACTGGCATTGACTACATTGGTCTTGTCATATATGAAGATGTAAACTTGAATAAACTGGCAATAACCATTAAAGCTAAAGTACCAGGAACATGCGGCGTAGATGATGATGATGACCAGGAACTAAAACGTGTAACTATATGGCTGTTCATAGTTCCACATACCTATCACACATACAAAGTATGAGCCAATTTCGCCGACCCCATCTGGTTTTCTCGTGCAATGACTAAAACACCAAATCACTATGCATACAATGGTAACGAATTAAGTGTATGTATACGGTGGTCACAAGGCCGGAGCCGTTCAATAACGTTTTTCGGCGATATCTGAATATGTTTACTCAAGGAGGTTGAAACCTCCTTGGTTTACTTAAATACGGCAGCCCTCCAAGAACAGTAGAGATAGCGTGAGTGAACAAGATATATGAACAAGTAAACAATTTGCGTTCCTGCGATGTCGAATGACAGAAATATAGGTAAAGGTAGGATTTAAAAGGCATCCGCCGCACTAGAGATTGTAGGAGCAGTCTAAACTGTCTATACAGTCTATACGGCCTACGTCACATTTCCTACCCGGGCCCGGGGCTGTTTGCTGAAACGAAAAATAAAAATCTATGCTAATTAATATACACAAGGCATGCTGTTGAATTATTTTGGTCCGTTTTGTAGTTTTGTTGTCCTTTATTTCGTAATTTCCGGTCCGTAAAACTGCCCGGTGGGCCCCTTTGTGGAAATGTGACGTCAGCCTAATACATCGCAGTGAAGGTGATTTCAGCACCAAGGACAGTTCCTTCGCTCTCGTTCACAGGTTCACCACCACACACTCGACGAACTCGTCCCCATCGTCCAGCCTCTTCCTGCCCTGCAGTCTGTCCCGGATGCTGATGACGTGCTTCTGCAGGTACGGGATCAGCGTCACGCACTTCAGCAGTACTGCAGCCGCCAGGGGGAGCAGCGAGATCAGCGACACCGGCAGGGTGAACAGGCTGGAGGAATGCAGCAAAGTAACAGGAGGTTGGTAGAGCCTCTATTGAGTGAAGGTCTCTGATTTACCCAACTCTTCTAACTAGTCTACTGCCGCGAAAAGTGTAACCAGGTTGATGAATCAATCAAGATGAATTTAATCCAGTCATAAACTGGGATGGAGGGTACAAACTAAGTAACGGTTGGGCTCGCGCTTGCCGCTTTCCCACTTAGTGACGTGAAGTTATTTCCCTGTAGAGCATAGCAGAGGGACTGTAGAAACACTAACAGGCAGATCATAGTTTGGGTTGTATAAAAGGAACTCTACACAAATTGTATACCTCTTAGGCTACATCTGTCACCTCACCTGTAGAGGGACTCGTTCGGGTACACCTGTATCGGTCTCACCTGTAGAGAGATCCGCTCGGGTACACCTGTACCGGTATCACCTGTAGTGTTGGGCACACCTGTATCGGTCTCAACCTCTAGAGGGAGCCGTTAGGGCACACCTGTATCAGCCTCACCCGTAGAGAGATCCGTTCGGGTACACCTGTACCGGTATCACCTGTAGAGAGATCCGTTAGGATACACCTGTATCGGCCTCACCTGTAGAGAGACCCGTTTGGGTACACCTGTATCGACCACACATGTAGAGGGACACCTGTATCGGCCTCACCTGTAGAGAGATCCGTTCGGGTACACCTGTATCCCCAGGAACACCACGTGGAACGTGGCGGTGAACAGCGCGACCGTGCCGAGGTTGGACCACAGGAAGGTGGTCTCCCTCCAGTTCAGCTTGTCCTTCCCCGAGGGCATGTTGGCGATCCCCAGGATGAGCAGGGCCGACAGGCACACCGCCCCCATGGACACAAACGCCTCCCCCGACCACATCATCTTACCTACAGGGAAGAGAAATAGACAACTATATATCATATGCTGTATTGTAGCTAGAAGAAGGCTGTCATAGCCACATGCTGTACTCCATCATCATGTGAACGGCAAATTCTGAAATACACCAGATATCATCCAGCTTACATTCGCCCCCCTTAAGGATTGCCAAAGTCCTCATAGTCTACTGTAATCGACTGATTAAAAGCCCGAAACAAGATTAACTATCCCAATTCATATCTAATGTCCAAGCAGATGCTAACAAGGCATCAGATATGAGCTTTGAAAGGCATCCGTCGCACTGGACGAACAGTCTATGCTTTATGCATTGCAGTGAATGTGATTTCAGCACCAACGACAGATCCTTCGCTCTCGTTCACAGATTCAGAAGAGACGTGGGAGCTAGTATACGGCTGGATACCAGGCTAGATTAATCACTATCCTCTTACCAAGGGCCGGGATCCCGCGGTTGGACGTCTTCTCGTACAGCTCGGGGTAGTAGGTTGGGCTGAGGATGGTGAGGGACATGATGGCGTGCACGGCTCCCACGATCACCCCGACGAGGCAGATGTGCCGCCGAGCCTTCCGCCACTCCCCGAGCCACACCGGGAAGTCGCGGTACCCGTACCCTTTGAAGATGCGCACCAGGCGAATGAAGATGTCAGGGAAGAACGCTGCGGACAGTAAGGTCCCCGCCACGAAGGCCAAGACGCGGTTGACCAGGAACAGGGGGAGGCGGGAGAGCTCGTTCGACCCGTCCGAGACAGAGGGGCGGATGATGTCCTGGAGAAGCAACAAATATCGGAACGCGATGATAATGCATCAGTGGGATTGAAGCGACGTTTACAATAAAACTTAATGCTAGTATCACATTTCCAAACAGGGGCCCGACCGGGAATGAAAAATAAAAGTCGCCAAAAAGCAGTTACTCAGCAACTGGATATCATCGTATCACATTGCTTGAGTACCTGCTTTTTGACGTATCTTATTGTCTGGATATCTAACCTTCATCGACGATAAATAAAAGTGTATAGCAAGAAATGCTCCTAAAAACCTTTTCTTTTACGTCTTGTGTGTTTTGCTGTCTTTTATTTAGATCGTTCAGGCAAGGTGCCTAACCTAAAAATGTTGCACTGCCATAAGATACTGTAGTACAACATCCTATGATATAATACAACACAAACACAAAACTGTGCAATTGTTTCTACCAGTTGCAAAGTAGTTTTCAGTCAACCGAATCCGTACAACATGTCAAGAACGTCTCCCACCTGAATCATGACGTAGAGAAACATGACGATGAAGAGCCAGATCCCGACGCTGACGGGCAGGCCCCAGTAGGGCAGGAAGCGGGCGGGGATGGTCTCGATGTGCCCCGCCGACTTCAGCGCGCCGAGGTCCACGGGAATGAACCCGAGGTCGTACACGATGTGGGTGACTGTGGCTTTGGCGTGGTGATCATCGCCACACAGGTATACCTGCACATGTCGTTAACATAAAGAGGAGTTTCAGATTCGACATGGCGTCCTCACTTTGCCATATCTGATTAGTATGAATATTCGAATCTGCACTGCCTTCGGAACATCTTTAATATCTTGTTATCGTGTATCGAAGACACAGGCTGCTCACGAAGACACAGGCTGATGTTAGGCCTTCTATTGGCTTGCCTTGGTACTGCAGCGGAACGTTTGTTTTTTTCCCCAAGCTTATGTTCTGGCAATGATGTGGATACTTGATATTTGGGTGGCAGATAAAATTTGGGGTCGGGATTGAGTGTTATAGATTTGAACTCCCTACAACTACAGTTGTAATGTGCTATATCTGAACGGAAGAAAAAGAGGATAGATGCTAAAAAGAGCATGTGTACATGCTGTCCGTTCTATTCTGGAATCAAGTTTGTGGTAGGTTGGTCAGGCTCTCTTTGGGGTTTGACGGGGTTGTACACCCGGGTCATCAAGTACGGCACATGGTAGAAGCTTTACACCGTTGGAGTTAAACACCAACCTCCTAAAAAAAAACTACCGGGTACAAAAATTGACCCAGAGCGGCGGAGATCTCCCAGTTCCCAGAGGAAAGCCCTCCCAGTCCATCCGTACCTGTTTAGGCCCGTCCATCAGTTCTGCGTCCAGCGCAGCTGCTGGGATAACGTTAAACCCCTTCACAACCCTGCAGGACGGGAACAGCCGCCACTGCAGGTACTCCGCGTTAGAGCGCAAACCTTCAGGCAATCAAGATTCCAAGATTAGTTTGTTGCAGATAAAAACTGAATAATAAACCACTGCAAAACCAAATCACCAAGCTAAATGTACAAAGGTATTTTGATTCTTTAAAATAGGGTCCCGAAATCAAGGAAAGACCTATTTAACATACAAATTACTCCAAGTTTCCTATCATGAGATACTACCCTATCTAGTTTCCTATCTAGTCCTGGTAGATGAACTGAGTAACAGCGATGCCAAACCATCGTAACCGGTAGATGTTCCCAGTGCTATCCACTCTTTTCTGACAAATCATATTTTGAGCGCCGTGGTCTGTTCAACCATTCTAACATCCTTAAGAAGGTGGCCATGAAAGTGTTGCGTTTCGTTTATCTGTATCTGTATCTTTATAGCCGGTATAACACACCAGCTTCGCAGGCACGCGGCGTGGCCCATGGCAGCAGCTGGTTCTATTACACAGTAAACGACTTGACGTTTAAACGTTTTTCACCAAGAAATTTGGAGAAAGAATGAAACTTCTCCTCACCGTCGTTAAACCTGCTGGTGATGCTGACATCCACCAGGGTTTTCCCGCTCATGGCGTCCGTCAGGAACACCAGCTGATCGTAGTGGTCCCTCCGGACAGCCAGGAACACCACCTCCGCCTGCAGTACCGCTTCGTACCGCGTGGTGAGCGTCACGCCCAGCGGAACCAGGTTCTTCATCGCCTCTGGGTCACGTGTTCCCAACACCACCTTCGAAAAGAAGGGATAATGTTTGTTATTATTTACATGTAACGTTATTATGATATTACGGACTTGCCGTACATTACTGTTGGGCCAAACACACACGTACACATGCATACCGTGATGCACGCACGCTCGCACGCAAACACACACAAACTCGCGCAATGTATACATACACGCGCACACAGGTGCAGATACACATGCACACACAAACACAAGTGCACACACAAACATAATTGCGCGCGCGCGCGCACACACACACACACACACACACACACACACACACACACACACACACACACACACATACTCTAGTTAGATTCAGTTGTCCTAGGTAAATGACCGTAAATGTTCTACCCATAGTCTGTACCTGATAGCCGGACTTCAGCAGTTTCCTAGACAAGGCCAGTCCGAACTCCCCACAGCCGAGTATCCCGACGATGGGCGGCGGGGCGTCTCTCATCCCCCTCCCGTCCAGCGTGCTCCTGGTCCTCCGCTTCGGCGTCGCGCTCCTACTGGTGCCGACGGAGAGATCCCCGAGCCTCCGCGGGGTGGAGGTGACACTCCCCGGTACTGACTGATCCCTCATCCGGACCGGGGTGGAGATGTTACTCCCGCTAGCCGACCGTTTGGGAGTAGACGTTACGCTACCGTCTTCCAACATCTCCTTATATTCCACCATCATTTTGTTATCTGAGCCAAAATTACCGCGCGAGGCAAGCCATGACTGGCATGAGTTTGTTTCTCATGAGTCACGCCAGAGGTATTTAATTTAGTAATGCGCGCATCAGTTCTGTGTTGCTGATAGAAAAGTTGATATTGAATATACCCATGGGGACTGGGACATTGTATCAAGTCAGCAGGGCGACAATAAAGAAGCGAGGAGTAGACAGGTGAAAGAATGGGTTGAAAAGTGCACCCAGGAAGATTGATTCTACAAAAGAACTTTGGCATTTCGGACCCAGATTGTTTCATGTTATGTCGCAGGTGTCTCGCCTAAAATTGTCATCTCAGCGCCTGTAGCCTAGTTGTGTCGAGCTGAACACATCACCGTTAAGGAAAGCGTTCGGATTTTGATTTATCTAAAAATAACGCTATTAAACCTCGAGTAGAGGTTATTTTCTTTGATATCATAAGTTCGTCACGTAACGTTGTAGACAGCAGTATATTCAGTACTCAGCTTTGTTTATGTAATCTTCACGATACATTTGTTTGTTTGTTTGTTTATTAGGAATCTCCATTAGTTACATTGAACTATTCTTCCTGGAGTCCTTTACACACAATGAATAAAATACATAACAACAAATTATACAGATAATGTTGATCAGACAACTAGCATAAATCAATCATTAACATTCTTAACTTATCATATTATGCAATACATTAAATTACTCATAACGTCAATCAATCAATTCATCATTATCCTCATTCAATTAACATAAACAAAAACATTATTATCATATCATATCATACATGTACATAATATTATCATATATTAGATATTGTGGAGGTCAGAGGTCATGAAATATACAGATGGGACATAGTCAAGTTTACCACCATGAGCTGATAGGTGAGTTTTTATGTCTTTGAGTTTTTGTCCAGGACCAGATTTTTACTTTGAAAGCACGTGGATTTGAGGATGTAATGTGAATTGGTAGAGTGTTGTATGTTCTGATAGCTCTGTATAAGAAGGTTCGAGTAATGGCATTAGTTCTGGGTTTAGGTAGCAGGAATGCTCCTTTCTGCGCTAGTCTTGTGTTGTGAGAATGTGCGGTGTTAACTGTTTTTAAACGACTGAAAATGCATTTTGGCTGTTTTTCCTTTACAACTTTATGGAATATGTTGATAGTGCCTGTGAAAAGTCTTTCTTTTACTGAGGGCCAGTTTAACTGATTATGTAGTACGTCTAGGTTTGCGTCAAAACATGCACCTGTTGCCAGCCTAGCTGCTCTATTCTGGATAACTTGCAGTTTGTCTAGGTGGGTCTGAGGCGATGAGGACGTAAGTACTAAGCCGTAATCTAGGTGAGATAGGACCAAGGTCTGTATCACAGTTTTCAACAGGTTGGTAGTGAAGTATTCCTTATATTTCCTAATTGAAGCAAGAGCTCCTGCCATCTTCATCTTTGTTTTGTTTACTTGTAGAGCCCATGAGAGCTGCTGATCCACAGTGACACCTAGTAAGTCCGCCTGTTCCACCTGTGTAATGATTTTGCCTTCGATGGAAAGTTGTAGCTTCGGCTTCCTTTTTAGCCTATGTGGTGAACCCAAGACGATTGATTTTGTTTTGCCAATGTTGAGGATTAACTTGTTTGTCCTCACCCAATTCCATATCTTAGACAAGTCTGTCTGCAGCTTATTTTGTAATTCTGTAATGTCAGAAGCTGATGTAGATGGGGTGGAATCATCGGCATACATCACAACCACACTTTGGGTAGTTACCATTGGCAGATCGTTTGTGAAAATACAGAAGAGAAGGGGACCGAGGCAGCTGCCTTGGGGTACGCCACATTTTGTTTCAATGAATGATGAGTAGCTTCCATTCACAAACACGGCCTGTTTCCTGTTTTCTAGGTAGCTTCTTGTCCAGTTTATGGCAGATTGTGTAAAGCCATAACTTTGTAATTTGGCCAGACAGATCTCATGATTGATAACACCAAAAGCAGCACTAAAATCTAACAAAACTGCTCCTACTAAGTTACCCTTGTCTATTTCTTCCAGCCAGTAGTCTGACATTTGTGTGAGCGCGCTAGAAGTGGAGTGGAAGCGCTTATACGCATGTTGATTACCGGAGAAAATATCATTTGATACCATGTAAGTTTGTATTTGCTTCTGACATATTCTCTCCATGACTTTACTTATGACAGGTAATAAGCTTATTGGGCGACTATTTGGTCCATTGAGTGGGGAGGATTTGTCTTTTATTAATGGAATTACTTTAGCTTTCTTCCATTGGGAGGGGAAAATTCCTTGCACAAGGGAGCTGTTAAAGATGTGGCAAAGTGGTTTGGCAATGTAGTTAGCACACAGCCTCAGCAAGGTATTGTCTATATCATCGTGCCCGGTGGCTCTGCCTGGGTGTAGTGATTTTAACTGTTCTTCCACCTGTTCTACTGATACTTGTTGAAAACTGAAAGAGCAATACTTTTCAGCCATGATATGTTCTTTAATTGGTTCGACTGCATGCACGAATATATGTACATGATGTATACATAGTCCATACACAACAAAGGGAACTATCATATATAATTATATACAAATATTGTGCACAAAAACATCATCAGTTTGTACAATACAATTCCTTGATCGAAAACTTTGAATGTTTGAATCCCACATTATACAATATCTGACGTTACATATATATATATATATATATATATATATATATATATATATATATATATATGTTACTTCAAATCCAACGACAGCTTTCTTACCTAATAAGGAGTGCATTTTGACAATGTTTTCTGGAAGTATATGATATTTGGCCGAGAGGTGTTGTTTCTAAATGACGTCGATGTAAAATGCTTTTGTCGTGATTCGTAAGTACTGTAAGGATACTGATATCATCAGTAGTGAGTAGCATCAGTGCAATATCAACATCTTGTTTATCTACTTTACAGCCGTCCCATACAACATGTGAAACATGAACTTGGGCCTGATTTTGTCCTCCATTCTGTACTTGACGTCTGAGAAGCCGGCATTGTCGATGTTTCTCCAGGTTTCCCTATTTATATTGCAGCCGCCTCCGAGTGAGTAGAAGACGGGGTTGAACAGCTCCTGTAGGGCCTGGGTCCGGGCTAGGGTCGGGTGCCGCACGTGCTCCAGGTAGTAGAACCTGCCTCCCTGAGGAAAAGAGACACGGTGTTTTGTGTTGTTGGCGTTTGGCACTTCGTTGATATTCAGGTACAGTTGTACCTACCCTGGGAGCCAAACAGGACCGGGTAGCTAGCGAGTTTTGTTCGGGGACCCAAGGCAGTCAGCCAGCAGATCTCACATTAGTGCGCCGGGGGAGTTTAAGCCTGCCCGATCCCGGCTGGCTCCCAGGGTAAGTTGTACCGGTGTGACAGCGATCTCGCCCCCCCGTGATCTCGCCCCCCCCCCCCCGGGGCGACATCACTAGCGATCTCGCCCCCGCGGGGCGAAATCACTAGCGATCTCGCCCTCCCCGGCTAGTGATCTCGCCCCCCCACCTCGCCCCCCTTTAGCGATTTCGCCCCCCCCCAAAAAAACGGGTTTACATGACATTTTAGAAGTTGATTGATATAAATCACAAAATGCAGTTTCAGAATGATATAAGTACACGAGTTTGATACATAACTCCATTCATAGTATCAATATTAACGTAATTACATGGTAATAAGATAGTTGTACTTGTTTCAGACAAGGAGGGTTGGGTCCCTTGTATTCCCATTATTGCATAATGGGGATACAAGGTACCATACCTGAGTCTTGACACAAGACGTATTTCATTGTATTCACCTGTCCTCAAGCAACCTATATATCTCCAATATGAAGTCTCTACCATGAAGTGACCACAAAAGAACTATGTAATGTCTTTATTAATTATGCAAATATTAGGTATCAATTAGAATAACGCACATTTTGGTATATGCACCTGGCCAAGGGATATCTTCACCTCCAACATGACTGGTTTTTTTTCTAGTATTTAGGAACTGATGCATTTACCCGTGTTTCTTAAGACTGGTATTTTACCAGTGTTTGTGTAGCATTTAGCAACAGCTATATCAACTTGCGCGTAGATAGTGTTTATAATGAGAAACTATTATTCACGTGTGTTTTTGTTGGTGCTTTGGAAATGTTTCCAGCACAAGAAAGAAAACACTGTGACAAATTGAAAACATATAGCTGACGTATTCCGTACCATAGACGTCGACGGTGTTGATTTATACGTTCTCAGTATCACTGTTTTTATGCAACCTCAGCTGCAAAAATTGTCTTTTTCATTTCAATGTCATGTTTGCACCGAACAATATACTATCGACTTTCGAGGTATGACATCTTACGGTACGGTAATAAGGTGCCATATAGGTACCAGGTAACACACCATATACGTTACTCCCCAGGTGCAGTATAGTACCAGGTAGCGCACCTGTAATATGTAGTAACCAGCTGCTCTTGGGGGGGGGGGGGGGGCGAAAACGCTAAAGGGGGGCGAAAACGCTAGTGATCTCGCCCCCCGGGGGCGAGATCGCTGGGGGGCCGAGATCGCTGTCACACCGGGACATCTGATACATGTACATGTAGTGATTTGCGCAAGGTTATATGGACATATATACTTCGTTGAGCAAGGGCGATACGGCACGTACGTGCATACAACTGTTAGGTAGTAAGGTGTTTTGGGCAGCTCACATACGTACACTTGAGTTTCAAGTAGGCTTACCATGTAGTAATATATTTGCGTGAAACGGTACGCACAAACACTCAAGTTCAATGATGAGAGACGGTTAAATGTTTCATATATGTACAGCATCTGCATGCGTATATACATATATGGGGGAGGTACAAAGTTATGTTCTGAATCTGAGACAGTCTGCAGAGTATTCCCGAAAGCGCTATTCATGATTTAGAGCGCTGAAAGGAAGAAGGTACAGCCTTTGGAGCACGTTTTACTAAGTCTTAGTTTTCGTGCTATTGTGATATTACCGGCTTGAGAACTCTCTTGACCTCTCCAAGGACGGCGTCGACGTCATGGACGGAGCACAGGACCAAAGTACACACGACAGCATCCACAGATCCCTCCGCCACCTCAGCCATGTCCTCTGCACCAGCAACTACGAACTTCGTCACCTGGTCAAGTTGATGAAAAACAATCAGGTCTTTCAGGACTAATGATTAACAGTCTGTTTATTGAATGGGCAGCAACGAGATAGCTTTGTATCATTGATAATCTTACCACATAGCACATGTAACATCATACTTGGTATTTTGTTATTAGTATTCATTTCTATATTGCGACGGTTTTAGAATATCTTAGACTTTCCTACCTTAACACCGGGGTACCGTTTGGAACTTTCTTCAAGATCAAGTTTAAAGTAGGGGTTGGGGTCAACAGCGATCACAGAAGTTCTTGGGGGAAAATATTCAAAGTTGGTTCCTTTCCCCGGCCCGATCTCCAAAACTTGCAAAGATCTCCCATCTTGTTCCCTCAGCCCAGAAAATATGTTCTCTTTCAATCGAGAAAATCGCTTCTGGTTGATTCTTTTGAGTCTAGCACATATCCAGAGGAACGCAGGCTTGCAGTAGACTGCTGCCGTTTCAGGGCTGAGTTTGGCGAAGGCGTACAGTCCGGCAGGAACGGTTAGGGACACCAGGGTAGCGGAGACGGCCACACGGCGGAGGACTGAGGCCATATGTGCCGCCTTCCTGTGGCTGGAGCAGGTGTGACGACTATTATTTTAGCCACCTGAGGCAAAATAAAAATGCTATTTAAATATAGTCAGCCCAGGTACACAATAGCTAATACACAAAAATGGGGCAGTACATTGGTCAACGCCATACCACTACTTAATCAATATACAAGAGACTTAATGCAGCCCCGCGTAAACAATTCGATGACTTTATTGCATTGTGTTGTTTTGAGCCTGAGAGTGACTGTAACGTACTCTCCAAGCAGAGGTTGAGTCGCGAGAGCGCGCCTGTAAATTTCCCGATTACTACTATACGAGCTCGAGTCTTCGCGACTCACCCTCTGCTTGGAGAGTAACTGTAACGTGCCACCGAGTAAGGACCCCAGGCTGTAGGTTGTTGACCCGTGACCTCCTGGTTTGACTGAAATGAATGCTGCTGATGAGCAGTAAGAGTTGAAGTATTTTTGAGGGGATTTTAAATCAGTTTTGAAGATGACAAAGCCTCTAAGCACGTCCTCATACGCAGAGAAGAAGGAGCACGCTCAAGAGTGAAAACACCAAACTATCCACTTCTAGATAACACAGTTTGTACTAGCAGTACAGACCTGGTGTGTTACAACATGTTTACAGCTTATGTGACACAGGTAATATATTGTCCTTGTAGCCCGGGGTCACAGAACTGTGCACAAGCCGACAGCTCAAGGATATCATCTACAAAATGCATGTCTGGAGTGGCCGCCATCTGGCACTCATTGACGCAGGTGTCCTCAATACCGGTGTGACAGCGATCTCGCCCCCCCGGCGATCTCGCCCCCCCGGGGGCGAGATCACTAGCGTTTTCGCCCCCCTTTAGCGTTTTCGCCCCCCCCCCCCCAGAGCAGCTGGCTACTACATATCACAGGTGCGCTACCTGGTACTATACTGCACCTGGGGAGTAACGTATATGGTGTGTTACCTGGTACCTATATGGCACCTTATTACCGTACCGTAAGATGTCATACCTCGAAAGTCGATATTATATTGTTCGGTGCAAACATGAAATTGAAATGAAAAAAGACAATTTTTGCAGCTGAGGTGGCATAAAACAGTGCTACTGCGAACGTATAAATCAACACCGTCTATGGTACGGAATACGTCAGCTATATGTTTTCAATTTGTCACAGTGTTTTCTTTCTTGTGCTGGAAACATTTCCAAAGCACTAACAAAAACACACGTGAATAATAGTTTCTCATTATAAACACTATCTACGCGCAAGTTGATATAGCTGTTGCTAAATGCTACACAAACACTGGTAAAGTACCTGTCTTAAGAAACACGGGTAAATGCATCAGTTCCTAAATACTAGAAAAGACAGTCATGTTGGAGGTGAAGATATCCCTTGGACAGGTGCATATACCAAAATGTGCGTTATTCTAATTAATACCTAATATTTGCATAATCAATAAGACATTACATAGTTCTTTTGTGGTCACTTCATTGTAGAGACTTCATATTGGAGATATATAGGTTGCTTGAGGACAGGTGAATACAATGAAATATATCTTATGTCAAGACTCAGGTATATGCAATAATGGGAATACAAGGGACCCAACCCTCCTTGTCTGAAACAAGTTCAACTATCTTATTACCATGTAATTACGTTAATATTGATACTATGAATGGAGTTATGTATCAAACTCGTGTACTTATATCATTCTGAAACTACATTTTGTGATTTATACCAATCAACTTCTAAAATGTCATGTAAACCCGTTTTTTTTTGGGGGGGGGGGCGCGAAATCGCTAAAGGGGGGCGAGGTAGGGGGGCGAGATCACTAGCCGGGGAGGGCGAGATCGCTAGTGATTTCGCCCCGGGGGGGCGAGATCGCTAGTGATTTCGCCCCCGGGGGGCGAGATCACGGGGGGGGCGAGAACGCTGTCACACCGGTTCTTTTCTCGCCACGTAGACGTAGTGCCACCGGCTAGACTCTACGTACACACATACATACAACTAGGATACTGTGGAATATATTGCGACAAAAATTTAAAGACACATCAACACTAAAGATAAAGAATTGAAGTAATATACAGCTAACGTTCAGTCTAGAGTTCGGCAAAAAGCGGAATAATTGGCCAGAAGAGTCAATTCATGGGAAGGTTAAATGAATAATTTCCCTCTCGAGCCTAACTGGGCAGGCCAATGAAACCTACAGTGGCTAAACTCTCCTGGCAAATAATTTACCTAAACCCGGCGTAGTTAGTCTGGTAGAGACATAATCTAGACTGAGAGCACATACAGCCCAAAGTCAAAGGTCATCATTGAAATGTTCACCGATTTGCGAGTTCACTACTATACTGTTTACATTTGTCCTTAATTAGTCGTGCGATAGATTAACGACTTAGGACAGTCGTGGAAGCGCCGAGCAGAATTTTTTTGAAGTTTTATGATGTGGCGCTCGGAAAACGCTGTCGACGATCAGTTCTGTTACAGGCTAGTTGGAAATCAGCAGACATAACAAACAGTAACGTTACCAGGAATGTTACTGCGCTTATTCAAATAAACCATGACGTTGATAGTGTTTGTGAATTTCTTCTTAGTCTATTCATGTAACCGTTATTTTACCTCCTACTCCAAGGGACGTCACACGCAAATCCGTCCGCGGCTTGTAGGATCCCGGAACTCGCACAAGTACAATAACAGCATATCCGCCATAGTGGGAGGTGAAAGGTCAAGGGCAACTTGACAGCCACTCTCGGCTACCACTCCTTTTGGTAGGTGGGGCGGTCCGCTGCGCTGACGTAACGTTATAATTCATATGACGTACGTAGGGAACGGTTCTTCTCTCATGAAATGTATGTTAGCTACTGTGTCTATGCTTGCGGAAGGGAAACAGGTTGTTTTTACTCCGTTTCTTCCTCTTCTTCATCTAACGTTACAAACAAGTAAAGGTCAATGACCTGAGGGACTGGTCGCCATGTAAAAGATGTGTTTGAGAAAGAATAATCAGAGCTGTAGTTTGTCAGGTTTAAGACCATGGTAAGACCATGGTTTAAGACCAAAGGTAAACGTTATCTATTTACAATTTGCAAATCTTTTGTCCTGTTGACGTAAATAAGATACTGCAAAGAGGTGCTACAAGATCGGAAGATTAGAAAAAAGAACCCAAAATGTCCGTGTCAAAGTTCCGGTGAATTAGTACATGTATTTTTATTTGCACCTTACATATAAATCCTTCTTGGTTCGTTGAAGGTTCATTCTAGAATTTTGGCAATTATTTTTCTAGATGATCACCTTACAACACATACATATGATATTTACAATAGCGTAACTATATTCATAATATAGTAATCATGTAACCAACAAAATCCTTAAAGGGACATAACGGGGGGGATCCAATGTCCGGTTACTGTTCTAAGTGAATGCGCATGGCTTTTGTCATCGTACATTTTACTGAGAACCCATAAAAAACAAGTCAAGATCTTGTTAACAACCATATAACTGTGATTGAAGCTGTGCAGACATACATTTCATTTAACGGCAGCAACTACCGAACTGTAGTTTGATAGCGCGCGAAATTATTGGCAGGTTTTGACTTGCGTTTCAGTGGAACGTTCTAACACAAAAAGGGGGTCCAAACTCCGATAAGTTAACAACCAAGCCATCTCTGCATATTTTTAAGCGTCCTATGCATGCAAAATAACACTAAACTTCTGCAATACTATTTTTTGTCACAAATATATGCAATATTTTGAATTACGCTGCATATTTAAATACGTTTAGTTACAAGGTTTACCTCTCACGGCGAAACCAACCTGTCGCCAAAAATGAAAATGGCGGCACATTTGTTTACATTTGCCTGTGATAACACTTTTTCACTTTCGGCTTCTTAATTTCCCGTTTCAACCTCGTTTTTAACACAAGAAATGACTACAGGATTTCTTTAGTCGGTAGGGATCGATGTTCTTGAATGATCGGTACTCTACTGACGAGTTGACTAACTCCATCGTGTTGCGCATCGCTCGGCTTCCAGCATAGGTGATCGGCAAAGATGGCGGGGGGTGACAGGGCCGGGAACATGCGGCATAATTTAGCTCCGATTATCCAACTAGAAAAGCAAAGACACGGCATAGCTGTGCTTCTTTAGGAAGTCTTATAGATATCCTTCTCATCTGTGGTGGTATCTTTTCACATTTCGTATTTGACGATGAATAATTTAAGAGTTTCCCGGGCCATGTTCTCGATAAGTTCGCTCGTCAGCATGCAAGGATGGCGTCAAACATGTGTACTTTTTTCAATATCTATCGGGGCTTACCAACTTGGACACATACTCTGACTTTTCAGATATTTACAACAAGGTTTAGTCCATAACAAGTTGTACTTATTATGTGCAGACACTTATGCATATCTCCGCAAAAATGATTTTAAAATCCTACCGGAGTTTGGACCCCTACCGGACTTTGGACCCCTCCCGTTAATGTAGAAATATGGCGCCAAAATTTCAAATGTTCTGAACTTGAAAATCTCCATTCAGATTGACATTTGCAACTTATTTCTAACTTATCTGCGTCATTTTATCACATTTCTAGTGCTAATTAACAACGTTAACGTCAAAGTAAGCCGCGACCAAATCCACTTACTTCCGGGTAGCCTACCGGAAGTAAGCCGACCGTAGATTTCCGAATCGACCGTTGCGGTCGCAGATCTTCGGAGCTTAGCGGGGACTTTCAACAAACTTCAGTAAGGATTCAAGCGAACCACCGAACGCGTTCTAAAGCGCACTTTGGCTCGCCGGCGAGTTGGATAAAATGGCGGACGACTCAAGCGTCGGAGGGAAGTGCGCATATTTCAAGACATCCTCACGGCTCAACAAAGTCGTATACGTTGTAAATATTGCTGTGCAGTGTAATATTAAAGGTAGACTCAACTCATTGTGTAGAGAAATGACCGAAAACAGTGACTTTAATTTTACATTATGTCCCTTTAAAACAGTTTGATAAAGATTGTATATGAATTTCACGTAACCAACAAAATCAAACAACATAATGGCTATGCGCTACATTCCAAACAGACACTATAATGCTTCAATCATTTTGGTTTTCATCGTACATGTACAGATGTAAATCAATGCTGTGATAATTTACCATGCATCTTTTCTCTATGAATATCTCTAAATAGAATGTACACGCAACCAGGCGATACTTTCAAGATCAGGATATCAAATGATAGACGTCAACTCATAAGCATTAAAGATACTCGCGCGAATTGCTGTGGAATCGCCGTTTTCACCATATTTTGGCACAACAAAAACTGCTAACTTGCTCTGTTCTGTCGCCCATTCAAACAATGTGAAGGCAACAATTAATGGCACATTTAGAAGACACCGATGGGCGACATTTGCACGACTGTACATGTCTTAAACGGTTTCCCGTTTAATTTAGCGTCGTAAACATGTTGCATAGATATGTGTTAACATTGTCTATTTCGTGGCCGTGCCGTACAGAATCTGCATGATGACCTTAGGCCTGAGGTTTCCCTCTATCTTGTACTGCACGTCCGAGAAGCCGGCATTATCCACGTGTTTCCACGTCTCCCTGTTGGGCTGACAGCCGTCCGACAGTACCCGGAACACCGGCGTGAGAATGTCCTGTAGGGACTGTACCCAGGCCTGGGTAGGGTGCCGAACATGCTCCAGGAAGTAGAACTTCCCGCCCTGCGGAGGAACAACATGATTCACACTTTTGTTGACTCGTTATGTTATTTGATTTTCTGTAATTTTGTATGGACTCCAGGAAGAAAAGATTTCACCAGTAATTTGTAAAGTATAATCAAGGAGGATATAACCTCCTTGATCTAACGGAGAAGCAAACAAACAAACACGGTCTTCGACAAGAGTTGGGAGATTTCATTCCTACAAGCAGTTTACTTGTATATATCTTTTTCTAAGCTACCCGCATACCGAAGTTAATTTATCCTCTCTTTGACTTTATTAAGATCCACAATTGGCTTAAAAATATGCAAAAAGAAAACGCCCCTGCAGTTCCTGATCAAGATGCTAGGAGACCCAGCCTACATTTGAATTGAAGTTTTCCAATTAATTGGGGAGAAGCCACTCGGAATGCACTTCTGTCTGTGTGAAAAGAATGAAAATGATAGCATGTCCAGGACAAAAGATCCAAAAAACGGAAAGTTTTGCTGCAGTACCAAGATTAGCCGTAAGGAGGCCAAACATGACCCATACTGCCCATACGGCTTCGTATTCCCACGTTTTACCAAATATCATCACGATCCACCAAGTCGTTCTTAAGTTCTCTTGCGTTTAATACAGACCACAAATACGCCCTCCTCAAAGCGGAAACAATTGTTTATTTTGACATCTTAAATCTCCCGCTTTCCCATGATGCAGCGTACCTACTTTAAACATGCATGGTGGACTATAACTGACCTATTGTTCAATTACTGCCGATAGCTACATAAATGTCTTTAAAAATTTCCGTCAATAATTAAGTGAAATAATCTTCTTTAACACGATTATGTTATTGTCTACCAAATGCTTTTTAGATTTGACTAATGTATGGATATTTTGCGGTAATAAAGCCATTAAGAAAGTTGTGAAGTTTTTATACTTGTATTATGTAACAACCTATAGTCATCAAGATCATACTTTTAGGGATCATTTCTATAGTATGTGACCCGTGCATTCTCACGGAAACGTGAACGCACGCAGAAGCCACGATGACGAGCAGTAGCGTTCCCTTCTGAGCGCGAAGCGGGTCGGGAGTGGTGCCCCTGGGGCACCGGGCTCCCGGCCATTGATGACCGTTCCTCCCCCTCTTACGGAGGGGCTGGAGGAAGGGAACGCATTCCGAGTGGTTTCTACCCCCCCCCCCCCCTTTCTTTTAAATCGAAAAGAAGAACCTGTCTTCCTATCGCAATGTAGTGGATCATGGTGTGACCTTATCTGCTAGTAGAAGATCTTAAGAAGAAACCAAAAACCCGAACATAAACCACGGCCGCGACAATGTGTACTGTACCCCAGCCGTTAACCTACGCATGAAACCTCCATGGTACTGAAGCAAAAACTAGCCTCCATAGCAGGCTCTTTGGGGCCTTTTTTGGGGCTCATAATACACTTTTGCTGGCCATTTCTATTTGTACTCGGTCGCTGATTGCTGGCGTTTTCTGATCGCCGGCCTCTTGCAGAGCCTGCTATGGAGGCTAAGCCTAAACGGGGTTGGACAAGTTTTCTTAAATTCACTTGTCCAAAAAATTACTTGCCGAATCAATTTTTCACGTGCCCAAAATTCAAATGTCACTATTATATGCATTTTCATTTCCAGCTATGGAATTCTTATTATTGCATTTATTTTTCTATATTGACCATTGCTTGATGTCTATGTGTACGTAACGTTTACACGTTTGAATATAAGTGAAAATTTACCGGCTTGAGAACTCTTTTAACCTCTCCAAGGACGGCGTCGACGTCATGGACGGAGCACAGGACCAAAGTACACACGACAGCGTCCACAGATCCTTCCGCAACGTCAGCCATGTCTTCTGCACCCGCAACTACGAACTTCGTCACCTGGTAAATTTTCATCAGAACCAGCGCATGATTTTACTTCAGGTGTTTATGTTGTTTTTTTTTTCAATCATAACAGCAAACTATAAATTTCTAAATCATGGATAGAAAATAACAGAACAAGGGATTCATTGGTATACCTTGACTTCTGGGTACTCGTCAGAATTTTCTTTCAGGTACTGGTCAAAGTGGGGGTTGGGGTCGACAGCGATCACGGAAGTTCCCGGGGGAAAGTACTTAAAGTTGGCCCCACTCCCAGCGCCGATCTCCAAAACTTGTAAGGAAGTCGAACCCCCGTCTTGTTCCTTCAAACCAGTAAACATGTCCTGCTTCAGTTCTTGAAGCTTCTTGTTATTGGACTCCGTGCTTCTGGCGCAGGCCCAAGCGAAGCCGCGCTTGTAGTAGGCTGAAGCCGCGTCAGGGTTGAGTTTAGCGAAGGTGTACAGCCCAACAGGGACCCCCAAGGGTATCAGGACGGCCGGACGGGCCAAGCGGCGGAGCAAGGACGCCATGCCGCTTCTTTCTGTAATTAAATAGGGGCGAAAAAAATGATACTTAATATCTGTATGGTATTTCTTTTTGTCTTTACGGTACGGTATAGATTGCTGTTGCACCATTTTTTTCTTCGTTGATACATGATTGGTTTAGTTATTATATGATCTTGCATCATACTTGGTCTATTCTTTAAATGCGTCTTTATACATGCAATACTAAACCATAAAAACGATGAAGTTTAATATGTACCACTAGCACTGGGGTTGATAAAAAATCACACCATGTTGTGGCTGTAGAGTCAAGTTTCTCCTTACAACATTGTGTACACTACGGTTAAATATTGACCAAGGTCAGTGACTAAGTAAGGCGTGAACGCTATATATACGCGGGTAATATATTGCCTGGTAGCACAGAAATGCTCCCATGGTGGCATAGGCCAACACTTTTAGATAATCCTAATCGTTTTTATGTATTACCACATTAGAGATTATAATTAGACCCTGGTCCCCTTCTTACGTCTTTTATGCATGTTTGTCGGGGTTTTCTCCTTTGCCAGCTTATGTTGTTTTTCTGTACGTACTGTACGGCCTGCTACTCGTACTAGTAATAGGTCTGGTGTTTCCTACCATATGATATTATAGCTTAATCTCCAAGCAGATTCCTCCGGTGGCTTAAAACAGTAACATAAGCTGGGGAAGGACTTCAGCCGGCAGAGGGAAAACCGCAAATTTTTCCCTCTGCCGGCTGAAGTCCTTCCCCAGCTTATGTTACTGTTTTAAGCCACCGGAGGAATCTGCTTGGAGATTAATTATGGCTAGGCAACGCCAATATGCTGCTATCATGAGAAGGATCATTATAACTTCCTTGATTATCGCATCTGTAGCTGTACCCTTTCCTGTCTTTCGTATCGGTCTGCTATTAAAAAGGTCAATTTGAAGCGCATGAAAGCAATTTTTCATCAGTATATTTTTCTAACAATCATGATAAATTCCCTTGTTTGCCGCGCCGTAAAATATCCTACTCTTATTTACAGAAAAAGGTAAACTGCCAGGAAAAAAGAAGATATCATATATCTTACCTAGTACCACCGAAGGACTGTAGGAAATCTGATCCGGAAGTTAAGCACAACCTGAAACCGGCGCCACAGTACAGTTAAGGTTAGGTGAAAGTGAAAAGGTCAACCACCTCCTGTGAACTCTTCACCTTTGGTTAGAGTGACAACATGGCGGTGGTCTGGTGGATTGTAGCGTTCTTTGTGATCATAGTTGCCGCTGCTCTGACTCAACAAGGAAGGGCTATACTTCGTCTAATATACATGAAGGTTTATGCATATATCCTCTCTCGTATAGCGAAGAGTTACAACAAGAAGATGACCCCATTCAAGGAGAAACTGTTTGAAGACTTGAAGACTCATCCAGCTGCGGTGGCAGGGAGTCTCACCGTGCTGGAGATCGGAGTCGGCGCCGGGGCCAACTTCAAGTTCTACCCGCCGGGGACCTCCGTCATCGCCGTGGACCCGAACCCGGAGTTTGACAAGTATCTGCTGAAGAACGCGGCGGAGTTTGGCGAGGTGAAACTGCGGGAGTTTGTCATCGCGTCCGGAGAAAACATGGCGGACGTGGCTGACCATTCGGTGGACGCTGTGGTCTGCACACTGGTCATGTGCTCCGTGGCTGACCAGCCGAAGGTCCTGTCCGAAATCAAGAGGGTTTTAAAACCAGTAAGTATGGGGGAAAAGTAGCGTGGATTATGATAGTACCTATCAACCAAAGAGATTTTGGTTCAACTCTACTCTACAAGTGACCTAGGCCTAACAGGTGGTTTTACGTAATCTCCAAGCAGATCCTACGATAGCATAAGATAGTATCAAAAGCTGGCAAAGGGATGTAGCTGGCCTCAGAGTGTGTATTGTCTACCGGTGCATTGGCTACTGGTATATTGAGTGTGCATTGGCCTCTGGTAGCCAATGCACATTCCTAGACAGGCTACACTCCTTTGTCAGTTTTAGATATTATCTTAGGATACTGTAGGATTGGCTTGGAGATTAGTTTTTTGGGGGGCTGTCCTGTTCAAATCCTTGTCTCCAAGCAGATGTTAGGATGGTATATGGTACGTTTTTGTGACCGCCAGGGGTCTCTGACAGTCAGACCGGCGTTGCTTCAGCACCATGGAAAGCAGCCAGGGAAGAGGGAAAGAAGAAGAGTTATGCTGTTAAAACAAACAACACCGTAACCAACACCAATGAAAATGTAACTTTCTTGCCAGGTACTAACATCCATATTTCTCCATGCTAACTGCAGGGTGGCAAGTTTTACTACCTGGAACACGTGCATGGCACCCCTGGTACGTGGGTGTACACCAAGCAGAACTGGCTAGACATCATCTGGCCGTATCTGTCCGACGGCTGCACCCTCCGGTCAGAACTCTGGACCCATCTGGACGCAGCCGGCTTCTCAGAAGTAGACTATCAAAAATTTGATGCTCCGCTCAAGATGTCTCTTATAGAGCCACATCTTATGGGAACTGCTACTAAGTAGCTGAAAACTGAAGAGTTTGGAAACTTGATTTCTGTTGATCATATCTCTGTTACTGTGTTATCTACCTCATTGTACATGTATTACTGGTATATATCATTTGATAGCTTGTTTACAATGGCAGCACATCTGTTATGATTGTACATGTACATTCATATGATCAACTGAATTCAAGATATCAGACTTGTGTTTTAAGTAGTTGAAAGTTTTTACTCAACTGTGACAGGGCATTAGACTATATGCATTCCAGGTCTGGATTTTAGTGTAACATCTTTGTCTATGCACAATGGCCTTAGCTTTAATTTAGACATTTGAGTTCTTCTATAACACCAATGATCTTAGAATTATTGATTATGCAGAATCAACTTGATTTTTGTTCAGATGGCTGATTTTAATTAGCCTGGATGACGAACTGTTCCCATAGACTACACAGGCCAACTTCTCATCTCCATGGCCAACATATCTCCAAGAAAAGTTTTAATATTCTCTTTTAACATGCAATCCTTTGATGTTAATATTTTCCCACATGATTTTTACTTCAAGAATGTCCCTACTAAATCTGTTCATGCCATTCAGCTCATTAGAGAAATATTGATGCATGTGCACATCAGTACTGTACTGCATGTCTAGTAATATCTGCTATGGGTCACTGTGAGGCTGTCTCTCAGTTTGAATCAAACTACACAGTATTTGGGCCTTCTGGAATCTGGCTTTTGGTAGAAATGCCTACAGCAATGCAACTGTATATTTGAAACAAAACAAAATAGGTATTATGATGTATCTTCCTTTTACAAAAAAGATATGTTTTCAGCCATGCTATGCTGTAAATGGTATAAAGCAGCTGTAAAATGAGCAAATTTGTACACTCGCATCAAGTTTGGGGTTCCCAGAGCCTAAGGATGTCAACATCACCTACCTCAGCAGAAACAAGAAATCACACTTACATGTACACATACTGGCAAGAATTGGTAATTGTGATTTATTTGTTGAAAACAATTCCATGAAACTATAAGTATTCAATCAGAAGTGACAACTTTTCTTGGCACTATGTCAAAATGTATAATTGCTTTATTTATTTTGTTATTTATATATTCTTTGCAGACAATACTGTATGTCTAGCTTTTTAAAGCAAAAATCGTTTCAATTGATGGCATCCAATTTGATTTATTTGTGACATAATCATATTCAAAAGTGTCAGGTATTTCCATGGCATCCCATGTAAAATGAATATAAGCTTGCAATCAGAACATGTTTAATAACATAGAAAGCTTATCAATATTGAAACTAGATTTTGCTGGTATGAAGTCTTAGTTCAATCTAATGATTGTAATGTACCTGTATTGGCCAATTGATTCAACCAGACATTAGCATACCACAAGCAAGCACATAATTACAATATCTAAGTAATACCAAATACCATAACACTGTCAATGGAAACTTATGGTACCTAGCAGAATAAAATTAGTAATGTTCTTTTAATGATTGCATAATTCTTGTAACTTTCAAATGGCTTATAACTGAGTATTCCTTTTTCCAAGGATGAAATTTCTCTTTAATTGCAATTCTATGGAATTTCTAGAAAAAAAGGACTTTTGATATTTCCTAATTAAGATCAGACAAAAATATTGTGAAATTTTCAAAGGAATTAAATTGACACAAAAAGTGCTGGTGTGGACAGAAATCAGTTGTTATATTTGACATAGCCTGTGTTAAACAATCTCTCGCTGTCAGGCTGACTGGGTCTTATCGAAAGCTTGTGGAAGTTAAAAAAAAACGTTGCCTTTCCACCAATAGGAGCTCAGGATTCCTCATCACTATGGAAATCAGTCCAATGAGAGCTCAGCTTTCCCTGTCACTATGGAAACCAGTCATCACAACACAAATCATTATCATGGTATTTCTCATTCTGGCAATATGCATGAATCAACAGGATAAGGTTGTTTCCAATTCTGGATTATAGATGTTGCTGTCTCCAAGCAGATCCTCAGGTGGCCATGGGCTAAAACAGTACCGAACTGAACCCAGTGGCCACATGGATATTTGTTTTGGCCCATGAATATTATCTTGCCACTGCTTGGAGATTACTGGTGTTTGCCATCAAGCTTCAACAGGCCTGACCAGCTGAAGGGCTGCTAGACTTAGGCTGGATTTGACAGAAACATTGGCAGTCCACATACATGTATCTGAACCATATACATGTAGTATGTTCAAAGCTAGCTATCATGCTATAACTAGGATTGTTATTTGCCCTTGAGTTTAGCCACGATGCCAGAGTTTTCTTGTTTCATCTGTTTGAAATCCCCCATAATCCTGTCCAGGTTCTGGGTGGTCTTCTTGGCCCCTTCCGTTTCAATCTGAAAAAATAAAAATGACAACAAATGTCTGTGAATATTTTGTCTTGTTTTCCTGCAATAAAGTATACATTTCTACATGATTATACTGTTGCAACATAAATCTTTACAATGGAATCAAAACTTTACTACCGGTATTGTCCACCTCTACATAATGATCACTTGGCCAGTGTGAACACATAAACGCACACACTTTTTGGTGGTCCCCTTGATAATTTTCTCATTGACAGGAGCATCAAGAATCCTGTCTATGATAGATAGGTTTAGAATATTTCACATTAGTCAGGAAAAGCATGTTTGAATTACATTCTAATGTGGTTAAAGCATTCAAAGTATAGCAAATCATATACCTTACTTGTATGTTGGTACCTTTTTAAGCAACCTTGGAATGCACACAATGTTACATAAACCATTCTCAGTTAATCTTATCTTCTGCCTTATCTCATCTGCCTACCTGATCCTCCAGATCTCTGATCTCCCTCATGATCCCTCCCGTCTCCTCCACTGTCTTGATTAACTGCTCACAGTTCTGAGAGGTAAAAATAGACATTCATTGGATCAAGGTGAGCACTTCTGATTCACCATTCACCGCATTGCACAGAGATATTGTTTATTTTTCTACATATTTAAAAGGTCCTTAGTTGATGCTTTAAAGGCCAAAAATAAACAGCTTACCTCATGTAGAGCTGCTAAAGACTTGTAGGCTTTCCTGACAGCTTCATCTTTCTTGGCATCCTGGAAATTTTTAAAAGAAGAAAAGACATCAACCTAAAATATGTAACAGTTAGCACAGAGCAAAATGCATTTCGTATAATGTTTAACCATTAGTACAGATGCATGTCCATAAAAACAAAGATTTAAAAAACTTGTACTAGATTCCTGGTACTAAAGAAATATTCAGATATTGAAAGAGTTTACTTACCCTAAAAATGAGCTCATCCGTGACAGCAAAAGTCCTGTCCAGCTTGCCCGTGAGTTGGTTGATTTCCTTCTGAACATCTCTTGTGTCTATCAGAATCTAGAATAAAACGAAACAATGAACATTGCCCAAACATTAGACTACAAAGTTGTACTTACTACTCTAAAGGTCACTAGTATGAATGCTACATGTTTTGTACTTTGTGTAATAGTCGTTGCCATACATTGTACCATGTAAAAATGTCGTGCAATAAAGTTCATTCATGTATGACTGCAGAATAAATAATGTTGTCTATATATTAGACTCCAAAATTGTACTTATTAGTCTAATGATCTCTACTGTTGCACACATACATTACATGTATTTGCTGGATGGCAAAAATAGTACATTTGAATAAAATCTGATGAAAATATTTGCCCACCCACCTTGTCTATCTCTTCCTTCTGTTTCTTGATGTTTCCCACTATCTCCATGATCCTCTTGGTGTAGGCACCTCTGTTTACATCCTTAGTCATCCTCTGATACTCGGATGCCTATGAACATTCATGTATTAGCATGCAAGCTCATCTGCGTTGGTATAATCCATATTGGGGTGAGCATTTTGTTGTGTTGCTTGACAGTTAAAAACTCCCAATATAAATATACAGCTGTACATGTAACATGGTGATCAGTTACATGTGTGTCAAGACTACTTCCTAAAAAAAGTAGGTAAAATCTACTAGTATCTCACAGGACTGAGCAAAGGGGCATTAGGAAATTGTGCCAACTTAACAAATGTTTCCCTTGTAGTTACCAGTATACTGACATGTGATGCACTTGCATATGAAAGCCCAGATGAATAAATAAATAAAGCCCAGATGAGCAGGTTACTTACAATCAGTTTGTTTCCACTGAATCAAATACCAATGTCCAATTATGATTAAACATGCATAAAAAATTTGCAGTGATAAAGGATGTTCACTTACAGCATTTAATGCAACATAGGCAGGATATCATAAAATATATGAATTGCGCCTCTTTGTGCCTACTTTGCAAACTGCCAATAAATTCTAAATTTAAAATTTCAGGTGACAAACTGAGTTGGTTGGCAGAAACCCAACAGAGGACTTCCTTCCTGTAGGTAACAACAGCTATATAAGTTCTTCAGCACCATTCATACTAACCAGCTGTTTGTAGACATCATCTTTGCCCCTAGCCTCATCTGCAACCTCCTTCATCTTCTCCCTCAGACTCTTGATCTCTTCTAGTTTCTTCTCAGATTGGGACTGTGTATGAGGAAGAACAAGAACGTCACTTTACAAGTTTAATCAAAGTGTAGTGTTAGACCGACTCTGTGGCTCAAGGGCTATGGCAATGGAGATGGGCACTGCCCTTTATGCCAAAGGATATAGGAGGATTTCAACTAACTTCTATGGCATAGATTTTCCTTTACAAAAATCTGAACCATGGAGGAACACATTTGTACAAGATCTTTAAAATTTACTAAAACCTTGTGCATGTACAATTCAGGAGTTGAAAGGGTATGAGTCCTTAATACACTCAATACACTGACGTCGTAAGTAGTAAAGTTTGACATACTGTTAAGTACTTTATTTTTGCAGTAAGACTGGAAACAGGCTTTTTGCAGTGTCCTAAGTTTATGGTTAAAACAATAATGTAACATAAAAATTAATCTTTGCTGTGTTATTATATTGAGGCAGAAAGGCACTGTGAAAACCATGGAATAAAAAGTACCACAAGTAACTTAGGATTTCCAGTACACAATGAAGAAGTGTACCTCTCTGTTAGCGTTGAGTTCCTTGAGTTCCCTGTACTGTTGGATGAGAGGAACCCGGTGTTTCTCCCACTGCTGGGCCAGGTTCACAAGTCTCTGGGAGCTGCCATCTACTACCCCCTAGAAAACAACATTGGACAAAAATGGATCAACTTAGGCCAATATAATTTAATTTCTCAGTTGTCAGGTTTCCACATAATTGTCCTAATGTTGAAAACTAAATAAAAAGATCAGTTGTACCACTTATGACCCCAAAATGTTAATTTCATGACACCACGAGTTGGAGAGATTCCTTGTCTTCCTTGTTGTTACAGTTTTCACAAGAGAAACATGTAGCAATGTAGTCATGCCACCTAGCAAAATAGAACAAAGTGCAACAAGAGAATCTAGAATTATCAATGGTTTATTCATACATATATACATATACATACAAAGACATACTGAAACAACGTTGCAGCCTGTTATACATTGCTGTAAACATAGCTGAATTAAGTTAGTCTCAGTCTTTAAAAAATCCTGATATATACAACATAACATACTAACAATAGTCGGTCCGCGCCAAGGCAAACATTACCAGCAATCAACATTTCCATGTAGTGGTAATAAGACATTGATAACAGGCTATAAATCAGTATTTAAGAGTGCGGACAAGTATGGAATGGCACTGTTTTTGTACCTATCATATCTGGCAAAAGGTATGCTAAGCTCGAGCCCTCGTTTTAAATCTCTGTTGTGAACTTCATTACGTGTAGCAGGCAACCAGCTTCGAAAAGTGGGAGAATTAAACATGGATTTCGCAAACTTAAGACATAGCAATTCTCTTCTTGATTTTAAGGTACAAATATTTAGCCTACATAGAGCTTCGGCATAACAAGTATAATCGCTGCCCAGAATTATTCTTAGCGCACGCTTTTGTATGCGTTCTAATGCAGCTGATTGTTGGCATGTTAAACCTGGATGCCATATCGGGGCCGCATATTCCATAATAGGTCGGACGTATAATAGGTATATCTCACAGAGATCTTCAGTGCAGACACCAGAGCGTTTTAGTTTTTTAAGCAGAAAAAGACGACAGCTTGCTTTTTTTATAATAGCGTCGGTATGTTTTCCCCATTTCAAGTCCGCAGACATCCAGATACCTAGTATACAGGCATCTTCAGTGTACTCCAAGGCTTTGCCATTCAGTAATAACACAGGAGGTAGAGGGGGATCCTTCACGAAGGTAATACACATTAATTTGCACTTATCATCGTTCAATGTCATACGGTTTTCAGATGACCATGTATCTAGTTGGTTGATTGTTGTCTGCATTGAACTCTCTTCACTGAATAATCGACTTTCTTTTAACGACAGATCATCAACATACTTCCATCTATCCAGAAAAAATTGCATAGCATCATTCACAATTAGACTTCTTTGAAGAAAATTAATGCATTAAAAGTTTAAGATTACCTGGAGTTTTGTGATGTTGTTCTCAGCGTCAGGAAGAAGGTCTAACGTCCTCTTCTTGACCTTGTAAGCCTCCTCCTTGTCACTCCTCCCTCGAACCTCTGTATTCACCTTTTCTTCCATCTATAGGCAGCAAAATTATAACAGTTTTAGGCATTGGGCAGTTTTGACTGTAGTTTTTCAGACTGTCAATTTCTTAGGCATCAGGACTGCTTATCAGGAATTCTTATCAGGACTGTTTTGTATTGACATTTTGTAATACGAAATAAGTCAAGCAACTGGAGAGAAACTTTTCTGTTGACTGATTCATGTTGTATTATGTATGTTAACGGTGCACACACCAGTTCTTCCGCGACAGGGGTCCGAGCTAGTGCGCGAGAAAAAAGTGACGAAAGGCTTCCGAGGGTCCATGTTTGAGTTGACATTTCTCATTATTTCCTGCGAAATGACATTCAACGGTTACATGGCTGAAAAGCGTAGGAAATGGTGTGTTTTCGGTGCAAATTGTGTTTTGGTCCGCGTCTTACTTCCGGGATATTCCTACGCCTGAATGTGATTAGGCTCGTGACCTAGATTGACCTCTGAAGCGCTGTGTTAAGCCTAGTTGTAATGCCGCGCGCCGTGGATGATTAAAAAAACTGTAGAACTAGAATTTTCTTTATAATTAGCTGGATTACTCGTTAGGTTTTCCTCTTTCTGACAGTATCAGTCGTGTTTGCCGGAAAAATCATCTTCATGTTTTTCTTTCAATGCCAAAATGCCCGATTTTTTGCATTATTTTTTACATGAAAATAATCTTTTTTCCCTCTAATTTTTTAAAATCAGAGAAGTTGAAGGATCGAAACTTAGTTTGTCTTGTAGCTAAAGGAATATGCTTTCACCAGATATACAGTTATTTTGCTTCAGGATAATTCCCTGGTAGAGCTGGTCGCTAGACTTTAGGATATGCCGCCTCCAATTGAAACCCCAAATAAACTGGTGTGTGCCCCCTTCTATCAAGATGTCTAACCTTCATCAAGGTATATTATCAATACTGTAAAATGTTGAAATTGCTTCTAAACTGTTACAATAGTTTCTAAAAATTTTTTGCAGAGAGCAGTGCAGGTGTGATTTGTTAGGCACAAATGATTTTACATGTTACCCCCGCACAACTGTACAAAACTGTGCTTGGAACTTTGATTGTGAAGTGTAAGCACTGGCCAGGTGCTGGTGTGACTCACTTGCTGTATCCCAGCTGTAAACTTCTTCATCTCCACATCCAGCGACTGCAGCTGACCTGTGACCTCCTCCAGCTGGCCCCGCAGCTGCTCTACTTCCTCCTCTCTCTTCCTCTGCATCTCCTGCAAGGAGTCATGGGAGATCATGTATATGCACCTAACCTGCACCAGGGCTCGAAATATATGCACGTTAGTGCAGGTAAAATTGGAGCTGTGCAGGTATTTCTGGTGTCTACCTGCACCTGACCTGCACTGGTCCATGCACTGTGTTTTACACATAAATGTCATATGATGTAGGTGTACATGTATGTGGACTGTTATTAGCTGCATTGAATGTTACCACCTATCAAGTATAAAAAAAAAAAAAACAATGGTTCCTCAACAATTTTAGTATGATCCATACTTCCTAAATTCAGAGTGGTGCTGGTGCAGGTAATTTTCAATGTTACCTGTACCAGTGCAGGTATGCAGAAAAAAGTATTTTGAGCCCTGTATATAGCATAGCTGTGAGTAGCTGACCAAAATGAATGGACTATGAACCCTGAGCTTCCACTCTACAGTATGTTTTTGTACCATGTATATCTTCATGGCTACCTTGTCCCCCAAACGACCTGGAGGTCAAGGGACTAGGTAGGTAGGTAGGTATATGTAATGATATCTGTTGATAAATTTATTAGGAGTCAATGTAATCTGTATCTCTGTTCTATTTCATCTGACCCTTACCCCCCTCATGACCTCAATGAAAAGGGACCTGCAACACTACAATACTGTAAATGGAGAATTACTAGTAAAGGTACCTCTTCTGTGTCCACTCTTGGTCCCTCTCCCATCATTTGTGCTGCTGTTTCTTCATCCTGTAGGTTAAGAAGGCAAGGTCAGAACAACAAATTGACTTCTGGCACAATGAAAATGATGTGGCATCTTTTATTCTACTCTACATGAACCATGTTGACAATCTTGCTCATGTACAGTGAAATGTAACCAATGTATCCATGCAATCAATTCGTGGGGGGGGGGGGAGAGAACTATGGACACTACAAGAACAGGCAAACTAAGAATTACATGTACTTCAACATAATGTTGCAAGGGAACAGCTCTGGGCCTGAATGTTATTGACTATAAGACTGTATACATCATGTAAACATCAGTGCTTCTAACTGGTTCTTACCTGAGCAAACTGGAGCTTCTCAGTGTGGGTGAACCTTGACCCCTTGGTCACACCCTTTCCTGCACCTCTGTCTGTGAACGAGCTCAGCACCTACATGATGAAGAGGCAATCATGGCAGATACATAGAACAATACGTTGAAGCATGGACATGTATACACTGCCCTGAAAGTAACATTACAAAGGAAATAGACCAATGTATAATGCTCTTAATGCTATTTGAATGTCTTGAATTACCAGGTACCAATTTGGAAAGTCTCTTATGAAACTTGAAAAACAAATAAAAAATATCAGTTCTGACATATGTTCACTGCAAAAGCATTACAAAAGGAATAATTGCTTTTCATATGAAATACCAACTCAAAACAAGAACAAGAGAGACAACCTTAAATATAGGTATGAAAACAAAGCTCAGGTGTGCAAAGTTATGAACACAAATCTCAGATGTATAAAAGTGTGAGAACCACAGGTGTAAAAAGGTGTGAAAACAGCACATGTGTGAAAAGCTATGAAAGCAAAGCTCAGGTGTACAAACACGGTGGTCAAAAAGGCCCTCAAAAATCCTCACTCGCAAATCATGCATATGGATGAGGAACTCAATGTCAATCATCCATTTCACTACTGGCAACAATAGCTGATTGGTTTACGCCGTTGTAGGCGGGGATTACGTTTGTTTTGGTCGCTCCAAGTGGAGCTATTTTTTGACGCGAACTTGCTCCTTTGATATGCGCGTCTTTTCTCCGCCCCAATTGTTCTCCGCTTACCAAGTTAACAATACCTGAGCTTTTCTGTCGGCCATTCTCACGCTGGAGCTCGGCATTGAAACCACCGTTTTAATTCTTTCTGAACTATATATTTGTCTATATATTACATTCACCCAACATGCTAAAACTAAACCTTAGGTGAGCAAAGATCGAAGGAGTTACCGTCACTTCCGGGTCACGCTTGGGACGGAGCAGTGGCCATGGTTTACAGACACAACCCGGACAATTATCCTTGCCTTTTTTTACACACACACACACACGCAATTGCAACCTACGTTTTTTGATAAACGTGTTCTCTCAAATAACAAACTCCTTATATTCTCGTCATTCTGTAAATGAACTAGGTAAGTACCAGCGCTTGACGTGGCGAATGTATCGATATCGGTAGTACGCTGGGCATTACATGGTAAACTTCAAACTGGCGTCCTTTGCCCCGCAATTTTCTTTTTTTAAATTATACCGTATACTATAGAGTGGATTTGAAGTAGTAATAAAACGCATGGTAACACGGACGAAAGCATAGCAACCGCAACACCATGAAAATTCACCCAACTTACCATGACTGTCATTGCCGGGCGCAGCTGCAAGATTCAGCGGGGGCGGCGTAGAGCCCGCCCGCCCGACCGTAATATAAACACAACCCGGCCTTTCCTACGGAAGTCTAATATTCTCTCTCTCTCACTCCACACACACACACAATTGAACGACAGAACACCAGTTTAGTTTCTTGGTGAAGTGAAATTTATATTTTGAACATTTGCACGGAAGCTAACCGCACACGGGAGAACGTAATGCACACTGACCTCTCGACAAAGTGCGTTTTCAAATAAAGATTCACGAACCGGCGTGTCTAGTCCTGTCCTACAAAATAACTAAAAAATGAAGAAAAAAACTTCGTTCTCCGCTATTTGTAGAAAACAATTTCATATTGCCGTGAATTTTGTAACAGAATCTGCAGTTCGCAATTCACTAGGCTTCGTAGCATTACACACCCAAGCGTTTGATGTGCTATCGGCTTGCATACACTAGACGAAAAAACTCAACTTTTGGCGCCCTTGGTAGAAAAATGAAAACGGTTCAATACTACAAAGAAACTATCAAAGAAGCACAGTAGTAGATCAAACTTTTGTGAAGTAGGGGGTCAGATATGTAGTGTTGTTACCTGACAGCGGAACCGGCTGAAACCGGTTTTCTCTTTTGTTTACAAAAGACGCCATTTTACTATTTGGGACCTCGTTCAAAATTTCTAGAATAATCTTAACTATGGGAGAAAGTGAAGCTGCGAAAGTGCACTAAAGATCTTGTAGAATTATTGGTAGCTTAAATCTTGCAGACACAACAAACTGTACAAATAATTTGCTACAGCCGATTCTCTCTCGCGCCCGGGACGACAACAATGGGGCCACGCCAGCTCATTTCCATATCACTGCCGTCCCAGGTAAGTTGTTGTTGTAAGAACGTACGGCGGCGAGAACAAACCGCTCTGATGTTCGCCGACAACCTAATTATAAGTCTAGAGCATAGCTATTCTTCCACGTGAAAATCTGAACAAAACGTACGATTCGTATTTTGAGCCATATCTACCGATAGTTTACACTTAAGCTGACCAAAAAAACTTCATCGTGAAGAAAAAACTATCGCCGCCATCTTGGAGAAAAATCAATCGATTCTCTTCTATCGCTGTGGAACTATGGGACAAAACGTAGTGAAAATGTGACAAAATTAGCTAAAATGTCGTAGACACTTAAAACTGCATAAGGTGAAATATTCTTAGAGGTCCTAAAGTCTAAAGCATAGGTCAAAGCTTTGCCAGGTGCGTAAAATAGAGCATTAAATTCAAAGTTCAAAGTTCAGTGACCCAAAACGACTTCCAATACGCACATGGAACAGCGGGCGATTTTGAAGCGTTTTGCACATCGTCATCCCAAATAATTGAGATATTTTTAAGGCGAACTAATGTAATTTTTGTGTGCATATATTTTTTTCCTGATGTGATAATCATATCGTGCTTTATATTGGATGAAATTTGTGTTGTTTTTTTCACACCGCCACGGCTCGCGCTGGCCGGTTTGTGGGCGGAGCACTCTGGCCTGACAACGCGGATAATACCCTAGCAACGTGACCACCGTGAAAAGTGAGAAAACAAAATGACAGGTGCACAAAAGGTGTGAAAACTGAGTTAAAGTGTAAAAAGTAAGAAAACAAAATGACAGGTGCACAAAAGGTGTGAAAACTGAGCTCAGGTGTACAAAAGTAAGAAAACAAAACGACAGGTGCACAAAAGGTGTGAAAACTGAGCTCAGGTGTACAAAAGTAAGAAAACAAAACGACAGGTGCACAAAAGGTGTGAAAACTGAGCTCAGGTGTACAAAATAGATCACCACACACCTGTAGAAGATCCCTGCCAGCCGTAGCCTTGCTGGTCTCCTGCTGGATAGCCTGTCGTAGCTGGTCTGATATTCTCTTCTCCAACCTTTGTCTCTTCCTCGCTTTATAGTCCTGGACAGGGAGAATCATGTGGGTTGGTTGTACAATATTGCAACATCAGTCCTGTATTGAATAACAGTTTTTGGCTGGCCAATGATATCACAGCCTCATATTCAAATCTCAAAACTGGCTCCAGATTGGTTGATGTCATCTAGCTTGTGACAATGTCTCTAACTAGTTGCTACCTTTATTCCTTCTAAGCATATATCTTTACAAGACTCAGAGTTTAATCTATTTAGCCCTATGCTACTGCAAACTTTTGGTTTCCCCTGTACTGTGAAATTTGAGTGCCATGACAATAAGAGTTGACAAAGAATGGCGGATGCCTTTCAAAAGGTTCTCAAAGTTACCCCATCAAATCTCCAAGCTCGCTATACCTGTGTGGTACATCTTTGCTTTAGCCTGTTACTCACAGGGTTGGTGTGGGAACCAATGTAAGAGGTGAGTAGAAACAGTCTCCTGGCTCCTGGGATTCAAACCTGTGCCGAAACCAGGCCGCCATGGTCAGACCATTTGGCAAGGTTAGTTTGGTGGCACTTGAACCTCACTGTTACAAATCTACACTGCGTACCTCCTGCGACAGTCTTGAGGGCAATCCCTGCTGGTTCCACTCAGCCTCCCACTCCTGCTGGGCAGTGACCGAAAGGTCGTTGGCCTCCAGCACAGACGGGACCACCTGGGAACTCTGGGGGGGCTGGGACGTCAGGGGCTGCAGGTGTTTGTCATAGTACCTCTTCAAGTCTGGAGCAGAAAAAGCATTTCTCACCATCAGTCAGTAATAAACACTAGATCAAAGCATTCTAATGGCTAGAAATGAGTCTGACAAGACCTACCCATATACAAAATATACGAATATAAAGACAAGCCATCTTTGAGTTATTGTGTTGTCAGACAGACACAGGTACATGCAGACACACACAAAGACACACATACAAACACTCAAAAACATAACCACAGAGATATATAAATTGTCTTATAGATCTTTTAATACACTGCCAATGCTAAGTTGTATGGATTGAATTCCTTGGGGTCCATAGGTGGGGTTCCATCCAAGGGTTGGCCCCCGCTCGGACAAGTTCTTATGGATTGAATTTATCATTTTGGATTGGGAAGAATTTCCAGCAAAGAACAGCAGACAGATCACAAATCTTCATCAAAATTTTGTACAGCTAGGCTTCTATACTTAACGTTACCTTTTGGGGTCTTTTTTGTGATATCGCCAACTCCTTCGGGTGTGCGTACAGGACAGGAGTGAAACCTTCTTACTCCATTCAGACCCTGTGTAAAAAATTTGATACCTCGATTACATACAATCATACTGTGCAGCTAAGTGACACGTAAGAGAAGCTGTACTTTACAACATGTTAAATAACTCTATTTATGATCAAAATAGCAGACTAAACACCCAACTAATAAGGTCTCATTGATGAGTTTCTTCTTCCCATAGACTTCTATGTATTAATTCGTGGTTTAAATGGGCGCGTTCATAATGAAGCTACGTGAAATTTCAGCAGATTTTTCATTCTATGTCGAGCACATTTACCCTATATCGTGGGAAAAAATTGCCAATGTAAACTATACGTAGGAACTTTTTTTATAGCAATTACAAACTACGATTAGTCAATCCCCACAAAAGGCACTTTTTCGCTGCTATTGTACAACCTCACCACTCAGAACCCACGACCGTGTACCTCCGACCTAGCGCGCGGCTGCAAAACTTTACCTGCTAATTTCTTCAGTTACAAATAAGCTTTCACCAATCTAACTTTTGAGATCAGTTCCGCTGGCTAAAAGGGAATTTCTCACCGCTAAAAACATGCGTCCGTGCAGCCGTTCATTTTTGGCTCGGATCTCTTTTAGGGTCCCCACTCGCAGAGTAATACATCAATGAGACCATAAACTGATCCCATATAGCCCTGCTCACCTCCATCAGAAGGTAGAACTACTGTCCATGTACCTTCAATTTCTGGGATCATCTTTCCAACTTTCAAAGTTATGAACTAGTCTTGAATCATGTTTTGACTGAGATTTTGAAGACTCTTCAGGGGCAGAGTATATTATAGTATTGGACTTGATTTGATTTGGGTGTTTTAACTGAGGCAAGGCTTTTCTGAATGACAGGACCTACCTCCCTGTGCCACTGGCGTGGTTTGGTCCCCCTCCAGCACAGTCCGTCTTGTTTACAGTAGGATGGCGTCCACGCTGACTTCATCTGTCTGTCCAGCTCGGCTGCTATGCTACGCTTCAACATGGCGGACTTTCCTGTTAGGAAGGAAAAACACATAGAGGAAATAAATTGATGCCTGTGTTAACATGTATGTGATATGTACAATATAACATGTACATGAAGGTTATTCTGATGCATTTTCCTGAAACAATTTCAAATATTCCTAGATCTTGAGTATATGCAGTTCAGACAAAGAGGTTGCTACTGTATCTGTCTGTGTTGTCAAATGTATGACACACTAGAAAGCAAATTTCACTTCCATTCCTATCCCATGCAAAATTGCCATTCAGAAATTACTTCTGAGCAAAAATAAAATATTTGAAACTAAACCCTGTGCAACATATAGTAAAGTGGACTCGATCCTCAGCTAACTGACATCTATTGCACCACAGTCATCCCTCAGTAAGACATCTAGACCTGCACAGTTTCTGAACCTTTATTCAGCCTGCCAAACCCTGTGCTCTTACAATTTACATACACAACAAAAGTGGCCAATGGAGGCCATAGACAGGAGATTTAGATATAAGGAAGTCACAATATCTTATACACTGTTTCTTTCTTACCCATGGGTTCTGATGTCACTTCAGCAGCTTCTTTAGGCATCTTCTCGATGAGGAACATGAGGACTCTCCTGATGTCAGCCTCGTTGGAATACAGGAAGGTTTGGTACCCAATGTCCCCTCGGAATCCCAGCTCCTGGGGGTTTTTCAAAGCATATCATCAAATCCAAGTCTAAAGCTGCATCAGCTGATGTTGTGATCAAGAGTATAGCTAGTGTTAACTCAGAAATCTGTTTCTAAATCAGTTCCTTACTCTAGGTGAATGTGAGGTAAGGTAAAGGAGTCATCCTTAGCTGAGTTGAAGCATAATGCTTTTCTTTTAAGAGGGAACAGTGCATTGCAGCTATACAGCTTTGTAACTCCTCTCACTAAGTACTATTCTTCTTGATAAGTGTGTTGGGTTCTTTTTGTACAGAGGTCAATGTGTGACGCTCCCTCATGGCCTCATAGGTATACATTTCACTGACAGTTTTATGTCATCATCCATCAACCTCTGTCAAAACATAGAAATGCAAAATAAAAACATGTGGGCAAACACTTCTTGATGGACATGCAGCCACTCTCTCACTAGTCAATCATTAGTTGAACTGCTGATTGTAATGGACAGTCAGGGTTGGTGTATCAAATGAACAGACTCTCACCTGACATGACGTAGCGAGCTGCGTGCCGACCCTGTACCTGGCTGACATGCCAGGCGGAAGGGCTGGGGAGATGTTAACTCCATCACCGATCACTCGCAGGCACTTCACTGTGGCTTCAACAATGTTCTCTGTGCTGAAGTGTTTCAGGCTCTGGACATCATCGTCCAACCCACTGCAAGAAATCCCACATAGGTTAATACTAGACATATTTGATACATGTACATAATACATGTGTTCATAGATCCTACTGGGTAAAAGATGAAGGCCCCTGACTTGTATACAGTTCTTGTATCGACCATGCTTAAAATATACATGTCCAGATGTATATGACTTCCTTTAATAACTTTGCATAACAATGTCCAGACATGTTTTATTAACGTTTCTGGGTCCTTCACCTTTCACCTGGTTATGCACAGTTGGACCTGTGACTGAAAGGGCTTATTTCTGATATAGATATCAAACATTTGTTCAGCGACATATAGTAGTATTTCACCTATTCTTGGCTCTTGTGCCAATCCATGACAGTTGCAGTGATGCCAATAAATTATGCAGAATTTTTACTATAGCGACAGCAAGCAAAACTCAAGTTAGACCAAGGACGAAGCAGTCAAGTACAGTGTAATCCGCCCACTTCCGCTGATATGAGCTCAGACATCCGCCCCCCTCCCACAAAAATGTAAATCCAGCTGAAATTGAGGCGCCGAATGTACCTCACCAAGACAATTTTACCTTGTACGTCAGTATAGGCGATTTATCAAACATTTTTGGTCAACGTAGAAACAGAGAACGGTACCTACCAGCCGATTTCTCGGAGAGTGTGGATGATAATGTTGTCCACCTCTTCCATCTTGGATCCGTCATGTGATACGTGAACTTTGCTCTGTGCTGACCCTTTGACACAACAAAGTTCAAAGTTCAAAGTGAAAGCGCCACATTTGACCAAAACATTTCAGCCTACTTCACCACGAGTTTTACAAATTATGCAAGAACGTAGAGTGACAGTCTACAGGTTTGATTGTGTTCGAGTTTTTCTGCATAAGAACTAAAACTTTAACTTTTTTATCTTTAACAAGTTTCTGAGAGCGGGCACCGAGGCAGAATAATTTGTAAACCAAGAGGGAGGAGGGGTCTGTTGAGTTGATGGATTTGGGCAAAAATCAAACTGATTGGAGGATGGAGAACGGACAGGATTCAAGTAGCGATGGATCAGGTAAGTATGTTAGCTAACATAGATACTTATTATTGTTTTCTTTTTCTCGTAAAAGCGGCTGGTTACAATTTGATTTCAATAGATATGATTCTGAGTTTGATTAACCTCCTTGCACTGACAAGGAAGTTTTATATTAAAGTTATGCATGGGTCTTGCCATTTTGAGTATGATTTTCATGCAGACAGAAGCAGCTTAGATCTTAATTAGATTAACATCAGTACTGTAACATTATCTGTTGGAAAAGGCTCATTTGTCTTGTTGGTCTGGTCATTTGACTGGTGTATAAACTTAACTTAAGTTAAACGTAAAGTACATGTATACACAGATGGAGAATAATTTTTGATAAGGAGGCAAGAGACACTGACATGTAAGTGAGGCAAGAGACACTGACAAATATGTAGCTTCTCAAGATATAAAATATCTCTTGTAAAAGTCTCATTTTTCTTCTGTCCCTCCATAATGCGGGTGTCTACAATTTTATTTTGTTGATCCTTCTGAAATGATAGATATGAAGATGATGAAGAGACAGGGTTCTCCATAGAAATCCTCCAGCAATGATCCTGGAGTATTTAAAGACAAGCACAACTTTTTGAGAGAAAAATTTGTTGGAAAAGGCTCATTTTTCTTTTGTCCTTCCTCAAAGTTGATGTCTACATTTTTGTTCTCTTCCTTCAGACATAGATGGAGATGATGAAGACACAAATTCCTCCTCCAGTAGTGATGCAGCAGACAGACAAGCACAGCTCCACCTGTTACAACAGACCATGGACACGGCCAAACTGTCTCTGCATCATCAGGACTACCAGACTGCCTTCACACATTATCTCATGGTGGTTAGTATAGGTGAGATGTGAGCAATCAAACTAGGGTTGAAGGAAGAAAATGTTTCTGTCCATCCAAAAATTGCTGGTTCGGCAGAAGAACCAGTGCAGTGTACTCTTTGGCTGATATCTCACGACAAACCACATAGATATTTTTTATATCTACATATTCAGATTTACTATGTTTAGTATATGTTATATCTATCCATAGATATTTATTATTTTTACATATTTACCATGTTTAGTAATAGTGTATTTTATATCTAGTCACTTCCTCTAGAAACTTAAAGTCCGCACAAGAGTCCAGTCCAGTATTTGGAGCATTTCTCATCTCACCATGTCATCTGTTAACTAGGAACACATGATGTATATATGATGACTTTTTCCCAGGGACGGACGTATGTAAGGATGTTTAGACCCACTGTGTTCTGACGCTGTTATTTTTTTCTAGCCCCAGACCTGAAGCCTTATGTGAAGGATGACTTCAGCCTGGCGGTGAAGCTGTGGGTGGATGAGTTGGAGTCCATGGGGAGGGGGGAGGAGGCGCTGCACTGCTATCAGCAGGCACTGCAGGTGTACCCTGACTGTGAGGGGGTTGTCAACAACATGGGGGCACATCTGTTCAGGTAGGCAACAATAAGTTTGCTTTTGTACAAAAGACCAACCCTAAGTGTCTGTCGCAATTAACACTTCAATGAGAGAGAGTGCAGTGGTTTGGCCACCTGACAAAACTGCCAACCACACAGCCAGTCTTAAGAGCCTACACCACCAGACACTCAGGTGTCAGGGCCAGAGGGAGACCACACCGCAGATGGATAGAGGGAGTAGCAGAGTACCTCCATGCACACAGCCTGACTCTCCAGGAGGCGAAACACCAGGTTGCAGAGAGACGTCTACATCTCCCCGCGACGTCCCTCCAGACACAAACGGAGGATAAAGTAATTTTAAGTATGAGAGAATAGTATTTCAATTGGCAGTTTAAACAATGAAAAGAGTGGCTACATGACAAGCCCTTTCTGCTCCGTTCTACCTGCCACTTGCTACATAATCAAGTTACCCTTAAGGGTACACCACAGGGTGTCTACTACTTTATCCATAACAATGGTGGCAGCCATCAGGTCCAAGTCATTGAACTTATTTGTTTGAATCACCTGAAGAATGAAGAGGAACAAATGGACCAGATCAAGATGCTCCGCTTTTGTGAAGTTTAACTTAATATACCCATTGGGGCATGATTGTAGCATGACATATAGTGTCTTCTCCATTGTCGACAGGCATGGCTACACCGATGAAGCAGCCTCCTACTTCATCCAGGCCCTACAGCTGGACCCGGGTCATAGGTCAGCCAGGGAGAACCTCCAGTCTGTGTGCAACGCCCTCGTGGAGAGATGGCACTTCAGGATGCTGAACGACAAGGCCAGGAACACCGCCTTTCATCAGGCAATACAACGGGCTGTGTTAAGGGGGCATGACACTGTGCTGGACATAGGGACAGGTACTGGGATATTGAGGTAAATGACTACAAGTAGATGTCCTGTTAAAAGTTTGGTAAAAGTCTTTTTGTGAACATGCAAAACATTTGGGATGACTGATATCCTTCCTATTCTAGCTCCACTTAGCTTTTCTGGTTGTTTCTGTGTCAGACAGTCTGGCAACTGTTAGTAAAGAGGAATGATTAGCATAAGATATATGTGAGAACTCTTGTTGGTTGCAGGGCCCTTTGTAATGGCATGGCAACAGGGTTCAATCAAGCATCCAGAAGTTCGATACCAGGCTTTTTTGTTTTCACATCTATTTAATGAGGATGAGACAAAAAACACTAATTGCTTATCTGGGTTTTCTCCTGATTCCAGTTGCACTGTTTCAATCAGCAATAGCGTACCAACATTAGAATAATGGTAATAATTGTACATTTGTATGTAAATGAATACCAGGCTAGCTTTAGATTTCTAACTGTCTTGTTTCCCCATGTTCCCAGTATGTTTGCTGTGCAGTGTGGGGCCAAGACTGTCCATGCCTGTGAGATGTCCAGGACCATGTACCAGTTAGCCAGCAATGTACTGGTAGCCAATGGCATGCAGAACAGTGTCAACCTGCACCACATGAAGTCAACAGAGATGACTATTCCCCAACACCTGCCAGAAAGGTATCTTAAACATGTTCCTTCATATTGTATCCTCTGTCAAGACATGCAGCCACTCTCTCATTAATGGTTGAATTGGTTTCAGTTTTCAGTTCATTCCAGTGATGCTGAAGAAGAGTGATGGATGTCACTCAAAACATTTGGAAGCAAATGTATTTGAATATCGTTCACCTATATGTGTAACCTTCATAAATGTGACTTGTTTTTTGGTTTGACACACTTTTCGGGGTTTATACATTGTACATGTACATACTAGTGTTTATTTTAAAAAAATTAAATCTATTGTGTACTACAACATGGACATTCACGTGTCTGTCTAAGAGCAGACAAACTGCCAGCGTCTCACAGTCACACTGTATATTGAACCCAGGGTATCTCTGGTAGTGACTGAGACTGTGGATGCAGGCTTGTTAGGTGAACACATCCTGCCCACCCTCAGACATGCATGGGAACACTTGCTGCTGCCTCCTAAGTCTGCACTCAACCACCTGGTAAGTATTTTCCAATGCAGAGCCTTGGCCACGGCCTGTGCTTTCCTGCTGCGGTCTTTAATCTTAGTGGTTCCATTTAATCTTAATTTTGCAAGATTTCTTAACATTAATGACTTTTTACCACCAGGAAGAATAGAGATATAGTCTTTCGTTTACATGTTTGTATGTATTGCTGCAGCAATGATTTGATAACTGCTAGACTGGATTGGTATGTGGGTAGGCATTGTAAATTTGAAGGTGAATGTTAATTTTGGGCCCTCTGGCAGCTGATCTTGGTGGTGCAGCAGAATTTCGAAAAGTTTTTTGAAACTTTTGTACTGGACATGGAATGGTCATGTTCATACTATGCATTTTCATGAATGATATTGTTCAATGTTATTCCCACATGACTTACAGGAGTCTGTGAGGTATGGTAGAGTGATCCCGGGCAGTGCGACTGTGCATGCCTGTATAGTGGAGTGTCCAGACATCAGACATAATCACACGGTTCTACAGACCAGCTGCTGTGGAGTGGACATGTCTGGACTGGACATCACCAGCCAAACTGCCATCCACACAGGTACATGTACATGTACACACTCGCTCAATCACTATCCAGTTAATCAACTGTTGTTCTGCATCTTGCAAGGGTTGATTAGACTGACTGACACATAAAAAGTAGATATCATAGCTTGACAGCAGACTATAAGATGTCTTACAGGTTAATACTGTGTATGTTAAGGAAGTGAAAGTCTTCCCATGTGTTCTCAATAAACATGTATCTTCTACATTATATGTCACTTCATGACATTGTGATGATTTTTCTGGGCCACTTCTCTTCATCCATTCACTGGCAAAAGATAGTGGATGCTATCTGAAACATCTGACTGTTTCCAAAATCAAATCCAGTTGCTTGAGTAACTGCTTTTTTTGGCATATTCTTTTCTGCTGTTCAAAATATATCTTTATATGATATTTCCAGACACAGCTGACCAGATATCCCCTGATGCAGAGCCATACTCCTCTGAGGTGTTAAACCGAGTCAGAGGCGGGTTTTCCTGTCTTACAAAACCCTGCCAAGTGTTCCAGTTAGACTTCAACGATCCTCAGGTACACAACTACTTCTCAGACACCTATTTTACAGTTTTGTAGATTGGAACGTCAGTTGACAGATAGATGGCAATGTGATGTTGAAGCAGTAGAAAGATCCTTACAGTCCATCGCATTTAGCAGCTCAACCAATGACAGACTGGCAATCAGCAGCTTGACTAATAAGAGAGTAGCTGAATGTCAGACAAATGTGCATTCGTACATTTTGTTGGGGGTGAGCGGGGCTTTAGGATCTTTTATTTTTTCTCAGTACAGGAAGTCTGATGAAATATCAATTAGGAACAAGGCAGAAAACAAGCCTTGTTTGCCTCAGTCACACTTCCTAGGGGTTGTGGAAAGGATAGAGACATGAATAAGTTTCTTTTTATTTCTACATAGAAAATGCAAAAACTATTGCTTGCACAGCTGTTTACAAATGGTATGCTGTTGCCATGCTTCAGACATTTTCACCTGAATCTCTGGAGCACCTGCGAGTCTCGCACCTGCCTGTGAAGCACCCAGGTGTGGTGGATGCTGTCGTGATGTGGTTTGACTTGCACCTGGATGAAGAGACTCACCTGTCCACCTCACCTGAACAGGACACCTGCTGGGAGCAGGCCATCTTCCCTGTACACAGGCATCACCTGACAGGTGAGGAAAACTTGCAGTGATGCCCAACCAGAAATAATAATGATAAGTCTTGTTACTTATGGGAAGGAGGTTCACTCACTAGCCTGACAATCTTGCTGGCTAGGTGTAATGACCCCCTCCTGTAGGGCCAGCCACTAGGAGCATGATTTTAGTCAGGCTAGGAGGTTCACCTTCTATGTGGATACTGTTTTAGTTGTGTTTGTCCACACCTGTAACTCAAGATCCTTTTGATGGCTTTGTATGAATTCTGGCATGTGGGTAGTTATTAAGGTCTCAAAGAAACATGGGAATTTTGGGCCCCCTAGCAGTATTTTCAAGTACTGCAGCATTACAGAGGAATGACCCCTTGTGGTAAGAGGATAGCTGGGATTGATTAAGGGAAGAAGAGCAGGGGAGGATCACTAACATCTGTGATGGTAATTTTGTTATTTTCTAATGATTGAGTGGGAAAATGACCTTAAGGACAAAAATGTTTTTCTGTAATATTTACATTTCTTCCTGTCAGGATCAGACTGCTTGACGAGGGGTCTCCAAGTGGAAGAGGGGGACACAGTTGTAGTGTCAGCTACATGTGGTGGGGACTGCGTCAGGATGTGGGTGTCTGAGGTGCAGCATCACAAAGATGGGAGGCAGCTGCCCTGCAGTTCCACTGAGAACAGACAGAGAGAGCGACTTGAAGTTTCCAAAGAACACAGAGATGCTCATGAGATGGAGGCCTCCTCTAGTAGTGCACCAGAAATGCCAGAAACGGGGCAAGCAGAAGTTGTGTGCCTTGCTCAAAATGACATCTGTGCCTTGAATGATAGTGGATTTAATGATGCCTTTTATTCTGCTCTACACGAAAACTTTTCAAGAATCATTGGGAGTGGCAGCAGCAATGTTGTAGATTTGACAGGCTTATGTGCAGGAGACAGTATGGAAACAGAAGGGGCACAGATTTCAAATAAAAGAACAGGGAATTCTGTGATATCTGTGTTGGATCTCAGCCAAGGAATGTCTATGGTAGGGGTCTGTGCAGCCAAGCTTGGTGCGAGGAAGGTGAGGTATTCTGGCCAGAACTCCAGCTCTCAGAAACTGCTTGAAATGTTGGCAAGAAGGAATGGAATACCGGAAGGGGTCGTGGAGTTTGGACCAAGTTCCCTGGAACCGACAGGAAGTAGTGGTGCATTGTGGGATGTGGTAGCAACAGAGCTGGTGGAACCGTCAGGGGTGCTGAGACAGCAGGTTCTAGAGGACATGGCTCTGGCAAGGTAAAAATCAATTTCCTGGTAATACATATGAAACCTGAGTTAATTACAGCATTTTTTAATAAAAAACTGTTGATGCATGCTTGCTGCATATTCTGATTGAATAGTGTATAAATGTAATGTTAAAAATTAAGAATTAGAACATGAATAGTATGAATCTATTTTTACATCTCTCACCATAAATGTGAACAGACACATACAGACAGATGACACCCAGTGATATGTAACATGTGTACATGTAGCTATAGACCTCAGCATTTTGTTTGTACCTGTATATAAGCTAGATTTACCATTTGTATCGATTACTTCTATAACAGCATCAGAAGAATTGTTTGATCTGTAATTCATCATATTTTCCCCATGGCCAGGGCGTATGCCTTAAAACCAGGAGGGGTGATCCTGCCCTGTGCTGCAGCAGTGTATGGTGTGTGTGTACAGTCAGACGTGCTGCTGAGGGAGAACAGGGTGCTGGGCTCAGAACCAACCTTAGGGCTCAAGGTTGCAGACTTCATGAATATCTTCCAGGTATGACTTTTACTATGTTAAACAGATCTTTCCATTATATGGTTTTCTGTTTATACTGCTTACTGTAGGTCTAAAAACATTTGTGGTTTTACTGTTGCAGTGACCTATCGACTTTGAATTTATGACATGGCCGCAAATAAGTGTTTCCATTGTAGTTATACTGTACGATGTACTTCATAATTGTACCACCATGCAAACTGCCTTTTCTTACCAAACAAAACCCTCTGAAAGTAAAGGAATTAATAATAATTATAGTAAAAATGTTCCAAACCACAGGCAACAACCCACCAGGACATCACCCTTTCCACACTTCCCCACAAACCCCTTACAGAGCCATTTCACATCTTCAACTTCAAACTGGACAAGGAAACCTCCGGCGACACCCTCCCCTCATACTTGGAACAGTCCAGGACACTGGTGGTCATGGCAACCGACTCTGGGAGGCTATCTGCCATACCATTCTGGTTTGAGATCTGGGTGGACTCCAACAATAGGCTGAGTACAAGGGATGAGAGCAGTCATTGGAAACAGGCTGCCATTGTTCTGGATAAACCAGTGTCTGTGGAGCGAGGCCAGCAAATAATCTTAGAGGCCAGTTGCCAGAATAGTACGATCTCTATCACTGTCAAAGAACAAGAAAGCTAGTAAGAATCTTTCCACATGACATAACCAAAGATATTTGATAGACATCCCTTTTTATTGTACATGTATATATTCTGTAGTCAAGAGTTTCATACCTTTATATTTACATTAAAAACAACTTTTGTTTGCTCCAGAGTACAGTATCACTCTCAATGCTGTAGTCCTTACATTATGATTGTTACAGACATTTAACTTGGCAGTATATGTTTGTAGTGTGTTAAACACAAGTGATGTACATTTGACTGATTTGTTTGAGACCATAAATATTTACAGATACAAACGTAATTGTTTTTGTACGCCACTAGCAGCCGATGTTTCTTTGTTAAAGTTTAAGGAACTTTTTAAGGAACGTGTACTGGTAAATCTCCTTTTTAAGATTGATGCCATAATGTAATTGAAAAAATCCTAACCACCCCCATCAAAATGTAGAAATGGAAGAGAAAAACATGAAAATGCAAATTTTTGACAAGTGTGGCCATTCTCTCATTGGTTAAACCAATAATTGCAATTTTTTCATTGGTTGAACTGCTAATTGTGATGGGCAGTCAGGATCATATGTCCAGCTGTACAAGCCAGAGAGTATCTTAAATAACTGAACCTTTGTCTCTTTGCACTAAGATTCATGTCTATTGCACAAGTGTACAAACATTTAGAGATCCAAGAATACAAGTATTTCTGCAAAGTACCTGAAAGTTGACCACTGACAAATCCACAACAATTATATTAAAATTTACTGTATGTTAAAAAAGAGTATGTTTCACCAATCATGCAACAATTGTTAGAAAACAACATTCTTAAGGTACAGATTCTAAGCAATATAAGTCCCTACTTCCATAATCAACGTAAGAAATATCATTCTAATATTTACCATCAAATTTCCATTGTTCCCTTGCTCATAGATTCATCTCTGGCACTTTTGTGTTAAGGATTCACTGCATGAGGTTTATAAGTACACATGTACGTAACTATTGTAGTATTCTATGACACTATATATAGTAATTATGTTTACACATCTTCATGATGATCTTCTTTTTTAAGTCCTACTCCTTGATAAGAAGATGTACTATCTGCAGCTTCAGGGTCCCTGTCTGCCCTTCCTGGTTTGGGAAAACTTTTATCTCTCTCTGCAACACTGCCCTCTGTGTATCTCATGTGCTCTGGATGCACCTCTGCACTACTGAACGTAGTCATCTCAGTGTTTTCAGCTCTCTGTAGGTTAGACAGGTAGGACGGTTCTGGCCTTTGGTCCTCCATGATGGGATGCAGCAAACTGGTCCTCTCGGAAACATCCCCATTCCTAAATGTCCTGGGGATGATTGTAGTCTTAACTCTTTGCTGGACTGTGCCTCCTGAAAAACACCAGGCCAAAGTATTACTCTCATTACTTCATGGAATTCGGGGAAGAGATAACAACTATTGACAAGAAGTCTTAGTTACTTCCATACTGAAGACTAAGAGTGATACATGGTGCTTTCTCTGCTTACTTGGGGTAACACTCAGCAATTCAACACACCACTACCAGTGGACTAGCCCCCTGCTGTAGTGCTTGAACAACTATGTGGCCCAAGGACTACAGAAACAAAGTAGGATGTCACTCTGTACACAGTTAACGTCTGGGATTTTACTAATAGCCACCTCCTTTTGCTAAAAGCACAATAAGCTGGACCACAAAGCCTTAGGAGTACACAGCTGTACATGAAACAAGTAGTTGTTAAACAGGGCCACCAGCTTTACATCGCCATCCGAAATGACAAATGCAAACTCTTATAACATGTCTGAGCTGAGGTAGACCCTGAGATCAAACTCCCACCCACGGATTTTGATCCATGTGGGAATCAGCGGAATTGTATTACCGCCTGTGCCGAGGGGACATGTTAAACTTCTAGACAGAGATTATACCACAACACAGACTTACCCACGACTCTGATGTGCTCTCTGACATCATGTCTGACATCAGAAACATCCCACATGGCCATGAAGGAGGCAAAGCAGGGGACTGACGGGGCGTTAGGGTCGATGTAAGGCTTGTAGGAGAAGGTGTAGTAATGGGCAACTGCTGCAATAAACATCTCTATGCAGATCAAGAAATCCTGCAAAAGAGGAAAAGAAGATTTACACATCAGTAGATGTTACAGTAACTGCTAATGGTCTATATTGGAAAAATAGCACAAAACATTCAAGCCAGGCAATCAGGTGGCAGACTTCAGTCCCTTGTCCACACTGTCTTGCAATTTGTCCAGTCCCATATACAAAGATAGCTGCACTGAAGATGTATTCAAACGCAAACATTCACTGACAGACAGACACACACACACACAGAGAATAGCCAAAGGTATTAGGTTTTAATTCATGGTGCAAATAGTGAGAATTAACATACTCTATGTTTACATTGTCAACAGAGATGTACCTATTACCTGAAGTCCATTGGCAACACTGTCCACACCATCTCTAAAGTCCCAGGTGTTTTTCTCATTGATGACCCCCACCTTCACCAGTAAGGCAATGGCCACAGCTTGCCTGGAAAAACATAATTGACTATTATGCACCATAAAGCAAAAAAGCCATATATCATGAAAAGTGTAGTACCCAGTAATCAGGATCTAACATGAAAGAGTCACATAATTTACAAAATCTGATGCATCACACCCAACCATGCTGCTGCCCATGCTCAAACTTGGCCAGTTACAGCATTTTACATTGTATATGTTGAACAGTAGTAGTAATTAAGAATTGTAAAGACTATAGATGCATTATGTATCAACTGTGTCAACATATTATTAAGATTTTGGAACTCTCACCAAAAGGAGAAAAAGACGACCATCTTCACACACAGGAACTTGCCGAAGGGGCTGATGGGGGCCAGCTCCTCCTTCATGGCATGGTAGAACAGCACCAGGCAATACAGCGCCCACTGAAGAAACACGTCAAGATATGTATGTGGCACCAAACGTTGTACGAGGTTTTGAATAATAGACTAATCCATCAAAACATAGAAATAGCACAACAAAAACATGAAAATGTCAGACATTCGTTGAACCACAAATTGCCAAGGTCTAATTGGTTGAAGGACAGCCAAGACTGGTTAATTGCAGCCACTAAGATGCCACATATGTTTTTTAAGATTATAGAATATCTGTATTGCTGTAGCTAGAAAATGTTTTAATATACCTTACATATGTTACAAAAGCAGGTGGAATAGTCTTATTATCACAATTGCTGACAAGATTATGACATGATTTGTTGATAAATGTTACACATCCAGGCAAAAATATATGCCTAATTGCACTTACTAGAGCACCTGTATCCAAGATCATACCCAGGTACTTGAGTAACTGCTATTTGGAGTATGACATGATTGTTTCTTTACTTACCACTTGTGAGATGTTGTTGATGATGACTATGTAGGTCCAGGCAGAATCCCAGCCAAAATCTCCCTCATGGTACACTCCAGACAGTTCACAGATTCTGGAAAAGTTTAATGAATAAGAAAAAAAATTGAATAAATGTCTGGCATGAAGGAATAAAACACAGATGATACAGAGGTAGCATTTATAGTTTTAGTTTTCCTGGCTCTCTTTGAATGTAGAGCACCAGTCTTTGTTAATTAAGGAGTTGGCCAGTCCAGTGCCTCTATGATGCCACATTATGCAAATAGGACTTTATGCAAATAGGATTGGTGAACAGTGATAGGGGGACAATCTAACAGACTTCTCTTCAGGAAGAAGATAGAGTCATCATATCGTGTTATCAGTGTGCCGTTTACCGAAGATGAAACGTAAGGCATACTTACAAGGCAACAATAGTGGTGATAGGCCTCACCACTGAGTAGGATATTGCACCATGTTTGCACCATGCTATAAAATCTCTGGAGAGAGAAAAAAGAAAAACAGGTGGCAATTAGAGTTGTCATATGATAAAGGTAGAGATACCAATAAAACTACTTTGCACGCACCCTCACACTCAGGGTTGACATCGCGGCAAAGCCTAACGATATCACCCCTGACAATTCAGCCAGGGTATTTGGGTATTTGGGGCGTGACTTCTAACCAACTGGCTTTTTGTTGTCGAAAGCTCGGAAAGGCGCCATATAAGGCGACTCATTAATATTCAAGAGCAAGATAACAGTACCGGCGTAACGTTCTTTCAGCGTCCAGACGTCTTTATCAGGTACCAAATTTAACATTTGTCGGTTCTGTGGGTATAGGGTAACCACGGCATCACCGTATACATGTACCGACCTAGCATACGAAAAAAAAACATTACCATCACGCAAAGATAAACAGATATTTGTACACGCCGCGCCGTACGCTGTTTGTTCGAAACTTGCAATCCGGTCGCTGATTGGCCCGCGACAAATCAGGCAAGCTCATTAATATTCATAAGCAGGGCGCCCCAAATACCCAAATACCCTGGCTGAATTGTCAGGGGTGATATCGTTAGGCTTTGCCGCGATGTCAACCCTGAGTGTGAGGGTGCTTTGCACGTAAAGTATAAGAATGATGTCAAAATTGAACTGGTGTAGCTGTATGGCCACATACTCTTGGGAGTAGGACCATTCAGCCCCTAACAGAGAAAGACTGGGTAAAACACAGGCTAAAATCCACTAAAAATATTTCACATTTTACAGAATTCTCCACCTACTTTCCCATTCTCCATGGCGGGAGGAAGCAGAATGGGAAGAGGTGCTTGACTTGTTTCTTCCTGGCACACACGGCCTCCACGTCCATCACTGAATGCAGGTAGTTCAGCACGAAGATCATGAAGTTGTAGATGACATAAGCCTCGTAGCACTCACGTATCGTGTCCAGGTAGATGGTTGAAGCAGCAAATTTCAGCGCAAACCACTGTTGGAGGATTTATAGAGCAATACACTGTGACACAATTTTCTCTTCATTGTTAAAACACAATAGATTGATTCTATAGCCCTTTACACCTCTGTCATAACATAGAAATGCAAAATAAAAGATACATGTATAAATGAAAATGTTTCATAGACAAGCAGACACTTTCTTATTGGTCAAACTGCTAATTGCTATGTTATCATTGGAACTGCTAATTGGGATACTAGGCAGTCCAGATTGGTCTATTGTCTTCCAAAGGCAACATCATTCATAGCCAATTATTTCAGGCTACAAAAAGAAGTATTGATACATATCTCATTGCATGGTAGTTACTTGATATTACATTAAAGTACATGGTACTTACAGCATCAATAGCATATATTGGCACCATCCACAGAATCCTAAAGGAGAGACAGATATAACATTAGACAGATTGTAAATGAACATCATAAAAACAGATAAAACACTTGTATGAATCCAGCCTTTCCTCAGCCTCTAGTATTTATCATATCAGTAACATTTCAGAAAATTAGCTTTACCATCACTCCCATTATACCACTGACAAGTAATGCACATACCTGATGATATGTCTCTGTAGGTGAGGCTGTGTATAGTGGATGAGGTGTTGTAGGATCCCCAGCAGTGCGATGGGGATGGCCATGAACACAAACATGCCTCCCACAAACCATGCCTGCACGGCTTTACTCTCTCCCCTCAGCTCCCACACACAGAAGGGCAGGGCCACGCACAGCAGCACGAAGTACACAGAGAACACCACCGGCCGGATCCAACCGCGCCAGTTCCCCAGGAATGATGAAGGCATGGTGGCTTCACGGGTATAGGAATAAAATTTTACCACAAGGATCAGTTCAGATGTGAAACTTCATACCAGGTTACAACCTGTCAATCAAGTCACATGACCCAATATCACAAGACTCAGAGAGTTGACTCAATTATATTTGTTCTTCACTTGGGGCACTGGTGACAAGTTTGATTTGCAGAAAGCCACAATGTGCATTAAAAACTCATTATCTAGTAAAGAAAAACATGCATTACCACTTTGATACCACAACATTTAGAATTTCTGTATTTGGTCCCATCAAGTGATCAATTCATTAAGTCCAGCTAGGTCGACTAGGTCCCATACCAAAACAACGCAAAGGCACAGCCATATGGACTCATTTATAAAAAAAGGCCGGTCCTATGCAATTCCCTAGCTTGCTACAGATGTACACTTACCAGTTTGCGAGACTAACAGCTATTGAGGCTGCTGGATAAGTCGATAAATTGAACAACCGCAGCAAACACTCATCAACTGGCAGTTCTGTCCTCCATGATGGTTCACTGGAATATTCTACAAGCCAAGCAGAAAGGGGCGATGGATGGTTACTTTTGTATATTACATAAGAAGTTTACCTATAAACACAAAAGTGTTAAATTTACAAATTTACTCTATTCATTTCATATTAAAATGCATAGTACTCTGTAAATTTCTGCAATGTGAAATAGCCTTCACAAATAAAAGTATACACCCCCTACTTCGCTTGGAATCATCCACCACTGACGTCACGACAACAAATGCCGTCAGGCTCACGAGATGTCGTGGGTCCAATGACTAACGATTACACCTGGTATTTTGCACCTTTTTTCTGACTCATGTATCCAGAGATAAATATATAAGAACCCAAGGAAGACGTATTTTAAGTCACTAACGAACTAAAAGACTGAAGTAAAGGAGCCGTCAACCTTGACTTCCGGGTTTTGAAGAGGAGTGGACCGAAGATGGACGCCCAAGTCATGGAAAGAGGGGGGAGGGCAGAAAGTTCTAGTACCGAAGAGGAGCAGTACCAAGCGCTGAAGAGGGAGTGTCACGACGCTTTCATCTACGTAGACCAGGCCCTGACCTCTGATGAAAGCGGGGACGTGGCAAAAGCCGTGGAGCTGTACCAGCGAGCACGCCACCACTTGGAAAAGGGGTTTCAGATTCAGTGTAACAGAGAAGAAGCCACGAAACTTCGAAGTAAGATGACGAGGTCTTTGGCGCAGGTTAAAGCCAGGCTTCAGTATCTAGAGCCGATGATGGCACCGCAGCAGAACGGTCATCCAGGCCCTGTTCAACCCACCGCACCACCGCGGGAAAGCGAGCCCTCAGCACCTTCTACGAGACCAGTAGCCCCCCCTTCACGCCCTCCCCCACCCTCAGCAGTAATCCCTGCAACACCCTCCACCTCCGCACAAGCAGATAATGATTTGCCCCCTGCGTACTCCGAGGTGGTTCCGCGAGGACACATCTCGGCAGGGTCTACGGCCGACGAGCGAGACTTTATCTCCCTTGGAGACAGTATCCTCTCCGAGGAGGAGGCATCAGGAATGAGCAGTGTCTTCACTGATGCAGATGAACTCCTGTGCATCCCAGATGGCGTACAGATATTCTACGTCAGTCCAGATGGTCATGTCAGTGCCCCTTCTTACCCAGGCCCGCTTAGAGTCGTCAAAATCCCCGAACAGAACACTACCTTCCTTCAAGTCTCTGATTGGTTGTACCCTCTCGTCCCCGGCCAATCGCCTGCTCTGCACAGCAGCAACGGTGCCTACATGTTCCCCGATATCCTATCAGGACAGTACGGCTCTTGTGTGGGGGTTGTCATCTCCGCAGAAGTTGATGCTGTGCAGCAGACACAATTTCAGAGTCTGCTGCAGGAGTACTCACAACTCCATACACAGCCTCCTGAGGCTCAGGCGGGGGTTGGAGAGGCTGGTGTTGGAGACCTGACTCAGGTGGTTGGAACACGGGGCGCCATACCAACAGCACCACCAGCAGAAGCTCCACAGAGACCCGAAGTTGCTCCAAGGAGACCAGAAGTTGCTCCAAGGAGACCTGAGGTTGCTCCAAGGAGACCTGAAGTTGCTCCAAGGAGACCGGAAGTTGCTCCAAGGAGACCGGAAGTAGCTCCAGAAAGGCCTGAGGAGCCTGCATCTAATAAAGAAGTGCCCCAGTGGAGCCAAAAGGTGTCTAAGGGGCTAGTTGTTGGTAAGAGGTCATTCCAGTTAATATTTCATGTTGCCACAAAACAAAGAAAAAGTTTTCTCATGAGTTAGCAGATTTCTTTGGTACTGCAGATAAACCTCCATTTTTGGTATTATATGTTCTGAACATGATGTGTTCTCAATTTTTTTTTCAAAATCAGGTGATTTATGCGCTTGGGAATAAATGGTTTGGGCACACTATCAGCTTTTCTTAGAACTGCAGGCATGTCTTTCTTGAAACTCTGAAACATAATAACTCAAGACAAACAAACAGATTTTCATAAAGTTTTGGTACCATGTTATACATTCATGTCTAAAAGTATACACTACTCATATTGGATGTTAATATCAAAAGCTATTGTTGTCCCCACAGCTTAGATTGAAGCAATTTAGCTATATTTTCACTGTTTTCAGGAGCTGAGTGGGTGTCTTGGGGCGCGACCAAAGGAGCAGAGCTGACAGGAAAGCTGGTGACCAAGGGTACTGCAAAGCTGAAGGAGCGCATTAGGCCAGATGAGAAACCTGCGGAGGTGGACCCCAAATATGTCAAGGGAGCTCAGGTTAGTCAGAACTTAATATAGATCATGTTTTAGCTTAAGTAGTAAGTAGAGTATAATTGCTTTGTATTGCAGGTTCAAACCCTGTTTAGATAATATACACCAAAATGTTTTGAAAGAATTTTAGCAATATTCCTTCTTCAATGGTAGGTTGCCAGGGCTACAACCCATGTGACCTTGAAAGTGACTAAGGCTGTGGTATTGGCTGTGAGAGACCTGACCTTGAGGGTTGGTCGTGAGCTGGCCCCCCACGTGAAGAGGGTGGGCACCCAGCTGCTCCCAGACAGTGTGAAAGATGACACAGATGGGAAGAAGAAGCAAACAATGGATGGAGTTGTAGAGGTCGCAGCAGGTGGATTACAAGGTATGGTGTATTTTTGGCAACGCCTTTGGGACTGAGCCTGTAGTGTATGTCGTCTTGGATTTGGTAAATTTGATTAATATTTGGTAAACTTCACCATACATTAAAATGTTCTATTCCTCTTCAATTTAGATTTGAATCTTCACTTTAAAACAAAACTTTGCATATACAATAGCTATATTATGAAGATGGTTTTGTATTTCTGAGAGGCAGCAAATATATTCATAACGATATATAACACAATGTCATTACAGGAAGCCTGTAAAGTATTTTAATATATGATTTTGACTTCTTTCTTCCCAGCCTTTAGCACAGTCTATCTGGCCCTAGAGGCTGCAGCTGTCTCTATTGCCAAGAACATTGGTAATGCTACAGTGGAGACTGTCGAACACAAGTAAGACATTTTACATCATAGTATATCATGTAGTTTACACATTTCAGCATCTTGAATTTATAAGCTGGTATGTCCTTTCTTTTTTTTTCTTTCAGTTTTTGTATTTCTTGATTTAATCAAAAATGTTCAAAGTGTTTTTAACTTCATCACAAGGAACAAATCACTCTCCTTTGCAAATTATATGCAAGGACTGTTGCAAGCAAAACTAAATTTAAATCATTAAGCTAGAATTTCACATGTCAACTAATCTTACCTTGGATACAGTACATGTACTTTGTATAATGGCCGATAATTCTTTTAAGTCTGAGAAGTATACATTCTCCTCTATCTGAAAAGTCATGTGACATTGTCCTATGCAGATATGGTAACCAGGCCGGTAGGGTAGCGGACGATGCTGTCAACACCCTGGGGAATGCTGGTCTAGCGTGGCACTACATGGATGACATCGGCATCAAGGCCATTCTCAAGAGGACTGCAAAGGATGCAGGGAAGGCTGCGATAGAAGATATGAGGAGGAATAAGGGTCCTGGAAGTGGGGACCCGTCCAGTATGGGGAAGGGGGGTCCGGATGGAGCAGGGGGAGGGGCAGGTGGGGGTGCTGCTGGAGGGGCCATGGGGAACATGCTTTAGTAGGTTAGTTAGGTTGTCAATGAGATCAGTGCCACCCAGCACACAAAAATACACTGCTTGAGATTACATAAATACACAGTGTAATGTGTAATGGATAAGTGGCTGAAACACATAGTAATGGACTTATGGTGTGATACATGTATTTGCTTCTCATTATGCAATGTATTAACTCTAGAAGTGTACTGTGTTGGAAAAGTGTACGTGTACTGTTTTGCAAAGATGCTGACAGAAAAAAAGGACAACTATCATGTCAATTGCATTCTTGTGCCTTTAGGCATATGTATTCAAAGTATAGTAGTATATGCAAGTACCAGGATATACTTTGTGTAAATTGAGGACAATCCATTTAGCTTTTTGCTGCTTTTCAATGTCATGTAAAGAAAGTTTAACTTAACTCTGTGTGGAACTTAGAAGTTGAATTTTGATGATAAAGCTTGATGTGGTAAAATGTAGCTATTGAAGAAAGTATTAAGATAAAGGAGATGTATTATGTATATAAAGTTTTTCACTCAGACATATTTCCTCATACATCAACTTTGCTTTATAACTAAATAAGTTAAACAATATGTTTGCTGTATTAATGGTGTTTTTTAAGTTTTAAAAACACCATGAGCCACGGCTCTGTGCCCTGTTGAATGAATATTGATAATAACACATTGATATTCATTCCACCATAAAAATTAAGTCTAACTTGTCTAACATGTATTGTTAATGATTGTAATATTTAAATGAAATAGACACAATGAGACAATGTTATGAAATGGGGAAAGGTTGAAAGCTGAAGTACATATTTATTTCCATACATTGCCACATAACAAGCTTCTTTGCCATCATTTTTTAATTGCACAAGTAAGGCCGAGTTACAAAAATGGTATTTGAGGGCATAGTGCCATCTACTACACTATTACTAGTATTAGAAATATGACTGGTAACACTCAGCCCTAGCAGCCTTTTTCTCATTGGTCAAAAGACCGACTGCCATACTATCATTGGTGATTGACAGTCAGAACTAGTCTATTGGTTGAAATGTACAGAAAGTCATCAGGTCAGACAACAGGTTAAACCTCAGTCCTTTCCATATCCGTATGCAAACATAAAGTGTCAAAGTGTGCATGTCCTTTTGGCTGGCCAAATATTGTTCTGTGTGCATGTATTTCTATAGATCTCTAGCCAGACAAGCCTAGCTCCATTAATTGATGCTACTAATACATAGAGATGCATTTGTCCCACCAAAGCCAAAAGAGTTTGTCAACGCAACCCTTTTCCTCCCATCCTTCACCTTCCACTCTTGAGCCTTACAGGGCACATAGTTCAGGTCAAATTCTTTGTCCACCTTGGTCAAGTTCAATGTTGGTGGTAGCATCCCATCTGCACAAGCCAGAATGGTGAAAATGGCCTCTACTGCTCCTGCAGCACCTAACAGGTGACCAACTGCCCCCTTTGTTGAAGAAACGGCTAAGGATGATGTACAGCTGTTGAATATGGTTTTGATTGCAGTGTTTTCAACAGTGTCTCCAAGAGGGGTGGACGTAGCGTGAGCGTTGATGTATGTGACTTCAGAGGGGGTGACTCCGGCACATTGCATAGCTCTCTTCATGCATCTCATGGCGCCATCTCCAGTCTCGGAAGGTGCCGTCATGTGACTGGCATCACCTGACAGCCCGTAACCTAGCACTTCAGCATACATGGTCGCACCCCTCTTCTTGGCATGGCCATATTCCTCCAGTACCACAACGCCGGCTCCCTCACCCATCACGAAACCGTCTCTATCAGGATGGAATGGCCTGGACGCTGTCCGTGGGTCGCTGTTGAACTTGGTCGTCAAAGCCCTTGCCCTGCTAAATCCAGCAAATGCCAGTGGGTTAATGCTTGCCTCTGTACCACCGGCCACCATCACATCAGCGTCTCCAAACTTGATGAACCTGTACGCATCGCCTATGGCGTGAAGTCCCGTGGTGCACGCGGTAGACACGGCATGGTTTGGTCCTTTCAGGTTGTACCTCATGCTGACATGCCCTGCTGCGAGGTTAACAAGGATTCTCGGGACAAAGTATGGACTAACTCTATTGTAGCCCCTTTCTCGAAGGACGACACCGGTGTCAACAATGTCCTGTAAACTGACCATGCCAGTTCCAATGGCAACACCTGTCATGTTGCTGTCTTCTTCAGTTTCTGGCTTCCATTTCGCGTCCTGCAGGGCCTCGTCAGCAGCCGCGAGAGCGAAGATCATTCCGTCTGTCATGGCACGTTTGTCAGCGGCTGAGACAAAGTTGTCCGCGTCGAACTGGCCTTCCTCTGCTCCCCTGGGAACATAAGCGGCAACTTGACACGGTATCTTCTCATACCCAGGGCCCTGCACGGCCGTGATTCCGCACTCTCCGTTCAGTAATCTAGACCACACGGTCTTAGTTCCCGCTCCCAGCGGAGTTACGAGTCCAAGTCCCGTTACAACCACTCTCTTGCTTTCGGGGGAAGAAAGACTAGTGGAAGTTGAGAAAGGTCGGAGAGTCTTCGCCGCCCTCCCCAACGTTGAAACGAAGGCTTTGGATACGGCTAAAGGAGGCATTCTGCTGCGAAATGTAGCCATAACTGTTCAGATGTTTAAGTGCACCAAAGATAAGTAGCTTCTCTAATACATCATGCCCCTCACAACATAAAATGAAGCCAGAAATACGAAGAATTCTAAAACTGGAGAAAAAATTCTACCCCAAGGTAGCCATCTTGATTTCCCATTATTCCCCGCGACAATCATGACCTTTGACCACTAGAATAGTACATTCAAAGAAATCTACCACTCGTAGTTTGTCAGGAGTACCTCATGATCAAGAAATATAACTAGATATTTTTCAAGATATATAAATTTGTAAATTTCGTTGATAGCAAAGTGCACAATATTGTAGTTTTCATCAAGAACTAAAAAATAGATTGCAGCGTAAACGCCCCCAAATAAAAGTGCGCTATTCCACATTATATTTGCGAAGCGAAGGAAATTTGGGAAGGGACGAGTTCGCGTTTGCCGATTTCTCAGCGCAGTAAATCATGGCTACATTTGAGTTGGATCCCGTGTTTGTGAAGGCGTTAGGGTACCTCCGCTCCAAGAGTAAGGACTCTACAGAAAAACTGAAGGCTCTGGTTGATGCTGCGCTCAACAAGTCGTCTCCGTCACTTGCAGCATCCTCAGCGATATCAGGAAAGCTTAGTGACAAGGTATATAAGATCTCAATATCATAAAATTTCGATTGGCCAGCAGGGACTTAGTTTTGAAAAACACGTTTTCTGATATAGCATCGATATACTGTTGTCAAGTTACAGGTTTTGGGAAGCAAAAAAAAAAAAATGTTCAGTTTTAACTTTTGGTGGGTACTGGGTGGACACCGCCATGTTGGTTTGTGATGTCATTGGTCGGTCATATTGGAAATTAGCAAGTGCAACATAGTAATAGTGGGATGGTCAATTGACCTGATTTCACCTGACTTGAGACAACCAATCACAAATCAGGCATCCGATTTCTTGGAAAGTCATGACAAACAGTCATCTGACCCATCTTAACCAATCACAGATCAGTTTGTTAAGTACAAATGAGAACCATACAGATGATCGGAGTGTAACAATGTTGCTTCTTGTACCCCTGAGGTGGAGGATTCTCCATCAGCTGACACTGTGGGTGGGAAAACACAAGTTGAGGAGAAAGCACAGGTCAACGGACAAGTGTGACTTTTCTCTCTTGTGTGCCTTGGTTTTGCACCTACAATCTCCTACCTCTGCCTGTCCTCTGCTAACCACTTAGCCCTTGCTTTAGAGTAGACTTAAAACATTCCCTCTTTGTAGCATAGTGAATGCAGTGTGTTGAGTACGTCTGTAGACTAGAGAAAGATTCCTTGAGAATAGACTGATCCTGGCTTTCTATCATAATTTGCAGTTCAATCTATGAGACAGTAGCAGTTCATTGAATATTTACATCTTTATGTTTTTGTTTTCATTTCTACATTTTAATAGAGGAGGGTATGGCTATTTGATCAGTCTAAAAATTGTAACCATAGTAGCATATGACCCATAAAACATACCAAATATTCAAGAATTGTTGTAAATCTCTGTACAGAATTCATCATTTTGTTTGTCACAAAACTATTCAGTGTTGTAACATGATCTCTTATCAGTAGAAAGACCTGTCTGTTTTGTCTGCTCAAGGGACTTGAAATAAATGTCATAATAGAGAGATGGCCGCTACCGACAGGATTCTTCATTCTTGGGCCTTGGGTCAATTAGAGAAATACAATTCACCCAAGAACAGGTGGTGATAAGGTAGATAGAACAGGTTTTCCTGTAAATTAAGTTTCTTTTGTTGTGCTTTCATTTCATGGCAGTTTTTTTGGTGTTCAAGTTCACAGTTGAGGCAATTCTGTATACAGTAGTAATATACTGGAAGTGCATACTTGTGGCATAATGAATTCACTGTGGAGAGATCACAAAAAAATATTACCACAGAAAGAAATTCAAGATTTGTGGTATCAGTTATACATCAGATACATTTAAAGATTTAGAGTATACTATAATTCAGATAGATAGCGCCCCTTACCATGGTGTTGACATTACAGGATGTGGAGGGGAGGAAAGGATCGCCCCATGGCCAGATGAGCAGACTGATGGTCCCAGGACAGAAGGAGCGGCGGTCCCCCTCCCTGAGCAGCAGCAGCACGGGAAGGTCCACACCAGAACCTCCCAAAAAACAACCAGACAAGAGGAGTCTGGAGAAGGTACATGTTATTCTCTTCAACACTGTGCCCCTGATTGCATTTTATTGAGTAATTGGTCAAGCATTTTTGGACGTTTAAAGATCATCTAACCTTCTCAAAATAACCATGATTAAATGTCTACAGCTAAAAGAAAAGAATACCAAAAAAGGCTTAGAAATTTAGTCCCTGTTTATCATTGATATGACAAGTGAGTGACAACTCCCAGGCGTCCCTGAGGAAAGATAGTGGATACTATCTGAAACGTCTGACACTGACGTTTTCAAAATCATATCCAGTTGCTTGAGTAACTGCTTTGTGGGATAACTCTCTCATCTCTCTAAATCTGTCACGCCAGCTTAAACAGGACCTGACTGACCTGAACAAAGAGCACAAGAAGCCTAAGCTGGAGAAGCCTGACCCTCCGACGGTTCGCGAGGGCTCTCCGCCTGCACTGAAGAAGGAGCAGTCATCAGATGAGGAGGAGGGGGAAGAAGGGATGGAGACCAGCGCTGATGAGTTTGCTGAAGAGATGGGGCTGGTTTGTGTCATCTGCAGGTCAGTGGTGCTTACTGTAAACTTGAAATGTCTGCAGTGTTTCCTGTGATGACCTCTTGCTTTGAGAACATGACACCAAAAATCTGGTTCTGTAATTCTACTGTACTACAGAATTTGTTTCAGCAAGGAATTCTGATCACTGCAAAAACCTCCTACCACAAAATAAAAACAACACCAAAGTAAATGCGTTTACAGTACTTAACCCTCTGCTGCCTAACAGTATAACCAATCTGTGGTGGCATCCTTGATTTGCAGGGAGGTTTAAAACTCACATGTAAATGTAAATACCCAGCATTTTGTGACCGTTCTCCAGAGGATTTCATGTTCAAACAGTCAAGTCTTGCTGTCAATTCTGGCAGACAGGTGAAAGAGCAGTTTCTGTGTAGTTCACTTTGAACTTTTGATATCTATATAATGTCCTTGCACAAAGTTAGCTTTTCCCAGTGTTTTATGCATATATCAGACTTGATTAAGTTCTCCTTTTTGTCTCCAGGCAGATGAATGTGACTCCTGGTAACCAGCTTGTAGAGTGTGCAGAGTGCCACAACCTTTACCATCAGGTCAGTAAAATCTATAGTCTTCAGTCTTAATTACCACTGCAGCAATATGAGAAATTACTGTCTAGGGTTTTTATGACTGGCACTTGTCAGGACGTCAGCAGATTGAATAATCAATTATTATTTAAATTTATTAGCATATCAAATTATGTACTTATATGTGAATCAGTCTTTTGCCAAATGCCTGCCACTTCGTCACCGTGATTGTTCAATAGCTTGCTTTGCATTTGATCAGTCATACCAAAGTGATGACTGGGAAAATCTGCTCAAATGGTTCTTACCTCTGTACAGAGTTTTGTTTTCTGTTTGTCTGGATGTTTGTGTTCTTGTCAGTAAATGAGCTAGCAGATAGTGTCCCCGCAAAGGTCAGACCTGTGGGAGTGACAGGAAGTAGAGGTCAAAGGTGTTAGAACATATTGTTTATCAGACATTGTATCCCTGTTACTTATGTCATCTTCCCATCTAGGACTGTCACCGCCCACCAGTGACAGACAGTGATGTGAACGACCCCCGGAAGGTGTGGTACTGTCAGCGGTGCACCCGTACTATCAGGAAAATGGTGAGGCTCGACTCTCCTAACATTCACTTCCTTCTTTCCTTATTGTTTATTTGACACTTCTCAACAACATGTGTTTCTTGTGTGAAGACTCACAGCATTGTTTGAATGAAGTGCACTTAGCAGGAGACAAGTGGTGGACATTTGCTGCAGTCACATTTCTAGACTGATGTCCTGCTGGGTAGTTTATGGACTTTTTATTGAAAGGGGCTAACTTTCAGTTAGTATCTGTACCATTCCCCACAAAAAAGACACTGGATCCATGCCTACAGGGAATTTATGTTGTGGCCAGAAAGTTGGGTTTCACCACCACTTCAGAGCCCATCTGGGCCCCCTAGAAATGTGACTGAGGTGACACTTGCCTCCTGTTGCTGTTGAACCCATGTACATGACTGTTGTTTGTCACTTGTCCTAGAACAAGATCCAGGCCCTACCACCACTCAAGGTCTGTCCAATGAACCGTTCTCATAACTCCCGTGTGTGTGCCCCTCCCATGTAGATACTGTTGCCATGAATTTTTTCTCATCTTGAGCATTTGTGGCCTTTTTTATTTGTTAGAGTGTTGTGTATAGTTTGAGCATGTTTCTCTGAAAGTTTGTTCTACTATTTACAGGCATCAAAGGCCCAGAAGACCAAGCCATCTGCCACCATGTCTAGCAGCAGGGAAAAGGAACACTCTGCTGTCAAACCTAAGACTCCTGACCTCTCCACCATGCAGCTCTTTAAGAGATCAGAAACAGTAAGAAAACCTCCTTCCTCAGATCTAGCATCACTGGTATCATTTTCCTTATTACATGTACAAAGAGGTTATGCTTTCAGGTGCATGTGTGTGTTTGTTTGTCTGTGACAGCATAACTCAAGATGTTGTGGATCTCTATTTGATCACACAAGAAAAGTGAGGATGCCATGACACATTGTAAGGTAGAAGAAGCTTAACTTTCTCAACAGACAAATAGTTAGCACTATACATAGTACACAAGAAATGTGACCCTGTCATGATAACACATTGTACAGCAAAATTACTTTTAAAGTTTACATATGTAATGCTTGTTTTCCAGTCCTCTATGACATCATCCTCCACCCTGTCCAGCACCGGCTCAGGCTCCCAGCTCACAGGTCTGGCCAGCTGGGCAGCGAACATCAGCGGCAAATCCTCCCTTCCCAAAACCCCCACCACCACCAAGGCTCCCACCGGTCCCTTCAGCAGCACCAAGCCTGCTGCCGCCACGTCCGGTAAACAGGGGCTGGCCGCCATGAAGGCAGCCGTGGTGTCCAAATCGTCCTCCTCAGGGAGTTCCAGTAAATACCTATCCAGCAGTAGTAGTGTGGGAAGCAGCATGGCTAAGCCAGGAGGGGGCTCGGGGAAGCCGCCAACGAGCGCCAGCGTAAAGCCGTCGGGAAGCGGTGCCGCAAAGTCTGGCGGAAACGGGGGCAGGATGCTGCAGCTGCCCACTTCCCAGTCACAGGACGCCAACAAGAGACTGCAGATGATGAAGAAAAAAGCTGCAGCCAAAATGCAACAAAAGAAGCAGAGCAGATTTTAGTACAGCCTGAGCATTTTCACACTAAGACAAGTTGCTGTTTTCTCATGCTTGTATGCATAAGCCAGTGACCCTGGTGTGTTGCCCTGCTATCCATCATCATCATTCTTGCTGCGTTGGCTGACCCACCATCAGATATTCCCCTTCCTACTGCTTTAGGAAGAGTTACCAGCCAATCACCTTGTCTCTTGAGCGTAGGCAGCAACGTGATTGGCTGATGGGCTTACAGCTGGCCAGTGCCAATGCAGTGCGATTGAGAGGCATGGAATACATCATGGCAATTGCTTCACAGTCATATATACATGTACACGCAGTGTGCCTGGCATGAAGGGAAGAAAAGATGCACAGGCAAAGTTGATATATTCAAATGAGACAAAAAGAGCCTTTTAATCCAACTTTAGTATGCATTTTGAAGACATGATGTCTCACTTGTAACATCATTTGATTATAGCACTGTACATGCAAGTGTATTTGAAATTGACAATAACATGAAGTCATGACAAAATATAGGGTGGAATATTCTCATGCTTGGAAAATAAAAATCTACAGAAACTTGATAAAACTCAACAATAGTGACGTTCATTCATTGTTTACCTATACTTGTTTCCTTTAAAAGTTGGGCTTTGAGGAGGCTAAATATATCATCAATAATACCCCCAGAAATGCAAACTTGAGAGACTTTTTCGGAACACTGACCAAAAGCCTCAATGTGCTCTAATGTAGAAACAAATGCCACCATATTTACTAGCCAGGATTGACTTTCATGATTTAGTATTCTTATTTTGTAAAGCCGGCTTTACAATTCATGCCGGCTGAATTTGTAGATCGGTCAAAGCTCGCCGAATTTCAACATCGCCCGAGTATCGGCTGTATTTTTCGCTGAAAATCTGCCCCCTTTACAAATGGACGGAGCCCGTCCGACGTCTGTCCAACACAACTGATTATAATTTGTTAATGAGATTGTGCTATGTCTTGAACATGGACGAAGTCAGAAATGATTAACCTTGTAAAGAGCCAATATTTGTGTAAGCTTTAATTTCTGAGTTGGGGGGTATGTGTAGGACATGAGTGAAGTGGACGGGCACACTGAAAACAATAATATCAACATCCGTGAACAGTTTCATCAGGTTGGTACGTCACTGAATAAAGAGACTCTTTTTACACAACCAGTGCTTTATTCTCACCGACGTTTCGGTGACCGTCTGTCACCTTCTTCAGGGCAATTCTGACTGGTTCACATTGGTCGGTGAGAATAAAGCACTGGTTGTGTAAAAAGAGTCTCTTTATTCAATAATATCAACAGGGATGTTTTGATACACCAATCCAAAAACTACCACAAGAGCCACAAAGTCAACAGACCAGTCTTATTCACCATGATACAATCATTTTGTCAAAGTTGAACTTGGGCGAACCTTAAGCGAACCTCTAGCGAAGGCCGGCAAAGGCCGTCCGAGTTTCAGACTGGAAGCCTTTAGATATGAAGATTATATGATCTCACACATCCAGACCTATAGCAAAAAAATAAAAAGGAAGTACTGTCTTGGTGTCCAATTGCCTAACATTATTACAGGTACGCAGCTTTCTACGAAAAGTTCATACAGTAGTTTTTATTTATCTTATATTTCGGATCAAACTGTTTACTAAAGATGAAAGCCCAAACCAAAGGCACGTGTTCAACACGTGTCAAATTGATTAGGTGACAGTTAAACTTCTGCCGGAGCCCTCCCAGCGACACCAGCACGACGCTCGCCCAAAGCATGCCAAACTTGTTAAAAGTCGAACGGAATATCGTCCGGTTATTGCAGGAAGCCCGAACGAGTCTGGCGCGAGGTCGAAGAGTTCGGGCAAACCCCGACCGAAAAAAATAGAGACAAAAATCGTCGGGTTGCCGCCCGAGTATTGGCCAAGTCTTGGCCATTGCTCGGACGAGCTACAGGCAACCCATTGACGAGCTCTCCGAGCTCAACACTCGCCGCCGAGGCCTCGTTGAAATTAAGCGTAGCTGCAAGTGCCCCGCAAACGCCGGCCGAGCTGCTAAAAATCGGTCGAGGCCCGCATAATCGCCAAAACGCCGGTCATACTCCGGCCGAAAATGTCCATTTGGAGCTCGCCAACAACTCGGCCGAGCTAAATTATTGATTTGTAAAGGGGGCTTTACCACAGCACTACTGCAAGCGGTGTGGCCCTTACCTGCCATTTTGTTGTGATTCTTATATCTTAAGCACTGGCTTCAAGCCAAGAAAGGAACAACATAAAGATAAAGAACGTGGTTGTTTTTAATTCCATAAGGATGGTCAATAATATCGGCACGTTTAAAGAAATGCTGATTTGCTCTTTTGCAACTTGGTGTCACATGAGTCTGACCTAAAAATTGAACAAATGTAGGTCACTAGCCTTACAGACTAACGCCTATGTCACATTTCCAAGGTGGCCCTTCAGAGGGTGCAGCGATCAAGACCCAGGTCACCAATCCTTAATTCCAAAGAATAAATTCAATGACCTTACATACATTTGCCATGTATCCTATTCTATTTCTATTGAACATCAAGAATATGAATATGAAAGGAAGTCATGCATTCCTCCACTAGCACTATATCATTATATGCAATCCCTTTCCACCAACAAAAAACGGGTGCCTCGCCTAAGCTGTCTTGACTTTTCTCATGATCCTCAACCCAAGAATTTCTAACAGGATTGCAACAAAAACCATTCTACATAGTTTTGACAACATGCCCGCAGAATGGAACACGGAAACAGATCACTATCGCAAATCAAACATTGATTTAGAAAGCAGTCAGTTCATTGAATAGTGTAACACCTTAGTAAATGACTGTTGTATGATAAATTGGTAACGTTACCAAAGCGACTGTACAATGACTCCCCTTTGTACATTGTGTGAAAGAAAGAGGCTGACAAGGTTGATGGGGAATCATAACCCCAAGCCTGGAATGCTGATAGGAGAGAGACAATGAGGTAGTGGGCCATAACATGAGTCATACTTGCTGAGTTAACATTAATCTTATAATCTAAATATGTTTTGCAAGGACTGTAATCTCTTTGAAATAACACATTGTCATGTTTCGTGCTGACACTGCAGTGTACTTCGTCCTCCCAAAGGAGTCTGGGATACGCAAACACTAAAATAAATAGCAGGGAGACGTGACCCTCAATCCCATACCTGGCAAAACAACCACAAGGCGCATCACATCAGGTCCTTCCGTCGAGTTGGTGAGTTCAAGCTGCGTTGTCCAGAATTGATAGGTTTGGATTTGATCTTAGAATTGCTACTGTGCAGCAAAACGACGTGAAACAAAACGACGTCCGTCCAACACTACTGATTCTAAATTGTTAGTGAAATGGTACTATGTCTTGAACATGGACGAAGTCAGAACTGACTAACCTGGTAAAAAACAATATTTGTCTTAATTTTGCGGAAAATATGTAACGCTAGGGCATGAGTGGAGTGGTATATACATACATTAGTCTGTATTATCTTATGTCACGGACCGAACTGTTTACAAAAGATGAAAGCCCAAGACAAAGGCATGTGTTCAACACAGGTGTCAAATTGATTAGGTAACAGTTAAAATTCTGCCGGAACCCTTTCAAGCTCCCAGCACGACGCTCGACCGAAGCACGCCCAACTAGTCAAAAGTCGGACGGAATATCGTCCGGTAACTGTAGGAAGCCCGAGCGAGTCCGAGCGAACTCCGACCGAAAGAAAGAGTCTAAAACCGTCGGATTGCCGACCGAGTATTGGCCAAGTCTTGGCCATTGCTCGGACAAGCTACAGACAACACATTGACGAGCTCTCCGAGCTCAACAATCGCCGCCGAGCCCGAGGTCTCGCTGAAATTAAGCTGCAAGCGCCCAGCAAACGCCGGCCGAGCTGCTAAAAGTCGCTCGAGGTCCACATAATCGCCAAAACGCCGGTCATACTCCCTCCAACCGAAAATGCCCTTTTTGTTTGGAGCTCGCTCCGTAGCATTTGTAAAGCCCCCTTTACAAATCAAGAATTTAGCTCGGCCGAGTAGTCAGCGAGCTCTAAATTACGAGGAGGTATAACCCTGATGCCGACGAAGAAACTCTGCCATTTGTTCGTAGGCATCAGAGTCATACCCCCTCGTTATTGAGAGCTCGCTGACAGCTCGGCCGAGCTAAATTCTTGATTTGTAAAGGGGGCTTTAAGAGGCAGAATTTCAGCGAAAAGACAGCCGATGCTCGGGCGATGTTGAAATTCGGCGAGCTCTGACCGATCTACAAATTCGTCCGGCTATCGCATGAATTGTAATGCCGACTGTTAGACATTGTAGAAAATATAGACGCCCGGCATATCCGCGACATGACTAGTCGTACTCGTTTCCTTCTGGCGAAGGTGCATGCATTTTTTTCGTTATTTGTTCACTTGCTGTGAACATCATTAACTATATGCCGTCATGTTTGTGTCTGTATGTCCGTGTGTCTGTGCTTTTGCATTCTTGTGATCACGATAACGTAGACTACAGCCGGAATGTATAGTACATGTATATATAATTCTCAACTAATTCAATCTGATTAAAAATTAGCTGAGGCCTCGTTAGTTGCGTACTGACGTTATTTTAGCTTATGTAAAGCCCCGGTTATACATGGCCGAACATGGCCTCCCGACTCTCTCCCGACTATGGTTAGGAGTGATTCTGGAGCTAGGTCGGCTGGAATTCGGCTCAGTCGGCTGGCGTTCGGCTTAGTCAGCTGGTGTTCGCCTGCGAATGTTTTGAAATTTTGAAAACATTCGGCTGTGAACGGCAGGTATGGAATGAATTGGCTGGTGTTAACGTTCGACACAGTTGGCTAGCGTTCAGCTGGTGGTCGGGAGTAAGTCAGCCGTCAAACTTGGATCTTAACCAAGCCGTAGCCACTACTGGCTTACTCCCAACTAGTTTCCAACCTACCCACGACTCACCCCAAGGTCTTAGACAAATCTCCGTGATCCAAATTCGACCTCTCGTTGATACAAACAACATAGAAGAATGGACTATTTTTAATAAAACCGAAAATGACCACTCGTTTGAAAATCGCTGATTATGTCCACCTTCAGTTCGTGAGAGGGTCAGCAATCGGTTGGGAATCAGTCAGGAGAGATTCGACAGTCTGCGGCTAGAGGTCGAGATGTTTGGGAATAGGTTAGATATCGTTCGGGCTCAGTCAGGAGTAAGTTACTTACTGGTCGGGAGATGGTTAGGACATGTTCGGGCTAATAGATAGGCGTGGCCTGAGACTGGTCAGCCTGGGTCGGCTAGTGTTCGGAAGCCAAATTCAGCTATGTGTAACTGGGGCTTTAAGTCTGAGACCTAGGAGGTAGTTTTTCTATCTTAAACCAGGCCACATAATGGTGGGTCAAAGTAAAAATAACTTCATCCCCGCAAACTTTACCTGAATCAACTCATATGGACAAGATAAACGCATTAGTGTGATCGCTCCCTTCGTTGGTTTATGTGCGTATATATGAGTGCGTTAGAGTTGCATATTCATATTTTTGTCTTAAATAAGGTTTGCGGACGAAATAAAATCGCTTTTTTCGGTTCCATATAACCAGGCCGCAACGATGGGTCAAAGTTAAAAAAAGAACTTCTTTCCCGCAGACTTTACCTTTGCAAAAAATGTCAATACGCAATTCATCATGACGGACTGACTATAGGCACAAAGTGCGAGGGGGCTGAAGGGCTCTATTACACTCCTGTGTATCCTGCTTCCTTATGAGTTGCGGAATGACATTTCTTTGAGACGTACCTCGCATGCATCACAATCACGGCCCAGTACGAGTACGCCTGAAAGTTTTGGGCATCTACCAAACTACTATAGTATGTTAATTGCGTATGTTGTTAATGTTACTCAAGTCATAATGCATAAATACGCAGCTATTCGAAGGAAACAAAAGTGTTGCGCAGTGTATACACCAATCATATGCCATGAATGCACTGAATTCATTACTCATAGATGTGCTTCACGCAGAGTCAATTGAAGTGTACAATAGAATGTATTCATATTACAAAAGATTAGTAAGAGAAGTACCAAAAGATAGCTTGCAATACGAAGCCTTCTTAGTACAACAAGACCTACACCGATGTAAGATACCTTGTTGGTTTTCCAATATTAGTAGAATCCTTGAGGAGTCGGGTTTTGCCTACCTTCTGCTTCAAGAAGAACGAAACACATTATCTGCTCAATCTGAACTTAAGGAAAGACTAAAAGACAACTTTCTCCAATATTTTTTCTCAGAATTGAAATCTTGCGGTCAAAAAGAGAATCAAGGAAACAAGCTAAGAACTTACAGAATAATTAAGCATACATATGTGCGAGAAAAATTTCTCGATATACAAAATTTCTATCACCGCCGAGGCATGACTAAACTAAGAATTAGCGACCATTCGCTACAAATTGAAGTTGGTAGGCACAGCCAGACCCCCCCCCCCAAACGACAGAATATGTACAATTTGCAACGATAGATGGTAGAGAATGAAGTACATTTTCTTTTATAATGCCCACTATACACTGAGATTCACAAATCTCTCATAAATACACTACAACCAGATAATGAATATGTGTGTTTAAGCAAGGACCAAATGTTCAACTACATTATGACGACTAATAAATACAACGCACTTGAAAAGATTTGTAAATTTGTTCACACAAGTATCAAAAAGAGAGAAGAGATTATGTAGATTTTAGATGATATAAAATGTAACCTGTTTCACGTATACTTTTAAAAGTTATATCCAACCCAGTGCATTAAGCCCATGTTGGGCAGGAATATGCAATAAAGATCATTGTCTTTGTCATTGTCAATGTACTCGAAAAATCGAACGTGGGACGGTTGCACATTGAAAATTTTCTATGAGGAACTCATAATACCCCTGTCACATTTGGTGAAAATCGATCGGACGACGATTCTGCGGCAATCGCCCGAGCCTCGCTTACAATAATAACTTCATTGTACAACAATTGCACAAGGTACAAAGTATGGCTTATACACTGTATGTGACAGGGACGGTTTTCAGGTGAAAACTACGCGCAACCCTCTGTCGATCTGAAATATGGCCGACTTTCCATCGATACGCCCGAAAGTCGTGGATATCGATAATGTGACAGGGGTATAAGGACTGCGCGAAAGTGTCATAGGGCGCTCTGATAAGCTGACTAGTTTGTGCCTTTCAGGCTGCGAAAGGGCAGAATGGAACGCGGAAATAATTACCAAAATCATAGGCCATCAAACAATAGATTTAGGGCATAGGTGAACCGAATGTGGACGTGCATAGGTTGTCAGAATCTGCGTCTGCCCTCATCGAGAAAGGTAACAAGGAAACTGAGATCACAATCACAAATCAAACATAAGTTTTCAAGGCAGGGGTCAATGCTTGTTCTCATTGTAAAACGAGCACACGGAAGGTTAATCGGGATTACAAAATGCTCAGGTGAGGAGGATACCCTTCATGAGAGAATCCATAACGTCATTTCCTATTCATCACCATTACTTCCATGACAATTAAGGTACTATTTGGGTCCGAGCCGCTGGATGGATTGCAATCAGGTTTCTATTAGGTGGATAAGTAACAAATGGTGTAGCCCAAGTGGTAGTTACAGGGGTCAATGACCTGTTTATGGATATATATTTAGCGTTGCGTCATCCGGGACACATCTATTATGCTAACTGGGCTACACTCGAAATGTTCACTGCTTTCAGGTTTTTGGTATGAAGACAGTTTACACAATGATTGACATAAGTAGATGCTATTTAAGCAAATCATGGTCTAAATCGCATAAGTCAAGAGGAAATAGAATAAATCCAATGTTTTTCATGATGGAGCTATTCAAACATGTGAAATGTATACTGAGTAATCAAGAAGGCAAACAGTGTTGATAGAATCATAGATATGAGTTATGCTAATCTACACGATTAATGAGGAATTCCAACAATTTCAGCGTTTTCCACCGTGAACATGTCAGGAATTTTTCCACACCTGCGTAGTTGCATCATCCCTTCAGAGGGGAATAACTCGGGAATCGGGACGGATCGTCACGATATTTGGATTGTAGATAACTTCGGAGATGCCTTACGTAATTAAGTATCATACAAATCAGGGACTTATTTGCATAATTCATAAAGACAGTTTATATACCCGCTGTATTTCATAACAGGATACTCAAACACATGACAATTGTATCTGAAAAAGACAGAAATATTAGCCGAACTGTGTAGTATACTAGTATGTCCGATTGGCACAAATTCGCACAATTGTATCATTCTTTGGAGGGGAATTACTCGAGAAGGCGTTGACGGATCGTCATGATTTTTGATATGTAGGTAACTTAGAAGATGCCTTACATAATTAAGGACTGTTAATACAAACCATTACTTAATATGCTTATTTTATTACCATTATACTTATTTTTGTCATAATAAGTTAAGGACCTCTACAAAAGGACAGAACCATCATAACACCCACGATCTATAAGATCTCAAAAACAGACATTCTTAACAAGGTTACGGGTTGTTTCGCAACAGAAGCAACAATGTCAGTTCGCAACCGTCAGGTCGCAACAAGGCAAGTCTTTTCGCAACAAGGTAAAAGTCTTTTCGCAACAAGGTAAAAGTCTTTTCGCAACAAGGTAAAAGTCTTTTCGTAACAAGGCAAGTCTTTTCGCAACAAGGTAAAAGTCTTTTCGTAACAAGGCAAGTCTTTTCGCAACAAGGTAAAAGTCTTTTCGCAACAAGGTAAGTCTTTTCGCAACAAGGTAAAAGTCTTTTCGCAACAAGGTAAAAGTCTTTTCGCAACAAGGCAAGTCTTTTCGCAACAAGGTAAAAGTCTTTTCGCAACAAGGTAAAAGTCTTTTCGCAACAAGGTAAAAGTCTTTTCGCAACAAGGTAAAAGTCGTTTCGCAACATTTAAATGTTATTAATCTTAATAGCCTAATAGTATTAGAAATCGTATTCCTAACATGATTATACTCCTACCAGTGCACGCCGCTTATGAAAGAATGAAACTGTACCGCCCGGCGTATGATCGGGCTGTCAGGTCCATGCGGCCCCATGTTCCTCTGTCGCCGGGGTTGTCTTTCGCACCCGGTAAGATTTTTACGCGGAAGGAGTATAATTATGTTAGGAATACGGTTTCCTGAAAAGACTTGTACCTTGTTGCGAACTGACATTGTTGCGAAACAACCTCTTACCCTTAATAATAACCCTTGTTTATTTGGCGAAGGTATTGGTTCGTGGAACTCTGGTTTATTTCGGAGGTGCAATTTAAATAGCCATCCGAATATTTTTTTTCGCTCGCAAATGTTTCATTTCCCGTTTTTATTCTTTTCTTTATAAGATACATGAAGATGGACAAAGATCTTTGCTCCTCGGCTGGTGATATCCACCACGAACAGATTGTGAAGAAAAGGAAGTTCCGCTTGTTAGTCGGGCTGGTTACTGGAGGGGCTGTGCTGGCTTTAGTCATCGGTCTCTCTGTTGGCCTGACAATACTGCGATGCGAAGAAACCAAAGGTTTGGTTTTGTTTACTAGTAATTCCCTATTTAAAGAGACTGACTTAGTGTAACTTGTAATCAATTTAAAGTCTCTTCAAAAATGAAAGAACATTTCTTTCATTGCATGGCTTTTGACATAAAGAAAGCTAAGTGTAAAAGCACTGAGACTTGTAATCATATGCATTTTCTCTGCTGGTTCTTATATCAATGAAATAGTCATGGAGGCTATATTTTCAGCAGCGTTTGTGTGTCTTGTGTGTCTCTCTGTTGGTGTACAAGATAGCTCAAGAACGGCGCCGGCTGGACGGATTGGTGATTTGGTCTCATATTTGTGTTGGTAGGGTGTGACAAAAACTGGAAATAATTAGATCTTGGGCCAAACGGCTTCCCTTGGTATTGCAGTGGAACTTTCGGTTTTGATATCTCGTGTTATGTACAAACTATGGTCGCAATTTCTGGGTGTTAGATACTAAATTTAGTAGCTCTTGTGCTTACATCTAGGTAGAGGTGATATACAGTGTATAACTTAAGGATAACTCAAGAAAAGAATGATGGACATTCGTAATATTGTAGGTAGCTTAGACAAAGATATACAAGATTTAATGCAGATTATGTAAAATAAGGGGACATTTGCTATAGCAGTTTTTTTTAAATGTATATCTTGTGCCGGACACAATACGTCTTGACATTTAGGTGACAGATTTTAGATTTTGACATCAGGACAAGGTGGGCAAGGTTGGGCACCTAACATTTAATTTTGAAACCGCAGGGGCAAGTGGCAACACTGATTAATGAAAAAAGGTGGAAACTTTGTAAGTGTAACATGCGTAAGCTAATTGGGGGAAATATCACAATGCATAGATTATCTAAATGTTTAAATCGTTATTACATAAAATCTATTTCATGAAGATATGGGGTCGCCGAATTCTAGTTTTGTTGCACATAACGACAGCTATACATATTTGTAAAAGATTGTGTGTAATGCAGTAGAAAATGAACTTTTGTAACAAAGAGGCAAAGAAATGTCATTGCCATTGCCATGCGTAGTTAAAAGATTCCTGACGAAATATTTTAGTTTGGGCAATGTATACATAGATGCACTTTCTCTTGTGTCAAGTTGCAAAGAGCTAAAATATTTTTTTACGTTTGCCTCGTCTCTTAAACTGTGATTTTAGCAGAACCTAGAGTCCGTGTTGGTCTGCTGTTCCCAACCAATGAGGCCGGTGAGGGGATGAAGGAAGCGGCGATGTTGGCTGTAGACGACATCCGTGACCACAGAGAGAAAACACCGTCAGGTGCGGATATCCAAGTCTACAGCGGAGACTACGACGGTTCTCCAGAGGGGGCTCTGCAAGCTTTCCGCCGTCTGTACGACCAACAAAGCGTGCGTCTCTTTGTAGGCCCTTATACCAGCGCGGATGTGGCCCGCGTGGCAAAGTGGTCTGCGATGAATGCCCCTGACGCAATTTTCATCTCCCCTCGAGCCACCTCCGAAAAGCTGGCCCAAGCAAAAAATGTTATTCGCCTCAGCATGGGCAACCAAGGTCTTGCTTCAGCCCTGTGCGCAAAGCTTAAAGACAACAACGTTTCTGTCGTCATCCCGGTACACGTCGAAGACAGCTACTCAATCGACTTGGTGCAAAAGATTCGTGACTTCGCCGACGGTGGAAATGGTGGTTTTACTGTCGACAGCAGTATTAGCTACGCTTTAGGGAGCATCACGAACAAGAAAGAAGCACAAGGACCGATTGAACAGCTTCAAAACGCCCTGCAAAGCAACCCGGATGCAGTCGTTTTGCTCGTGTCATATTCTGAAGCCAAGTATATTTTGGAAGGAGCTAACGGTGACAGTACTCTGTTAGGTCGTGCGTGGTACACCAGCGACTCCCTGGCTCTTCGAGAAGATATCCTTGGTTCTCATGAAGCAAAGCAGTTCGCGCAGATGGTTAGTCTTCATTCCCTATCGTATGTGGGGGAGGGTATCCAGAACGGACGAAGGATGCGCAAGATGAAGCGTCTCGGCGATCGTTTGAAACGCGCGCCTCCTGTGTTTTCTCCCTTGGCGTATGACGCTGTCACTCTGCTATACGAGACGTGCCACTTACTGCACACCATCGACCCTCTCGTGGTTCTCTCTCGTCTACCCCGTGAGGCAGAATGGCATACTGGACTGTCAGGTAGGCTAGCTCTCGATTCCAGCCGGGGACGCGCCTTTGGGGACTATCTGCACTCCTTCGTCGCCCCTGCAATCCCAGATCCCAGCAAGGTCATCGTGGCTATGACCGGGTCGTGGATGTTGGACGGACTGTCACAGGTATCACACATGTATGGTGAGTTTGAGCAACACGGTGGCGTGACGCGCACAGAAGACCCAACAGGTATCCTCTCAATGTCCTCGGTGATGTCCACAGCGATGTCGTCTTCGATAGTCTTCAAGAAGGCTGATCTTCTGCTTTCGAAGGGCAACTGTACGAACTCGACGGTAAGAGGAAACGCCATGTCAGCTAATAGAATAAGCACACACATACCCTTCCCTTGCTCTCTTTTGTTATTATATAATCACAGATAGCCACAAACAAATTGAATACCCTTCTTTCTTAAGATTATTATTACTTTCCAAAGAGATGCTCGGCGTGAAGTTGTGATGTATCAAAGCCCAAAGTAGAATTAACGACGGCGGTAACACCGAAATTGTTGAAATAAAGATCCAATAATAGAAAAAGAAAAAAGGATAAAGTTGCTCCTCATTGCTATGTACTCGCACATAAAGACCACCAGGCCTTCATTAATTTTCTTTGTCTGTAGTTTTCAATCGCTGCCATGGATCCTGCAACGTACATGAAGGTGGCATACAAGTTCACGGAAGGCACATTCCCAGACGCGCTTGTCGTTTCTACTATCTACGGGTTCAGTGTGCAGATGAGCTGTGACAAGCCAGAAGGTCCAGTTGTTTTGGACGTGGTGTGCCCACCAAGCGCTGGCCAAAATAACCATATTGCCTGTGCGCAAACCATCACTTCTGCAGCACCTACATCACAGGTGTGGTTATATATATGTTCATAGACATTGTAACTTCATAGGATGTCCCTTTAGCTCAACTGGTAGCATTCTCACATTTCACTGATTCCAATTAGTTGATAACTGGGAGACTCCTGGGTAGGGCATCTCGGTTGGGGTAGGGCATGGCCTTTCGGAAGGGACGTAGAATGGAGGTCATGTGTTCGAGGGGGTGTCCCAAGCACGTTGAACGGTAAGGGCTAGCAACTCCCCCCTGTCAGAATATACCCTGCAGTCCCTGCTGCTGAAACACTTGCTGTCCTATGTGTTAATATAAGGGTCAGAACGAACGAACGAGTTGTAATTTCATAGATCTTCATCTTTATGGTGAAGGTATTCCCATTTGTGCCAGATACTAGGGGTATTGAAATTAGGATTGACGTAGACGGATGTTATTAACATGAAATTGATTATGTTTCCTTTGTAGCATTTCCCCAACACCAGAACTCTTCAGCCTCTGCAGTGTTTGTGCACAACCGCAATATGTGTGCTTTGTGGCTCTATGTTTGGGGCCTCATACGGTAAGGTCCTGTGATGTACTGTAGTGATTCATAGAAGATAATAATATACCTGTCAAGCGTACAGCAATGAATGCAAGGGAGATTTCAATTCTATCATTTTTGCCAGCCTCAAATGTTCGTCCATAGCTAATGGCCAAATATGTAAATCATTTTGTTGTTGTTCTTTCGGGTTGTTGTGCCCAGGTGCTTCAGACACATCATGTTTTGAACAATGCTTTGACGTGGGTGACTACTGTGTACCTTCTACGATCATTTGTACCGAACTGTTTGTTCAGGGTAAGTAATTAAGGACAATTGTCAACATAACCCTATTTTGTCTGAATAGATTTTTTACGTACATACGTTTTTTTATATTTCATTTAGTCCATCATGTGCACTTTTCTCAATTAGTCATGATTTTAATGCGCCAACACCGTGATACGCTTGGGTGTAGGGGCTTTGAAAGACCTTATGTTACTGACCGGATTTTGCCACAAAACGGCTTAACATTGAAACGAATAATTTTATGTTAATCAACAGGGCACATGGACGCGCAGACCTACCTGGCTGATGCCGCCTTCGGTCGCCAGCTTGCTGCCGAGTCCCCACACGTGATGGAAGGGTACCACACCCTGGCCAGCCCCATCGTCTGGCTCATGCAGCGGTCTGACACTGCTACAGACATCGTCAAGGTATCAGTCAGTTCTCCTCCTTTAATTCATGGCCAAGTTAAGGGGGCTTAGTTTATATTCTATGGCAAATTTTATAATATACATGTATCAAGTTTGGGAACCTTATGCATTGTCACCATGCACTGTAATTGCATATATCAGTATGCATATAGCATTAGTATAACTGGTGGCAACAGACCGCCTGACACATTCATTACTCTAATTTCTTTTATATCTCAATTCATTTCTCAAGAAAAAAAGAAACCTTTTCAACAGTATCTATCCAAGAAACAGATAACAGGATAACAACATGCCAAGCTTCCGTGCCTCCTCATTTTAACAACCGGTAACCATAGAACGGCACGTGTGTTGTTATCTATTTCCTCTACTTCCTTCAAGCATACGACGTACACCATTACCAATGGACTCGCCCCCAGCTGTAATATTTTATGGTGTTGGAAGGACTTTAATTAACTATTTCCTCTACTCCTACCAGACCTTTGCTCTACCATGGGCCCAACACATGAGCTACCTACAGGACATGGCGGACGAAGGGGACGAGTTTGGGGCCGCTGTCATGAAGATAGGAATGACTCTGTGTGGTGCTTTTGGGAGGGTACTGAAGGCCACCCGGGCTATCACTGCTATGGGAGATGCCATCCTTCTCCCCATCCTCATCGCTGTGACTACGATTGCAGCATATCATTCTATGCGCAAGAACACACCAAAGTAGCCTTCACATTCAATTTCATTGTGTCACTTGAACAAGGCATTTTTTTGCTGTTTTACAGTATGTAATGCTATGATTGCTTAAGTTTTTAGTAATTATCATCATACTTTTGTGATTGATATGCTTTGTCTTTTAGGAGAACATATTGACTGAATTTCGCTGCCTAATAGGACCCCTATGTTTGGTTGCTTCTTTGTTTATTTGTGCACATGATTATATGAATTATAACCATCTTATGAACGTTTATCTTAAAGCTATTCGATCCATGGCGCAGGATTTGTAAATTTCGTGTAACCTTGTATTTGTTTGACTTATGACGTTGTTGTACCGCTCATAGTGAAATGGATCCATGAATCTCAATCGTAGACCAGAGAGATATGATAACGGCTTTGCAGTACATTTCAGGATGTAATTTAACACAATCATATATTATTCAGGTTTGAGGCATAGACAGTGACGAATTCCCATGGTACAACAATGATTATGAATGATTTGTAGTGGAAAGATGTTTTTGAAGCTTAAAAATTAAAGCGTTAGCGTTTCAAAGTAACGTGTGATACTCCTTCTGTGTTTACAAATCATGGGTGCCTACTTAGTCAGAAAGGGGACATACGACTTTACAGAAACCACAAGACTGGTATCAGATACATTTTCTATGTGTCAAGTGGTCCTGTCTTGAATAAAAGGCGACCCAAAATACGTACGCGCATGTCCTTATACCCGCCTCACATTAGGCACGATTCGATCGGAAGACTAGTTTACGAGCTCTAAATGACATTTTCGTGAGTAAGACGTCCGGTGTTCTCACGATCATCTTGCGATTTTTAGGGATCTCCGGCAATTTTCAGGAGTCTTACGACGGTCGCGGTGCAGCGAAACATGTTCTTAACATAAGCGACAAGTCGCAGGAGATCTTCGAGATCGCAGAGCTCGTTACCGAGTCGCAGATCGTGCGTGCAAATCGTGCGTACCTCGCAAGGGTATCGGTCAATAGTCTTGCGTCAATCCAACGATTGAAAACCGATAGGCGAGCACAGACATAGTTATTAATCATCGAACGCAAATCGGCTGGCGAACGCCCGTTAGTTGGGCGACGTTCGGGCGACGTTTACCCGACTTCCGTTTGTTTACAAATATTGAATTTCTGGGAATGTGGGGGTAATTCTAACATTGTGGCCCCTGTGGCAGTATGTAGGCTGGCTTTGTGACACACTTTCCTTTCTTGTGTCATTTCTATTATGCCCGCGCATTCCATTCATTGGTTAAAAAGATTTCGACAACAAAATAAGCAACATTTATTGATCTCTTGCCTTCTTTGAGGAACGTTTTGTAGTCCCTTGTCCGCGTGCAAGAGGTCATGGGAGGTTCATTATCATAGATTTATTCACCGTCGATGGCACGAGCCTCGCTTATATGTGAGGGAACAGGTTTGGGGCGAAAAATACGCAAGACCATCGATCTTAAAATCAGCCGACCTTCCTGCGATCGCGAAGTACGTCCGAAGATCGTATATAATGTGAGGCGGGTATTATAGAGAACAATATGCACGGCTTTGGTACCTTTCCCAAACACGGGACCTCCATTAAACGTCCTATCCGAGCCGAAGCTAGGTACTCATTTTCACTTGAGTAAATTGAGGAAAGTCGTGTAAAGTGCCTTTCCCAAGGGCACAAGATCGGTAACACAGCAGGCGGATTCGAACCCGCAACCTCTCGGTCACGGGCCGAAGAAATTGCCACTGCGCTACACGGTCCCACGACACCATATACACCGCGGGGCGGGTCATTAACCCTTAATTATTATATCCTCTTCACACATAAAACGCTGAACAGAGTCTCTTGGTAAGCAGTGGCTTATGTATGATATGAATATATCCTCGATCCTCTTCAAGTATTCCTGATCAAGTTTATTTTTTATGTATGGCCTCATGGATTCGTCCGCTAGCTCAAATGTTGAATTGTAGTCCTGTGCCCTTAATGCAAACGTGAAAATCCACGTAGATCAGTACGCTGTATCAAGCAAACTGTTTGCATCGCCCATTCCTTCATGATCACCAATGTCATCTAGTTTCTCTAGTTCGTCCAGTTCCGAGTCTTGCTCCTCCACTTCAGTTTCAAAAGCTCTTGCGGCGGGAGTCCACTCCCTCTCCCGCCGGGCCTGCTCGTCCCGGTCCCGCAGTCTCCTCTCCATGTTGGTGTGACCATCGTGCAACATTTCCTCCAGACCCATGCCTGTCCAGAGAAATGTAACATGTTATTTTCCGACGGAAATACGACATCCAAATATTTCTATATTGCTTTTGTCCTTTGTTCTGTCCACTCCTAGTTAGGACGATGTCTCGCAATTAAATCCATAAAATACACACTTGTCACTCACTTTTCTGAATATCATGGAAGAATGAAAATCAGTTTTTGCAAACCGTTGCAGACCCTTTACTTTGAATGCGTTTTGTATATTTCCATATGTCTTGATGCTCAAAGTAAAAAAGTGCTTTCACCTGTGCTATTAAGTACCCATAGCAGCCTACTTTCACTGCTCTTATACATGCTTCACTACTTCCAACACCGCGTGGCCCGTGGCTCCTTATCACCGAGAGAAACAATCAATGAAATCTGTTGCAGATTCGTATGTTTTAATACTGAAACTATGAATCTATGAGTCATAAAAGGCCTGAATCCTTCTTGACGTTGTTTCATTGCCTATGTAAAGATGTTTGTGATGCACACCTCCGAAATCACTCTACTAATATCAGGTTTTGCTTCAAATCTACCGTACTTCAAACCTTTCGCTGGGATGTGCGTAAGCCGTGGTTATATTACAATCTATCACTGATGTGCCCACTCCCCTAAGAAAACTGAGAAGTAAAGGGGAGAGAAAATTCAAACCCAGCACAAAGTAAGGAAATGTAGTTAACGTTACCTATGGTCCTCCGCATCTTGTATATCCGGAGATAGCGGCAGTCTTGTATGGCTGTGTCCTCCACAGGTATGACGTCCCTACGGCACACTTCGTACCCTCTCCTCTCCAGGTTCAGCGGCTTGTTCTTGTACGAGGGCCTCAGCCACCCCTGCGGTCTGAAGACCTTCTGCCCCGCGCGACTTCGGCTGCTCTGCGCCGTGCGCGCACGCTGTTTGGCGGCAAGGATGCGGGCCCGTATTTCCTCATCCAGCATGGACGTCTTTACCGCTTTGTTAGCAGGCTGTTTGGCGGCTGCATCGTCGCTCTGGACGGGCAGTCCGTGGGTCAGAGGTCCTGAATCCGGTGCCAACAATGACATTATGGTACTACACATTCCATTTCTAACGTAAACGTAACCCTAAAGGAATTTGAGAGACAAATCAGAACTATATTCAAACATTAACGCTGGATTGAACATTCTACTGATTAAGAGACTTGCACAAAGTGTCGCAAGGAAGTCTGTCACGGTTAGCTGACGATGGTGCTTTCTTCAAGCACTCTTAGAACCCCGTGTTGTTCAGAAGATTCATTTCGGTGCGCAAAATACAACACCGGTGTATCTTGAAGGACTACTTCAAAAAGACCACAGCTGGGATGTGACACTGGGAAATTTCTTGGAATAGAGCGTGGAAAGAAAGGTACTTCCCGATATATAGCATGGAGGCGAGAAATGAAGTACGGAAATTTCTTTTTTGTCAATAATCTCCTCTCACGTTGTGCAGAACTAGTACAAGTCGTCCATTTATCTATTTCTATGGAATGAGCATCACAAGGTACAGTTGTAATCTAAAATCTAAATTTAACTTCAGAATCACTTTCACACTGCACAAACAACGTACACCTTGATTTCCATGTTCAATCTCAAACTAAGGAACACTCTCAAAGTAGGACTTTTAGGCCCAGAAGAAGCAAAAAGCAAATTTATTAGAGTACCTCCATTTATTTATAGAGTACCTCAGGTCACAATATCGATAGTAATGCTACACGACGACAAGACCTCGCCGGTCGACAAAAGAAATGAAATTATTATATTGAAATTGTGTCTATAAAATGTCTGTAGTAAAATTACACATGCAAATGTCAAACACCACATGTACGTATTCGCCAGATTATATGTACACGGTTTTACCTAGCTTTGGCTACATTCCTGCTGAATGATGGGTTCCCTTCTTAGTAAAAGTACCGATAAAAGTCCTAACACAAGAACTACAAATATACCCTGATTACCTTTGACAAGAAGGTTATGTTTTGGGTAGCGTTTGTATGTTTGTATGTTTGTATTTTTGTATGTTTGCATGTTTGTATGTATGTATGTATGTATGTATGTATGTATGTATGTATGTATGTATGTGGAAAACAAGCATAACTCGAGAACGCCCGGATGGATTGTATTGATACTCGGTATGTTGGTAGGTCTTGTTGAGTCCTGGAAACGATTAGATTTTAGACCTCCTATCGGCCTGTTATGACACTGCAGTGGAACTTCCGGGTTCGATATCTCGAGTTCTGGACATGCTGCTGCTATGATTTTTGAGTGGTAGACAGATCTTGATGCCGAGAGTGGTATATGCTTGGGCCCCCTAGCGTCTTGGTTTGGAACCGCATAACAAGTATAGTGTCAGACTTTGAAAGGGAATAACTCAAGATAGCTTAAGTGATGCTTCATATCATTACATATTAGTTATGCAAATTTGAATCTAATTTGCATGATTAATTAGGAAATCGTAGCGCAGTTCCATTATAGAACCATTGCAACACGTGACATTGTTACTGAGAAAGAGGATATTAATTGGTATATATTATGCAAAATAAAGACCTGATTTGCATAATTAATGAGAAAATGCTATAATGTCATTGTGGTAAATGACGGGGACTTCTTACTTGTATCATTTCAAAGTTATGTACAGGTGAACATCGTTGAACATTGATTATGCAAACGAGGTCCTTATTTGCATAAATTTTCAGAAAATGAGATTAAATTTTTTATTAGCATAAATTATGTACGACTATTTGGTGGAAGAAATGATGAAGTAATATAATTTATGCAAATGAGAACCTTATTTACATAATTAATGACAAACACAATTAATACAGCAGTTGTAAATGTTTTGGCAAAGGTATGTGGACGTCGAACTCTAGTTATGATTAAATCACTCCAGAGAAGAGACCATAACGTTATATTCACGAGCGCGAGCACATATGATGGATCAATGTGAATGATGAATAAGCAAATGTTCCTCACGTATAATATTGGCATACAGAAACGTTTTTACTGGAATCTGGCTATATCGACGTTTCCCTTTCCATAAGGTCCCATCTTTCCAGGGCGGCATCACAACCTTTCCCCCGATCTACCGTACTTCCCGATGTATCCGCTTTCGGGTTGTTCTTGTCGCGCGTTTTCCATTCCAGCGCTCCGTACCCCACCGTGCCTAACGCCAGCACGGCTATGTAGATGTACAGTTTGACGTCCATGCACAGAGCTGCGCTGTAGGCGAACACCAGCATGTTGCCGACACTCTGGGTCATCTTGGTGTTGGCGAAGACGGCCTCTTGGTTGGTAGGAAACGTGGCGCCAAGTACAGCTGAAAGTTGAAATAAGCAAAGAGGTTAAAAATGTTATCCACCTTGAAATAAGCAAAGATTTTTAACCTCCTTGAAATAAGTCAAACTAGAAAAGTAAGATTTAAAATCAAATACACAATGTTTATATTCACATGGTCCTGTCTTGTTAAAACTGTTTGTTCTTCCTCAAACACATTCACATATCTATATGTGAATGTAAGGATGTACTATAGTGACCAGCCCCTAGCTCTGTCCTACCACTTGCTACACTGAGTAATCGATCAGCACACGGTGTCTGCTGCTTTATCAGTAACTATAACAGTCGTCTGGTCCAGGTCATTGTTCACCTTCTTTCTTTGATGAGAAGAAGAGAAAGAGGATGAGACGAAGCAAAACAATATGTTCCGTGAAAGTGTGAACATACTCAATCTCAAAGCAGATGGAGGGTCCAGCTTGCTTGTGCTTTCTGGTAGATGTTGGAGGAGGTGCGAGAAGAACTTCAAAGACGTGGAAAATGACGCAAAAATGCACAAAAGCGTAAAGAAGCACAACATATTCATCATTCTGGATACTGTCTTAAAGCCAAATATCAGAAATATCATAATACCACTCGGACTTTGTTACAAAGGCCAAGAAAAACGTACCGTACAGCTGGGTGTGCCAGACCGCCCTGACCACGCCCCATCCTCCAGCCACAGAAAGGATCCTCGCGAGAGATTCCTCATCCGGTTGCCATAGCAACATGTAAATGAGCAGGACGGCGTTGGCCACCACTGCTGCGATGATGAGAATCCTGGTGCCGGTGTACTTACTCAGATGTCCGAACAGCGGGGAGAAGACACCGCTGGTGACGCTGAAGGACACCATGACGTACCCGACCATCTGTACGCCCAGGACGCAGCTGACGTACGACTGAAACAAGCACGTTCAGTATCAGTATAAAGTTTCTTTTATATTATTGAACGATGACACGGATGTATGTGTACAGTAACACCCCTACAATACTCAGAGTTTTTGATTTTTACGAACACGCAAAGGGATCCGTATAACGTATTATTAAAGGTGGGTTTGTATATATTCAAGTCCGTATGAGGTCCGTATGGAATACATACTAGTACTTAGCCTGTACCAGGCTCTATAAAAGAAAGAGAAATTGGACAAATAGATAACATTCCAGAGGATTTAGCCGACCGAGGAGTATGGTTTCGACATAGCTATAGACTCCTCTGTTATCTGTCTCTAGTTTCCCGATTTCTGCTATTTTCCATTGACCTGTGGAGCCTGTTAGAGGCCAAGAATTCCATGCGGACCTCATACGAACTTGACAATATACGCACGTGTGAACCCACATTTATACAAAGCATCTTCTCACCTTGGTGACCTCTCCTGCCACGATGGCTTCGGACATCCCAATAATCACCAGAAGTGGCATGAGGAGCACATAGTCGATGTCCTTAAACACCCGAACTGTGCGCAGTAAAAGTTGGGACACCTGTTCTGGCTCAGACGACGCCAGCTGCAAGTTTTTGACATCCTTGTCCAGACACAGTCCTGCAATCAGCGCTGCTAAGATGTTGCACGCAAGGAAGACTCCGAAAAGTGTGTACACTATGACCTGTTGTTTTTCGTCTGTAATTTCAGTTGAATTGTGATTATTTATCATGGGAGGCGTGCTTGAGTTGGTGACGTAGTAAGTCCAGTTTTTTGTTTCAGGACGAACCCCACAATCCATCGCGCCGCAAAACTCTCCCTTCCCGATGTCCTGTTTTCCTACAGAGAGTACCAAGGAGGAAATGAGATTCCCACTGAGTCCCGCCAACTCGAAGATGAAATAGAAGACACCGTTGAACTTGGCAATGTCACCCTCTGTGTTGTCATGTTGTACTAGTTTGGCATACTCCTGAGCGGAACTTGTCAAGTAGGTGATCTGAGCCGTCCACAGCGGACCAGAAATGGCCCCGAGCAAGATTGAAGATGGTATCAGGGTGAACCAGGATGGATAGAAATTGGAGCTCGTGTACAGGATATGTCCGAAAAAGCAGACGACAACAGTCCACTTGCACGATCCGACCTTGTAAATGAAAAATGGCGCGTACAGGCAGGACAGTACCATACTGGCGTACACACAGCTCAGCGACACCACACCGAGTCCGGCCTCGCTGTTCAGCGTGCTCTGCAGGTTCTGCAAGGCCCGAAACGCCGTGAAGTTCACCAGGAAGACGACAGCTAGCACGATGAGGTTTTTCCATATTCGCCTGGTAGATGTAGGCCGTGAACTCTGTGTGACCTCTTCTTCAGATGCTGGCCCCTTGTTGCAGACATTTTGCTCCATAGTTTTACCTTGACCTTGACCTTGAATGGCAGTAATGACGTTAAGTTACACACGTAACTTGTGGAGTGCATGCACGTTGCTTTCTTGGCACTGTGACGTCTGTTTTATTGTCACCGCCTAAAGCGCGCTGGGTCGGTACAAAGTTCGAACTTCAGTCGCGGCAGCCCGATGTAATCATTTACACACGTCAGGGTCAAACAAAGTTTAACTTAAAATGTTCCTTAACTTACTAAGTTATAGCGCCGCCGTGTGCCATTGGTGTGCACTGCACTTACTTCCTACTACCTGACTAGTGTATATATACAGATCCGCCAGACACGCTTGATGGATCAATCAGAATTTCATTATTACGTGGTAACGAGACAGATGCTGGCCATCCTCTATCAGTCTATGTGAAAGTATAGGCAGTCTCCTGGCCAGGCTTAGAACCCGCACCGCCAGCTCACAAACCCAACCGTTAACTACTTCGCCAAAATGTAGGTCGGACCATTTGGCATGGTCAGTTTGGCGGCGCTTGAACCCCACTGTTATACTTGTACATTTTCTACGTTAATGCCATGCCGATTTAAATATATGGATGGCATTCTCTTGGCACCCCAAAACTGATGCGAGCGGGCGAAAAGAAAGTTGGGCAAAAGAAGTTGCTTTCATAAGGGAAGTTTAACAAATGACATGACATCGACATCAAACAACAAACTTTATTTTCGTTGATACTTTCATGATCACATCTGCTTCTTTTACTTTGGAGTTCACTTTGGTATTCCACTTGGGTATTCCACAACAGTAGTATCCGTTTGCAGATATGATTTTGCAATTTACTGTATACGTTTGCTTATTCTGTAACATCTTTGTACGATTTACAGTACTTTCACCTTTTGCAGTTCACCATGTACACCTTTTTTTGGTTTATTGGAAACGGAAGCAAATCGATTATAACCTGTTACAAACCACCAACCCTTACGATATATCGACTATAAGGATGTCTCTCTTTCCACAAGTACGTCTACACCCAGCAATGCCTGACTGTTTCTATTCTGGTCTCCTAATTCTTCTAAACTCCGAGTATGATCGTTGTTACGTGCCTCCTTGGGAGTTTTCCACTCTAAGACCCTGTACCCTACCGTAGTCTAGGCTAACCGAAATAAACCATCCATTCTTACGATATACCGACTATAAGGATGTCTCTCTTTCCACAAGTACGTCTACACCCAGCAATGTCTGACTGTTTCTATTCTGGTCTCCTAATTCTTCTAAACTGTTATGACAGTTGTTACGTGCCTCCTTGTGAGTTTTCCACTGTAATACCCCGTACCCTACAAGTCCAGCTACCAGTACGGCCAGCAGGATGAAGAGTTTGACACCAGTACAGACCGCGCTGCTGTACGCAAACGTCATGGCGCTTCCGAGAGCGTGGGTCATCTTCATGCCGGCGAACGCAGCCTCCTTGTTGTTGAGAAACAGGACGCCAATAAGAGCTGGAAAAAAGAAAGGAAGGAAGACATGCTAGACTAGATATCGAAGTTCTTTATTCACAAGTTTGACTTTGACTTTATTTGGATCCACAATTAGCTTGGCAATACAACCTAGATAAATAAACAATCACAGCCGACGTTTTGGTGATCGTCTGACGCTTCATTCAGGACAATACTGACTGGTTCTACTTCGCACTGCAGCTAGGTGTCGCTGCTAACAATGCAGTCCCAAACCAATGAGGTTGAAAGAAGGGATTTTTAAAACCTCCTTGCCCAAACGTAATGCTGCTGGCCAATGCCAACGCTGTTGCGATCTCTATTTTCCGTAGTTGGCATAGAAGAGTGCTAGCGGGCTTGATATTACTTGCGCTAATAGAGATCTTGTCCTTGTCAAAGTCCATTTGTATATTGTCTCTGTTTTTGTCAGCAGGGCCACAGGCTAGTTCGACAGCCCTGACTCTGCGTGCTGAACAGCCAAACCAATAAAAATAGATACTAGTAATAGTGATCTGTTCGGAAATTAGACGATTGCATGGCGTGCTGACGTCCAGCTGAGTCTGCCAGAAGGCCAGCGTCGCGCCCCATCCTCCAGCCACCAGGTAAATACCGGCGACCGCCGACTCCTCGGGCTGCCACCACAACATGTACCCCAGCAGGGCGACCATGGCGACCGCTGCGGCGACGATGAGACTCCGGGTGCCCACGTACCTGTTCACGTGGCCGGACAGCAGGGAGAACACACTGCTGGTGACCCGGTAACACAGCAGGACGAACCCGACTGTCGCCGAACACGCAGCTCACGTACGACTGCAAAACAACGGATCAACAGCGATGTGGTCACGCAAATACGTACGTGACGTATTGTTTGATAAAGCTATACGGAATACATGTATTCGGACAATACAAAAAGTAGATTTTCCTGCCATTTCTTTACATAGTAAGCTAAATCTACCTTTTAGCATTGAATACCAAGGCTCAGTGCTAGGGTGCCTACTGGAGGCCTGAAAGTTGTTGTTTACAGCCAGGAGGGTCTAATTCGGGTGATCACTCAAAAAATTACGTAGTATAGCTTTAAGATCTACTTGTGGTAGTGACTATCAACAGGCTTTATGTTGCATATGATACACGTGTTACAAGCAATAAAACTGAATCTGTATCTTTTGTACATGACGCCAAGCACCGTACCTTAACTAGCTGGAGCGCCATACCCAATCCACCAAAATAGTAGACTAGTATACAAGATAACAGTTCCTCAATCAACTGGATATGTTTTTGGAAACGTTGCAGACACTACCTCTCGTCAGTGACTGAGGAAGATCTGTCGTTCAACAATTCTACCAAAATATGATAAGGGATCTCCGGAGGTGCATGTTCAGATTATACTTTTGGAGTCAAATCGGTGTGTTCATATGTCAAGGCCGAGGCGTTACTCAAAGGGTGTGTGTGTCTGTAAGCTACTTCACAGTAATAGTACAAATGTGTGGTGTTTTGTGGGTAAATTGCAAACTCTAAACTTTGACATTTACCCACGATGCATCATACTTAAGCGTCATGAAAGCTCGTTTCCCATTGGGCGACGTCATTTCGGAATAATTTGCATACACCTGCTCACCTTGGTGTAGTCCCCAGCTACCGTGGCGTAGGTCATCCCAAACATGAAGATCAGAGGGGTCAACAACACGAACCGGAAGTCCTTAAACACTTTCAGAGTACGTATCAAATGTTGTGACATCTGCATTGGCTCTGAGGCTAGACTCGGTTTCTTCTGGACATCTTTATCAAGGAAAAGACATGCAATAAGAATTGCGAAAATGTTGCAGCTTAGATAGATGCCAAAAAGTGTGTACACGATCACCTGCTGTTTGCCGTCTAGTTGAAAACCTGTCGAATTGTACGACATGTTTGCTGAGTTAGTGAGGTAATAATGGGTAGTCCAGTTGTTTTCAGGACGGATGCCACAGTCCCTCGCGCCACAGAACTCTCCCTTCCCGATGTCCTGTCTTCCCGTAGAGTACCAGGGAAGAAATAAGGTTGCCGCTGATGCCAGACAAATCAAAGAGAAAATAGAACACGCCGTTGAACTTGGCCATGGCACCCTCTGTACCGTGCTGTAATATGTTGGCATATTCCTGAGCAGAGTTTGCCAGGTACGTGCTCTGAGCCGTCCACAGTGGACCAGAACTGGCGCCAAGCAAGACGGAGGACGGCACCAGAGTATACCAAGACGGGTAGAAGTTTGAACTTGTGTACAAAGCGTGCCCGAGTAAACACGGGCGACAATGGTCCACTTGCACGATCCGACCTTGTGAATGAAAAATGGCGCGTACAGGCAGGACAGCACCATACTGGCGTAGGGTTTACGGAAATGCCTGGGCCCAGGAGCTGGGCTGGCTACACAGCTCAGCGACACCACGCCGAGCCCGGCCTCGCTGTTCAGCGTGCTCTGGAGGTTCTGCAAGGCCCGAAACGCCGTGAAGTTCACCAGGAAGACCAAGGCTAGCACGAGGAGGTTCTTCCAGATCCGCTTCGTAGACATCGGCTGGTGCACTGCTCCGTCCGTGCTCGCTGTATGTTGCTTCATGATGTCGTCCCTAAACTCCACCAACTAAACTAATATTTCTGAAAAGTCCTAAACGTTTTCAGTTGAATGCCACGTCAAACCATAGCCATTGAACTGTGCGCGACATTGTACTTCAGACGTTGCATGAATGTCAGCTACAACCTGTTGAACTTGCATGGGTTCAAAGTTCAGATAACAATGAGCTTGGATGACTTTCGGTATGGTGTCCTTATTTGTCGCGCCACGTGTTGACGCGGCTTTTCGCTTTTGGACGTCTGCCAACTGCTGTGAATTTTGAACTAATACCACGCAGATATGGTGATACACAGTGTACATAACACAGCCTAAGGCTACACGACTTTCTTGTCCAGTCATATTATATGCAACATGTTGTACAACACAATGCAATATCATTCAGTGCAATACAATGCAATAAATTACCCTTCCCCTAGCAGTTTGCTATGGAACTGCAGGGGCGTTTTTGTCAAAATCTTCCAATGAACATAACGGTACATAGGAAAAACGGATTTCCATATTTAGTATGCAGGTATTTTTGGCAGAGGTGTACATGGTGACGTGCAGATTACGACTTTATTTGCAAATCTAATTAGGAAAATCTATTCAGTGTTTTCAATTATAGGACATGTAACATATGTAGCCTGTGGCAAATTAGCAGATACATACCTGACTTGCATCAGTCTTAAGTATATGTATCAAATAATTGGATTGTCAACATTGTGACCTGTGTAATTTAGTCAATGGTGTACATAGATTACGCAGATGTGAACGTTATTTGCATAATCAGAATATTTCATGGAGATATAAGGTCTCCAAACTCTTGCTTTTCTTAGCCGTGTATTTCTAAACCAAGGATCCAGGTTGTTGTCAATGCCAACAGTCCAGCTCTTGGGACAACAGGGAAACTTTGGTCCAGCCCCTCTTCTAGGGTCGTTATTGCAGGGCTAAACCAAAGTCTCATTGGGGGCAGAAGTCAGCCCTGTAAATGTAGAGCTGGTTGGTGTGGGCCCTGGTTGGCCCCATCAACGGTCTGGTTTACTGCGCATTTTAGCTATAATTCATGCCCATATCATGTTGCTTACCAACACTTGCAATCATACACACAGTTTCAATTTACACAAGTCCTGTTCATGAAAAAAACACCGACAGAAAAGCAAATACAAGACGTCAGGTTTCTTCCAAGGTGTTTATTGCACTTGTGTTTTTTTCATCTGTGGATGAACTGTACACCAACTACAGTTAGCTTCACATGACAATCCCACAGGAATCGTATCGTCACAACAGCCCAGCCTCCACACTCCCAGGTACTGAGTACATTACTCACAACCATGGACTGCCCATGGCTCTGCTGACAACTGTAGTCTCAAACCCAGGCATCTCCAGAGGCTGACACACAAGTGATTTTGATGAAGCCTGCTTGCTGTTATCCAATGTAAAAATGAGCGAGTATTTTAATCATCTTTTTGGAACTGAAGCATTGCTCTGAACAAAGTGGTCAATAAAGAGTTGAAGACATCACAGTGGTCAACCTTCTGACATGCCTGCGGTGTGAGGCTACCAATTCAGGTAAAGTAATTGTTATGAGAGGCAAGAAAATAACTGTTAAGTAAGGAAAATAATTAGAATTTTTCAACTCAATGGTGCCATTTAAAAACAAACAGCACTCACTGTCCACCAAAATTTTAGTTTGAATTAAGTCCAGGACTGTTAGCAAGAAAAGTCTGCAGCCCTGGGGCTCCAGTCTAATGTTAGACCAATTTGCTGATTTTTCTTCCTTGCAAAAACTTTGAAATAATACCCTTTCATCAAATCTATGTTCCCTAAACCAAAACATGCTGGAAAAGACCCCAACAATTGGGATGAACTGCATAACAACCAGGGTTTAGGATCATGCAGCTACATGGACCACTTTGGTTACAAAACACTACAAAAATTTGATACTTCATAAAAAAAGGAACTTAACCAAAGGGATAACAAGTACAAGTACAAATATAACTTTTTCTCACACCCAGTCATAGTGACTAAATATGTGTATCTCTATAGATGTACGAATGTTAGCTTTTCTAATACTTATTTACAACACAAAGCTGAAAACATTTGGTTCAAAATTGGATATGTGTGTGTGTAACTCTTACGAGAAGAAATACCGGAAAACCTGTTCTAAGTACTGGTATAATTTTCCACAATTGAACACATACAACTTTCCAGCAGTATTTTTTGACAAAAGAGTTTCTACCCCAAAAAAGTCGAACCAAAACAATCCAGGTTGGGGTTGAAAAGTTCAATGATAGATATGAGAACGTTTGAACCAACAGTCATAAGAAAACATCCCTGAATCAAACCCAACTTCTAACATTTAATACTTTATAATAGAACTGTCCAAAACACCTAATGTTGTCCACATAAGTAATAAATACAGTAGAAGATGAAAAATAATACTTTTCAGGTAGGACCGCTCAGAAACAAACCCTCAATGCGTCGGGTGAGTACTGACTACTACTCAAAGTAACAGAGATGGGTTGTAGACTAAAACTTCAACCTGGTACAGTGGAACTACCAGAGGGTTGTTCCAGACAAGAAAAAAATAGCCAATGGGGCAAGACATTTATACCACATTCCCAGAAACAATCTGTTCTACTTCGAGTTTAACAATCCTCTTTTCCCCTACCAATCTCCCATCTCAAAAAACAACAACAGAATTCTGTGTACCACTGTTTACATCCATGTACAAAATCTTAACGCTGTCATCATCTAAACAGAAACAGAAAATTTCATTGTGACTTTCAGTGAGAATTTGAGGACAGCCACAGGTGAAAGTATCTCAAATGTCTTCCACTGTGACCGTAATTCTATTTCCAATACTTCTATTATCTTATCCTCCTGGAATGGTCTGTACCAAAGCATAGGTACACATATAGCCCAAAAGGAAACTAGAGGCTAGCCTGGGATTCAAACTGTCTGATTCACAACATTAGTTGGCACCAACCTTCTTCAAATTTGAAAAGAAAACACCAAATTGTGGAGAAAAAATGTTCAAGTAGAGTAGAGCCCTTCAGTTGAACCCAAACCATTTCATATGCAGATGTATTGCAGTTTGAACAACTATTTGAGGAGGCAGCCATTTTAGGATGCAGTTACCACATACTCTCAAGGCAGATTTACCAGTGGCATAAGATAGTATCTAAGCTGGCTATGGAGTACAGCTGGCCAAAGGGAGTTATCAGCCACTGGGACAAACACACTCCTCCTAGGCTTCACTCCTCTGGCAGCTTTTGATACTATCTTATGCTACCGTAGGATCTGCTTGGAGATTATTTACCCCGGTGGTTTCCAGACTGTAGACTAAGAGAGAACTGAAGTCCCAGGAAGAGCCTCTAGTTTCTAGCCCAGCACACAGGTAGCCTGGAATCCAGCCGTGTTGTGCTTTGGTCGCTCCCCTAAGGTACGCTTCCTGCCAATACGCCTTATGTTCGTTACCATTTGTACGATCGGCATTTGCATATTCGCAGAGATTTTATGCGAGATTTCTGATTGGCTGGTTTAAGCAGTCAGGCATTATGAACGTGTGACGTGGCGGCCATGTTGATGATAATGGAACGCCTGTTCGAACGAGCACTTGAACCATCCATAATTCGGCCAATCAGAAATCTCGCATAAAATCTCTGCTCTGCGAATATGCAAATGCCGATTGTTCAAATGGTAATGAACACCAGACGTGTTGGCAGGAAGTGTACATTAGGGGAGCGACCAAAGCACAACACGGCTGGACTCCAGGCTAGCACACAGGCACCAGCACATGCGACAGCTTGTGAGGGGAGGAGATGCATAGGGAGAAAACGTGAGGTAGAAATACACAATGGTGGGAGAGAGCCCTGTGGGCTGACATTGTTACAGCACCGTCTATTTACAGCAGGGCCAGGCTAGCCACAGGGAAAACAGAGCAAGACCCGGACTGGGGGGAGATTATTGCTTGGCACGATTGCAGGGGTCCCACAAAACAACTGGTACTGCATAACATATGCATTATTGCATCTTCTGTATGCTATACACAACAATTGGTATATCACTATAAAATAACAGATCTAGCACAGGGAGTAAAAAATCGGACACCTAACATGGCAGTGAATCAAATCAACATTCTCAATATTGTCAGTATGTTAAACGTCTATACAACTGTTATTTTTTTAGCAAGAAAACTGCCCGTCTTGTCCTGCTTTCCCTGCCTGTAGCGACCCTGGACGACACGCAGACACGACGGAGTCTTCGTCACATCACTCGCTCCTTTTCTCTCTTCTCTCGGTCCTGTTCTTGAACATCGAAGTCCAACACTAACAATTTTGTTTCCTCCGTCCCGTTCCTGCTCCCGACGGCACACACCAGTTTCGTGTTCGAGCAGCGTACTCTCCACACAACACCCCCGCTGCCTCCGCTGTCTAACGTCACCAGGTTACGCACAAACTCCCCCGTCTTCAGGTCCCAGATTTTCACCGTCCCGTCGTCGGAACTCGTGATCACAAACTTTTTGTTGAACTGCAAACAGGTTACTGCACTCTGGTGCTTGTTGGGTCCTGAAATGGACAAGGAAATTTTCAACAAACTGTTGTTTCAAGCTCAAAGAACATAAACTTGTTCGAAGATGTGAAGACATGAAGTGGTGTGAAACTTAAATTTGCGTAATGCAAGTGGGCAAGGTTAATTGTGGTAAATAAGACTGACTTTGACTTAAAGAAAAATACTTTCAATTCCTAAAACTTTCAGCAATGCCTGAGGTGTGAGGCCTGTAGTAGAGTGTACGATCTTACCTTGTAATGTCTGTAGACACTGCCCTGTGGTGATGTCCCAGATTTTCACCGTGGAGTCGGCGTTCCCTGACACCAGGATGTTGTCTCTCAGCTCCATACCGCTGGTGAGGGACTGGTGGCCGATCAGCGTGTGCAGACAGTTCCCAGAGTCTACGTCCCACACGCGTATAGACGTGTCCAGTGAACCGCTCACTATATGTGTGCCGTCAAACTGGAGAAGGAGTGGGAGGGGGGCAGTTAGAATACGTCTTAAAATTGACCAAGATACAGTAGAAAAAGACTGTCACAAATGGTATAAGTGATGAGCACCAGACTGTCCAAAGCAACGATGTAAAGCTTTATGGTTAAAAAGAGGACTTCTTACAAATCAGTTTTCTTCACACTTGTGTAAAACACATTTTCCTCTCACTAAAAGTGAGACTAACTCCATTTAGGCACATTTAGACATGATTTTCTTTGACATACAGCTTCTATGCATTGTAAATAATGCTCTAATGTGAAATAGCTATCTTGGCACTGGAAGTTGACTTTACTCTCACCTGTAAAGAGTAGACCCTATTGGTGTGTCCCTGCAGTGTGTGGAGGCACTCCTCGGTCTCGGGGTTCCACACCTTCACCATGTAGTCGTACGCGCCGCTCACCACCCGCCTGCCGTCGTACTGCACGCACCGCACGGCCGCCACGTGCCCCATCAACACGTGCTGACACGCCCCCGACTCCACGTCCCAGATCCGCAGCGTGGCGTCTCTGGATCCGCTCACAACCCTGACGAGAGAAAACTGGGTCAGCACTCTTCTTCACATGATTCTTTTGTCTTACTGTAGAATTGTTTCAACTGAGAACATGAAGTTTTTAACAAATGTGTTACGTATCATACACCAATTCAGCCTTGTATGGCTGCAATGATATGTACATGTATGTGCGCACTGTTTTGGCGCAAATAAACCAGTCATTCATTCATTCAATATAAAGCTAAAGTTGCCCATACATCAGTGAGATGCGGCTGGCCTAGAGCCCATCTCTGTTTTATAGCCCTGGGGCCACACATAGGAGCAAGCACTACAGCAGTGGGATAGTCTGCTGGTAGTGTAGTGTGCTAAGCTTCCATACTCTTCCTCTTTGCAGAGAAAGAAGTACGATTTTTTAAAAAGTCTTTGGTATGACCCGGCTACAGCATCCAGTCTTCCTTGGTGGTTTCCCATCTAAGTACTGACCCAACTGCAAGGTGCTTTATTTCCGAGATTAAGGGATCCGGTGTATCAACACCCCACGGCCGTAGGCTACATATAACACAGCAAAAACCTCCTTTCCTTCTATACAGCAAAAATAAATGAAGGAACAGTACTTACTGGTTTTCATGCAGGTGCATACACCTGACAGTTGAGGTATGTCCGTACAGCGTGTGGATACACTGCCCCGTGTCTGCGTTCCACACTTTGAGGGTGCGGTCTGTGGACCCGCTGATCACGATGTTATACTTCATCTGTGAACACCACACCCCTCCTGTGTGCCCTACCAAGGTTTTTAAACACTGTAGGGAAAATGGAACAACAAAGAGATCATTAAGATTGCAACACTGGTGGTTCTAATGTAATAGTTGAAAAGGAATTCACATTTTGGTTGTCCTGCAATTCTAACTACAAGAGTCATAAAAACAAATTGGCAGTTTTAGTGAACATTGACAGAAGCCTTTACAGTTTATAGTATCATGCCCTCCAAATTTTAGCTGTTTCTGGGTGAAAGGGCAAATGTTTTGAATAACGATCCTCATAAACAGAGAGAGATCATTAAGTATGAAAAATAGATGAACTGAATAGCCAAGTCACCTTGGAAAGTTACTGAAGTGCCCATTTGGCTACCAATTTTAATATTGTTAATGAAGTAAGGCAGCAAGGAAAAGTGTTAAAACACAAAAAAGTGCCATACCTTTCCATTCAGAACAGACCACACTTTCAGCGTGTTGTCATCGGACCCACTGACCACCCGATGACCCTCAAACTGGAGGCACGTGATCACATGATCATCATGTCCTTTTAGCACCTGGGAGGTCAAAAAGGAAACAAAAAACATCAACAGAATGTTACAAAATTGAATCAGACACATAACAGCAGGCTTAGGGACAGTGTCATTTTCTTTCACATTATTGCTCTGATATAGTTTCAGTTTCTGGAACCGTTACAATACATAACACAACCAACCTTTTGTCAATACAATAAGTCCTTTTCTAAATGAAGGCTAAATATCCTCAAGATGACATGACTCACCTTTGGTGTTCTGACCTCCCCTGCCCTCCAGTTGAAGTCAATCTGCTGCTGCCTGAGGTACGCGCCCTTCCACGGGTTCCTGACCACGGTCGACGGCGACCGTCTCCTGGGCGTCTTGCCCCCGTAGTGAGGCTTGTCGATGCCGGCCTCTCGGCACTTCTCTCTCCACAGGAGCGTGTCCTCTGCTAGTGTCTGCCAGTATTTACACGTCTGCGCTGCCTGGAGAAGGTCTTTTGGGTCCAGAAAGGAGAGGACGTACAGGGCAAGCTGAAAGGCAAGGAGTGCATTAGAACAACACCAAAAACAAAACTGTCTACTCCCCTGAGTTGCTTAAAATGCCTACTCTGTTTAAGTTAGGAATAACTAATTTTTTTCATAATATTGAACACAGTAGATGGTTTGTCAATCGAACAAGCATGTTTACCACAAATATTAGACATCCAGGGCTAAAAACACTTTTTTTCTGTATTATGTAGTTGTTAACTCAGCCAAGCTGCAGATGACAGAGGAAACTACCTGCACCTGACAAATCTTACCTACACCACCCATCTTTGATAAAACAATGCTTTTTATTCTATTGTCCCTGCCTCATATAACAGGTACATGAATAGGCAGCTAACTCACCTCCTTTGGCAGTAGAGAAATGAAGTCCCTCTGGAACTGCGGTTCAATGACGGCCATAACATGTTTGATCTGGGTGGGTTCGCATCTGTCAATCAACTCGTCCAGGGCCAGCAGCCGCTCCGGGCCGCTCCAGCTCTGGAAAAAAAAATCATCATGTCAGTTGTGGTTGGGCAGTCAAGAGCGCCCCTATCAGCAAGCAAGAAAACTACAGCTAAGAAATGTATAGAAGCTACATATACTCATATAGGCAAGAACTGAACGAGATCCGCAACACCATTCACTGCAACGACTGAAGTACTGACAAACAATTTCGGCTGCAGAAAGGACTGTTGAATCTCCATGATCAAACATTATAAGCTGTTTGGGCATCTTGCTTATGAGCATTAATGAACTTTCCTTATTTGCCACAATCCAATCAGTTTTACCTAAGCAATTCTCTGATTGGCAGACAGATGGTTAGTGGTCAGCCACTAGAAATGAAAAATAGTTCTGGGACGCAGGTTTGACTGGTTAGGAGAATGCATGTCAGTTATGGTATAGATAATAAGAGTGCCCCTAGTAGGACACAAAAGAACTACAGCCTAAAAATATGTTGGCAACATGTAAACGACAACTGAACACAACACAAGTCACCGCTAAACCCAAGTAAAGAAATGGGATATCATGACATCATCTTAGTAAGGATATCAAGAGCATCCCCAGCAGGACATAAGAGAACAACTGCCTACTGCCTCCATTCACAAAACCGAGTCATGCAAACTTAACACGAATTACAATATCCAAAGAAAATATCTGATATCATACCAACACTATCAATTAATTGTCTCAAAATCAACTCGACCTATGCCATCCTATGTCTTACAACAACAACAAAAATTTATTTATGGATAGACACTGCCTGTTACTGTTGCAAACAAACAAACAAAAATGACTCACCTGGAATGTTTGTAGCCAGTCCTGCAGGTTGGGTGGCGGCTCCACACCTGTGATTCGTCGCCGCGGCACCTGTGTGCTACTGGGCGCCCGGACCTCGCCGAACGTGTGCGCGGATCCATGGATGTTCAGCAAACTGGGATAGCTGCAACTGTGTACATTGTAGATACAGTTAATATCTTTTCATAATGCCAAAGGTCTGCTATATGTATATTGAACAGGAAATCATAAGTTTCCTGTGACAGTCTGGGTCATATTTGCTGGACACTTGTGTGACAATTGGTAAAGGTTTACAACATTTTATAAAATCCTGTATCGCGGCACAGTTATCGCTGGAACTGAACGCACAATAAAAATCCTTGTCAATAAATGGAGACAGTGCTATAAATGTTGCCCTAGTCTTTGAGAGTTTGCCATATGTTCACATAATACATATACATACATCAACAGGTGCACAATTGACGAGATGAACTTTGCCTCCAGCAAATATAGCGATATCAATGTTAGCTTGTCGTGTTCACGTTAACAATAGCCAAGACTACGAGTCACTCTGGTACCGTAAATGCCTTTGTTTGTGCTGATTAAATTACGCGGTTAGGAATGTTTATGGTGGTTTTAGCTTATGATAGCACTATAGTCACATCCGGATTCCAGGAAACATCATTGGTTTCATGTTTACAGTAAAGCTGTTACAGGTTTAGTTATAGCAAAATAAAACCACCAAGAATTACAGGATCTGAACACACATAGCAAAGAAAAGTGAACCTTGCAACATTAACAATTAGCAATCGCAATGTGACATTAGCAACTGCCAATCATAATAGACTAAGTATCAACAGTTACATTTTTAGGACCTTACAGTACAAATTGCATTATTATCTTGTATCTTTATTGCATAGTAATATTGTTTTTATCTTTTTCAGATGGGATGCATGTAAAAATCATGACTTTCAAATCTCTTATCCCTTTAAACAATGTGGGGGCGTTAACATCAGCATACACGCGCGTCAATCCTTCAGAAGGTCCTCCATTAGGTGTTTTAGTACTGTCACTGCCTTTTAAGATCACACAAGCTGTGAGTGGGCACGACATGCTTCATGCAAAGATGTTACAAATGTCACATGTGTAGAATGTACGTCGAATGGAGGGATGCCTACCAGATTGTACGTCAATATTCCTTTTAAATTGGATTATTGAAAGGGAAAGACATCTGACTATTCAAAGGGCATAATATCTGTACCGAATCTGGTCTGACAAATTTTAGAGGCAAAGCTTTGAGTTATGATTTACGAATTTCTGCAATTCATGGTTTTACAAAAGTCAAGAACATGCCAAGTGTTAATGTGAATAAGCATCAAGTGCAATAGAGTGGCAATTTTTGTAACATAAACCTCTTCGTAAAAGATGGCTTAGGTTTTAGAGAGGGTTTAGCAGTCTTTTTATCATGAGGAATAGAAATAAATCTACCTTTCCACAGAAGAACCAATAAAAGATAATTCTTATTTCACCAACAAGGACAAAGGATCACCTAATAATTACCATGGTTACTACTGATATAATGAGTTCCAAAATGCTGGGTGAGTATCTACTTCTGTTCAAACTGGAGCTCTGCAGATATGTTTGTGAAGCTAACAATAGTACACAGCATCCTCTTGACATTCAAGTGTAAAAACATAATAAAACCTTTGTTCTACTACTTGCTTATATTTTTTAACATAACTTTAATTTGGATACATCACAATTTTTTAAACCTCATATCTGTGTTGGAAGGTTTTGCTTAGTGCTCACATTGTGCAAGAAAGCTTTCCTGTGCATAGAAATTTTTAGGTTGAATTGCAATCTCAGTGGTATACAAGGGGAATGTTTGAGAGAACCACCTGACATTCCAACATGATGCGCCTGTTTACATTGTGCATGACTAATTTAGACTTTGCTCTGTAACACTTTCCACTAAAAATACACCAGCTGCGTTCCTGTTTTGATAACCTAAGTCCTACATTTCCTACCTAATCAACCATAATAGTATGCTAAAAGCAGTGTCCCAATTAGATATGTGCAAACTTTAGGATTTAGTAAACCTGATTTTAACATGCAAGATTTTGAGGGTTAAGTACAACTACAGCGTATCACATATCATTGTAATCGCATTTGAAGTGGTTTAGTGTAGAGCTTTATATCATGATAAAATTTCATGCATGTCATTTGCTATCATAATTCACAGCATATAAACATTAAGGTTAGGAGGACATACACACAGGCATATCCTCCTTATAACACTTCACGTTTTCAACTAGGAATAAAAACATTTAGAAATTGTAAAATGATGAAGACTTATAATTAAACCCATTACACATTTAATTTATATGCAAAGCCTTGTAATCAATCATCTGAGGGCTTGCATTCTTCCTAAAAAGACATGGTGTATACAGTTACATACAACATTGTAAAACCCCAGAATACAACGATACGAGTATATGTAAGAGTGCCAATGTTTTCAGACAATAAAAAACAAACGAGTCATATTACCTTGGTATTTCTGCGACTCGACATGGCTTCTTCCCTGGAGACAGCCCTCGCAAGTCGGGACCACATTCAGACTTCCTCTTCATCTGAAATCAGAAAGAAAATGAGGTCAAACCTAAACCATTTGAATTCTCTTTTCTTTAGCTCCTTTTTGATGTTACCTTTGAGTTTGAAAAGTTGTACAGATATCAGTATTTTATACTGATATAAAAATGAACTCAGAGGTCCTACGTTCTCCCAGTTGTCCATGTGACAAGAGCGGCTATTGTACCCAAGTGTACACCTGGACTTCAGCCTGGACTTCAGCCCCGCACACCTAACAAACTGTGTACCTACAAAGGACGACTCACAGCTGTTTCCTGCCCAATGACAAAGTTCACCTGGCTTAAACTGTTACAGCTGAATTCCTGGGGAAAATTGATTTGTAGGATCTGAACACAAACCAAACAGCAAATGACCTGACCAATTGGTGTTTTTCAATGCCATTGCAACTTCCAAATTGCAAGCATGCACCAATTGTATAACGTTTATCATTCATCCTGAAATAGGAGTGTAGGTTCAAAGCATTTTCATAATATTGAATTTACTACATTTTCCGAGAAATGATGCGAAAATACAGGATCTATGTGAGATGCATAAAACATACGGATCACATCAAGGATGTTATATGTAAACATGTTTCTATGGTGAACATGAGCATCAGTCAACAAAAGTAGTTTACAAAATTGGTCATGGTGAATAAACGAAAGATTGGACAATACAATCGCCTCTTCAGCAATGTTGAGTACGAGCTTAAATTCGACTCTCAAAGGATACACTTCCTCCTTTAAACAGTTATATGTTGAATCACTCACTCACTCACGGCCCATAACCAGTTAAATCAGTAATCCAAATCACTACACATCTAAATCATCAGGATGTGTATAGATTTTATGAGACATAACAAGGCAGCATCAAATATTGAAAGCTTATAAATTACTGCAATTTTTAAGCTGTGTTAATTGTCAAAACTCTGTGAAGATGATTTGGTAGGCCAAGCTGTCAGACAGCCTTGGCTTTGTCAATGTCAAAAGTCCTTTTGATTTTCCTTGTGTCAATTTTCACACCTGCCTTATAGTAGACATGTCTGGCAGCTCAGACGTCTGATCTTCCCAACTCCGGCTCCGTTCAGCTAGTAGAAATTAGCACCTTTTGCATTGCAAATTATCTTTGGCAGGCATAAAAGGGATACACTGACATAGTCCGTCACTTAGTTCAGGCAGACAGAAGCTGGACCTGTAACAACCTTTTTGGAGACAGTCAGAACTTTGACTGTAAAAATTTTTTTTGCTGAGTTAATGGAGAGTTCACCATGAGAGATGACTACGTCAAAGGAGACTACAGACGCCTGGTTTCCAGTGAAAGCAAGAAGACCATCAGGACCAAGCACAGGGAGAGGAACGATAGATAATCAAGACAAACTTACAGCTCAGGAAGATTTCTTGACAAGAGAAACTACATCTGAGGGAAATGTTAGCGCCTAGCAACAACAACTCCAGAATACAGCACAAAAAGACCAGCAGGGCGAGTACAAGGAAACCAACAGCAAATACAGCTCAGACTTCGGATAGACCAGAAACAAGCGATCACGAAGTACAGCGGGGGAGCCAAGAACCAGCAGTAGCCAGTTTGGCTCAAGGTATAGGGGGAGGTCTGCATTAGATGCAGTGCCTCCTCCTTTAAATTTATGTAGGCTTAGAAGATGGTCTGTTCATAATACTCTGCAGAAGTGACGGGTTTTGCAGCACCTTCCCTTACGTAATTTGTAGTAGGAGTATTTGAAACCAGCTAAAACCAGTTAGGGGCCGAGAAACACTGTAATGGGGCAGCCTCATAGCTTTCTGATTTTAACCAGGCCCATACCGCATTAAAATGCTTGAATTTGTTAGAGGAAATCTTTTCTCACAATCTGCCCAAGCTCTCGTTTGCATAGCATGTGCAAGATTTAGAAAACTCCTCGATTTGGTACCTATATTTCTCTCTTACTGTGCAACATCGGAATTCAAAACTTGTACTCACGTTCTAAACTTAAAAATTGTAGCAGTTTACAGGCTATAGTGGGGCTTCCAGTTTGTGCTGTTAGAATCTCTGTCAGAAAAGACAAGGGTTGCTCGTTGTTCGTAGGTACTTGAATGATCTTTGATCTTACATAAACACATACACATACACTAGTTCTGGTTGCACTGCACAGTATGCCAATTTTAAGCCCTGATGTAGGGCTGTGCTTAGGGTCTAATAGTACCCAAAGTGCCACTGCTAAGTAAGTAGCGCTCAGGGTCAAATAGTACCCTGAGTGCCAACGCTAAGTAAGTAGTAAGTAAGGCATACTCTGCTTCCAGGGCTATTCTCACTTACCACACACAACACTGTTAGGGTCAACATCAGTAACCTTTTTAATTTCTACTTGATTCTCTTCTGTTGTCAACTTTTACCCTTTAAACCGTCAGATGAGTTAAAATTACAAATCATAACTTTCTTATGCTGCTCTAATTGTCGGGATCTACAATTTGCAGTCTACTGTGAATTTGAGTTCAGGAACAGTGTTAGCACCTAGACGTTTACTTTGAAAGTAAAAACAATTCTTTGTTCAATGACGGTACTTCAATCAAAGGGAAGCCTAGTAAGTTGTGTTTTTGTAAAGCATCACTGAAATGTTAGTCTTTAGTAGTGTTCATCTTATATTTTCACGCTAAAATTTGCAGCAATTCTCATCGAAACATGTATATAAGCTCCCTAAATCTAAATCCACTATTTCTTGCCGTTTAGAGTCAACAAAACATCCAACTTTTTTTTCACTAGTCCAAACAGCCCAAGAGAGTTGTGTATTAAATGTACCTTGACGATCTTGGTCCACAAGCCAAGCTGAGAGAGTGACCTTGATTGGATTATTTGTTTTTGACTTTGCTATTTTCTAAATTGCTAAATTCTTTTGTGTTATCTTTTGGTACATTATATTCAGCACTATGGAGGACTGCGTGGGTTGCCGGTCCTCCCAGGTGCTTGTCTCTTTGGCCAATCAAAATTTTAGACTGTTTTTCCCAGTGTTACACTTGAAATCTTTTTAACTTCATACCAATTGAAGTGCTGGCAGTTTTTGTGACAGACACTTGTGGTTAGGTGATTATGGGGGGAAGGTAGTCAGGCTCTCTAAGACCCTGACTACCTTTGTGGGCAAACTTTGTGCTTAGGTTGAGCACAAAGCCCCCCATTCTCACCTTTTAGCAGGTAAAATTGTGATAGAAACTGGTTAACACTGGAAAACTTGGTATCCTACTCCCCACTTTCTGCCACAAGAACCGTGTCTGTTGTCTTTCATTACATATGTATTGGTCTCTTTGGTGTGTGTTAGTGTGTATGAACAGGGTGAATGACAATTAATGAAAGCTTATAAATTACTGCAATTTTTAAGCTGTGTTAATTGTCAAAACTCTGTGAAGATGATTTGGTAGGCCAAGCTGTCAGACAGCCTTGGCTTTGTCAATGTCAAAAGTCCTTTTGATTTTCCTTGTGTCAATTTTCACACCTGCCTTATAGTAGACATGTCTGGCAGCTCAGACGTCTGATCTTCCCAACTCCGGCTCCGTTCAGCTAGTAGAAATTAGCACCTTTTGCATTGCAAATTATCTTTGGCAGGCATAAAAGGGATACACTGACATAGTCCGTCACTTAGTTCAGGCAGACAGAAGCTGGACCTGTAACAACCTTTTTCCCACCCACCCTCCCTCTTTTGGACTTGTTTTTATCATGTATGCAATGATGATATAGTTGACTTTTAATTATACAAACTAAGATCGAAATAGGTTTACTCAAATGTTTCTGGATCATTATGTATGTGTAATTCCCTTCTTCTCCAACTAGTACGTTGAGGTTTACAGTCATATGATCATGTCATATGATCATGTTGTACAGTAATATTATATTCTATCTTATTACGTTGTATAACAAATGTTTAACGTTGTACGATACTGTTTAAATGTAAAAATGCTGTTCAGTGTAAACCCTTGTAGTAGTAACGCTCCACTTTCAGTTCCTAGTCCGCATACAATTTTCTTCCACGTTGGAAGTAAACCAGTCTACTTGGTACTTGTCTTGGCATGAGTGTTAGTCAAGGTGTGTTAAACACTTGCTGGACAAATAGGTTTATTCAAACGTTTCCTATTTATTACCATTTATGTAATGTATGGATAACTCCTTTTTTCTTCTTCAAGTAGTATGATGATGTTTACAATTGTATATTACTGTCGAATGTTGTATAGTAATAATTAATCTTTGTTGCATATTAATGTTTAGGTTGAATAATACGTGTAATGTTGCATGATACTTCAATGTAAATAGTATTATACTTGTAAGACTTGCAACTTAGCTCTCTTTTTGTCACAAGTTTTCTATCCATGTTGCTCTTGGAAGTAAACCAGTATTACTTGTCTTAGCTCTGAGTCAAGGTGCGTTAAACACCTGCTGGACTTGAGCATAGTTTTAACCGACCAGCCCGCTATTGGCTCAAACAATATTGGCACCCAGGGTAAAATTGGTCGCAGGCTCGCAGCACGACTCATTAAATAGGAACAAGAATTCAAATTTTTAACAAATAAACTGGGAACGGATACCGGGATTTTTCAGTGTTACCATAAAAGTATATTATGTCAAAATGAACTTTTCCATTTAAGTTCAACAAGGGAGTACTATGGTTTACTCTGTACTTGTTGGGAGACATTGAGCTCCAGGAAACAGTCCCAGAATGGGGGCCGCACAACATAGAAAAAGGGACGTTCTCGTGTTAGAGACGTCCCACGGTGCCTACCTTGGTTCGCCAAGAGGGTTGCCCGCGGAGTTTCTGGGACTGTGTAACCATGGTCCATTACTGAGTTGTGATGGGTGGTTACAACGTGTGTGGAACTATGTACTGTCACATCTTGATCGAATGGGTGGTTATCTCACTGGTAACCATGGACCGTTACTTTCAGCGTGTGTGTGATGGGTAGTTCCACAGTGTGTCACCTCGCCTTGGTGTGGTAGGGAGGTGTGGTAGACATGGAAAGGTTTGATTTGTTTGGCTCGTGTGGGGCAAACTTTGTGCTTAGGTTGAGCACAAAGCCCCCCATTCTCACCTTTTAGCAGGTAAAATTGTGATAGAAACTGGTTAACACTGGAAAACTTGGTATCCTACTCCCCACTTTCTGCCACAAGAACCGTGTCTGTTGTCTTTCATTACATATGTATTGGTCTCTTTGGTGTGTGTTAGTGTGTATGAACAGGGTGAATGACAATTAACAGTCTGTAAAAGTGTAATCCGACCTGTAGTGAAAGATTGGCATAGTGCGAGACACTGACGCTCTCTCCCCGTGAGGTGTCAGATAGCATGGTTGCTGGTACCAAGGGCCATATTCTCTGAACTACTGGCTGTTGCCAAGCCCCTGGCACCACCCCTGACCTATAAATAGCACTTGTGTGGCAACACTAGCTGGGAAGGGGAGAGTCTGCTGGCTAAAGGACGCTCTCGGGGCTGGTGCATTTGTGCCAGCCAGTTGGTTAGAACAGACCAAGAAGACCAACCAGGGAACAATGAACTCTGAACAGCTGGTGACTATAGACAGGATTCTTAATGCCACTGGGGAAAATTATCTATTATAAGGGTTTATCAAAAAGGAGTCAAAGTTGATAGGTGGTCCTTGTGATGTACAGGTGGTCACTTGTACAGGTGTGACTGTTTGTGTCACCGATTCTTTCTATCATTTTTCAACACAAAGAATGAGGCCAGAAATAAAGATACCATCAATGAAAGAAAATTCTCTGGCACTGGAAACTGAATATGCCCCAAAACTGGGTTTATGATTTTAAAAAAGTCTCTGCGTTAAGTGAGCAGTATTACCCATTATGGATTAGTTTTTCTTTAACTGCAAAATATGGGTATGACTCTTGAAACGTGATAAGTAGATAGGACTTCTTTAAAATTAGAGATCCATTCCAAGACAGGTACATACTAAAACTAATCAGGCTGCCTTCTCTCCAATTAACTGTATAAAAGAATCCTTAGCATGAGAAGAGCTATACCACATCTCTGGAGAAATTAATCACAGGCAATACCATGTATTAAGTTTAACTAACACAGGATTTTTGAGTGTGACTAGGGTTCCCAATAAGATGTCAAACAACCAGGACAGGTGAGTATACCACTGCAGGGATGTGTGCCTAACCTCTGGACCTGTACCCATACCCATACCTGAAAATGGTTAAGGCACATGTGCAGCAATGCTACAAAAAAGGTTAAGGGGTCCCCCTTGACATATTACAAGTGATCAGTAGGCTATCAGGCAAGATGTTCTTACAAATGTGCTGATAGATGCTGCTAATGTCAATTCTCCTTTGAGATCTACATTTGGATGCTGCATCGCGCCGTATCAACAAGAGTTACAGCATTTTGCTCTGGGCAGTTCTTGTACTTGTCCCAGAGATGGATTCTTTTATGGCGTGGAACTCCCGCGGGCAAAATACACGACGGGAAATCTGCAGTGTCTCCTGGTTGGAAATGGGCGCCCTGAATGCCCGATCATATCAAAGAAGCGCTTTGATGATTTATTTAAGTCAGGAAACAGGTGTATAGACAGTTATACCACTTTATCTAACACCCACCACATGGGGACCATAAAAGAAATGAGGATTTCTTCTCAAATGTCAACCTACAGACCTGCTTACATGAATACTATAAGACTACTGCTACATTCTGCAAACAAAAACTTTCCTAACTGCAGCGCTTTGCATGTCTATGTGGGTGTAAAGACCCAATTAGCAGCAAAAAAAAATCTTTTGGTATGATGTTTTGGTATGACAAGTAGTAACTGAAAGAATATGACCACAAAAATCAAGTTATAAACAAATACACATAATCATGACATAAGATGCTAAGTAAAAATTACATTTCAATTTTTCTTACAAATTTCTTTAAGAAAATTGATCCGAAATTCAGAAATGTCGTTCTTTCTCCAATACACTTTCTTCACATGAAAGAAATCCCCATGACTTACGAATGCAAGCGCTGCTATGTACTACAGTATTAAGAAGTATGGGCCTCTCATTTTCCACAGAGAACACTGTAGATAACAGGCTTGGTTTTACATTCTGCACTTCCAAAGCACATTGCTAGGCACTCCATCAAAAACCTGACAGGTAATATCCCTCCATGCATACAGTCCAGCCGTTGGAAGGACAGTGCTAACATGCATAGATTCACAAGACTTACTTTATTGAAGCATGATAAATCCAGGAAGGACTATTAGTAGATAATAATGATACCGTCTTGATAAAACTAAAGGTTTAACGACTAAAAATAGCCATGCATCAACATTGTTCAATGTTCTCTATTCAATATTCAAATTTGCTCAATGTAGAATCCATTCCAAGTCAATAAAAAATCTTAATACATCTGAATTCACTCAGATGCTTTGGATACATTCAAGTGACTGTATAAAGATGATTTAATTGATGGTTAATATTTCTTAACATTTGTAATAAATTAACTACTAAAAGATTTTTTTAAGTCAGAGGAAATAGTTGGAATTCAAACTTTATCACCCTGTGAATGAAAGCCTCTTTACAACATTGAAATAAATTTCTTACAGAGCTAGACAAATGGCAGAAAGTGGTAGCACCATTTTGAGAATCCCTGCCATTATAACTCGCCTTTGGTGTGTTACATTAGAGCATAGTGCCCCAGGGCAAGACTGTTCATTTTGAAAGTATCCTTTACGTGTGATTGATCAACTGTCATCATCGTTCAAAGCATCTTCTCTTCTATATCAAAATTATGATGTATGTGTAAGGGTAGAAAGGGTCATTAATATGATCTACCAAAGGCATTGTAAGTAATATTTATAGATTATCTAATTATGCCATTTACCCGAAAGCATTGTAATCAATTGTCAAAATTACAATTACATTCTTGATACTGTTATTACAAAGTTTAAGAATGTGATTCTTTAAATTGAAAACAAGATTTTACAATATCTATCTTCAAGAAAACATAAGATGATAAAATAGATAGGAATTGTTGCAGCTTCTACAACATAGAAGTCAGTACCAAGGACATGGACAATATGGATAAATGCACAGGTCTATAACGTACCATGCTGTTTTCCACCTGGTGGCAGCATTATTCAGCACAATCACACAGAGACATGTCTGCAACATTAAACCGTACCTCAGACACAGTCCCGCGGCGAGGCAAGGAGGTAGCATTAGGTGGATTTGATTAAGAGGCATGTTAGCTCACGGCTTTCATTTGGCACTGGCAGCACTACCCCGCATTGAAAAGAGCTCAAATCACCGATGAATGGAAAACCGCCTACAAACATCGAACCGCATTAAATCATCAAAAGAACTACACAGAACTGCCACCGACAGCCTGTTTTGGCACCCTCTCCTGCAAAGCAGGAGAAATACTAACAAAAATCCCAATGAGCTATCGTCTATGCGATAAATTATTCGCCATAAGTTCTGAAGGAGATTTCTTCCAATCAAAACGACAGGAACACTCATTCTTTACAGCTAAATATTGCAGAGGGAATAATCTATGGAAACCACCGAGATGGAATTTCCTATAAAACGCCCCATAAAATGAGAGGGATATCAGCATTGACCAGAATACTTACGGCGGATATGATTGTACCCCTTTCCGCGTAATACCGCAACGAACGGCTTCAAATCCGATTGATTTCACCCCGTTCGGTTCCCAGCGAGGGAAATGCAACGTTGTTCTTGTATCAATAATTCAGGCAGTTTCTTTGCACTGCATTAATTTTAATCATGCTCCTGCTTTTAATACGGCGTCAAGTCTCCGAAAGGAATTGCCATGCGACACCAATTGACATGAGACGATCGTTTACAATTATCCAGGTAAAGGGGCTCTGCTCCAGACACAATAATTAACCAATCCTAATAGTTACGAGGGATGGGTAACGGGCCTTATGTATGAAAAGCATAATTTGACGTCGCATAATGAAGGTACATGATATACGTAACAAGATTTTTTCATGTTCCACCCTAAATATCATTAAGTACCAGAACATCATCGCTAACAATTTTAAGCCCCCCGATCTCGCTCCATACGCATTTACATTCGGTTGGTACGTGGAATTTCCGATATGCCATTATCGCCTTGAACCCTTCAACCATTACAAATCATGTGCATCAATCAGTCAGCGATATAAAAAAGGACCACAGTAAGCCACAAGCTTTGAATATCAGTATTTCAAGGGGTCAATTTTCAATTTAAAGTGGAAAGCATGCATACAATAATGAAAAGGACATAAAGATATTGATTTGACAATTCTTGTTCAAGATAAAGCCAATTGTGCCACTACAAATAGCAGTAACGTTGACATAGCCCTATTATGAATAAGATATAAATACATCATAATTCATATTATCAGCTAGCATTAGCGATAGCCCAGGGTCATTCACTCTATTTCACCTATGACAACTTCAAAGGCACTATCATGTATATTGATTGTTTTAAGCCACACAAAGGCAATAAATTACTAAATGTCATTTACTTGGGTGAACTTGAAATTTGGGACCAAGTGCTTGGCAATAACAACTATCGAGAGGCTATCGAGAGACGTAGGAAAGAACCTTTTCATATTTTGTTCTACAAAAATAAAAGAAAAAAAAAAATTTTCCTCAGCAAACACACGTATATACACTGTCAATCAAATGCCTTTTAGCTCCATTTCAATAATGGGAGAAAATGGAGCATTTGCAGTGGTTTTTTTTTAGTTAATAGTGGAACAAGCATTTTTGCGGTGGGGTTTCAAGTCGAAACAAAACCCACAAGCATTATGGGTGGCTACCACAAAAAAGTAAACACTTACAGTAATGGCCTTGGCATTTTACGCCACAGTAATGTTGTTGAAACTATGGCACGTAAAACTAAAAGAGCAGAGATTTGGAGTAAGCTTTTCATGTACAATCTGTACAATTACAAACTCCAGACAAGGGATCATAACTGTAAGCAGGTATGATTTCAAATGGCAGTTTGAATGTCCCCAGTCTTCTACTTCCCTATTTGAAACCCTCCACTAAGTCTAAGGCAGGTCCAAATCTTATGAGCTCACTCAAGCAGATACATCTACTTCCTTTCTTGGTAAATACCATCTTAAATGAAGTCACGACTCAAGTTAAACAGCAGTCTTTAAGACAGGAAGTCTCCTTGGCCTCACCAAATCCCACATACCAGGTACTTCTATTCATATCTTCAAGGAAACAATTTAACTTAATTTTAAGGAATACTTAACCATGTGTAAGAATCAAATCAACAACTTATGATATGATAGCCCTTTTGTCCAAATAGTTTGCTTGAAATGAAAAACAAAAAACAAATGCTGTATTCCATTTGATAAAGAAGTCAGGATAATTCAAAGGCAATCAACATCATAATGAGAATATGACATTTTGCAGACAAAAACAATATCATCTTCAATACCAAGAACAGGTTGAGACAAGACGCTGGCAAAACTGATGTTTAACCATGATCAAAGCTCTCCTGTGCAAGTCCTTGGGACATTCTTACCACAGACTACAATCCTATTTTTATCCTTTTCTTCATTTTTACAGTTCCTGGACAGATGAAATGAGGTGAGGAGAACAAAGCTAAAAAGACCTGCATACATTTTGCTTCATTTATTCAAAGAAAACGTCTACTCAAATATCTGGCATAGAATTGTACAATATTTGCGATGGTTTATGTTCATGGTTTTCACTGTGAAATCATAACACCTGTGAAGATATGCCTTAAATTTACCATTGCTGTTTTCACCGCAAAACTCAAGAACACAGCCATCTCTTGATTTTCACTGTGCCCCAAATTTTAAGAGTCACAAAATTAAGAGAATTCACAAGTAGATTCGTTGGGATCTTCTGTTCCAGTAAACCAATTAGGGGGATACACCTGCTTTCAAATGTCACACAGGGACCGACCATTATATATCACAGAAGGAGGGAAATCAGCTGCAAGAAAATGCTTCCACTTACACACAACATTACAAGCCTACAAATGTATTCTTTGTTGTACACTAGTAGTACTTTTCCACGTAACACATACCAAATCGGCACCCAGCACAAGACCCTTTACACTAACCTCTATTTCTTCAGACATATCTACATGCTACTGGGAATTTCAATAGAATTCATTAGCTTCAAAGGCTTTAGACATCAAAGGCAGACCCATCGCCACAAATCTTATATTTCTCAGAACTCCATACGATTGAATAACTAATGTAACTGAAGTCTTACTTCTGAACATGATTACCAATTATAACATGGCCTATTTAATTCTACATGGTCACTTATATATAACACATGTGGCAGAGTTGTGTGGTATACATGTACATGCTTGGGGCATCCAAACTGTATATATATTTCATATTGAGCGGGACATCAATAAAGCTCGCAGAAGCAATTTGCTTGCATATACCGTTGGTATATATAATTTGTATGATACTCACTTGGTAATCAATATTCATTCCATTCATTTGACACCACTTGGTAGTGCATAAAATAAATACATTCCTCATTGCAGGCAACCACACAATTTACAATCAAAGCTTACATTCATCTCTCTTCCACTTAAAAACACATCAAGCCTTCAATTTCATACATGATTCTGTAGACATGTAAAAATGAACATATTACTTACCAGTCCCTCAGGATGTTGCAGCGATCCCAAAGACAACATACTTCAACGTTTCCCTAACACTTTAAGAATGAGGACACAACACTTCCTGTTACGTCCTATACCTCTTGTTTTCTAGGATTTGTATACTGGTATGTTTCCTGTTGTGTCGTGACATCTACAAAACCAGTGATCTCTGAAATTTGGTCTGACTGCTGGTAGGCACTAAAGCAAGCCTGACAATTTTTTTGGGCTTTCTGAAATGTATATTCTGTATCCCGCACAAACTACGCATGTAAGATACGTGTATGTAAATGAGAAGCTGAACTACTGCTCCGCATATGTAATTACTATGCTAATTAGTAGGCATTTCATTCCTGTCGTATCATCTAAGGTCAGTATTAGATCAAAGCAACTGTAAGTTTATTTATTTTCGTGGTGATTTCATCATTGTAGTGGGAACGAAAACGAAGTGTTTTAAATTTTTCAGTTGGAATAATTCTGTATTACAGTCGAACTACACATTCTTAAACATTTTCGGAGTCATAAATTTGCATTGGTCAGGTCATTGCAAAAACAAAATTGAGAAAATAACAAAACTGTGAAATTTTCAAGATTTACAGTGTGGTATACTGCTGGGGTGTGTGAAGATTACAAAGGAGATGTACTTGTTTTGGCCTTCAGACAATTATAGAGCCCACTATTCAAACCTGCCAGCTGTCCGCACGTCTACTTTATATTCATGTGTAAAAAAAACAATGAAGAAACCACCATGTTGACCCGTTAGTCTCCACAATGCCATATGAAGACTTATCACTGATTTAAGATTTGTTCATTCATTCACTGCCAGCTCTGCCACTTAACATGAACACAACCCTGGAATGTTAAAATCATCACCTCCACATGAATATAAAAAACCTAACTATAAATTCTTACCAACCGACACAATGTCAAAATTCATCTATTCCGTTGACGACAATTCCGCACACTTAGATTCCACAAGATTAGGTGTCAATTCCGTAAGGAGACAGGAGTGAAAGTGATTTGGATATGGGGAGAGGAATCATGTAGATTTCCCCCGGGTCTTTTCCTAAGCCGCTAGCTATAGAATTTGAGCGGCGCAGCCACGGCTATGGCTTGTATATTCAAGAGCAATTTACAAGAATTAACAAATACTTTACAGGCAATACTTTGCTATTCAAATCCACTCTTCACCTGGCAGAGACAAGCATTCAAGCGGATGTCAATGTGACGTCAGTATCTACATGTAGTAAGAATATACATATATTTACAACGATATCAATCATGCGTCGTGATTTAGTGTCCGTAGACAGATTCGTTTCTCAAAAACATTTTGTACCGAGAATTCACACCAATTTTGAGGTTGACAAATTAGAGACATCTAGAATACAAGATTACATGTTGACCCAATGTGCTTGCAGTATAACCTACTCATCAATAATTGCCATTACAAATCATTGCCTAACCGAGGAAGGAATTTCCCTTCTGAATATGTTGCTAATGATAGATGCTGCAACTCACGAGTTATCAACATAATTTCATCAGTTATATCTTTTTCTCAAAGGACGATTTTACTCTTGAGCACAACACATCATCGCTAGATTATGGATTCACACTTCCAAGCCTGGATTTTTTTGTAGCCTGTAGAATTTGGAGTTATTATTCCTCTGCAACCTTACAGCCTTAGATTATACAATATTGTTCACCATCACTTCCTTGTATTTGTCCGGCAATAACAAGAAATGTTACAGCGACAAGGATTCTTTGAAAATGCCTGAAAGCCATTTTTTGGGGTCCAGATGCTGTAGTAACATGTAAGATAATGGGCACAGGGGGGCTCAAGTGCCATTTACCTTAGCTATCATTTACCCTTTCCCTGGGCAGATTAACTTGTCCAACATGAAGGCGCTGGCTTATCTAACCATCTATCACTTCTTCTCCTCTTCCCTGGGGCTTCACCTCTAAGAAGGTCAGTGCTTAAGCGACAGCATCTTTTCAAGTCTACTTACAGGTCTATACAAAAGTAACGGTTTCAGAAGCTTTGGATGGCAATACTACTTAATACCTGTTAGTAATCATGGTAATTGCTTGTATTTAATGATTGTACACATGCTTACCACCACAAGTGGTGCTGGTACATGTAAAACAAAACACTGCAGCATTTTGCAGGAGACCTGTTTGAATGCGTAGAAGACAATCTATTTGCAACAGAGTGCTATGACAGTATCCGTCTTCAAAGAGTCATCCTTTATGAATTCCTTGGAATGAGTCTTTGTGTTTGAAGAAATCGTTCCTCGTCTTAAGGAATCTTATCTGCCAATTACGGCGCTGGTTGTCATGACGCATGCCGACTCACCTGTTCCTGCATGTGAAGAGATATTGTCTCCCCTCCACTTTAGATGGTGCGTCAGTCGGCCGGCACTTGAATACTGCAGGCTCAATGTGCCGCCTTGTGACCCGAATGTATCTTTAACAGCTATCAGCATCTAATGTTCTGTGTACGCCTACACACTTTTACTGCCAAAGTCTTGTAGATGGAAAATATATCTACATCCCTGCCCAAAAACAAGGCTAGGGATTTGATTACATGTATGGCCAGCCTGCTGACAAGACTAAGGTCAAAAACCAAATATCAAGTTGAATTAAGAGTAGTACAAAATCTGTAATGAATATGCTTTTAAGTCAAGGCTCAATAACTCAGAGGAAGTTGTTCCTATGTGCAGCAATTTTGCAAGGGGAATCAGTAGCTCAGCAAATGCAACAAGATAGACGTATAAACCTCTAACTACTGCACACAAACATAACCAAGACAATTATTCTTGTCAGATTCGTACCTCCTTCACGGAAGTAGCAAAAAGTAAAGTTGATTTAAATCCAACTGATCTTAAAAAAAGATATAAACACATTACACAACTACCCAATAAAACTATGATATCCATAACCCTGGCTGGGCACTTAAAATCCATCTCCGGAGGAAGTCATGTCTTGGAGAGTCTGATGAATAGATGATGGTGTTGAAATGCAGCAGGATTAATTGAAGTGATTAGCTCTGCCACCAAGGTCTGCCAGTGGTTGGCCAATAATCAGTCATTGATTACACAAAACTTATGTGATTATGCACACTTCCAATGTAAGACAACGTGGTTCACACATGTTAAAGACAATTTGGAAAGAAAACCTGCCAGTTTCACATTGATATTCTCAAAGGTACATATTATATGTCAGTAGGCAATATTACAATGTAGATGGTCTTTTGTATGATGAGAGCATGGACAAAGCCATAAATTAATAATAATAACTTACAGCATGAAGGTACAAAGCAGGGCTGTGGCTGTCACCAGCTTTTTTTTGTCCCATTGTTAAATTTGTTTGGGAGCCTTTGTTTCTACTTTTCTTCCAAAAATATGTTTTCATCAATTTGATAACATAACGTTAAAATTTTTTTGTTGGACGATGTAAATTTTGGTCCGAACAAGCAAAGGGTCCTGGAGACAGAATTAGAATAAAGAATTGTAAGAATTACCATGTACTTAATGTACATCATAAAACTAAGCTTTTTGTGGGAGGGAGAGATAGAGAGATGGAGATAGAGAGAATTAGAGAAAGAGAAAGGGAGAGAGAGAGAGAGAGAGAGAGAGAGCAAGAGATAGATAGATAGATAGAGAGAGAAAGACTACAATTAATTTCAGCAATTTTACCCATTGATGTTACGAGATAGCTATGACCTTTGCCGTAAAACCTGACGGGAATTTTTCCGACGTGCTCTTAATTGGTGTGCCGACCTTCCGCGGTCGCATTATACATTTCACACATGCGGATCAATACTCTGACACCAGTGACTACACTAAAAGGGATATTCGTGTTTGAAAGCCTCCGACTTAATGCATTGGTTAAACCGAAGGCGGCAACGTTGTAAAAAGGACAATGATTTACGGCATCTAGATCAGAGTCGGCTGTCTGTTTCATCTGTCAATAATAATTTATGATGGACATTCATTCAATATCAAGAAATTATCAATTATCATTCAATACTACACAGAGGCAATTAAGATGACAGCGCAGGTAGGCATAACTAACAATGCAGAAAAGGGAGAAAATGCAGAAAACAGAATCTTTAAAATGTACATCCACGTACTGTTCAAGCAAGACAAGAGTTTGAAGAAGAAAAAAGAATGTTGAAAAAAAAACCTACAGTGTGATGCTATACAAGTTCTCCCTTCGAAAACTGAAAACATAAAAGCCACTGCTATTTCACAATTTACGGCATCAATATGACCCTAATAAGAATGATACTGATATTTCTTGCAACATATTGACTACATAGATTATATAGCAGTAGGGGCTAACATCTACAATGATTGCATCAAGACTATCATTGAGAAGAGAAAGCTCTCTACAAAAGCACTTCTGTAACCTTTGCACAGTTCTTTTCCAGACGATGAGGCTCCCCTGACATATTGTCCTGTATGATTGGTTCTACCTCTTTATCTTCCTTTCCAACTGAATGTTGTACTCGCTCCGGTGTAATAACCTCTAGATATGCAGTCAATTGATACGCCTACCTCAAAACTCGAGAGATCATTGAAACATGTTGCATGCATACCAAAAAAATGTGTGTCAATGATGAGAGAACTAATTAGTTTATAAAAGACGCCGTTCATTCATTCAGCCATTAGGCTAACTCTAGTGTAGTGAGTGTTTAAACCATGAGCGTAAAAATACGTCTGCTTTGCAAAATTTTTTTGAGTGAAGGCAAATAATTCTTCCCTGTAAAAAACAAAACAACTCATAACGGTAAACGCCATTTTTCAAGTGGTCTGGAAATACCACAAGATCAGAAAGAGCAGTATTGACACAAAAAAATAGTCAAAGACAAATGAAAATTGATGTCGTGCGGCACCGGGCGGCTTAGCGTTTCACATTAATCTACAGAGATTACGTCTGGTGTCTAAACGCTACTGGGATCAGGCCGCATTGACCAGAAGGTGGTAGAAAGGGATCCGCATGAAAGCAAAGTTTAGACAGAGCCCAGACCGCATCGAATGCGGGTATTTGCGAAGGCGGTTTAACGTTGGGAGGTTGGACGTTTGGCGAGGCCCGCTAACCATGCGAGCATTGATCCATGTAAGAAGTGTCCCCTACAGAAGGTTAAGCTAAAATCAATACCAGTCACTCACACGGAGGGCAAACATTTCTTACCATGACAAATATTTCCGATAGATATATAATGGCCTGATATTGTCTGTGCTCACCACAAAACCGGCACGGTCGGCGTCCATTATCGAAAATTCCCTCCGAAAAGTGTCTCGTGCGCCGAGAGATTTAACAACCTGATTTTGGGCAATATTATTACAGATAGAGTTTCCCTATATGCTATGCCCCATGGGGGACAGTACAGTAACGATCACAGCGTATGGTGGTATTGCAGCACTTTGCCTTTAATCTGGAAAAAATATCAACTCTGTAATATACGACATAGCCTAATCTCTACTAAAGCTATATCCACCTGTACATTATATACAAAGCTTCAATAATACTTCATGGCACCCTAGCATTAAAATAGGATTCTTCACTCCATCAAAAGAGAAATGCCATTGTGCAAAAGGTCATCCTTGAAATATGGTCGCCAAGATAATGGGGATCGTTTCAAACCCTACATAGTCGAATTTTGACAAACAGCAACCTAATTACAAATGAACTCCTGTTCCAAAAAAAAAAATACAAGTTGCAACTGACATTATTTCCAAGAGATCTGTCATTTACAATGAAAAATTTATATTACGTTTAAGAATAATATCATAGCAACCAGATGGTAAAATATTGGTAAGGTGGAAGGCTTGACCTTTGAAATCCTCCCGTTTAGGCAATTATGGCACTACATTTCATTTTGAACACATGTATGTATGGCGTATGTAATAATTGATGACATCTATTTGTAGCTCCAGCTACTATCACTGCTACCAGACTGACTCCCCGCATATTGGTTGTTAGCATTGCCAGTGGCGTCCTCCAAAGCCCTATTGCATTATTTTCATTCCATTAAGCTCTTCTGGAAATGTCTACCTTTTGGTCTAAAAACATGTAGTTTTGTTATAACAACAAAAAACATTGTCGACAGAAAGTGACGGAATCAAGACGGATGCAACCTGACTGCTAACACGCGTCGTTGAAAAATTGATGAAATTACTTTACATTTTCAATAGCCATGATTCATGTACTCTCCGTTCCGGAAAAAAATTGTCAGACAATCTAACCTAACAATATCCTCCTGATAGCCATACACTCTATAACTGCTAATCAATGCACAAGACATGATAGTAAGTATAAGTGAGATTAGAAGCTGCCGTGATTATTGATAAGTAATGGGAAAATTAAGATACTTACGGGAAAGCCACCGAAACTTAGCTCCATCGAAGCAGCTCTTACAAGTACGTAAAGAGCTTTAAATTCAATATAGTGTAACAGTAGACGATGCTCAAGCCGAGAAGGCGTTCACTGTTTGTCTTTCCTCCAGTGACTTCCCTCACAGAATGATATGCTCTTTAGATCAATATGCTGCCGAAAACACGAGCCTTCTGATGAATTCAGAATCATCTGCGGGGATATCACAGCCAGCGCAAGGTCCATACGCTAAATAATTGAACACGTGAGAAAGTAATTAAGCATACTTGTGTGGGTGCGACTACAACCAATGCCATAAAAATAGAAATCAGAGAGGAGATGGGGGGAATGTCAATGGTGAATTGTAAATGGACAGACAAATTGTGCTGCGACAATCGAGACCAATTAAACCCATGGATAGAGAACAGGCCATCCTATACTGATAGGGCTACATCATCCATTTTTCATGATCTATACACATGTATCTACATATTGAAAATGCTTTCTCGGACAGAAAAAGGAAAGAACATACTGTAAATTTTGAAATTTTTGCAGTAACCTGTTCACCATGAACATACAACCACAGCATAGATGCTTCTTCTGCCTTCTGTCTGCTTGTCCTTGTTTTGACCGAACAAAAAAACAACAACACCGCAAACAGTCCAATTTCTCCTTTCTGGAAAATTAACTCCCCATAAACTTTTTACAGTGTAAAATCTGGAAATTCTGAAAACAAAGTAAAATACCACGTGCATATTTCATTAACTAACCAAACTAGTATGCTGCGCCACTTGTAGTGAAAACGAATACTAGACATGCCTCCTAAGTGCTTGCTGCATCATCTTTGCATAAAGACAGTTTATCTCCAAAGACAAGACCGGGATTCCATTTTCAGTCCGTGCGATGATTCAAAAATTGATTTGTGTGTTCCCATTCCTGTTTCCATGCAGGTAGACTATTTCAACACTGTCCTTTGGGAGTACATACCCAGCCAGCTTCCATCAAAATTTCATACGGCATTCATGTGGAATCTTATGATAGCTCCACGTGTACTACACCACACTAAATCACACAATTGTCTCCTTGTTTTTTACATATATGGGATAGTCCCTTAGGCAGAGCCTTTCCAAAGCAATATAGACAAGAACAAAAGTCAGACAAGGACGATGTGCGATGCTTAACAATGAAAGATCCACTTCAAGCGGGATAGTGTGATCGATATAGGTAAATGGAACATGAAGATGAATAGGCTTGGAGGAGACACAACTGGGTCCTCTCTGTACATTTGACCCTGATTCAGGATATCTGGGGACAAATCATTAACACCAACAGGAGAGGGTGGCAAAATGAAATAATAACACTCTCCAAGCAGATGTTGGGGTTGAACTTTGTCACATTTCAATATTGGAAAACATAAATTTTTTGCCTAAACATCAACTTTGAGATTTAAAATAAAACCACAAAACTAACTTACCAGTTGGTAACGTCACCTTGTGGTTAAGGTTGTTGACTTAGAATAGGAGCATAAAGACTTAAGGTGATGGTTTGCATCCCTCGCAGACTCCAATGACTTACGAAAGGCACTTTACTTATTCAACTCAGGTGAAAATGAGAGAACCTTTTTAGATGGGATGTAAAGCCGGAGGTCCTATAGTGGAGGAGAGCAACACCTTTATTATGTTAGAGATCCACCTCTCTTATCGAGTATGGATCCTTCCCAGTGTGAATGGATCAAACCTTGCAGTCTAGTCTTACACAGGTTTTACTTAACTTACTGTACAAAACTGGTGTGTTAATGTTAAGCCTGAAGCCAGGCAGTTGATGCAAAAACCTTTTTTTGAGAATAATGGAGTTTCTTTTTCGAATCCCATTTGTTTTAAACATCAGATGTGGACATTTTGAGCAAGACATTACATTTAAGTTTGAAGTAAGAACATTCATGTACCAATTTCATGTAATAACCATACCCCAACAAAACCAGGCACTGGCAAACCAAGACTTCCTATTGACGGTCTCTAAAAGTCAGATTAACAGGAGCATACGGGTAATGTGATAGCTGCTCCTACGAGTGTAAAAGCCTCAAATGGATCCCCGGCCCGCGTATACTCCCAATAGGCTATTCCAACATCGAGATTCATAACCATGTGTCTCCCCGTGAATACTAACATAGTCGTTACTAATGCGACGTTCACCGCTACATGAACACTTGGTATGAAAAATGACAAATCCATGCCGACCTTTTGATTACACCAGTCTTTTTGAGTCACATCGCGATAGGAACAGATCGTTCATTATCTGAAAAGGGGTGACAATCCAAAAATGTATCCAAGTCCTGCATTATTGTTTCAATGGGAGAAATGATCACGAAAAACGACCGAGTAAAGGGCATACAAAATTACAAGATTCAATGCACATATGAGGTTACGGTGTTTGTTTTTTTAACCGGGAGTACCAGGGGTGACATTACAGCGTTCAATTGGTACTTAGAGGACCTCAGCATTTTAAAGGTTAATGATGGTAAAGTAGGTTGAAATGAAAGCGTAATGCTTGAGAAAAAGCATGACTCATTATTGATGCAGTATGGCTTCAACAACTTGTGTTTAAAGCTGCTTTCGTGCATGTTTGTTAGGTTCTTAGCAAAAGCATTACTGTGAATCAATGAAGAAGGTTCCCTACTCCAATTTTTCTTGTAGCAGAAGGCCAAATGTCTTTGGATTGTCCCCGCAGTCAAATCATGCTCCCGATATAGTAGACATCTAGTGTTGTAAGGTCACGGAGATTACATTTGTAACCAGGCACTTGTGAAGCTGGGCTGTGCACTGTGGTATGTTTGATGTTCACAGATGTCACTTTAGAGTATAGATAACAGTCATAGCCTATAGGTCTGTCTGTCTGCATCAAATGTAACCCTAGCTGAAGCACAAGCTCACCCCCAAACTATACACAGTAGACATACTGTTACTTATGGTTCCCGTTCATGTACCTAAAATGGTCTGGGTATATTTACAGTTGCTTAAGCGTTCCCTATACGTGTTTGCTGTCACCTTACCTAGGACAAGCACGTAGTCTGTTTGTGACCTCTATGGTAAACACTAAAGAAAATTTTGAAACTGATCATGAAGCGTCCCTGCAATTATGTGGACAGCTGCTAGAAGGCCCAAACTTATTTCACTTCTCTCTAAGCACAAGTGCAATCTACCACCCTAAAATAGTGACCATGTTGCTTGTTCAGGGTCCAAGATAGAGGTTATGCTGCAGAAAATGGAGGTTATGCTGCAGAACCATAGACAGCCACTAGGAGGCCCAAAATACAATAGCTTCGATGGATTATGGAGGAGCAACAATGGGCCTTCTAGCTCCTGACTTGGAAACCTCTGCAGTTCAGGAGCTAGAAAGGTGATTGTCACTCCTCCATTGAAGTTATTATTATTCAGGTAAATATGACTGACTACTGCCAATAGAGTCTATAAGGTTGAGACATATCAAAGCACATGTATATCCTTCTCTCACAGTCTGAGTCTGGGGTTTGTTGATGGTTTTGGTGGCGACAGAATGCCAGGCATTGCCAGAATGTCTGCACTGACACACATATGGCTCTGATGGGAGGTCAAAGGGCAGATAGGAACAGCTTTGATCCTGGGCATTATCACCATGTAGCCCTTAGGTTCACAGGGCGCTCCAGGGTTAGTGTGGTGCTGTTATCTTATGAAAGCTCATACAATGTTTTTCCACCAACAAAAAAATCTGCTATATAAATATTGCACTACAGAAGATAGTCATGTCTAGTAGGAAACCCATGATTGAAGACAAACTCACTGCAGGAATTTCAAGTATAGGCTAGCCTATAGCTACCAAAATATGAATCCCTATTCCAAATTCTAAAACTATATCTTAATTTCCTCAGAAAAACATGAGAAACATCTTATACTTATCATTCTCTTCTGTCAGCATGTTTGGTATTATTGTATCTCCTTTACAATCATTGAGATATATCATACAGAATCTACTTATTAATTTCAGAAAGTTTCAACTATTACTTCTTTCTCACATTTTAGGTACAGGTACTTTTAATCCCCTTATCCTCCCTTCATTTCAACTATGCTGACACAATACAAATACATCATTTTCTTGTTTTCCTTTTCTTTCAAGTAATAGGTCCTCCCTGTTACAAAATGAACTAGCCTGCATATCATCTCCTTCCTTCCAAATCATCCATACAAAAAAATCAATTAAACCTGAAATTAGTTCAAGTCCACAGGACCTCTCTGCCTGCTTCATTAACTGTAAAGAATACACGATTGAATGATGCTTTAAAAGCAGAGGACTTGATAGTCACAACCACAGACTTTAACGGCCCTTCATTCATCGGAGATGATGTTACCCTAACCCAGGGGGACACCTCCCTTTGACCCAGCTCATTCCCCATGGAAATCTAGTTGTCAACATGGCCAATGAGATCCTCATTGTTATTTCTGCTGAATGCCAAGGGCATCCCAAGGTTAGGTCTACAGTTGCACCAGCCATGTTGTGCATATCGTACTCATGATCAGTTGACATGTGCATATATATTACACACATGCTGCGATATCCATTCAGACCATGTGTCATAATTTCAGCCTTTGCTGTTGCTGAACTGACATGAAATTTCATTCTATGAACACTTCTGGCTAAATGTTTTAAAAAAGTACATTTGTGTGGTAATTTTTAGGAAAATCAGATACTGTTATTCTTGAAATCTTGGTGTTGGTTTTAATACGTCTATGTTCTGGTTTTTTTTGCAGTAACTGCTTGAACGAAAACTTAAACTAAAACCAGTATTTCTGCTTTCGAAAGTCTGACAAATCCTCATCTTAGCTAACAATATCAGAATCCAACATACAGCTGTTGCAATATGAAAACCCAATTTGTGTACTTCAGATGTAAATCATATAATTATCATCTACAAACTTAATTTCAGCATGGTAATGCCATGTACCTGACAATGAACAGAGTACCTGGAAAGACACTATGCAGGGACGTCAATCTTAGCCTCTGCATTTAAGGATCAACAAAATCAATAAAGTCATACATTGTACCACTGGCACAGAATGGTCATCCTTCCATGTATGTTATTAATATTAGAGCTATAGACATATTTCAGCATATACCATCTACAGCATGTTAAACAACACACCAGCATTAGGGCACCATACTGATGATTCGGTAATGAATATGTTCAAAACCACATGCCATTTCATACAATGCTTGAGTACCTGTTACCTACACTTGTGTGCTGCAAGACTGCACAGGGTGACTTCCAAACGCACAGCGTATGCACGTGTGTCCACTCCCGCACTTGAAATTCCCAGAAGAGACACTGTTTTGTCCTGCCAGCTTAACGCAACTTATGAATACCCTACCAGGCTTGGGCAAACTCTCGCTGACCCACAGTGGCCACAAGTACCCCTCTCTGCAGCCCACTTCAAATTCCAAACTGGGGGAGTGACAGAAACACCTGTCTGGTGCTGAGTTCCACCTAAACGTTCCCCAACCAGCCACACAATATTGCTTTGTTGTCACAGACTACTTTGACAGTGCTGAATACAAATCTGCCCCTGTGTAAGTGTGACAATATGCCAGCCGCACAAACCAACCTCTGTCTGGTCCTGGTGAAATATCATCGCCTTCAAGGACCCAGACATATTGGGATCCTGTTTACGCTGAGGTAGACATTTATCTAAGGAACCTCTCTGGATTTGTTTTTATAGAGGGTCTCTCTGTTTGCTTAGACAAATCCCTGTTTTCTTTTTTAAGATTATAGTATAAAAATATGACTCTGGTTTCCTTGGGCCTACAAATTACAAGTTATGGGAACAACATCTAGTCAAAACCAATTACATCTGAAGAATAAATGGACCTATTTCTTTTTTAATATACAGGAAACAATGTTTACACAAGTGCTTCCAAAACAATGTCATTACTTGTTTGCGACATTCCCTGGTTAATTTAGAGCTCGAAAGTGCTGCCCTAATACCAGCTCGGTTGACAGGAGATATCTCAAGACCAAGTGTTCCAGTCAGGGATATCGCAGGGTTCAAATGCCTGCTTTATCTTTGAGAGGACCCTAACCTTGACCGTGACATGTGGTAAGACTTTGAAACTTGACCTCAGCATTAACACACACCACAAGAGTGCCAATGTGTGATGTAACACATCCCTTCAAAGTGTTAGAATAATTCCTCGCCGTATTCTCAATGGGGAAACTCATTTTTGAAAAGCTTGTTTTGATGCCTTCAGGAACTTCAAAGCTTAGGAACTTATTTTCTCAAGATTAGACCTAAATCCTGACTCTGTTGCTACGTTTCCCAGAAAACTGGCCTCTCCCTTACAACTTTGCACCAACAGTGAGGAATGCTCAGACAACTCTTTTGGTGGAGAGGCTTTGGCTACGACACAAAGGGCACTTGTTCTCAGACAAATTCCTCAGCAACACCTTCTAGCCTCACTGGTAACCTGCCAATAGTGGTTGGGAGCTTCTCCAAGAAATGTGGTACATGAGACATAGAAGACGATTGTTCCTGATTGTTATTTCTAAAGGGACTAGAGGGGGACCACTCCTGATACCAGTCATTCATTAATCTCCAACTTGTGTCCATGCAGATCCTACCAAAGCCTAAGATAGTATCAAAAGCTATCAGAGGAGTGAAGCTACCTGTAGCCAAACACACTCCTAGGTCGGCTTCACTCCTCTGGCAGCTTTTGATACTATGTTAGGCTACTGCAGGATCTGCTTGGAGATTACCATTCGTCATCCAGCTATAGAGAGGAAAAGGCACAAGGATGGTTATATCCCTCCAAATCTTGGTATATGATACTGGGGGTTGACACCTGGAAAGGTAAATCAGAGTTGAAGTGGGATGCTTTTCCCAGTAGCTAGTGGTAGTACATTGCGGCTTTCTTGAGCCTTGCGCTTTTCGGGTCACCCATCCTCTTCTTGACAACTGTGTGTTGGGTTCTTTTACAAGCAGCAGCTAATGCAAAAATGAGCTAGCTGTTACCAAGGCTTTGAAATAGAATAGAACTAGAAATCAATTTTTACATAATTTCCCATTATAGTGGTATATGTATCTATGAACCCAAATATGATCATCTTTTTAAACACATGCACTGTGATACTATATCTATACTACAAAATATAGCCAATCAATGGCAGCTCATCCATTATTTCCTTCCTCCTTTCATGAGTACCATTGAGGTATTAAAATGTTCATTTTATCTTTAGTTTAATGTTCCAAGGTTTTCGCAGCCACCTCTTTACTACAAAATGCTTGTATCTTCTACCTGCCTACCCCCTAGTTTCAACTGTCAAAAAGCACTGAGAACACATAGGGATACAGTATATAAATAACAAGAGCAAGAGGCTGTTATTTATACATCCTCCACCAAATGCTGTGTGACAATCACACACAATAAACCCATCACTGGGAGGACATTTTCTCCTGGAACCACACGGTGAAGGCCTAATTGTTTTGAAATTTGAGGCAGAATCTTTATAGCAACACAGTAGGAGATACTGGAGTTCCAACCCACACAGAACTATTGGTAATCCTCAAAACAACAGGAGGTGAGTGTAAATCTGGTGGAACAACAGTCCATTTCTTCATGCTCACTGAAAGAAAACAGTCTTGTCTCTTTTGGCACAGTAGGACACATTAATGTTATACTACTGGTAGATCTACAACATACCATGCAAATATATAAATGTTCATTCATATTTCGAATGGTAGAACAAATTCACGAACATACAAGCAATCTCTGTGACTGATTGATCTTTTCACTTTTCAAACAGCAGAAAGAATTCAGTGCATCATTATGAATGGATGAATGAATGAATGAATGAATGAATGAATGAATGAATGAATGAATGAATGAATGAATGAATGAATGAATGAATGAATGAGGTGGAGGATTCCTAATCCTACGTGAAAAAAATGTATGTGAAAACCACTTTCCCACTTCTCACACAGACAAGACCGTGGGGGTTAACCATTACCCTAACAAGGGATTGACCTTCCAGACCAGGAGGGAACCCCACTCAAGTGTTGATGTGAACTGCCCCTTCTTTAACACGACAATGGACTATCAAAGGAACTCCACACAATGACACAGGATCGTTTCCCATTGGGACTTTCCCTTCGGTCAGTCAACTGACCAGTTTACGAGAGAACAATATGGTCAACAATGGCACTGAGAGAAGGAGACCCATGACAGAGGGTCAATCTAGCACTGTGGCCCTTGACACCACACCATGTGGCTGGTTACCCCAGAAAACCACAGGACATCTTTCACTGGGAAGCCTTTGAATGGGAGGCTCTCAAGTAGCATTACTGCCATTGATCAGTGAATCCCTTATCCATCACTGGCCATTGATAAGGGACACAAGGGGAAATGTTATTGAATTGAGATTTGAGAATTAAGTATCTTGCTCTACACTTCATTTCCTAAAGAACATATATAGGGACAATTCTTGATTTTTAAAAACCATCAAAATGAATAACAATTTTTTAACCAACACTCGAGCTCTGCTACAATGCTAGTGCCAGGGTAATGGACATGTATTTCAAAGAAACATCCACCACTTAAGTTAACTGCAGGGATGTCTTTCAAAAGAACATGACACCTACCGAAGCAGCAGAGCGTTACAGCTGATACATATCACTGACAAAAGGTAGTGGAATATACTACAATTGTACCTGCAAGCAACGTCTGACTATATCCAAACTCTAAATCTATCCAGTTGCTTCAATAACTACATCCACGTGTATTACCTTACAACTACATAGAAATCTTCTTAATCTACATTGTGGGGTTGTACTTTAGTTACAAATGATCTCTCTAACAGTGTGTACTAGAAACAGGCATTCAGATTCTCAAGAAAACCAATTAGCAATCTTGGCTCCTAACATCTACTTGTATATTAGCATCAGGCCACAAATAGCCTTGGACTGAAGCAAATTTTGCTTACTGTTGCCAACAAATCCACAGGTAACCCTAACCAGCATCAAACAAGGTGAAGATAAATCTAATCAACTGTTCCACATATCTGTTTCATGTGGAATATGGCCTGGCAGGAAAACAAGCTGTCTTTATCCTTCTTTCACACACAACAAACAGGATGGACATTCCACATTGATTTACCCAGACTGGTTTAAATTATTTGGTCTGCTAACCGTTTCCATCCTCCTAGACCACATTATTGACATAGCTGACAGCATCGGCACATGCCTGTAGACAGCATTTCTGAGAACATTACATGAAAAACTGGCTGAAATTGTGTCCTTGCACCAAACCAGCGAGGTTTGCTTCACTCACTAAAATCTTTGTTTGGTAAAAAAAAAGAAAACCTCAGTCAAAATTTGTTTACTTTTACTACTAGCTTTCTTTTAATACTGTTGTTAAAAAAAAATCAAAAGATAAAAATTCAATTCCCATGTCAGTGTCTCAGGTCTGTTACACATTCATCTAATGTAAAATCATATATATACATGAACTTATGTTGAACAGACAATCATTCAGACTCAGAGTGACATCCAAAATAGAGTAAAGGTCGCCCACAAGCATAATACTTGTGACAAATGATAATGCCTTTTTTCAGCCAAGCTAATTGGGACACCCCTACTCTTGTCAGAACCATGTTGGTTCATTTATGTACAGTGGTTTGCTTCCTGAGGCTAAAGTCTGAAGCTCCCCCATACATTTGAAAAGACAAATGCAACAATTGCAAGGCCTCACTCTAATACTAAATCTCTGCAATTTCAGCAAAAAGGACTCATACTAAGCTGTTGTTTAGTTCATAACTTGATCTAGCACCAACTAAGATGACAAAATGCATACTCCAAATTACACTTTATTTGCATCGTAACATTTCAGGTCATATCTGTGCACATAGTAGGGTCACATAGACACGTGTTAACCTTTGCCATATTACTGATGACATGAACACCCTACGGCAACAGTTACACATAGTTTTAATGATGGTAGCATAGTAAGTTGTCTTACTGTGTGCTACAAACGATAAATAACGTACTCCAACAGTTTCAGTGTAAGTGTCACACTCATTAAAATATGTGACTTATGTCTTATGTGTATCCTTTGGAGAATGGAGAAATACCTCTGACTCAAAGGACAGATATCATGATGTAAATAAAATAAAACAATGATAAATCTTGGGGGAAAATTGTGTCCACCTACCAGGTTCTTGATGCATGATGACACCCCCTTTGGTACAGGAATTCTTGATGGCTTGTGCCTGGACTCCGTTTTGTGTGGTGCAGTTTTGTTGACCGGCGGCGTCCTCTCCGGCGTTCTCATGGCTGAGGAGGTCTCTGGCCGCTCTGTCTCGGCCGGAGGAGAGATGGCCCTACTGGTGCTGGGTCTGGTCAGTTCCCGTCCCCGCAGTTCTAACGTCCTGCTGAATATTCTATGGGGGCTTCTCCTGGGGCTGGTTCCTGAGTGGCAGATGAGGGTCCCACGGTTCAGCTCCAGTATGCTGGTTCCCACACCGGGGACTCTAGTCAGGGCTTCCAGGTTGTCAAAACCTCCCTGTACCTGGAACATGAATTAGAGCTAAACGTTAGGAGCTATATTATAAAAGTACTGTATAGCAAGTAAGTGTCACACTCAGTTGGAAATGGTTACATAGCACTGAGAAAATGCTACAGGCTAGATTTGGTCTTCTTGCCTTACCTTTGCTTTTGTTATAAGTTCTCACAATCTCAGAATTCAATTTTTTTTGTGTTTGTCAGCAGGGCTAGCCCTTTGTAATAGCCATAGGCTAGTTGGGCAGCCCTGGCTGTGTGTTCGGTGCAGCCAAACCAATAAATAAATAAATAAAATTGACAGAAAAGTGTAATTCAATCCCACTTCTTACTCCCAAACACTTTCCTTTTGCAGTTCTTATACATGTTGGCTACCAGCGCCAAGACATACCAGTGGTGGAGGCCATGCATGACGAAAGCAGTAAGGCTGTAGAGCTATGTCTACTGCGTCAGACCACAAACAACATCTGGTGGAGTACTACAAAATGGTAACATGGTTTGGTCTGACTGGAGCAACTTGCTTGTCGTCATAGACCATTGACCACACTGCGCCAATAACCCCAGACAATACACTGAGATCACTATCCAAGATTGCTCGATGGGGGTTGTCTGTCTGACTGCTTTGTTGTTTGGGGGCAATACACATTTACTAAGAAGTAATAAAGCACAGTTTACATTATCATCTACTAGATTTATCTTGATCAATTTACTGAGTCAGACAGTATGTAAACAACAAAGGTGGAAGTAAACAGAATGTAGTTTAGATTTGGGGACAGATTGAATTATTTCAAAAAAGTAAACTTGATGTAGAAATCTAAATTTGTCACAGAAGTGTATTCCTATTTCATTATCTATATCAAATTTACTCATTTGCATTTGTCATTTGTATTGCTGTTTTCTTTTTTTTAAATTCTTACAAGTTACATGTCTGTATTCTAATGTATATTACCCATTTCTTATTATTGTTGACTTGAAAGGAAGTCAGAAATTATAAAATTGTAATCTGAAAGGGTGAATAAAAACAACAACAGGAGACTGTAAATTATGAGGCTGGGAGTTACTTTGAGCAGATTACCACCATTGTCACTGAAGTGTGAGGTGTGATTTTTCCCTCCTGTCTACATAGCGACATTTTTTGCAGATCCGTGAGAAACAGTGGCCCTGATGCATGTGAAAGAAGGAGTTTATTTTACAACAAAGCTAGAAGAAGAGATGTCTGTTCCCATGGGACCCCACATCACCTGAGTCTTCACACCCCTTTGTCTCCCCTCCTTCCTTTGTCCCAGTCCCAAGTCACAGTAACTGTTTGTGTTCGTGTTACGGCCACAGTTTCCCTTCTGTAAAACCCCCATGTATTTTAGGCAGGCTAGCCTGATACTAGGGCCTTTGAGAGGAATCAGACACGGGGCCAAGTCAAAAGAATTCCAACCATGCCAGTCCATAAACAAACTTATTGTCCCGTATAGCCGGGGCATGGACCAAGGGCCTGGGACAGCTGGGTTCTTCTCTTAGCGTCGCCAAAACAAAGGGAACTTGTCCCGACTCTTCCGCCTTTGTCTCTGACAAAGCTACGTGCGACAAAACAGCACGGCCTCACGCGAAACAGGACGTAAATAGTTCCAAAACAGCACCACGTTTTTGGCTGGACATGGTCGAGTGGCGGGATGTAAATTTGCACCTTGGTATTTTTAGTGTCAACACCGGGCTGGCCGTGTCAGCTTGCAGCGGCATGGGAACGGTCTGTCTGACCGGCTTTCATGCTAACCTCAACCAGAATTTTTATGTCTATCAGATACAACATTCCCTGAACAACTTTCACCAACTCTTTACATATATGACAACCGGTTAAAAGAGAGAAATATAATATTGCAAGTCGGCGTTTTTGTTTTGTTTCCGTATCATATTCTGTTACGCTCTTGGGTGCAGAGGTCATCGGAAAGGCGCGCGAAGCTCAAGTCATTTATGACAAGGTTAAAAGATAATATCAAAGAGGCCGAGGAATTTAGTTGAATAGTAGGAAATATAAGAAAGTGCAAAGGAGTTTAGATCTGGCATACCTCTCTTGCCTCGATGATGGCCTCAGCCTTGGCACGACCGACTCCCTTCAGTCGCTCCAAGTCTTCCACTGTTGCCACGTTGATGTCGAGACGCTTTCCGTTCGCCATTTCACACCCACGTAGACGTCGGATCATCAAAAACAACACGTAATAACGACAGGTACCACACCTACAATCTTCTCAAGTGGCCGACGACAGTAAGAACCGGGTGTTTGGGGATTTTCCGACAAGAAAATTGCGGCGGCGGCAGCTGTGTGAACGGTTCGCCCTCCCCTGTGAAGTGACCCCAGTCGCTGCTTGTCTCCGATCGCGTGTGCTATTAAAACGGTAGCTGGGGAATGCAGCGTTGGAACGTAACCTGGCTGGCCCGATGCCCAAGTTCCCAGGCCATTCTGTCAGCGTCTTGAGAAGGTATCGGATGTAGACACGGCGTCTTGCTAAGTTAGCGCGTGACGGACAGGGGGACACTCCTCTCGACCCGACACCTCAGCCGCCATTTTGCGTGGTCTCCGTAGTCTTCCGGTCCACTCACGAAAATAGCCGAACAGTCACGGAAACGCCCGATGTAGGCGGCTACGGAAACGCCCGATGTGGGCGGTTACGATGTACTGAGAATGGCAAAGGATTCATAAATGATTGACAGTATCAAAATGTTCATAAGTATCAGAATCAAATATTCCTCAATGACTCATACTAATTCACAAACAGAAACAAACACAAATACAGGTGTATGTGAAAATTGTTGTTTCATTTGTTTATAGACTGTTGCCGAGGCATGGTGGACAAGTCAGGGGATGTAGCTCAGTGGTAGAGCGCACGCTTTGCATGTGTGAGGCCCCGGGTTCGATCCCCGGCATCTCCACAAATTTTTTCTTTCTTCATAAAAGTTGTCCTGTGTGCTTGATTTTTCATTTGCATCCAATCAAAGAGATAAAGTAGTAAAGAGCCTATGAAACAATTATTTTCATCTTAGCCAGTTATACGTTATGGGTACTGTATTGGTCAATCGCAATATTTGTTTATGAATAAATAGAAGAAGCTCTCAACTCAAGAAGAAGTAGAAATTGGAGAAGGAAGGCGAATATATTTTGTACAACTTATTGATTTTCAGATGACATGATGAGATAGTTGGCCGGCCACAATTCATCACCGGGCAACATCGTTGCTGATGACATATCAGACGGGCTGGCCATGCAAGAAGAAGCCTGCAGGTCACTTTTCATTCCGGTTTCTGGTAGAATAGTTGAAGTTGGCCAATAAACGGAATGATATCATCGTTTTATGCCTAAGGATTAAACCGGCCCTAATCTTCTTGCCCTAACTGGTAGTAAGTGTAAATGAGCCAAAAAAGCAATAGAATTGATTTTTTTTTTTAGTTTCTAATATGGCTTTTTTTCTTGTCTACCGTACCCATGGCCAGTAGGTCTCGATCAGTGCTGAGGTTGGGCCAATTCATATATCCACCTGTTTCGAGATGATTTACTAGTCTCCACCAGACTGACTTCGCTGGCTATTATAGGAAGAAAAATTTGCCAGGGCAGTTTTGCTACCAGAGAAGTTGGTCCGCCGCGTCCGGAGGGGAAACATGGACCTAACTAAGCGTGGAACTCTGAAGTCCTGGTGGAGGCTAGTAGTGATTACACGAAGTTCAAGAGCCCACCCATGACGATTGGCCATGACACAGAATTCCTGGGGCACATACGACCATGTTGAGAGACTAGTTCTTGGGACAGGGCGGCGAACTATCTGCCCTCGGCTGACACTAGGCCACCAAAAGGTTAAGACTCGAAAATGTCTGGAACGGCAAGAGGGATAGTCTCCAAGCAGATCCTACGGTGCCTTAGAAATAGTATCAAAGCTGGCAAGGGACTTAGTCTTAGTATAGCGGCGGTGCCCGTTTGACTCCCTTTGGCCGGCTATCTCCCCTTGGCCGGCTATACTCCTTTGCCAGCTTTGATGCTATCTCTTTAGGCACCGTAGGGTCTGCTTGGAGACTAAAGAGGGAGTCCTAGGAGTAGGAAAGCTTCAATGTTTCTCTCTCTCTCTCCCCCTGTATGTGTGTGCGTGAGTGCGCGCGTTGTGTCCCAGAAAGATTCGATACTCATGTTCACGTTCTTCACCACGCTCATGAAAAACCCAAGCTCTGGCCGAATCAAATGGGCCTGCCTGTTTAATATAGGAAGCTGCAAGCGCAAGAAGGCTAGAAACTTCGGAATGCCTTTTCTAAATCCGGACCGACAACGCTCTACGATAACGCGCTGCATGCATTACCGAAGTGGATTTTACCTCTACGATGGTCAATCTTCCTAATGTGACTAGTTTTGCCATCCCTGTTTGATCAATAATGTTGGCCATAGAAACCCGACCTTGCCCTGTACAGGTACTGATTCTGTTACCAATCGCATCCAAAACGGCTACTTCACCCCCATGAAACTCCTTTTCCGCCGTACCCTAAAAATCTCGCCGTACCCGCTGAAAAATCTCGCCGTACCCGCTAGGCTCTGCCGTACCCGCTAAAAAATATCGCCGTACCCTAAAAATATCGCCGTACCCGTCCCTATCCGCCGTACAAAACAGCCGACACCGCTCGGCCACAGGGCATACTCACACGAAAGTCACATCTAAAAACCCTGTACGGCAATGATGCACGGTCTCACATAGCCTATGCTCTGGGAAACATTCCTGGCCACCACTCTGCGGAGTGGCGTTGTACAAATCGCGCCCAATATTGAGAACACTTCGGAAAACTGTGGTGAGAAGCGGTCTGTAGAGAAGCAGAGATCCCGCGTAACCCGGAAGTGACAATCGTCTGTGGTGATAAGTTTGATTTGTACCCGTTTCAGCACGCGGAGAGAATTGCTGTTTAACAAAAAGGAAACACAGTAAAGGCAGAATATTCAGTCTTCATTCAGTGCACACATTGGATATCTTTGGTAATACATGTCAGGTCTGCAGCAAATATGGTCCATAGCCAGCCAAGGGCTAAGATGTTAGCTTTTTTTATGTCCTGTATTTTTGTACATTTGAATACGTACTACGTATGCCACCAGACTTACAGTAAATTGTACTCTTATACTGCAGTGGTACTAACTAAGTGAAGTTCTTTGTGAGTATGTATTGAATATATGTTTAACTTGTGTTTCCCACCAGTTTGTTATGGACCTGACATTTACCCAAGCTTGTCGAGGAGTGAACAAAGAGCTCAACTTCACCATGATGGACAGCTGTCCCAGATGTAAGGGGAACAAGGCTGAACCCGGAACGAAGATCACACGCTGTCAGTACTGTCACGGCACTGGACAGGTTAGGATATTACATGTATAATGAACCTTTGCCAAGAAGGTTTTTTTTCTACTGCATTCATTTCTAATTTGTTTCAAGCTTTGGAATATCTGATAACAGATGTATCATGTAACTGCCATTCTAACTTGAAAGATGTCAATCCTGTATTAGACTTCCTCTTTAACATTTCTTATTTGTACCTTACAAAGGCAGTAAAAGATAATATCATTGTGTACTGCCATATTGGGTCGGTCTAGAGAGATGCAGAATAATGATGATCTTTGACATGTCGATGATTACAACCCCTTGCTGTTCACATCCTGAATGTGACAACTTGGAGAGAATATGCTAATGAGGCATGTGTCAATCATAAAGAATATATGCTGATAAGGCTTCTTCTTCTTCTTTTGTACTGCCAAGCCTCTAATTTTAGAGATTAACTTTTGTCAATCTTTGAGAAAATATGCCAATGAGACAGATTTCAATTGTGGATAAAACTTAAAAGCTGCTAGTCTTTGGACAAAATATGCTGTCAAGGCATGTGCCAGTCCTGTGTTTGGTTGAACCTTTATAAATGAAAGCTCAAATTGGCCTACAGGCTGCTTTTCATTAAGGTCATGAGGGAAGAGGCAAGGGTCAGACAAAATATATAACAGAGATACAGTTTACATCACAAGTTATGATGAGTCTTATAAATCTATATACACAATGTTAGCTAAACTATTTGTGTATTTTGTGCTTGTCAGGAAACCATCAATACTGGTCCCTTCATGATGCGCTCGACCTGCCGGCGGTGCCGTGGCCAGGGCACCATCTACTCGACCCCCTGTATCCTGTGCAGAGGGCAGGGCAAGACTCAACAGAAGAAGTCTGTCATGGTGCCTGTACCAGCAGGTTAGTACATTAGGTGCCAAATTATTCCCTTAAAATATATCATCTACTATACATACAAGGCTACTAGAGGTGGGCATTGGTAATATGTACCAGTACAAAACCTTTTTTTTTTGCTGGATTGGTAAAAAAAAATCAGTGGACTTGATTTTGAGCCAAGTAAAAATGACCAGATTATATTGGCAGGGGTTTACATGTTTTGCCGCTTACCAGTTCAAGAAAATGGCAAGAGCAAAGTAGAGTAGAGTTTGTAGTCATTTCTATATATATGTCACAGGAGAGATGTCGATCCAGTAGAATCGTCGATTCTCCTAGGAGAGATCTCGATCGGAGCTGGTCCTAGGGCCAGCTCCGATCGGGGTCTCTCCTAGGAGAATCAACGATTCTACTAGTATACTCTAGATTGCGATCGGGGTCTCTCCTAGGGCCAACTCCGATCCAAACTCAAATGATGCTAAGATATTGGAAACAGACTGCGATCGGGATCTCTCCTAGGAGAATCGGCGATTCTACTAGGAGAGACCCCGATCAGAGTTGGCCCTAGGACCAGCTCCGATCCAAACTCAAATGATACTAAGATATAGGAAACAGCAATACTTTTTTTGATAAACAATGATTTTATTTAGTATTAAGGTATTTCGGTTGGCTAAATTGGCATTTTGACCTTCCATTGTTCTCTTATTAATGAATTAAGAAAGAATTAAGCCGTAACGAATATTGAAAGATGGTCATACAAGAATTCTAAATCTGATTTTTTTGGAGGCCAAATTGATGACGTCATCAGGTTTTATTGCCCCTAATCTAATTTTTTATGACAAAATACAGCACCTTGGTACATACCACTGCAATGAAACTATGTTTTTCATGTGCATAATGATGAAGGTTACAAACGCACTGTTGCGCAAACTGATATCTACTAACAATCTGTTGTTATTAAGAATTAATTTTTTTTAATTAGATGAAAACAGACATTTTCTACTTACTACAGATCATTAGTAGATATCAATTTGCGCAACCATGTGTTTCTAGCTTTCATCATTATGCAACGAAAAACGAAGTTTCATTACAGTGGTATGTACCATAGTGCTGTATTTTGTCATAGAAAAAAATAATATTAGGGGCAATAAAAATGATGACGTCATCAATTTGGCCCAAAAAAAATCAGATTTAGAATTCTTGAATGCCCATCTATCAACATTCGTTACGGCTCCATTCTTTCTTAATTCATTCATAAGAAAAACAGTGGAAGGTCAAAATGCCAATTTAGCCAACCGAAATACCTTAATGCAAACCTACTAACTCATTAACAACTACACACTAGCCTACTTGTGTCTACAATGTTCACTCAAGACTACCACAATAGGGTCGCTTCTTCAACTTTACTCAAGGTAGACTATAGTATGTAGCATCACTTTCATGGTAAATGAGTATGTTTTCTGATAAAGTAATTTCTGATACAGTAGTGGCAAAAATCTTATAATATGTGAAAGGCACCAACGGGCGATCAATGTGTCAGTATGCAAATTTCACAGCTTTGGAAGAACTCGAAGAACAATTACAACTGTAAAGTCGTCAAACAGGTGTCAAAAGATTAAGTAAAGTTCCAAGATAATACTCACTATTTCACACCTATTGAGTACATCTCACTACTGACACTAGTCAGACTTGTACTGAATCATTTCATAGCTTTAGAATAACAATAACCATGATCAACAGGTGTCAAAATACCATGCAGAGTTTCAAGATATTACTCACAAGATCCCGATCGCAGTCTGTTTCCAATATCTTAGCATCATTTGAGTTTGGATCGGAGTTGGCCCTAGGAGAGACCCCGATCGCAATCTATACTAGTAGAATCGTCGATTCTCCTAGGAGAGACCCCGATCGGAGCTGGCCCTAGGACCAGCTCTGATCGAGATCTCTCCTAGGAGAATCGACGATTCTACTGGATCGACATCTCTCCTGTGACATATATTTAAAGTCTAGTATTATTCACAAAATGCAAATCTCACCCCTTTATTCCATCTTCCAAGGTGTTGAAGATGGACAGACTGTGAGAATGCCCATGGGAAGTAAGGAGCTCTTCATCACATTCAGGGTGAGTATAACAGTTCTATAATTCAATTGTTTGTTAATGACTGAAAGCTATTCAAGGTATCTATAGCAGAAGGTTTTATCTGATTATTGTCTTCTAGCCAGTGCATACACTTGAATCCCTCTGAAATGGAAAAAAAGTTTGTCAGATTGGCTGCACATTAAGTTGTTCCCCTGTTCCAGGTTGCGAGGAGTGACTACTTCCGTAGGGAAGGCGCAGACATCCACACTGACGCTGCCATCTCCATAGCTCAGGCCATTCTCGGAGGAAACATGCGCATCAAGGGCATATATGATAACGTCACCATCGATGTAAGGAAAACCTGCATACATTAAAAAAGTTTAAATCCCTCCTACACTTTTCCATGTATAATTGCAGTGCCCATCTCCAATTCTATAACCTTAGGCCACACAGGTTGCTACAGCAGGGGTTAGTCCACTGGTAGTGGCATGTGTTCAACTCCCAAACTTGTAAGTGCTGAGTGCCAAGCAGAGAAATCGGAATGTACCATTGTTTAAACTCTATTGTATGACCCAGCTGGGGTTTGAATTGCAGATTCTCTGTTAGATACCATTATTTCTGATGTACTTGTTGTTCTTAAAACACCAGGCCCATGATTAACACTACTTCTGCTGTTCACATACTGCAATGGTACTCAGTACCTTGTAGATCTGATGTTATGAGGCCATGTCAAAAAGTATGTAAATTTTATGTAAACTCTAAAGAAAATCTGATCTCATGCAAACATTACATCATGCCGACTAGATATTGTTTGTTTGAAAGTATGGTGACTCTTGTGTACCCATTGCTTCAAATGTAGATCCCACGTGGAACCCAGTCCCACACGCGGCTCCGACTACCCGGAAAGGGTATCAAACGTGTGCAGGGGTACGGCTATGGTGACCACTATGTCCACATCAAGATCAAGGTCCCAGAGTAAGTACATGAAAGTTCAGAATTCATTTATGAACTTGACAGGCATTTCTGAAGACAGGCTTTAGTGATATCACTTTAAACTCTGTTTGTTCTGTATTTTCCAGTTCCTTGTCAGCAAAGCAGAAGGCCCTGGTCATGGCATATGCAGAGGAGGAAAGAGATGTTGATGGCACAGTGCAGGGCATCACAAACACTCAAGATGGTGGGTACAGGCATGGTGGACAAGATAAGACAGCTTTTAGTGTTTCCTTAACCCCCCTGCTACATTCTGCTGGATCGTACACAGAAATTGGTGCATAGATAGGGTTAGCTTTCAGTAGTTAGTTCCCAGTTTGTACACACTGGCCATAAAAAAAGGTAGCAAAAAATTGGTTGTTGACCTGAGAATGAGAGTATGCTGTGAAGAGTTTGTTCTTTATTCAGTAGACTACTGTAATACAGATTTAAACCACTTGGAAAGAGCCATACGCACTGTCGGTCACTCTCTCTATGATTTTGTGATCTTATTTTTGTTCTCTTCCATACTACCTAACAAGTAGACGTAGACAAGACAAAAACAGTCCCTGTCATGTTTTGACTTGTTGGTTGCCCTTCCTTTAAACTAAAGACCAAATCTTACCGAAAGGTTTAAAAATTGTTTAAAAAGCAGTTGTTTCCCTCTGTCCAACAGTGGAGAAAACCCGAGTTCAGGATAACGTTGGGGATACAGAGGAGGTAGAGCAGAAACAGGGTGGGGGATTCCTCAACAAGGTCAAGGACAAGATTGTGGGGTGGCTGGGCAACCTTCAACGATAGCAGGATTTCTTAGAGGTATGGCAGTAGATTTCCCAATCTTTATGATATTTCGTATAAAAACAGAGAAAGGAATTGCTTGATCTACCTCTAAGAAATCCACCTAGGACAATACTACTGGTAGTTATACGGCCAAGCGAGAGGTACAGGGTTTCTATACCTCACTAGTCAAAAGTGCCCAAGATGACCACTCAGGGCACATTGAAAGTGAAAAATTTGCAAAGCATTTTTTGGAAACCCCTGTCAGACTGCCATTGCTCATCATTGTGGGGTGCTCACGAATTATTGTACCGTTTCCCATTTTATTCACATCACATACAAAGTCCCTCCCACTTCTGCCAGCTTGATGATTTTTCCCGAATTACTTTCCTTGGTAAATTTGATGAGACATGACATCTGACGAATGTTGTTCCCTCTGCCACAGGTGGGAAGCAGGCTATAGAAGACGAGGAAGGCTTGCTGGCCAAGGTGAAGTCAGTGCTGTGCGGAGACTGGCTGCCCAAGCGCAAGATCGGACAGAACTAAGACCTGAAGAACCTGCTGACTCTCCTGTTTACTCTTAGATGCCATCCTCCTCTAGTACATGATATAACAGCTGCTCTGCTTGATAGGGCTATGATAAGGGGAGGTAGAAATTTTCTTCCCTTAAACCCTATTGTTTAACCAGTCCTTCCAGTATATATAACCCCATAGGTGCCTCAATGTACCAAATTGTGGTCACTGAACTGGTAAGACATTGAACATTGTATTTACAGTAAGAAGTGAAGTACCTCTATTTCATATGTTAGATACACACCATCTATCTGTGCTGAAATGTATGACCATAAGGGTCGAAGAAGGGAGAACTAATTAATACAAATGTAATTTACTTCTGATTCATCAGGCCTCGTCTTCTCTGTGTAGTACTGTAAAGTTTGAGAATATGAAAAATGGTAGTCTGGATGATACAAATGTAAATGGTGTGAAAATTATGTAACATTGAAAGATTTGAATGTACAAAACATACATGATTTTATTGGTCCATTGCTGAGTGTGAAACTTTGTGTACAGGTTTAAGTGGGTCAAGGAGGTTAAAAAAGAGTGGGATAACAAAGGGTTGATGAAGTACCAAACCAATTTTTTTTCGACCGGCCTTTCCACCTCTGCTTGGAGAGTATACCAAACTGGTGTTTGTGCATTTTGTACACCAATGAGAGAGTGCTGTGCCTGTGGGTGCAAATCGTTGGTCTCTACAGGACTCCATAGATTGATGGTAGAAATTGGCCAAATAAACTAGCCAGAAGAGTTAGACGGCCGGAGGAGTGGAGTACCAGTATTGTAATGGTTATGAGACCAACAATCTGGCTGCTTGGTTCTCAGTGTAAAGGGGATATTTTCAGTGATTTTCCGGCCCTGCGATACTCACTGAAAAATTTCAATAAACTAGGCTATTTGGCACATATTATCAGCAGTAGACCTTAAAAAAGTGTAGCAACTTCCAGGCCTTCAAAGGAAATATAACCTTCCTGTGAACTGACTCCCTTAGCAATTACTCTCCATTTTGCTGAATTCTTCAATCCATACCCCATAGAAATTCCTGGTGGAGGCTAGCAACTCACCTCAGTGTCTGAGAATATCTCTTTGGAAATGATGTACTCAAGAAAAACAGCTACAAGTACCAATAAAACCTTAAACAGTTTGAATTGTCAGATTTATCAATAGCTTACGTGTTGTTTGCAAGCAACTGGTAACACTGGTCAGCCCGAGAAAGTTGTCAACATCGTCAATATGATGATGAGGAAGGCTGTTGGGCAACTTTTTCAAAACATGTGCATCCCTATGGGAACAAGGAGGTTTTATCAAAATAAAACCTTGGTTGGAATGAATAGTAGTATACTTTTCCATACATCCAAGTGTCCTATATTCTCGCCTGCATATAGGGCAGTTAGATCCGTATACACCTTAGTGCAGAACGAAAAATCAGCATTATACTACTAGTATCACATACATGTGTTGGGTCTCATTAGACGTAGTGGGGACCTTTAACGGTTGAAGAAATCACTGCAGGACACAGTAACACTACAACATGAATATAAGCAGACGTTGGTTCGCACCTTCCAGTTGAAGCTACAATGGCTGTGCAGGCCAAACCACGAGAAGCAATTGCTGCAGTACTGGCAATGATTAACAGAGGCCGCTTTTGATCATTCAACGGAGGCTGACCTGACGTGAGGCAAGTACACCCCCATGAAACTCCTTTTCCGCCGTACCCTAAAAATCTCGCCGTACCCGCTGAAAAATCTCGCCGTACCCGCTAGGCTCTGCCGTACCCGCTAAAAAATATCGCCGTACCCTAAAAATATCGCCGTACCCGTCCCTATCCGCCGTACAAAACAGCCGACACCGCTCGGCCACAGGGCATACTCACACGAAAGTCGCATCTAAAAACCCTGTACGGCAATGATGCACGGTCTCACATAGCCTATGCTCTGGGAAACATTCCTGGCCATCTCTCTGCCCAGTGGCGTTGTACAAATCGCGCCCAATATTGAGAACACTTCGGAAAACTGTGGTGAAAAGCGGTCTGTAGGGCCGGAGGAACCCGGAAGTGAGCTTCGCATCAGCATCAGCACGCTTCGAAGGGAACGAAGTCGGTAGACAAGTAAGTAACGTTACGTATTTCACAATTTCATTCATTGTATTGTACTCATATGGCGTGTCCCTTTTATTCCTGCCCTCTTAGTTCACTCTCCGGCTAGGGAGTTCCTGCAACGTTTGATGTGTCAATTCCCATTGCAGGGATAAAGTTATAACCCATTTTAAGTGTGGAAGTGGAGGTTGGTGATCATGACAATGACTCTGTATAAGGAGAAGTGTTAATACAATGTAGCAACCCATTATATTCATTTTTGTCGATTTTGTTAAGTCCTCATTATAGTAAGAGTTAAAGTCATTTCACCTTTGGAAGCAAATGGTGCAGTAAAGCAGTGATTATATAAAATGATTTATGTACAGATATCTTATTACTTGGCATCTTATACAATGTAACCTTATTGCTGCTTATGTTTCACTCTCAGAGCTCCTCCATCAAAGTTTAGCTCCACAGAGTCAGAGGAATATGAGTGGGATGATATAGACATCTGCATGAGGTAACATTATTTATAACAAGTTATCTGTCCAGTTGGACTTTATACACATCACATGTTGTCAGAATATGATACAGAATCATTGTTTCATCTGCACAATGACATCTAATGTAGTGTTGCAGCAAAAGCAATAACGCTGAAAAGTTGAGATAAAGCAATGCTTTGTATGGTACTGTGGTTATAATATGTTTCAGTTCTGGTTCCTGCTGAATGAGTTTAGTTGAGTAGTTACTGCTAAACCAGTTTTCTTTAAGTTAAATCCAATGCATTCATTCTTGCTATATTTCAGTATCTGTAATTCTCCTGCAGATTTAGACCTAGTAGGACTTTATATTGTAAGAATGGAAAGGAAATCTAGGATCTAGTAATGGAAACAAGTAGTCTGTGCATATTGAAAACATTCTTGTCTGAAATATGTCTAAGTACCATACACTCATTAGCAACTCTTCTATGATGAGGTTAAAGTTGGACTCAATTGCTAGTATGATTTTATTACAGGGCACCTGTATGCTGTAGATAGCTAAATGATGGATTCTTATGCTTTATGATAATGGTAGAGACCATTTCATTTCCATTTTTATTTAGATCTTCTGGAGAACTTCTGGAGAAGATGATGAAGGGGCAGGATGTCCTCAACAACACAACAGAATTGGAAGCCAGATGTCACTCAATATGGTGTTTTTTGGTGCTAATAGCGAAGAAGCAGGCTATTAATTATCTTAGTATGCATACATAGACTGTTGATTTGTACAAAATGTACAACCGAATATGTAGTACACGTATATGCAGAACTAAAAATATAAGTAGTAATTAATACATGTAACGTTAGATAAATTTTCTCTTATGTTCTCAATACAAATGTATTGTACAATACAATTGTACAGAAGCAAATGAATAAAGAAAGCTCATCCGTAAATTTTGCACTTAGAACTGTCCTGGCCTTCTGTATGCTGTGAGGGATCTTAACCTGTATTCACTGGTGGTGGTGGATCTTCACATGCCTTCACTGGTGTTGGGGATCTTCATATGTTACTGAATATTTACTGGTGTTGGGGGGGGTCTTCATATGTTACTGAATATTTACTGGTGTTGGGGAATCTTCACCTGTGTTCACTGGTGGTGGTGGATCTTCACCTGTGTCCACTGGTGTTGGGGGATCCGATATGTTACTGAATATTTGCTGGTGTTGGGGGATCTTCATTACTGAATATTTACTGGTGTTGGGGGATCTTCACCTGTGTTCACTGGTGGTGGTGGATCTTCACATGTCTTCACTGGTGTTGGGGGATCTTCATATTTATCACTGGTGTTGGGGATCTTCACCTTTGTTCAATAGTGTTGGGGATCTTCACCTGTATACACTGGTGTTTGGGGGATCTTCATATGTATTTACTGGTGGTGGGAGAGTCATGTATTTACTGGTGGTGGGGATCTCTATCTGCACTCATTTGTGGTGGTGACTCAGGTGTGATGGTGACTGAACTGATGGAATATCTGCGATTGTGTACAAATTGCATGTTTGTGCTACTTTCCAAGCAGAGCTTAGGTGCCGGCTGTTTTTTTTTATGTGTTTTTATTGGACTTTCTATTTTGTACCATTTTCTTAGGTCACAAAATGGAAAGCTCGATGAAGACGCTAAAAAGGATTTAAAAAAAACACGGTGACTAACCTCTGTTTGGGGAGTTAATGTTTGTGCTGCATGCAATCTTATCAAATCGCCACATATTGCAGTAAAACATAATTCCACTATGCTTGGATCCACTAGCCCTTTATCTCACACCACCCTTCATTAGTATACCCAAGGTATGTACAGACCCACAAAGACCCCTGTGAACAGGCACTATATTATCCGGAACAGAGACAGTCGCCCAGACTGCTGTCATGGCTGTTTTTCTTATTATAATGAACTGGCAATAGTTTGTTCCTGCAGGACCGGATAGTTTTAATGTACAAATGTATACCATTGCACAGAACCTTCAAAGTTATATAATAATCCCTGCAATGGGAATTGACACATCAAACGTTGCAGGAACTCCCTAGCCGGAGAGTGAACTAAGAGGGCAGGAATAAAAGGGACACGCCATATGAGTACAATACAATGAATGAAATTGTGAAATACGTAACGTTACTTACTTGTCTACCGACTTCGTTCCCTTCGAAGCGTGCTGATGCTGATGCGAAGCTCACTTCCGGGTTCCTCCGGCCCTACAGACCGCTTTTCACCACAGTTTTCCGAAGTGTTCTCAATATTGGGCGCGATTTGTACAACGCCACTGGGCAGAGAGATGGCCAGGAATGTTTCCCAGAGCATAGGCTATGTGAGACCGTGCATCATTGCCGTACAGGGTTTTTAGATGCGACTTTCGTGTGAGTATGCCCTGTGGCCGAGCGGTGTCGGCTGTTTTGTACGGCGGATAGGGACGGGTACGGCGATATTTTTAGGGTACGGCGATATTTTTTAGCGGGTACGGCAGAGCCTAGCGGGTACGGCGAGATTTTTCAGCGGGTACGGCGAGATTTTTAGGGTACGGCGGAAAAGGAGTTTCATGGGGGTGTACTTGCCTCACGTCAGGTCAGCCTCCGTTGAATGATCAAAAGCGGCCTCTGTTAATCATTGCCAGTACTGCAGCAATTGCTTCTCGTGGTTTGGCCTGCACAGCCATTGTAGCTTCAACTGGAAGGTGCGAACCAACGTCTGCTTATATTCATGTTGTAGTGTTACTGTGTCCTGCAGTGATTTCTTCAACCGTTAAAGGTCCCCACTACGTCTAATGAGACCCAACACATGTATGTGATACTAGTAGTATAATGCTGATTTTTCGTTCTGCACTAAGGTGTATACGGATCTAACTGCCCTATATGCAGGCGAGAATATAGGACACTTGGATGTATGGAAAAGTATACTACTATTCATTCCAACCAAGGTTTTATTTTGATAAAACCTCCTTGTTCCCATAGGGATGCACATGTTTTGAAAAAGTTGCCCAACAGCCTTCCTCATCATCATATTGACGATGTTGACAACTTTCTCGGGCTGACCAGTGTTACCAGTTGCTTGCAAACAACACGTAAGCTATTGATAAATCTGACAATTCAAACTGTTTAAGGTTTTATTGGTACTTGTAGCTGTTTTTCTTGAGTACATCATTTCCAAAGAGATATTCTCAGACACTGAGGTGAGTTGCTAGCCTCCACCAGGAATTTCTATGGGGTATGGATTGAAGAATTCAGCAAAATGGAGAGTAATTGCTAAGGGAGTCAGTTCACAGGAAGGTTATATTTCCTTTGAAGGCCTGGAAGTTGCTACACTTTTTTAAGGTCTACTGCTGATAATATGTGCCAAATAGCCTAGTTTATTGAAATTTTTCAGTGAGTATCGCAGGGCCGGAAAATCACTGAAAATATCCCCTTTACACTGAGAACCAAGCAGCCAGATTGTTGGTCTCATAACCATTACAATACTGGTACTCCACTCCTCCGGCCGTCTAACTCTTCTGGCTAGTTTATTTGGCCAATTTCTACCATCAATCTATGGAGTCCTGTAGAGACCAACGATTTGCACCCACAGGCACAGCACTCTCTCATTGGTGTACAAAATGCACAAACACCAGTTTGGTATACTCTCCAAGCAGAGGTGGAAAGGCCGGTCGAAAAAAAATTGGTTTGGTACTTCATCAACCCTTTGTTATCCCACTCTTTTTTAACCTCCTTGACCCACTTAAACCTGTACACAAAGTTTCACACTCAGCAATGGACCAATAAAATCATGTATGTTTTGTACATTCAAATCTTTCAATGTTACATAATTTTCACACCATTTACATTTGTATCATCCAGACTACCATTTTTCATATTCTCAAACTTTACAGTACTACACAGAGAAGACGAGGCCTGATGAATCAGAAGTAAATTACATTTGTATTAATTAGTTCTCCCTTCTTCGACCCTTATGGTCATACATTTCAGCACAGATAGATGGTGTGTATCTAACATATGAAATAGAGGTACTTCACTTCTTACTGTAAATACAATGTTCAATGTCTTACCAGTTCAGTGACCACAATTTGGTACATTGAGGCACCTATGGGGTTATATATACTGGAAGGACTGGTTAAACAATAGGGTTTAAGGGAAGAAAATTTCTACCTCCCCTTATCATAGCCCTATCAAGCAGAGCAGCTGTTATATCATGTACTAGAGGAGGATGGCATCTAAGAGTAAACAGGAGAGTCAGCAGGTTCTTCAGGTCTTAGTTCTGTCCGATCTTGCGCTTGGGCAGCCAGTCTCCGCACAGCACTGACTTCACCTTGGCCAGCAAGCCTTCCTCGTCTTCTATAGCCTGCTTCCCACCTGTGGCAGAGGGAACAACATTCGTCAGATGTCATGTCTCATCAAATTTACCAAGGAAAGTAATTCGGGAAAAATCATCAAGCTGGCAGAAGTGGGAGGGACTTTGTATGTGATGTGAATAAAATGGGAAACGGTACAATAATTCGTGAGCACCCCACAATGATGAGCAATGGCAGTCTGACAGGGGTTTCCAAAAAATGCTTTGCAAATTTTTCACTTTCAATGTGCCCTGAGTGGTCATCTTGGGCACTTTTGACTAGTGAGGTATAGAAACCCTGTACCTCTCGCTTGGCCGTATAACTACCAGTAGTATTGTCCTAGGTGGATTTCTTAGAGGTAGATCAAGCAATTCCTTTCTCTGTTTTTATACGAAATATCATAAAGATTGGGAAATCTACTGCCATACCTCTAAGAAATCCTGCTATCGTTGAAGGTTGCCCAGCCACCCCACAATCTTGTCCTTGACCTTGTTGAGGAATCCCCCACCCTGTTTCTGCTCTACCTCCTCTGTATCCCCAACGTTATCCTGAACTCGGGTTTTCTCCACTGTTGGACAGAGGGAAACAACTGCTTTTTAAACAATTTTTAAACCTTTCGGTAAGATTTGGTCTTTAGTTTAAAGGAAGGGCAACCAACAAGTCAAAACATGACAGGGACTGTTTTTGTCTTGTCTACGTCTACTTGTTAGGTAGTATGGAAGAGAACAAAAATAAGATCACAAAATCATAGAGAGAGTGACCGACAGTGCGTATGGCTCTTTCCAAGTGGTTTAAATCTGTATTACAGTAGTCTACTGAATAAAGAACAAACTCTTCACAGCATACTCTCATTCTCAGGTCAACAACCAATTTTTTGCTACCTTTTTTTATGGCCAGTGTGTACAAACTGGGAACTAACTACTGAAAGCTAACCCTATCTATGCACCAATTTCTGTGTACGATCCAGCAGAATGTAGCAGGGGGGTTAAGGAAACACTAAAAGCTGTCTTATCTTGTCCACCATGCCTGTACCCACCATCTTGAGTGTTTGTGATGCCCTGCACTGTGCCATCAACATCTCTTTCCTCCTCTGCATATGCCATGACCAGGGCCTTCTGCTTTGCTGACAAGGAACTGGAAAATACAGAACAAACAGAGTTTAAAGTGATATCACTAAAGCCTGTCTTCAGAAATGCCTGTCAAGTTCATAAATGAATTCTGAACTTTCATGTACTTACTCTGGGACCTTGATCTTGATGTGGACATAGTGGTCACCATAGCCGTACCCCTGCACACGTTTGATACCCTTTCCGGGTAGTCGGAGCCGCGTGTGGGACTGGGTTCCACGTGGGATCTACATTTGAAGCAATGGGTACACAAGAGTCACCATACTTTCAAACAAACAATATCTAGTCGGCATGATGTAATGTTTGCATGAGATCAGATTTTCTTTAGAGTTTACATAAAATTTACATACTTTTTGACATGGCCTCATAACATCAGATCTACAAGGTACTGAGTACCATTGCAGTATGTGAACAGCAGAAGTAGTGTTAATCATGGGCCTGGTGTTTTAAGAACAACAAGTACATCAGAAATAATGGTATCTAACAGAGAATCTGCAATTCAAACCCCAGCTGGGTCATACAATAGAGTTTAAACAATGGTACATTCCGATTTCTCTGCTTGGCACTCAGCACTTACAAGTTTGGGAGTTGAACACATGCCACTACCAGTGGACTAACCCCTGCTGTAGCAACCTGTGTGGCCTAAGGTTATAGAATTGGAGATGGGCACTGCAATTATACATGGAAAAGTGTAGGAGGGATTTAAACTTTTTTAATGTATGCAGGTTTTCCTTACATCGATGGTGACGTTATCATATATGCCCTTGATGCGCATGTTTCCTCCGAGAATGGCCTGAGCTATGGAGATGGCAGCGTCAGTGTGGATGTCTGCGCCTTCCCTACGGAAGTAGTCACTCCTCGCAACCTGGAACAGGGGAACAACTTAATGTGCAGCCAATCTGACAAACTTTTTTTCCATTTCAGAGGGATTCAAGTGTATGCACTGGCTAGAAGACAATAATCAGATAAAACCTTCTGCTATAGATACCTTGAATAGCTTTCAGTCATTAACAAACAATTGAATTATAGAACTGTTATACTCACCCTGAATGTGATGAAGAGCTCCTTACTTCCCATGGGCATTCTCACAGTCTGTCCATCTTCAACACCTTGGAAGATGGAATAAAGGGGTGAGATTTGCATTTTGTGAATAATACTAGACTTTAAATATATGTCACAGGAGAGATGTCGATCCAGTAGAATCGTCGATTCTCCTAGGAGAGATCTCGATCAGAGCTGGTCCTAGGGCCAGCTCCGATCGGGGTCTCTCCTAGGAGAATCGACGATTCTACTAGTATAGATTGCGATCGGGGTCTCTCCTAGGGCCAACTCCGATCCAAACTCAAATGATGCTAAGATATTGGAAACAGACTGCGATCGGGATCTTGTGAGTAATATCTTGAAACTCTGCATGGTATTTTGACACCTGTTGATCATGGTTATTGTTATTCTAAAGCTATGAAATGATTCAGTACAAGTCTGACTAGTGTCAGTAGTGAGATGTACTCAATAGGTGTGAAATAGTGAGTATTATCTTGGAACTTTACTTAATCTTTTGACACCTGTTTGACGACTTTACAGTTGTAATTGTTCTTCGAGTTCTTCCAAAGCTGTGAAATTTGCATACTGACACATTGATCGCCCGTTGGTGCCTTTCACATATTATAAGATTTTTGCCACTACTGTATCAGAAATTACTTTATCAGAAAACATACTCATTTACCATGAAAGTGATGCTACATACTATAGTCTACCTTGAGTAAAGTTGAAGAAGCGACCCTATTGTGGTAGTCTTGAGTGAACATTGTAGACACAAGTAGGCTAGTGTGTAGTTGTTAATGAGTTAGTAGGTTTGCATTAAGGTATTTCGGTTGGCTAAATTGGCATTTTGACCTTCCACTGTTTTTCTTATGAATGAATTAAGAAAGAATGGAGCCGTAACGAATGTTGATAGATGGGCATTCAAGAATTCTAAATCTGATTTTTTTTGGGCCAAATTGATGACGTCATCATTTTTATTGCCCCTAATATTATTTTTTTCTATGACAAAATACAGCACTATGGTACATACCACTGTAATGAAACTTCGTTTTTCGTTGCATAATGATGAAAGCTAGAAACACATGGTTGCGCAAATTGATATCTACTAATGATCTGTAGTAAGTAGAAAATGTCTGTTTTCATCTAATTAAAAAAAATTAATTCTTAATAACAACAGATTGTTAGTAGATATCAGTTTGCGCAACAGTGCGTTTGTAACCTTCATCATTATGCACATGAAAAACATAGTTTCATTGCAGTGGTATGTACCAAGGTGCTGTATTTTGTCATAGAAAAAATTAGATTAGGGGCAATAAAACCTGATGACGTCATCAATTTGGCCTCCAAAAAAATCAGATTTAGAATTCTTGTATGACCATCTTTCAATATTCGTTACGGCTTAATTCTTTCTTAATTCATTAATAAGAGAACAATGGAAGGTCAAAATGCCAATTTAGCCAACCGAAATACCTTAATACTAAATAAAATCATTGTTTATCAAAAAAAGTATTGCTGTTTCCTATATCTTAGTATCATTTGAGTTTGGATCGGAGCTGGTCCTAGGGCCAACTCTGATCGGGGTCTCTCCTAGTAGAATCGCCGATTCTCCTAGGAGAGATCCCGATCGCAGTCTGTTTCCAATATCTTAGCATCATTTGAGTTTGGATCGGAGTTGGCCCTAGGAGAGACCCCGATCGCAATCTAGAGTATACTAGTAGAATCGTTGATTCTCCTAGGAGAGACCCCGATCGGAGCTGGCCCTAGGACCAGCTCCGATCGAGATCTCTCCTAGGAGAATCGACGATTCTACTGGATCGACATCTCTCCTGTGACATATATATAGAAATGACTACAAACTCTACTCTACTTTGCTCTTGCCATTTTCTTGAACTGGTAAGCGGCAAAACATGTAAACCCCTGCCAATATAATCTGGTCATTTTTACTTGGCTCAAAATCAAGTCCACTGATTTTTTTTTACCAATCCAGCAAAAAAAAAAGGTTTTGTACTGGTACATATTACCAATGCCCACCTCTAGTAGCCTTGTATGTATAGTAGATGATATATTTTAAGGGAATAATTTGGCACCTAATGTACTAACCTGCTGGTACAGGCACCATGACAGACTTCTTCTGTTGAGTCTTGCCCTGCCCTCTGCACAGGATACAGGGGGTCGAGTAGATGGTGCCCTGGCCACGGCACCGCCGGCAGGTCGAGCGCATCATGAAGGGACCAGTATTGATGGTTTCCTGACAAGCACAAAATACACAAATAGTTTAGCTAACATTGTGTATATAGATTTATAAGACTCATCATAACTTGTGATGTAAACTGTATCTCTGTTATATATTTTGTCTGACCCTTGCCTCTTCCCTCATGACCTTAATGAAAAGCAGCCTGTAGGCCAATTTGAGCTTTCATTTATAAAGGTTCAACCAAACACAGGACTGGCACATGCCTTGACAGCATATTTTGTCCAAAGACTAGCAGCTTTTAAGTTTTATCCACAATTGAAATCTGTCTCATTGGCATATTTTCTCAAAGATTGACAAAAGTTAATCTCTAAAATTAGAGGCTTGGCAGTACAAAAGAAGAAGAAGAAGCCTTATCAGCATATATTCTTTATGATTGACACATGCCTCATTAGCATATTCTCTCCAAGTTGTCACATTCAGGATGTGAACAGCAAGGGGTTGTAATCATCGACATGTCAAAGATCATCATTATTCTGCATCTCTCTAGACCGACCCAATATGGCAGTACACAATGATATTATCTTTTTACTGCCTTTGTAAGGTACAAATAAGAAATGTTAAAGAGGAAGTCTAATACAGGATTGACATCTTTCAAGTTAGAATGGCAGTTACATGATACATCTGTTATCAGATATTCCAAAGCTTGAAACAAATTAGAAATGAATGCAGTAGAAAAAAAACCTTCTTGGCAAAGGTTCATTATACATGTAATATCCTAACCTGTCCAGTGCCGTGACAGTACTGACAGCGTGTGATCTTCGTTCCGGGTTCAGCCTTGTTCCCCTACATCTGGGACAGCTGTCCATCATGGTGAAGTTGAGCTCTTTGTTCACTCCTCGACAAGCTTGGGTAAATGTCAGGTCCATAACAAACTGGTGGGAAACACAAGTTAAACATATATTCAATACATACTCACAAAGAACTTCACTTAGTTAGTACCACTGCAGTATAAGAGTACAATTTACTGTAAGTCTGGTGGCATACGTAGTACGTATTCAAATGTACAAAAATACAGGACATAAAAAAAGCTAACATCTTAGCCCTTGGCTGGCTATGGACCATATTTGCTGCAGACCTGACATGTATTACCAAAGATATCCAATGTGTGCACTGAATGAAGACTGAATATTCTGCCTTTACTGTGTTTCCTTTTTGTTATAGGGCAGATAGGAAATATGGCTTTACAGCACATGTGTTTGAATGAAGGATGTCAAATCATGTCCCATCCAAAGGTACTAGACGACAAAAGGGGAACCTCAGTAGAAATAACATTATTAACAATGGAAATGTGCTGAATGGTATGACAACCATCATGGTATGACAATGATCAGAGGTGAAGTAACAAATCCTACCTCTTGTGGTTGCTCGAACTGTGACTCAAAATCGAATCCCTGGAAACCTCCCCTTCCTGCATTGGAGAATTCACTGAAGACCCTGCGGAACAGTTCCTCAGGGTCGATGTTTGTCGACCACTGGCTCTGGGAGAAGCCCTGGCCCGTACTGGCACCCGCTCCGCCAAACGCACCCGTTGAACCGAACGTGTCGTACTCCCGTCTCTTCTGATCATCCCCTAATATCTACCATGAAGAAGACAATTGCTGTTTATGTACAAGACAAAGTTGAGAGACAAGAAATACAGTTAACTAGTAACACTCATCCAACATGAAATCAAAAGTCTCATAATGAGTCATATCAAATATTTTTAGCAACAACAAAAGAATTTGAAGGTTTGTGAGGATAAATTTGAGAGACCTTGACTTTATAAAATCTCTCTTCATCTTACCTCATATGCTTCTGCAACTTCTGCAAACTTCTTCCCAGCATCAGCATCCTTGTTTGTGTCTGGATGCCACTTCTTGGCCAACTGAAATACAACACCCAAAACAATGTTGCTACTTTGCCAATATCAGTATATCAGATGTATCACAGCATGCTGTAAAAATTTGTGTGAATCTTACAGTTAGAGTAACTCTAAGACCTACTTCTACAATTTGTATAGAGCTGTTGGGAGGGCCTCATAACATCAGATCTACAAGGTAGTGAGTACCATTGCAGTATGTGAACAGCAGAAGTAGTGTTAATCATTGGCCTGGTGTTATATTTTCATAAGAACAAAAACAGCTATAGATATTGCAGGGCATCAGTAAATAATGGTACATGTATACCTCATAAAAATGAATTTCTCACCTGATAGTAGGCCTTCTTGATATCTTTTTGTGATGCATTTTTGGAAACTCCTAAAATTTTGTAAAAGTCTTTTCTCTGTGTGCAAACTGAGGACGTGTGGAACCCTTCTGTTGTCCGTACCCACTGTTGTGCTGCAAAGGTAGAATAGTCAGTACATTACCTTTCACTGTGGTTTTATTCCATTGTGGGAGGGATCAGGTTCTTTTCAGTCTTTAGTAATAGTAATACATTGGAAAATGCATATTTGCGGCATCACGAATTTGCTGTGGAAAGGTCACCACGAATAACACCTCTGCAAAAGTTTTCAGATTTACAGTATATTTGTCTCTTCATTAAAGCCCCCAATGATGGTGATGATTATTCTGGCATGTTTAGTATACATCAACATATTCCTATTTTAATTTAGATCTACAAAATAGCACTAAGCAGGGCAGGGAGGTTTTTAAAGTACATGTAAAAAAATACGCATATCTTCATGGTGAAGGTCAAGTTGATACATGTCACAGTAACATGTATTGAAATTCAAGTTCAACAACGTTGGATTAATTGTCATCAACAAACAACAAGAGTTGAACCCTTGGGCCCACCGTGGACTTGACCCTGTGGTGTAGAAATAGGATGACGTAACTAACCTTCCGATTTTTATGAAGCAAAGGTTCACTGGCATTTAACACGCTATCTGATGGAAACACCCTTTCTAAAATGCTGACTTTGTTGGCACAAAATGAGACCTATCACAAAAGTAGTGAAAGCTAAGATTTCTTACATAAGTCGTGACTTTTCTAGAACGAACCGAAGGACAGCTAGCAGACTACCATGTGCGCAACCGGCATGCAAGGTTACAAAACTCACCTATTCTGCCCGTTAAAACGGCTTGACATCCACATGCTGGAGCCCTAAAATGTGATAAACTTCTGAAATAAACTATAAGGGAACTGTTTCCTGCTCCTGGAAATCTGGGATTTCTGTGTGAAACGGAAATTTGAAGATTTTTCGACAAGTTCAGTCTGCAAAACCGGGACACGGCCATTTTTTCTCGGCTGCTGTTTTGCGCAAGCGCATCAACAGCAGTCACAACCTCTCGCGAGACTTTACGACGAGATCTGAAGGTGCCGTGCAGAAACCAGAGCCACCTACCGTCTACGTTGCACATTGCAGCAAAGAACTTTTCATAAACTTTTGACGATGACGTTTTCTGTCCTTTTTGCATGTAAAATATGATTTACAGATTGATAGATAAGATGGATAGTGGTTGCAACAAAGTTTCATAAATGTTCAAGTCAGTTTGAATCACAAGCGCCCATACCATACAAAATGATAGAATGACATGGACAAAAATACCAATCTATCAACATTATTCAGATAAAACATAGCTCGCTAATTTCACTGTTACAGCATGACTTGAAGTCTCAGCAGAATTTCCGATTGTTTCCCAGAAATACCCATTACCTATACGATTTATGTAGCAATGATTGAAGACTGAAATGGCCTGTAATGCTACACAACCATTACTGACTGCTGATCCTCCCCATTTACGCACAACGGCGTCCCCTGACAAATGTTCCACGTGAAATCCTCATCAACGCCTTGACTTTTCACCTTCATGAAGGAGAAAAGTGATTTTAATTTTCACTTCACCTATCATTTGGTACCATAAGAATATATGAAATTGTCAGGGCGTAGAACATTTGGCGTTGGAAGATGAACATTTGATCTTTGGGGGCGGTCACGCAGGGAGAAATCGTGAGAATGATTCAGTTCCATAGGAGACCTGGATTTACGGTCAATTTTCCCACATTAGTGTCAGAGCACGGAGGTGCACTGAAGCTTAGGTAAGCCTGTGAAATGCAGGCTGATGCGCTAAGCACCTACTCTGGGCCGTTTTATTGAGCGGGGTCATAGATTGTGCACGCACGTACATTGTACTGCTTCCGAATAAGAGAGACAGATGACTTTTCAAACGGTGCAAACAGTCACAACTTGTCAGTGACTGCCTTCATGGGATGAGTTTCATCATTCTAATTGCATCTCCCGATGTGTACAACGATCAAGGAGGTTTAATCACCTTGTTCTTTCTACGATGAATCAAAGCTCAGAGCAAAAGTAACCGATCAATCCAATAGTTTGTCATTTGTTGAATTCAACACATTCCATGTCAAAACAGCGTCCTTGAATGAAACTTGCTGCTTCGGCACTACTTCCCCGCAAATAGAACTTACTCTAATCTGTCCCATTACGCGAGCACTGAGTCGAGCTGACTCGAAGGGGTAGCCTGGCATCCAGCCGTAATATAGCTCCCGAGTCTCTTCTCTCCTCTTTGCAATTAGGAGAGAAGAAACTTGGGAGCTATATTACGGCTAGATACCAGGCTATCGAAGGGGCGGAGTTTTTGCGCTTTTATGCAATTATAATGTCGTGATTGTGACCCGATTTCTGGTAAAGCCTCCTGGTATAGGCGACGTAATGGTAGAACTGGCGTTACTGGCCAGGAATTAAGTGCATTTAAGCTCCTAAATGCCTGAACGTTAAGCCTACTAATGACTAAATGAGGCTGAGGTCTACATGCCGTCAGTAAGTGGGGCAATTAAAATATACTTTTCTTCACCCATTAGGCTGATTGTAATATCGCTATGACGCATGACTGCACATGACACTTGGGACTGTTTTACACATGATAGGTAATCCTGGCACCATTGTAAACATGTGTTACAAAATAAGGACACGTCGTTAGTTTTTATCTGAGCTGACTGGATCTGACCCATTTACAAAAGGTCATCACAGCTTATCATAATTGTGTCACACATTGTGTTACACCTGTCACACTTAAGTTACATCATGATCATGTCGATACCGCATTGATACAACCAAGGACATTATATAACAAAGCTACAAACATCTGAGGGCGCTTTATTACAGAACGGCCTTGAAGAAAAATACCAGTAACGGAAAGGAAAAGTTATAACGTTACGTGTGCAATGGCAGTTTTATTTTCGTCAACGGTGGAGCCTCTTCCCCGATATTGTTAATGGTTTGTCCCTATAACAGTTACGTTTACTCACGTAAACTATGAATGCATCCTTTAAGTTCCACTCAAACTATTGAAACTAAACTTGCAGACGTTATAAGATTCACTATTACTCTTTTTGGAGAGAAACGCCACTGTTTTGGAGCAGCCACACCCACTCAACTTGAATACTTGAATCAACGTACTACCCCCAAGTCTCGCGCTGTGCGTCACCTCACGAGAGTTGGCACTCCAAACGAAGATGGCGGTGGACTCCTGCAGGTAGTCGCGCATTTCTTCGAACTAAAATAAACTTCTCAGCGCTTCGAGGGCAAACGGTGACCTCTTTGGTGAAGACAGTTGCAGGGGCAGACAGTCGTTACTTCTCCATCTCACCGCAGGGGAAGGCGATTTCTTCCGTTCCCACCTTTCTGTACAGCCGGGGCTCTGTCGTGTCGAGTGGGCGGGCTGTAGACCGTGTCGGTGGCCGACTGAGGATCCTTGACGCTCGGTGCTTAAACCTATAATTTCAGCCAACTGCTGTTGTTAACGTGACTAGCGTGACCGTCGTGATGACAATATCATAAAGTACTTGACATCTATCATATCATATCAGCTGAAGTCTGGAAAGCCACCCTGAAGTACCATCGTTACTCGGCGTGTAAACACCGTCGGCCGATCGCGCCCGAGAAACCGCGAGCAAAGCTCTGCAACCCCGGTAGGTAGCAACCTTTCATATACGGATCCCCAAGGCCCAACTATTCCTTTGTTTACATTTGCAGGGTTTCAATATTGTTACGTATTGTGCGACAGCTAGATTATAATCCCTGTTTGATTGGATTAAAAGATTAGCAATTCAATGTAAATGATCACAGGAAACAGCGATGTCTTCGCGTCAGCCAGGGTACGTAGAGAGAAGAGATGTCTTGTTGTCATGATCGTTATCTTATTCGTCCAACCGTAACTTAATTAAAGTACACAATCATACTCTAGTGACCCTACAATGTTTTTATGTACATGGAAGCAGGGAGCACTTGGCGTCAACATTTGCACTAATTCAATTAGATTTAGGGGGTTAACCAACGGGAATGACTTAACAGAAACACTCGAAGCCTAATTTGATTAAGTGCATTGTCAACATAAATAAAAGTGGAGAACCCTAGATAAATTGCTACAACATCGACCCTCCTTTTTTTGCTAACATTAATAGCTTCTTGGAGTCATTCTTCAAAGAGAAAGGTGGGAATTGAGAAATACTCAGAATCAAGAAAGATTCTACTTACCATGGTTTAATAGATCATTGATATCCAGACAGCACTCTCTTTTATTATAACTTTTGGAACCAGGTCCTCGAGTTTTATTATCTTTGCAAAGGTTATATTTGGGTGCCATTTGTCTGTGTTCGTGTGTTTTTGTGTGTATGACGATAGTATAACTTGACAAGCTGAGGATGGATGATGATGCCTAATGATATTTGGCATGGGTAGTGTTTAGGAAAACGAAGGTCGGCTTTATATTTGCCCCTAGCCACTTTCTAATGTAGTGCAGGGGAACTTCTGCTTTTGATATCTCATTTGACAATACAGTAGAACTAGAAGCGAGTTAATTGCACAACAGATAACTGCACTGTTCTGTTGATTGCACGGAACCAACAAATCTTGTGGTGGTGTGGTCTAGCTGCGTAACTTCGCTTTGTTGCACCATCCGGATGATTGAACGAAATATGCTGGCAAATGGGGTGTACAATTGAATGGTTGGAAAAAGAAGATTAGAGTCCATTTTAAGTCTACCTGTACTAGCAGATTGTCCTTTCCCTCTGATCTAAGCCAGGCATGACTGAATGACCTTTGATAGCTATTCATCTCGCGTTGGCAGAATGCTTCAAGTAGACTTCTATTTCCTCAATCCTTTTTTCAATATGAATGACTACCATAGTGGTGACCTTTACTAACAAGAGACTTGGGATGACACAAATTTCCAGGCACCTTTGGCCCACTTCTGGAGGCAAGATGATCTATCCATATAAGGTCGGGGCTTTGTTGGGTCATTTATCTTGATGAAGGGCTGAAGGATTAGCAGGAAATGTGATCATTGTGGTACTTCATTTTGCTTAGTGTTCGAAACAAAGTTTACATTTCTGTCATAGAATAGATTCTTTTCCATTGGAGGGGACTTAATTTCATGGTAGAAAATCAGAGATACTGTAAATGCAGAAGTGTTCGCGGTGGTTTTATGTTCCCGGTTTGTGCTGTGGCCGTTTCACTGCGAACTTAAGACCATTGCAAACATTTTTCCATTACAGTACTAGTATGTCTTTACGTATGTCAAAATCACAATTTTCCCGCTGGTAAAGGGGGACATTACCTGTGTTCAAAGTAGGAGTTGGCACACAATGTGCATTAATTTACTGACAGATAATAACTGTCATTCGCAATGTGATGTCACTCCAAAAACTGCAAGCATTATACTATCTCAAATATTTCAAGATGTACCGTATTTTATGTGTTATAGATGAGTTGCATGCTATTGTCTGGTTCATACTACATTTGTATGGCTCTGCTTTTAGCTAGAGGATTTTAAAATAGGGAGTCCAAACTTATTGGTCAGTCGCAGTAAGTGACTATTGTAGGGGGGTCTGGGGGCATCCACCTTCCATGGTGCAGAGTTTTTGATGATTTTAAGTTTAAAAAGTGCATTCTTAGGTATCCCAAGAGGCAAAAATACTATTCCAGAGGTCTCAGTAGAAGACTGTGACCACAGATGACCTGGTAGCATCCCTGGTCACTCAGAATTTCATGCTTGTCAGACAATTTTCTCCCAGTGCAAGGGCGTCCAGGGGCATCAAATTTCTTGTTATTCTAAGAAAAGTGCGTCCAGATGACGCGTTGACGCATGCCTGGCTAAAAGCCTGATTGGAGCCACTTGTGTCCTTATATATATCTAGTGATGAATTATACATTGTAAATCATATGTTGTTCAAAAATGCAATCTCAAAATGTTGTTGCAGGTTGTTGGCTCATTTCCAAGGATCCCTTGCCAGAAAACTTACAATAAAGTAAAAATAGCAAAAAGTAAAGCAGCTCATCTTAACAGATTTTAGTGGTAGTATTTGGCTTATTCCCAATATAATCCCTAGTACTAGTAGTAGGAGACTGGAGTGGGACTATAGCCTTAAGGATCTAGAGTGGCTAATACTTTATCTAAACAATGAGATCATTATAACCTCCTTGATCCAAAAAGCTATTTCTAAAGTATGCTGACAATATCTAATGATAGATGCTTGTATCTTTGATAATGCTTGTATCTTACAATAAATACCTTAGGAGGTATGTAGGTGTGGCATGGCTTAGATGGGTGTGGTCACTGCACCTACCATGACTCTTAATAATATACACACCTGTATATACAGCTTCAGCTGTCCTTGGCAGGTGAAAACACATAGATAACAGACATAGAGTTAACATATATGGGTATCTGGAATAGTTCAATTGTGATTGATTAGTTATAAAAAAACTTTGCACCTCAAGCAGGGTAAAATTCCGAAGGTCAATGGCCTTAAGGTTGCCCTTGGCTTAAGTAAAAGTAACCAAAGAAACTTGTTTGGACAACTACTTTGCACCCTGAGCTGTTTGCACCTGAAGCATGGTAAAATTCCTGAGGTCAATGGCCTTAAGGTTGCCCAAAAGTAACCAAAACTTTGTTAAGAAAGACAAGTATTGGAATAGTTGACAGCAATACCTTTATCATTTATGGTTAGTGACGTTACAGGTAACCAAAGGCCAATGTTTGAGAAGGACATTCATTCAAACATTCAAAGTCAAACATCTATTGAAATGCTACAAATGGGGTCAGTATTTCACATGACCTACAACCTACAAAGCCTATGGCCCACCTCTTGACTGAGTAATGATAAGGAGATATACAATTTTGCTGTCTCTTTGTGCATTAAATTGCTATTGACTGTTAGTGTTATAGATGAAATACTTGTCATACAATTTCACTATACTGTAAATCCTGAAACTTTCATGGTTATTTTTGTTTCACAATGACCAGATAAATGATCATACATAGTATTACTAATACATTATTGTACATGTGCATTTTTTGTCTCATCCTTTAAGATTAAGTAAATAATAAATGCTTTTTTTTCTGACTTAAAATGAACAATTTGCTTTCCATTTGAGAACATAAAGATCACCCCCTTTTTGTCACCAACTATGTGATCTCTGCTTTGCGCATAAATATTTACATTACAGTGGTACATGGTGCGCTCATGTGTATGATATGATGATGGTCTAAGCTTTGGACCCTGGCAACACTTTCAATTTCCCATCCTGACCCCTGCCGCAAAGCTACTACAGATCAAAATAACTTGATGCAGATCACGTTAGATAAGTCCAAAAGTCATTGTGTTGCATACTCACACCAATTCTGACCACGCATAATTGTCGGGTGGTAGTCCCTACTTGAGATAAACCATGTGCACTCAAGATTATTCAATCACCATCTTTGAAGCAGCATTAAACTGTTATTTCCAACTCAATAGCAAAATGGGACTTGGGATTTGAGCTATGTGCCACTTCAGAATCTATGAAGGCACTTCGTGCCGATAAAAGACATGCCTCGGTGAGCAGTGGATCATATTTTGTAGAAAGTCTTTATGACCTCCTCCATCTCAGACAACACAGATGAACTTTCAAGCCAGAAATACCATTTTGTTCTATATATTACCATTAGTGGGAATTCACATTAATGAATAAGAGTTGTTGCCTTTTATTGGCAGTAGAATCATTTCTGCCTGGAGATGTGAACAGACAGCTAAATGAGCATTGATGTCATATACTGTAGAATCAAAATACCCCAGTGTTACATTCCTCCCCATCAGTGATTGTACATAAGCAGACAATAAATTACATTGTGCATCACCTGTATCCGACCTTTTAGGTTAATGTATGTATGTTTAAGCCAAGTCAGTCAATAATGAAAATCAACAGTTGCATCGCATGGATTTTGCTCAAGAGGGGAAGAGGGTAGATCCTGCTCATAGCAGAGGTTTGGCTCTGGCAGGTTTTGATGTCTGCGTGTTCTTAATCTTAGGAATTTTTGTGGGACTGGTGGACATGAATATTTTATGAAAACTGGATAAAATAGACAGCCCAGCAAAAATGCCCAGCAAAAACATGTCAAAATCCAGCCAAATCTGAAAATCTGCTTCAAGAGTAGGAAGAGGGTTGCCAGGCCCATGTTCGAATCATGGCAATTTGCCCCCCTACCCAGGGGAGCAAATCTCTGACAGTGACAAGCATAAAATTCAGATTGACTAGGCCAGTGCTAGGTCACATGTGGTCACAGTCTTCAACTGTGACTAACTGACAGTACTCAAGAAGCCTTTAATTTGAAGAGAGAATGGAAAGAGTGCATCTGTGATGTGAATAATCACGCAGAGATAAATTGTCTGCCTATGTAACACCCACACACGAACAGCTAAAGCTTTTATATTAGAGTGCATTTCTGACAGCAATGGGCATTGGATCATATCAAGTACTGTACATTTCATAATGTTGAAATACTTGTAGATTTCCAGTCTATTTTGATTTGCATGTTGCAAGTTTATCAAGTGCTACCATCAGATCTGCAATCAAGCTTGCAGAACAGAATACTGTGAATGTCAAATACTTGCCATGTTTTTTTACTGTGATCTGTCACTTTGAACTCATTAATATTCTCAATGTGTATATCATGCTCTGTCTTTTAATGTAAATAAATGTATACCGTCGGTAGCTATTTTAACTGGGAATTCAGAGCCACCACACAATGTAAGTGTTGAGCGTGCGGAAGAGTTATAACTTCCAAGGTTTCAAATGTGCAATTGTCATAGTTCATCTCCATAGAGGATTATCTTTATCAGCAGTTGCCTTTTATACAAGGCAGCTTACCAGCCATTCCATTCAGTAACCTAGATACTTACACAGTGTGAAAAATTCCAGTTGATCACTTAGGTGGAAGATAAGTGTTAAGCTATAACAACAGATCATTGGAGAGTGAACTAAAGCACTCGACCACTCTGTTTTGCATGCATCGCGCGGAGAAAATATGTGGCCACCAATTGCATGCCTGTGGCCACTGTGGACTGAAATGGGTATCAGTAATTGAGTGGGCTG